>JAMPIO010000046.1:0-600000 GCA_024699865.1 Aphelenchoides fujianensis | reverse complement strand
CCGCGTAGTCGACTTCATTTCGTACTTGGAGCTGAAATTTCGTCAACTGCGCGAGTCCACGTACAACGGGCGAGATTTCTACGACACGGACGTCCACCAACTGCTGAAGTTGTCGCACAAGTCGGAGCTGGGCAATGCGGACAAATACGAGGTTCGTCCTTCCATTCATCTTTTCTTTTACCTGCTCGTTGCAGCGACTGGACTTTCTGATCGGCAACACGCCGCTCTTCGGCGAGAGCGACCGCCGCGAGCTGTTCGACCCGACGAGCACGCCGCCGCCCGGCCACTTGAGCCAAGTGCACGCCAAACGGAAGCACTGGATCACCTCCGACCTGATCCTGAACATCGAGTACTGCAAAGCTCTCGATTTCTTCGCGGATCTCGACCTCAAAGACCAGGCAAGCGGCCGTCTTCCTTCTTTCTCACTTCCGTTGTGTTTGCAGGAAGCTCTTGTGACTCACGTGGTGTTCGTGAACACGGTGCTCGTCCAGTCGTGGTACTCTTTTATGAACAACTCGCTCACGATCGTTCACCCCGACGGCACGACGCCGCTGATGTTGAGGCGAAAGAAGTTCGCCAAAAGCTTCGATCTCCGCGAACATCCGCAGTGAGTCTTTCCTTCTACTCCATCATCAATTTGTTTGTGTTGAAGGATCAATGCAATGGAGATTGAGTCGTTTGTTCGCTGCCTCGAGCCGCTCGCTCGTGTCCGGCCGGACGCCGAGGACTACACCCTTCTAAAGGCGATCATCTTCTGCCATTCCGGTGGGCATCCTCCCGGAGATCCATTGCTCATTCAACCGATATTGCAGAAACCCCCGGCCTCTCCGAGTTCGCAAAGGAGTTGCTCGAGAAACATCGCGACGTCTACGCCCGCACACTCCTCCACCGCCTGCAGGCCAAACTGGGGACGATCGACGGGGCGCGGAAGTACGCCGACTTGATCAACCTGATCCAAACGTTCGTCCTCCTCTTCGCATTCGTTCAATCATCATTTCCCTTTCAGATTCTTCCACTTTGCGCAACGGAAGCGAGAGTGCCACTTGTACACGAACTCGATGATCAAACACCGCTGCTACAAGGAGCCCAAACTGCTCAGTTGGTTCCTCAAGAACTCGTCCATCGATTGATCGCCGGCCGCATTGCTTCCTCGTTGGTTAAATTAACCGCAGATTCGTCTCAATCTCTTTCGACTATTTTTCTTCTGCTCATCCATCGTCCTCATGACCTCTTTCTTGTCTTGTGTGTAAATAAATGAATGTAAATGATTGTGTTAGGGTTTATGGAAATTGTTTTTATTTGTGTGGTTCTTCCTTAACCCGACGAAGGACTGCCGAAACAAAAGACGAAGAAGAAGGAGCAACGGGCGGCTCTGTCGAGCGAGCGGGACGAACGACGGGTTCAGCTTTCGGAACAAGCGGGACAACGCGTTCAGGCGGTGGGGCTGCCATGACCGTTGGCTCTGACGAATGAATGGAAGAAATGACGGGCTCTGCTTTTGGCACGAGAAGAACGGAGCGTTCGGTCGGGGGAGCAGAAGAAACCTTGGGCTCGGCTTTTGGAACGGAAGGCACAAGTCGTTCAGCCGGCGGTGCTGCTGGAACGCATGGTTCAGGTTGCGGTGGCGGCACAGAAGAGGTGGACGGCTCATCTTCAGGCGGCGGCGGTGGAGGCACGAAAGGATCTTTTGGCAGCGCTGCATGGACGGCAAGAACAGTGCGCAGGTGTGAAAGAAGGGGTGGTTCAGAGGGCGGCAGTGGGCGGGAGGGCGGAAATGGACGGGTAGGAGGAGGTGGACGAGTGGACCCGTAGTCTTGCATAGTGGGGTGAAGCGGCCGTACCGATGGAGGAATTGAGCGGAAGGACGTTGCTACAGGTGGAATCGATGGCGGAATTGGACGAAAAAATGTTTTTGGCTGCGAGCTAGGGATACAACGGTTCTGGCTGCGGAACAAAGTAAGCATATGGTTTAGCAAGCGGGCCTAACGGAACGAATGGTTCATGTTGCGGAGCTAAGTAAACGCAATATCAAATTTGCTTTGCTTTGCTGACTTGCCTTGTTTGTTGCCTCGTTTCGCCTTCCGTCGCCGACGTTTTGGCGCCGGTTCGGGGGTGGGGTCGAGACGGCAAGCAGTGACAGCCATTAGGAATCGACATTTTACGGTGTATTCGTCTGCGGTGTCGATGGCGGCGAGTTGTTGGGCATGACTCAAGGCGTTTTCGCATTCCCGGTTGTTAGAAATACGGAACTGAAGAATCGGTCTAATTATTAATCACGCTTACGACACTTACAGCCCGGTACACGGCCCGAAGGCAATAACCGTACAGATTACGGCCTTGACCAAAAGGTGGAAGCCGTTCGGCCGCATTCGAGCTGAGCGGGAATTCTACATCAACTTCAGCACTCGTGGGCATTCGAATACACTTGCCCTTGCTCAATTTCACGTCCCCTGCTCCTCCACAAGCAAGAATGAGATCCTTGTTGCGAACGAAGAGCGGCATTCGTGTGCCCATGGCACGCAATGCGTGCCGGAAGTGATCAGTTGCGACAAATTGAAGAAGCAACGCGATCTTAAATGACCAAAATCCACAAGGTACAGCAAAGGAACCCACCTGCATGACGACTGGTGCCCTTCGAGTGAGCCACAGCCTGTGGTCTTTGGGATCGACACCACTGTCCGCAAGTTGTTTGCTGAGGTCGAAAACTTCTTCCCGCACTCCGCGCTTTCCGGTCAACTCGGCGAGGCACGCGTATCTCACAAACGACATCACACTATTAAACGTAATACCATTCACAACGAACGGAATCTAAAGGCGAGGTTTAAAACTTTTCCACCCATTTTATTCTACCGCGTCGTTCAGCGGATTCAGAATCCACCCTTTTGGCGCTTCCGCATCAAGAACGAAATAATAATTATGCACATAGACCACGTCCATCCTCAAAAAACTAATTAGTCGCATGAATCCGCGTATTCAATGAAGACGTAGAAAGCGCGCTCATCAACAGCGTTTTTAAAGAGTAAATCAGCGGTTAATAAGCAGAGGTCGCATCGGTCTACCGAACCGACCGTACCGATAGTGAATTACCGAACCGCTACCGCAGCGCAAGGGAAGTTCGGTTCGGTACACCGTACCGCACAAGAAAAGTCGGTGCGGTAAACCGAACCGCAAAAAATTTATCGGTTCGGTTGACCGTACCGAAAATGGCGGTCGGTTGCGGTACGGTCTACCGAACCGAAAAATTTTGACGCCAAAAAGGTTGAAAGTGGTCTTATTTTGTTCCTCTCGGTCTCATGCATCAGGCGTAGTTGAAAAACAGAAGCAGCAAACCGATTTTATCTTTTAATACGCTGCGGTAAGTTCGGTAGGCTGACCGAACCGCTACCGACCGCCACTTTCGGTACGGTCTACCGAACCGAATTTTGCCGATCGGTTCGGTTTACCGCACCGACCGGTGCCTGGCGGTTTGGTCAACCGAACCGAACTTTTCTTGCGGTACGGTCCAAACCGAACCGGCGGTAAGCCTGCGGTAGGGTTTTGCGAGGTCTGTTAATAAGCAAGCAACAAAACGTCAAAAACAGCGTTGATATAATTGGTCTAAACTTCAGTTATCTATGTAAGAAATCGCAAACGTCGCTGAATTTTTATGAAACTAGCGGGAAAAGGCATAAATTCAACGTTGAACAATGTTTCCTGCAATTTTTTTCAAACAAAAAATCGCCCGTACTCGACGACCTTCGTTCGTGCCTCTCGTCTGCTGACACGCCGACCGCCGGCTTTCGGACACTCCCGACTGGCGGGGGTGGACGCTCAAAGAGAAGAAAAACGAACGGGGGACGAAATGAAAAAGCGAGCCGCAAGCGGGAAAAGTGGACGAAGGCCGCCTTTCCGCAACACGAACAGACATTCAGTTATCGCATCAGACGACGAGCCGTTCGTATTGATAAGGAAGAGCAGAGACACAGTGTTACGATTACGTTGTTCTTCTTTGATAGTTGGGCGTGTATGCCAGGCGTTTTTTGTTCTTCAGCCACTGATTGACGCAATTCTCTTCCACATCCGACTGGCCAGACTGGTCACAATTATTCTTCGCCTCGATTCGTGTTATTTCCGTGCAATATCTTTCGACGGAATTCGTTGATCACAAGGAGTCACCGACCGCACCAGAAATCCAATCAAACGAATCGGTTGTCTCATAAATTCGTGGATTTCGTGCGGCGTCTGCAATCTCTGGTCGATTGGGCGGAACGGCGGGTCAACAAGCAGGCGAGAAGTGTCATAAACCTTCCTTGTTGTCCGAATCGAACAAAAGAACATCCGCTTGCCCCCGCTCTCCGATCTGAACGGCCGACCGGTCGGGGGCGACCAGCTGGCAGGCGGCCGGGCGGCCGGGCGGCCGGCGGTTTGATCGACGATCCTCGAGCGGGCGGACGTCCTCCAGCGTGTTGACAACGAGCCGGTTCCACACGAGTCCGAACGATCGTTCGAATGCGCGACGAACACGTGGGAAAGCGGGGAATGTGCGAAAACAAGGATGTTTTTGGTTTCTGGACGATCCTCCGCATTTCATTTCCTCTCGACTGCTTTCGCCCGCTTTGATTTACGAGTTCAATTGCAATTGAAGGCGTCCCGCTCGTTCGTCTGTTTACTCCCGCTCGTTTCACGAGCCGGCGGGCGGGCGGGTGGGCGAGAAACAAACCGAAAATCGAACCAAAACACCCGCGTTGTCGTCCCGCTTTCATTCGGGCGGACGGGCGGGATCCACGAAGCGAGACGAAGAGCGGAGGCCGCCGGCTGGATGCGGAAGAAGAAAGCGGGCGGCTTGTTTACTCCTCGGGGATCCCCGAAGCACCGCCTTCCTTCGGCCGCTCTTCGATTTATGACCACTTGCTTGCTCTCAAGCTTAGTGCCGGCGGCTATTCGGGCGCTCGTTAAGCGAAGGATCGTCGATTACTCGCTGGCTCATAAAGTTTGAGAACATTTAACCGTTCGATAGCTCTCCTTCCGTTCCAATTAAGGCGGAAGGAGCGTTCCGCCGCTCCAATTACTCGCCGCTTTGTTTCTTATCGGTTCTCTGACTTCCGCTAGTCGGTTCTCATGGTTTCTGATTCCTTTCGGAGATGTTTTTGTTTCTCGGATGGCACGCACGTTTCTCCATCCAGACGACCCGCTTTTTGCTGACCGACGCCGCCGCCGACCACTTGCTTTCAGCGCGTGCTCGTTATTCTTCCGCGAGGACTAATTTGGAGTCTGCAAGCAAGGACAAGAGAGAGTGCAGATGGACACCAAAGAACACGCGTACTGTTTTGATGTTTTGCGGCCGCCGATGTTTGCGGTTTGATTCGGTCGGACGTGCGGGCAGTTCGGCTTTCTTTTTGTCCGCTCGGTCGCCCGACTGCCGAACGTCTGCGCGTTCCGCTCGTTCGCTCCTTCGATCGGCGAAACACGATCGCGATCGAGTGCGCAATTGATCGTGAACGGAGAGTTCGAACGAGCAATCAACAGAACTCTTGCAACGAATTGCCGGCTGATTGTTGATGACCAGCGGTTTGTGGTCGAAAATACTCGCGCGCGATTGGGAAAGCCAACGATTCATAGCTGCGGCGTCGTTTCTCCCGGATTGCTCACCAGTCGGGCGGCGGGAAGAAAGAAGGTTGTTTTGGCTGAACTTCGATCGCCTACGCGCGCGTCCCGCCGCCGCTCCCCCGCCGCTCGGCTTCCCAATCAAAGATCGCCGCTTACGAGCGTCCGGACGGGCGGTCGGTCGCTTTTTCGTTCGCACCCGGACGCGCACTCGCTCGTTTCGATCGGGTGGAGGCGAGGTTGTTTGTTGTTTACCACAAAGCTCAACGTTTCTCGCCCGCTCGATATAAAACGAGGAGGAGAGTGCGAGTGTCCGGATCATTCCGCTCGTTCGCTCATCGACTTGCAATGAAAGTTCGATGACCATTCGGTCCCCCTCGCTTATCGCCCGCTGGCATCCTTCCTCCTTCTACCTGCCCGCTGGTCACTTCCCGCCGCTTATTCCCCGTCCCTCCTTTCTCCCTCCCTGCCCACTTGTTTACCACTTCTTTTCGGGCGCTCGCCGAGTCGCCGGCCGCACGTCTCGACGTTTCCAGAGCGCCCGGCGCCTCGCTGACCACTCGGGCGGGTGGCCGCTTTGCGCGGCGGGTTGTCGTGCACTTGCGAGCGGTCGGGGGCTTTCGGTCGCCGCGTTGCGGGCATTCCGAAGGGCGACCTCGATCGTGGTCGTTGATCGCTTGGCGGGCGCGTTCGATTCAGCGTGTTTATTTTCCTGCACTCAATTCAACCTTTCATTGCAGACAAACTTCCACTGACTACAAACCGAAAGGATGGGGAAGAACGAGAAGAAGACGGCGGACGCGCTCTCGACCCTCTCGGTCGGCCACTCGCTCTCGCCGCCCTCCTCGCTGATCGACTCGCTCGTCGAGGAGCTGCCCGCCCGCACGCTGCTGATCGTCGGCGACAAGGGCGTCGGGAAGACGTCGTTGTGGAAGGCGTTCGGCCGTCATCACCGCCGCCTCCAGCGTGCCACCGCCCAACGGCGTCGTCTGGAGTCCGTGAGCTCTTCGGCGTCCTCCTCGCCGCCCTCGTCGACCGCCGGCCTCGCGGCTGCCGTTGGGGACACGCCGCCGGTGGACGCGAAGAACGTGGACGACTACTTCGACTTCCAGGCCGCCGAAATGGCCGAGAAATTGGTTCGTTCCTCACTTTTCCTTTAATTTGTTCATTCGGGGGTGTTTGCAGGTGAAATTCCGCGTCTACGACTCGGCCGGCCACCACCTCGCCGCCCATCCGGTCTTCAAACACCGCGAGCAGGTGGACGTCGTGCTCGCCTGCTTCTCGCTGGACTCGCTCGTCTCGTTGGAGAACGTCGAGGTCAAATGGAAGCCGGAGGTTCGTATCCTTCGATTCGACCCACTGACTTCTTTCGTTCGCTTGCAGCTGGAAGCGTTGTGCCCGAAGGCGCGCGTCGTGCTCGTCGGAACGAAGGCCGACATGCGCGACGAACTCCAGCGGCAGGCCGAAGTGAAGGCGGCCGAGGGCGACGGGAAGGCCGCCACTCCTCCGTTGGACGTCGAAATGATCACCACCGAGGTCGCTCTCCAGATGGTCGACGACATCGAGGCGGCCGCCTACGCCGAGTGCTCCGCCCAAACGCACAAGGTCCGTCCATTCGGCATTCCTCTGTTTACTCGTCGAATTGCAGGGAATCGCCGAACTCTCGCTGTTGGCCGCCCAACTCGTGCCCGCCGCCGTCGTCCCGCGCAAGCGGCTGGAGTCCCTGGCGGAGAAGGCAGTCGACCCGAACGGGCACCCCGCCGATCAGCCGACCCTCCGCAAACGCCACGCGATCGCCCGCTTCGGCATCGGAATCAAGCGAAAGTGGACGCGAGCGGTGAGCTTCGTTCCGTTGATCCTCTCGTTCATTCTCCGCGTTTTGCAGGTCCTCGCCGTCTCGACGCTGAACAAGTGGACGCGCGGCAAGCTCAACTCGTTCACGTCGGCCATCTCGTCGATGTTCGTCATCCTTACGGGCATCATCCTCGGCCTCTTCTACTGATCGTCCACTACCTTCTGCCCTCCTGCATCTCCACTTATTTGTCCGCCCATTCCACCGCATTTCTCTCCCAAATCCACGGGTTTCCTCCGATTTCTACGCGACACGACCAACAGCTCCAATTAGCCGCATGTTTTATTCCATGCCAACTGCGAACGAGAACGAGCTCTATGTAAAATAAACAAGTAGATTCTGTGACGACAGGAGGATGAGCAGACGGAAGGACTTGCGAGGAGTAAGGGCCGAGTAGTGGGGTTTCTTCGGCCATTCATCTGGTCTGCCTCGTCTACGTGAAGAGGAAGATTAATCGGCAACCACCGCTCATCGTCGACCCCGACACCCGACGAGAACCTGCCGCATTCCTCCTCCAATAATCCGAACGGATAGCCGACTTTAATACGTTTACTCTCTGGGTTTGCAAACAACATCCGCGATTAGAATCCAACGGGAGGGGAGAGCGAAGGGACAGTCGAGTCGAGGGGGTGGAACAACGCGAAAATAAGTTCGTCGAATGGCCGATGGTTTGCCGATGGTTAGAGGAACTAACGAGAGGAAGGATGGAGTGCGACTAAACGGACTGATTTACACAAGAGGAGGGGAAGACGAGGAAGACCCAACGAACGAGTCGAACAAGCGGTTTATGGTCGATGGAAAGCCCGCCCGAACACACACGAACATTCTTGCATTCGATCCCAGCGGCCGCCCGCTCTACAGCAGCTTGCCCACGATCACGCCGATCAGGAGGGCGGCGACGGCGGCGAGGATCAGCTGGACGAGCGAGATGCCGGTGGTCTGCACGTTGCTCAGGCGAGTGGCCGCGTTCAGTTTGTGCTGCAAGACGAGGGGATCAATCGAAGAAACAACAAAAAGGAGGACGAACCCGAAGCTCCTGCACCTGCTGGACCAACGCGAAGTTCTCCTCGTTCGGCGAGTTGCGATCTCCCGAGCCGCTCTGCAAACGAGCGGAGATCAACGGAAATCCGCGGGGAAGAACGCACTCGATGCTCCACCTTGCTCGGCGGCGCCGTCCGCTGCGGCTCCACGTTGCGGCGCTGGACGGGCTGCGCGGACTCCTGCGGCTTGTAGGCGGGCGGCGGCTCCTTCGGCTGCTGCTGCTGCGTGGAGTGCGTGTCCGCGTAGCGCGTCACGTCCGGACTGTGCGCGTCCGACTGCGCGCCGCCGCCGCCGTTCTCCGCCGAGCCGAGGTTCGTAAAGACCACCTGGAAACGAGCAGGAAAATCAATTCAATGCAAGAGAGGGATGGACCAACCTTGAGCTTCGAGTCCATGACGTCCGACGGATTGACCGTTTTCCAAAACTCGTCCACGGGCGTGTCCTCGTTGGAGGCGATGGCCGACTGGATCATGAACTTGTGGCGCGTGCGGTCCTTCTCCAGCGTGGACGGCTGGTCGACCGGCTGCAGCATCACAGAGATCTTGGCACTCCCGCGCGCCCCGATGATGCCCGAGTTGGGGCGCACGCAGTAGTAGCGGGGCGCCGTGGTCTTCACCTTGAAGTACACGACGTCCTCCGTGGGGTTGCCCAACGTGAGCTGCGTGGTCACGACTTCGGTGAACGGGCCTGAAGATCGACGACGAATAAATAGAGAATGGATGAAGGAGGACTCGCCTTCGAACGACAACTCATTGCCCGGTGTGAGATTCAGGACCTGCGCGTTCGGCATCGTTTGAGGTCGTCCGGGACACGCGACGAATCGAAACTCCTGCAAACAAGTCGGTTAAATCAATTCGGGCGGGATCTTCCGCGGAATCACGAAATGGAAAAGGAGATCGCGGTAAACGACTGCAGAATCGAGCCGGGAAACACGGGAGAAACGCGCTGAAAGCACGTCCCCCTGCCGTGCCTTCTTTGGCGGCCGACAAACCGAAAAGCGAGCGGTGAGCGGCAAACCGACCGACCGGACGGCCGGCGGCCACAAAACGCGCCCTTTGGCCGCCACATAGGCGGAGTGGTGACTTTCTCGCGAGCTCGCCAGTGGCCGCGAGCCGCCGAGCGGAGGTTAATGGGCTCGCCGTGATTAAAGGACGACTACAAGGAGGGAGAAGCGGATGATGACGGTCAACCGTCGAAAAGGGGGTCATAATGCCGCAAAATCGATCCGACGGTGCGCGTGCGAGATTCTCGTCGGTCTGCGAAGGACCACAAGGCGGAATCAATTTGCGAAAAACAAACGAGTTCACGGATTTGGTACGTTCCTTTTCTCGAACGACGGCCGTAAATTGTCTAGCAAGAGGTAAGGGCAAAAAGGACGACGAATTAGCCGCAAATTCGTGGATGTCGGGGCGAAAAAGACGTCCGCTTTGCCGCGATCCCCAAAGGTCCTTCGAATTTCCACTTTTTCGAAGAAAGGGAACAAGGTGCAGTAAACAGCGTTCTTTGGGCACAAAGGTCGGCTCCAAAGAGCGCCGGGAACGATCGAAAGCCCGCACACACTTCGAGTGGACATAAAAAAGAAATAAACACGGGCACGTGTTAAAGAAGTTGATTAGAAAGAGGTTAGCGGTTGGATGAACCGAATGACTCGTCTCCTGCCACAATTTCAGGCAATCAACCCGAAGATCAACGGCGAACTCGACCGACCGGCCGCAGCGGAAACGTCGACGGACGGACGGCGGACGTGTCGAGTGGAACGACGAGCAGAAGGCGCAGCGGCGAGAGCGCCCGGGAGAAAGCGAGCGAATGTGCACGCCGCACACGCTCCGACCTCCGCCCGACCGGCCGGCCGCACTGCCGAGAGCGAAAGAAAGCAGAAACCGCCGCCCGCCCGCCGGCTTTTCGCCGCCTGCGGCTGCGGACGGCGAGGGGCAAAGCGGGGCGAAAAGAAAGCCTCCAGCGGAAAGAAGCGAGCCGAAACTCGACGGCGGACTTCTCGCTTTCTTCCCCCGAATTTTAAAATACGGCGTGAAATAAAGAGAGCATAAACTGCCCGTTCTCTCATTAATTAATCGTAGAAACGGACGAGTTGAACGCTCTCACAGTTTCCGAAAAAGAAGAGTGATCCCGTTTCTTTGAAAGAACACCCCAGTAACCCGAAGAGTGCGGACTACTGGAGAGCAAGTGCCCGCGGGTCTTTGCGATGGCAACGTGCAGGTGCAAATCCCCCGACCGTCTTCTCAATGCTGCCGTTGAATCTTTGAGAACCAATTGAACTCGGGCGAAAAAACCGCCGAAATTCAAAGGTCGTCTGTTCGCACCAGGCAGCCGCCTATTGGGTCGGTCGTTCAGTGGTTATCGGCGAGCAACCGGCTGATTATCGTCCCAAATTGGTCTGTTGACCGTGAAAGAGGCGGGCAGGTGCGAAAAGCAGTGAAATTTGATCGATAAACCCGTGGGATCAACCATCCACCCGATTTCTTTGGGACAACCCCAAAAGCAAGCAGAAGGGACGGTCGAAAACAAACGAAAGGTGCGGGCGACCAGAAGGAGCAGCGGGACGACCAAACGGCCGGCCGGCGAGAACGTAAACACGCCGCCAACCGAGGGGAACGATCGTCGTTGATTCACGCGCCTCTTCCGCTTTCATGCAAGCAATCGATTGCAATGTTTTTAGACGGCAATCCCACGCAATTCGGAGCAGAAATTGCGGCGATTCGCATCGATTTGAAGCGGAATCCTTCGAGAAATTTCCCCCAAGATTTCAGCAGCAGAAATCATCGAAATGCGCGCCCGTTTCTGCCGTGTTTTCGGCACAAATCAATCCTAAACTCGCAACAAAGCAACAGAAAGAAGTGGGCAAACCGTTGGGGTCGATGGAATTCGGGAGAAGCGGGCAGTCGGACGGCAATCGGAGCGGAAGAAACCGACCGAAAGCCACGCGGCCGCCGCCGTCGTGCCGCCCGAGCGGTCGGCGCGCGTCCCGCACGGAATTTCGGGGCGCGTCGCCAAAAGGCGGGAAGGCGGCTTGGTTTCGCGTTCCGCGTGCTTTCGCCCCGCAGCTTTCGGCTCGTGGACGGATTTCGAGCTCGTGTTTGTGGATTGCTTGTGGATTGGAGATCTCCGTCGACTCCCGCCTGCTTTCAGCCGATTGCCGACCGCCGAGTGCTACTGAGCGAATTTGGACCCGATCGTCGGTTTATTTCGTTTGTTTTCGATCCATTGGTGAGTTCTTTTCGGCGTTCCGTACGGTAATTTCGGCTCCATTTGCTTCCAAATCGTGAAGTTGAGTTGTGCGGAAGTTTCGGCGAAAATCCGCCCGCAAATTCTTCCAATTTCCCCCGAATTCAATCGATTTATCTCGCGTGTTCAGAAACGAAGATGTCGGACGACGAGCACAAGTCGGCGGCCGACCGGATGCTCGCGGACGGCGTGGTGACGGGCGCCGCGTGGAAGCAGCTGGCCGACGAGTTCGAGCGCGACGAGGAGACCGAGCGCGTGATCAACGGGCCGCTCTCGATGGTCTGCACTTACCCGGAGGTCTGTCCTTCCATCCCCTCATTCTTCTTGTTCATTCCTTGGTTGTTTGCAGGGCTACAAGGAGCGCCAAGCCGTGTACGCGTGCCGCACCTGCGAGAAGGAGACCGGCCAGGTGGCGGGCGTGTGCTACGCGTGCAGCGAGAACTGCCACGCGGACCACGACCTCATCCAACTCTACACGAAGCGGAACTTCTGCTGCGACTGCGGCAACTCCAAATTCAAGTCCAAGTGCAAACTGTTCGAGGTTCGTCCTCTTCTTGTCGATTCCTGTTGACTGTTTGCGTGTTCAGGAGAAAACGGCCATCAACCGCAAGAACACGTACTCGCACAACTTCAAGGGCGAGTACTGCACGTGCAACAAGCCCTACCCGCCGCCCGAGGACGATCCCACGTACGAGTCGGAGATGTCGCAGTGCGTGATGTGCGAGGATTGGTTCCACGAGGAGCATCTGGGCCTGGAGGAGGGCGTGTTCGACGAGGACGGCGTGGAGGTCGTGTGCGCGGCGTGTGCGGACAAGTTCCCCTTCCTCCGCCCGTACGCGGCCGCCTACGAGCGGGAGTTCGTGCGCGTGAACGGACCGCTGGGCGCCAACCGGGCGGCCGACGAGACCGCCGACCAGACGGCGGCCACCAACGAGGTGAGTCCCTCCTTTCCGATCGTTCTTTGATCTCCGTTTAGAACACACTGAACGAGTCGACGGCCTCCACTCCGGCGCCCGCCCCGGCCGTCATGTTCGCCGCTCCGCCCGCCGCCGAGTCGACGGCCGCCGCGGAGGACGCGAACGCGTCGACCGCCTCGACGCGCCGCCGCCAGCTGGTGATCGTGGACAACCGGCGGACGGCCGAGTCGGGCGACTGCGTCTTCCGGCAGCCCGCCGCCGAGGAGACGCGGCCGGCCGGCGCGCTGTGGTTCGCCACGTGCGACTGGCGCCTGATGCTGTGCCGCTGCCCCGCCTGCAAGGTGCGTGCAGGGGCATGGGCTGTCCCCCTATCCCCGGATTGCAGCGCGTGTACGAGGACCACGAGTGCGAGTGGCTGCTGGAGGAGGGCGACTCGCTGACGCACTACCTGAACGCGAACGCCGCCGAGCTGGAGAAGACGCGCCGCGAGCCCGAGGACGAGCTCTTCGACGAGGTCGCCAAGCGCTCCAACGCCGACGTCGCGCACACGGTGGTCGCCGGTGAGTTCGAGGGGATTACTGCCCACTAATCCCCCCGTAGAGATGGCGATCATGAAGCGGAAGCTGGGCGAGTTCATCAGCGAGATGGCCGCCCGCGACAAGACGATCACGGACGCGGACGTGCGCGGCTTCTTCGACGAGCTCGCCACCAAGCGCCGCCGCCTGGACGAGCCCGAGGACGAGGCGTGAGCGCGTGTTCCGTTCCTTCTCTCATCTCTCACTTTTCTTTGCTGTCTGATTAAACAGATGAATCAATCGTTCGACTTGTTTACTTCGGTTGTTGGGCGGCTTGTTCGGGGGATCGGCGGAAGAGAGATCGGCCGGGAGATTAGCGAGTGGAATGACCGGAGAGCGGGGCCGCGCGGCCGGCCGGACGGCGTAAACAAATCGGCGGGCGATCCGAGCGGCGCGCGGATAGGCCAACGGAGGCGCGGGCACTCGTGTTGCTCTCGGCAGCATTCCAGCACTCACTCCTTTCGGCCGGTTGACGGCGGTCAGCGGTTTCTGCGGATCGATCCCTGTCTCTTCACTCACGTCTTTAGTTTCAGGCCGTCTGTTCGTGAACGAGCACGATGTTGGAACGGAATGCGGTGGTTGCTGTATTGGAAGGAAGGTGAGTCCGGGGCAACAAGCGGGCGGAAAGAAGAGTGAAGATTGCTAAAAGGAATAACGAACGATGAAAACGACGAGTGGAATAACGAATGTTAGAATTGATTGAAGAACACTGAAAGAATGCTCGATAAAATCTGCTGTTCAAATACGGAGAGCGTAAAATCGAATTGACGTATGCGACGGCAACGTGGGCGGCGGAATTAGCGACCAACAACCCCCAACGACCTCAACCGAATGAAAGATTCGAACAACTGGCGACTACGAACGAAAGACTTGTTCATCTCCCAACAACGAGGAAAACGAAATCGACATGCGGCGACTAAACAAACAAGCACTCATGCTGGCGGCTGCGCTCTCGGAATAAGACAACCTCCGTTCGAGTCTAGAAGCACGTAAATGAATGAAGTGCCTTCGTCTTCGACTGCCTAACCAGTGAGTAGCTCTTCGATCGATTGACTACCGACAAGAGTTCAGCGAGCTTGGGATTTGACGAAGGAAACAATCAACCGAAAACAAGGCCGGAATCAAGACCCGAGATCTGCAGGAAACGAAACGCAAGGAAGATCTAACGGAATTAAAACGTCGACATCTCATCCTCTAATGCAAGAAAAATCGGAATGATTGAAAGGGCCTTCAACTGACGTCGACAACCGGCCACAAGCCACTTCTCCACTTAACGATCAACCGAACGATCAAACGTCGAGTAAGGACGGAATTTCTTGGCTTATCGCCTTCCAACACAACGAAAATCGACTCTGCACTCTAGCGCAGTCGAGAAAAAAGAATTGTTATCTACTGTGTTATGTTCGTTCATGCCGCTTTCAACAGCATCTCAAGCAACGCTACAAAACGCTAGTTCCCATCGGAATAAGCCACCAACTGTTCGGAATCGTCTGCGGAATAGTCGTACGGCTGGCCATCCGGTGACTACAGAAAAGAGATGTTTGTGACGAGGCGGACGTCGCCTCGAACTCCATGTCTGTCCGACCAACATTCCGATCAACTGCAGGATTGTGACGTTCGCGCGGAATACAAACTCAAGCTTCGATCGAACATTCTTCGATTTCATCTTGGCGTCGGTGATCCTGAACGGAATAAGCGATCTCCCCACTTCCCGGCTCAATGAAAAAAGACTGCCGTCATGATTCGACAGACAGGAGTCTTCCGGCTGCATCTCGCGCTTACAACCGAGTCAATGTGACCGTCGACGGAATAATTCCGGCGATACTTGCTTCTCCCGCGCAGTCAGCGCCAATCATGTGTCAACCACACGCGGAATAAACTCTGAACAACCGAGCGATCACAACGGAAAGAAGTCCAAAGAGGGCGATGCGTTTTGACGACGCGGTCACGACCGCTTTGACTGGAGGCAGAAGCAAGAGCTAACGGAAACAACCCGTCTGTTGCGAGAACTTGAACGGAATCCAAAGTTATGGTTGAAACAAGTCTCGCCATCTGCTGTCGGAATTCTGCTGGTAGCTAAGTGAAACTAACAAGTCAGATCGAACGAACTGTCGCTTTGTTCAAACGTCGTCGCAAAAACCAAACCACCGCAATAAATCGCCGTTCAACAGCAGCTGCTCTTATTTAATAACTTTTGTCTAAAGCGAGCATCGACCGTTACGGGAGTTTGCACTGCGAGAGCAAATTCAGCAAGAAGCGAACTCGCAAACACTTCAACAAGGGCCGGAATAGAAGGATAAGGATCGTCCTCTTGAACAGCGAAGAGCAACGGAAGAAGTCGAACAAAGAACGGAATTGTGCGCCGTTTACTCTAACGTGAACCAATGAAAAATCTCTCATGTTAAGTGCAAACAAAGTAGCTGAACGGTGTGGTTACTTCCGTCAACTCCTCATGCAACCGTTGTTTTCCTTCTCAGCTGTCGAAGAACGCGCTCCGATCGTTTCGCTCGAGCGATTGAACTTCAACCACCTCTCGCCGGAGTCAACGCATAAATCTCGGCTGCTCGTTGGACGATAGAACGGCGCTGCGTTGGGAAGTCCAAACGGGGGGGGGGGCGGGAGTGTCGCGGAATAAGTCTGTGTGATGATGTCCAGCATGACAAGAAAGGCCATTCGCTGCAGCCGCACTAAACGGAAAAGAAAGGAGCGGGTGGCGTGCAGTCAGTGGACGTTCTAACACCCTTTCAACTACATGCTCTCGGAATAAAACGAGAAGATAGGAGGTGCGTTGCTTCCGGAATGAAGTGTCAGTCACCTTGTTGAGCAAACCAACCGAAACCCGGACAGCATGAAGAATCCGATTAGAAACTCGACGGTCACCGTTTGGCCCGTCTCCACCCGCCACAGTGGAAGACGGAATTTGCTTCTGACTAACCACCATGATCATGAAGAAGCGTTGACTGGTACACTTCGACGAGCAGTAAAATTGTCCGTACGTTTCTCTTCTCGTTAAATTCGGGCAACGGCCTCAAGTCGCATAGCAAACAAGGCGCTTCCAAGTTGCCAACAAGGACGGAATGAAACCGCTAGAAAGATACATTCGAACCGACTGTTAGTTCATTGAACTCGGCTTTCTATTGACCGCATTCCGATTCAAATACCGCTCTGTGCGGAATACCCGACGTTTACTCACTGCAAACTCAAAAAAATCATCCGCTGCACCGAGAAGATGGGCGGAATAAACACCCGACCAATGGGCTCTATTCGCGATGCACAACGCGCACGTTGCGTTCGGTTCGGAATAAAACGCACTCTCGCACGACCACCACAACAAAGAGCGCTCGAGCTGTGAACGAATCCCTCAACGATCCACTTGTCTTGCAAGCAACCAGTACTCCTGCGACTCCACCAACGAAGATTCTTCCTCCCGTCTCTCGTTCCGCTACCCTCAAGAGCCTCTGTTCGAGCGGTAGGCCACTCCCTTCCGACCGCCCGCCGCAGAGCGCACGCACCGCCTATCCCGCAAAAATAGCGCACAAACGGAGGAGAGCGCCGACGGCCATCCACCCGCAAAAGAACGCGCCCCGCTCGCCGCCCCGCCGCTCGGGCGACCCGTCGGACTGCCGGCCGGCGGAGCGGGCGGGGGAACAAAAGCGGGCGGCCTCCAACACTGCCGTTCATTCCAAATGAACATATACTAAAATTGGAACAATACAGAGAAGATTAGCGTTGCCCCTGCGCAAGGATGACACGCAAATTCGTGAAGCGTTCCAAATTTTTTGCCGCAGGGGGTTGTGCGACCTGTTTGTTCTTGTTCCTGCGCGTGCTCGTTCGGAGACGTGCTTTTTGGTTCTTCCCATGTGATCTCCAGCATTTCGGTCGATCCCCTCCAGCACAAAAGAACGATGCATTGCATCAGCCCTCTTTCGACTCCATTTGAATTGCAAACGAGCAACGGGACGGCGGAGATAAAAGCGGGCCGTCAACCTCTTCCCCATCACTCCACAATGGAATCGATTCGTTGCTTGTTTCTCCTCGTCCTGCTCGCCTTCCTGCTCGAGTCGACGACGAGCGCGGACGTGGACGAGCCTTGCGCGGAGAACTTCTGCTTCACCTCGTCGCAGTGCACGGGCAGTGAGTTCGGGGTGGCCGCTCACTCCCGCCTTCTCTCGCTTCAGAGTGCATCGTGTGCTGGCTCTTCCACTGCTCTTGACCGTCCGCAACATGGAGATCGTTCTGGTTGTTGTGAATAAAACGAGCGTGTGGCCTGCTGATGGTTTGATTGGTGGGGCGGAGGATGGCATGAAGAGAGGCCGATCGAGCCGCTTGTGGCGGCCGAAATTTGTGTTGAAGGTCGAAGCAAGAGGCGCGACAGAAAGTAATTTTTTCGTTTCTTTCGGTCACAGCAAGTCGTGGCTATCCGCTGTTCGTGGATTTGCCGCCCACCGCTCGTGCACCAAGGGTGTGTAGTCCTCAGCTCCCACCCGCACACGCCATGAACGAGCAGAAGAGAATAAACGCTCTCGTCAGCCTTTTGTTTGCTCACTTCTCAGCCGCGTGCGTGGCACTTTCTGCTCCCGACCGGACAGCGACTGCGAAAGGGAGATTTCCATGGCTTCTCACACCCGCCCGTTCAGGCTACAAATGCGACTTCCTCGTCCGCCACCCTTTACAGCTGACCACTTGGCGGACAGAATTCGAGGGTGGCTTGAAGAAGGGGGCGGAGTGGTGGGCAGCTCGTTTGTTTTGCGATGCCGCTCGCTCTCGCGTGGTCGACTCTGAACAATCAATCGCTCGTTGAATTGCGGATGAACGAGCTGCTTCGAAGAGCGGCAATTTATGAATACGGGAGTTCTCGTTCGAACAAACACCAATCTATCAATTCGTGCTCGTGACCGACCGTTACCAAAGCGGCCGCTCGTTTGCTCCGCCGCTTTTACCGCAGAGACAGCGGCCGTTGGAGTGAGCAGACGAGTGGGAGGAGGGGGGTTGATCAGGGACAAAACGCTCGCCGAACGGAGGTTGCCGCACGAGCAAAAGAGGAAACGACGCGCCTTTACGGCCCGTGTGGGAGTGGTGCCTAAAGAGCGTCTAAAAAGCGCTCGTCCACGTCGCTCTCTCGCAATGGAAGCTCTCCGCCTTTTGTTCCTCCTGCTCGTCTTCTTCGCCGCCTTCTTCGATGCGGCCGCCCAGATCGCCGGGGCATGTCGGCCCGCGATGTGGGCGTTTCGAAGAATCTGCTCGCTTGCCTGCTCGTCGAGCTCGTTCTCTGTGCCGACTGTTCACTTGCACCGCCCGGTGAGTTCCATTCACTGCATTCTTCTGCGATGCAGAATGATTTAAATGGACTCGTCGATAACCGAAAGATTGTTCAAAAGACCGGGTCGCAAAGAAGATCCGCGAGTTCTTGTTTTCGAATGAGGCCTCCGTCCCCCCTTGCCTCTTGATCAATGCACTACGGAATTCGTGCGGAGCATCGAACACACTTTAGAACGGACGGGTTTATTTGAAGTGACAACTGCTCTCCACTAAACAACCGCAAATACAACACATCGGAAAGAACACAAAAATCGAGCGGAAGGATCACTGGTGGGCGAACTTGACGAGGGCAGCGATGATCTTCGGGTTATCTTCTTTGAAGCGCGCCCATCCCGTCGATCTCACGAGATCGACCGCCTTTTCGTGCGCGGCTCGGAAGACCTTCGTGTAGAACGTCTCGTAGTGACTCAGTTCGAAGGCCAACGAAAGGCGATCCGGAAGATTGGCGACGCAAAGAGAGCTCTCCATCGAATCGATGCACAGCTCCTGAAACGGACGATGAAAGCAGAACCCACTGAACTATCGCTAACCGCGAGGTGTGGGATCTCGAAGAAGTCGGCGGCACGCAGAAGATCCGGGGCGCTCTCCTCCAGCCCCTCCACCTCGCCCGTGTACAGAAAGCGGAGGAGCTTCTCGATCACGTGCTCGTCGAAATTCTTGATGTGGACCAGGCTCTCCTCCTTTTCTGTTGTGTTGTTCGAGAACATTGCCTTGAAATAGGCCGATTGGGAGAGCAGCACGAAATTGTGAACCTAAAGGAGAGAAGTGAGTGGGTGCTACGACCACTGGAACTCACTTTGAAGACCCGTTCGTCCACGCGCACCTCGAAGTCCGAGAACTCGCCGCTCTCAAACAAGCGGGCGTATTCCTTGCGGAGGTGATCGTCCATCTGGGGGCGCTTCACCGACGCTACGGGACGGACAGTGCAGCAGACGATCAGCGGCGAGTCTTGCACCAAACGGAGAACCTTCTCGCGGCTCTCGAACGCTCCCCAACCGAAGTGGCCATTTGTCTTGAAGCAGTGGTCCAATCCTTAAAGAGAAACGATTGCTTAAAACAATAGTGACTCCTGCTTACCTTTCGTTTGAGTCCGATGTCCGTGCTTGTCCTCCAGCCACACGCCGAACCGAACGCGAACCGACGAGCGACCGCCGCCGTCGCGGACGCGCAGGAAAACGGAGCAGTAGTCGGCGAATTCCGCTTCGAATCCTTGCGGGTAGACCTCCAACTGGAACATGACGCCGTCGAGGCCCGTCGCCAGAAACACGGGGCTGCCAATTTTCGTCCCGCTCGGGGTCGAATCGAGGCGCTCCTTGAAGTCGTAAATCGGCCAACGATGCACCGCCCCGTCCGCCATCGCTCGAGCGACGAGAGCGGCCTGGAATCACGGAAATTATTCACGAAGCAATCGAGAAATCCCGCGCGAAAACCGAGCGGAAAGCCGAAAGCAAGCGAGCAAAACGGACGCCCGGGCGGAGCGCCATGCAGCGAGCCGCCGACGACTTTCCACCCGGAACGCTTTTGGAGAGCGAGCGGCCACTCGGCGAGGTGGGAATGCGGGCATTTGGCATAAAATCGTAGGGCATCGGGAGTACTGCTGGAATGGTTCTTCGGCCACGCCATTACTCCTTGCTCCCCACCATCCAACGCGCTGCTTTCTTCCGGTTACTGCTTGAATGAGAGCAAACTCTATCGCCATTCTCGATTGGAACGAGTGTTGGCTAGCCGTTCGGAAATAGTGGTCGAAACGAAACGCCGACTGCCTTCCCCCCGGCGAGCGATGCGCAGGCCTCCAAGCGGTCGCGCTGACTCACACGCTCGCTGACGGCAGACCGAGTGGCGTCTCCCCGCAGTCCGCAGAGGGGCAGGCAGCGGTCGGGCGAGTGGCTTCCTCCCGCCGCCTGCCCGTCCGCTGGCCCCTCGCCCGGGCGGCTTGTTGTCGTCTTTTCCGCGCTATTTTCGCTCCGCGCCCGCAAACACGTGATTCCCCAAGTTCCTCTCGTTTCAGGCCGCCCGCGACGAGCATGGCCGCGGCGAAGGAGACGATCTTCCGCTGGCCGCTCGACAACTTCGCCGATCGGTTCCAGCAGATGGCTGTTCAGGAGAAGTGGAAGAGCCCCGACTTCGAAGTGGAGGGCGTGTCCAGGGTCAAGTTCTCCGTGCACCTCTGCCCGAAGGCGGAGGACGACGGGGCGGCGAGCGGCTGCGGCGTCTTCCTGCAAGCGCGAGACTTCGGCGAGCATCCGTTCATCCGTCTGAAGTACGAGTTGTCGCTGCAAAGCGGAGGCGTGGAGTTCAAAAAAGAGAGTGAGTGGCTGAATTTTTGGCTGAAATCTAATTCTCTTCAGACATCGACCGCAAATTCGTGCCCGGGAACAGCAGCTGGGGATGGGCTCACGTGTGCACCCAGGCGGAGCTGCTCGACTTGGCGCAAAAGGGCCCGCTGGTCGTCGTCTGCAAGATCGTTCCGCTGGACCTCATCGCGCGCACGCTCGAGAGCGCCCCGTCCGACGTTTTGGCGAAGATCGCCGCCAACTTCGACTCGGACAAGTTCGCGGACGTGGAGGTGCACGTCCAAGGGCGCTTGTTCCCGGTCAGTCTCTTTCCTTCGTCTCGATCACTCTCGCCTCGTTCAGGTCTCGAAGACGATCATCTGCTCCGGATCTCCCGTCTTCGCTCGGATGTTCACGCACGAGACGAAGGAGCGCGAGACGGGAATCGTGGAGATCAAGAAGGAGGAAGCGGACTTGATCGAACTCCTTCTCCGCTACCTCTACTCCGGACGAGTTGAAGGATTGCCGCAAGTGGCTGCTCGTCTCCTTCCCGTCGCGGACTGTTACGAAGTGCTTCATTTGACCGTGAGTTCACCCTCAACACTTCCTTTTTCATTCAACCGCTTGCAGGCCATGTGCTTAGAGTCGCTCTACAACAATGTGTCTGTCGAGACGGCGCTCCGCGATCTGAAGTTGGCCTACGCGCACGACCACGCCGGCTACTTCAAGGAGAAACTCCTGCAATTCGCGCGGAAGAACTTCAAGTTCGTGCGCCAACAAGCCGACTGGACGCCCGAGTTCGTGGAGGGCAACTCGCAGATCGTGATGGACGTCGTGGCGTTGCTCACGCCCTGATCCGGACACCTTTTTTATACTTCTGTTTGCCCATCTAATGTGTTGTCAAATGAGACGATAAATCACTCGAGAATGCAGCAAAGAGTCGGACGGGTTGGGTTGCTCTTTTCTCCCGCCAGTGAGGTCAACAAAGAGCGCGGGGGTGATGAAAAGTCGCTGCTTGCCGTCGAAAACGACGGCGAATTTGCGCGGCAGCTCTTCTTCGAACGACCAGCAGAAAGCTCTCGGCCCGACTCCATCGGCCAGTCGCCCGTTTAGCCGCGTGTTCGAACGGCCAAGCGAGCGGAAACCGTTCGGGAGCAGACCTCGAGCGGCACAAGCGGTCGTCATTCACACCCAATCCACCTGTGAGAAGTGGGTGAGCGACTCGAGGGACTTTTCGCGAACAGCCCATCTTCCTGCAGCGGTCTGCCTTCTTTCCGCTCTACGCCCGAACCAGCTCTTCGATTAGGGCCACCATCAGATCAGAACAACCGTTTATCAACAGGAACAACAACGATCAACGAGAGGGATCGACTTCCTACAACAAGGAGCAGTCCACGATGGCCATCAGAATGTCGCCGCGCTTGTGGCCGAATTCTCGCCAGTCCGGACGTCGCCAGGAGTGCTTCCGGTTGTCGTACGCGAACCGCAGCACCCGCTCCTTGTGCGGCGCGCCCTCCTCGTGGTCGAACGCCCACTCCAGCAGGGGCATCAGCCGGTCGACCGTCGGCTGGGCGGCGAGCTCGCAGAGGGCCGAGTGGCACGTCTTCTGAAGAGGAGAAAGCAGGTGGTTGATCGCAGTAAAGACGCAGAACTCACCTCCAAACGCTGCACTCCGAACTCCCTAGCGATCGGAAAAAGTCGGGCGGCTTTTGCCTCGAAGTCGTCCAGCTCGCCGCAGTAGACGAACCGCAGAAAGTTCTCGACCACGTCCGCCGCAAAGCCGTCGATCGTGACCTCGCCGCCCGAAGAGAACTTGGCGGCCATCTTCGTCGATTGCGGGCAGAGAACGGAGCGGTGCACCTGCAAGCAAGTGGTGAGAAAGAAGTGGAAAGGCGGCTCACGTGGAAGAGCTGCTCGTCGACTCGAATCTTCAGGTCCGAGAACGAGCGGTCGTTGAAGCTGCGGGCCGTGCGGATTCCACTGATCTCTAACGGCGAGAAGTGGACGGGTGGGCCGAGCGGGCGGACTTCGCAGCAGATCGTGATCGGGCCGCCATTCGCGAACGACTGAAGGACTTCTTGCGTGTTGAAATTGGGGCAGCCCCGTCCCATAACTTTGGTGTATTCGTAGTTGAGAGCTAAAAACAAACGGAATCTCGGAGCAAATTCATTTAGAGTATTCACAGCATTTTCGCATCCGCTTCTCGCGCGCACTCTCGACCCAAAAGTCAAAGTGAACGGAAACGGAAGGGTGGCTGCCAAAGTCAGAACAATGCAAGTACAACGACGCATGCCCTTTAGCATCCTCTCGGTCGCCCTTTGGGTAAAGAGCGAGGTAGAATTTCGCATCCTTCAGTCCATCCACCGTAAACTCTGAGCCCTTCCATTCCTGGTTGAAAGCGAACGATTCGAAACGCTGCCGAAAGTCGGAGATCTCCCAACGGCAGACAGTCGAAAGATCCCAAATGCTCCCGCTCTTCCGCATTTCAAAGGGCAGACGGAGGCAAACAAAAACCGTGGGCGTGTTGCGGAAGAGCTCCATTTCGCTCGAAGTGCAGAGAGCGATCGTTTTGCGGGTGCTGCTGATTTTGAAGAGAATCGAATGCTGAAAACAAGGAACCGATTTGTTTGAGTCACTCTTCACTCACGTTTGTGTTCGCTGCTCGTTCCATCGACCTTCTCGAGCCACGCCTCGCTGTTCACGTCCATCGTGAAGTTCGGGGCCGCCTTGCAAACAACCACGTGCAGCGAACAACTGCCGTCGACGTACTTTGGCAGCAGGCGGATGTAGAAGAGAACACGTCCGTGAATTGGATCCAAGTGCTCGTAAAGATCGCTGGCACGGCTATCTACGGGAATCGCCGCCTTGAACAGCTGATCGAAGTTGGGCACGCGCCAAACGACGACCTTCGGGTCGTCGAAGTGGAGGACGGACATCGAAGCCCTGCAACAAACCGACGAGTTGGTAGTGGAAATCGAGGAACGCGCGCGCGAGAGGAGAAGCCGCGCGCAACAACCGCATGCAAACGAGAAACGCGGGCAGCGGAAACCTCCGCTCAAGCGGCCGGCCGGTCGATTGGCAGCAGCGAACGCAACAAAAAAGACGCCCGAGCGAACGCCGCCGCTCTTCCCGCCAAAATCGCCGGGCAGCGGGGCAACGGAAGAAGGCGCCCGAACGCGAACATCCCCTTGCTTTCCGCCTGCTTGCCGGCCGCCCGCTTGTCGCTCGACGGCCATCCGCAGAGTGTAAATTGATGGAAAGACGACGGGGATTCGTACTCTGCAGCAAACTCGAAAGATGAGTGGAAAGAGGAGTGTTGCATTATCAACGAAGAAACGAGCGAGTGGATGAGTCACGATTTTTGCGTAGAAATCGGCGCGAATTTCGCCGTCCGCCCGGCCGCCGTTTGGCGCACGTGTTCACTCGTTCGCTACGTCTCCTGCCGGTCGCTGTCTTCTTGCTCGGCGCGCAAGACCCGACGAACTGCCGTCCACTCGGCTCCCGCTGCTTCGTTCACAAACGAGCACTAACACCAGTTATCCGCAACACCAACGTGATCAGCGGAATGAGCGGGTGCATTTGAGGAACGACGAGGTCAACGGACAACGTTCATGATGCTGCCCTTTGGGAATCGTCAACCCGAAGACCACAGAAATCGTGCTCTGTAGCAACGAGCGGGCCATTTGAGTGCTCGTGCATCGATCAGCCGGCATGCACTCGTTCTTGTCGTTGAGCATTCAAGCACGCGCACCGTCAGCGAGCACCCACGTGTTGGGCACTCGCCGCAAGCTGAACGCATTTCTGAGGCGACCGAAGACCTCGGTGAATGCCCGGAACGAATGCATTCGATCGGCTCCGTTTTGTTTCTCCCACCCGCCCATCAATCGACTTCCTTCCGCCCGCTTTCCGCCGAGAAGGAGTGAATCACGACGATCGGCGAGCGGGCGGACGGGCGGAATGGTCACCAGTCGATTCACAGGCGAAGAAAAGGCGGCCGGTCAGTCAGACGGCCGCCTCCAAGCGACGAGCGGTGCAGGCATTGCGGCGTGTTGTTGCCGGTCGTGTGTTTGGAGCGAGGATTCGTGCGTTGAATTTACGTGTTTCCCTCGACTAACCGCTTTTTTCAGCAGTAGATCGGTGGACTGCACGCACAAGGCGAGCTTGATCGGAATTGTAACGCACAGACGTTTCGTTCGACGGGAGTGAATGATGCGGGGTTCTAAATTTGGACTCTCGTCTTACCGTCCGTTCTATGGCAAGCAGCTTGGTTTCTGGCGTTTCTTCTAAACGGACGACAAATGACGGGAAGAAAGAAGAGTTCGAATTGTGCTCTTGGCTATCGCGAAATTCCAGCGAGTTCAAGCACAGAAGAGTGATTAACGGGCTGCATGGCTCGAATGGAGTGTTCGATCAGGGCGACAGCATCACGTCCAAAAAAAGAAACAAAACGGAATGAATGAAACGAACTATCGAGCCGAAACGTAAGCCCCTTCGAACGGAACGGAGTGTAGAAGAAGGGCAAACGCCAGGAAAACTGTCCCTTGGAATAACCGGCAACCGTAAACTCGTTGAAATATCGCTGGTTTTATTCTGGACAAGACTTCCACTTTCACGGAATACCCTCCTTGACATCAACTCAACTTTATCAAGCGTCTCATGCATTTGATTTCTCAACACAAATCAAACCCTGCGTGCACTCGTGTTCGGAAAAAGCAAAGTCCAACCTCCCCTCAACCATCCAATAAATCGGTGCTAATAAACAGCTTCATGCTTGCAAGCTGACCAACTGCTCGAAAGAAGCCACCGGGCGGGCGAAGAAAGACGCGATCGTTTGTGAGTTGACCGACCAGCAAGAAGCGGCAGCGACTTCAAAATGCTCCTGTCGACTTGCTGTCCACAAGGATCGGGGTTACGACGAGCTCAAAACCTTCTCAACGCGTCAGAATTCATTTTTGACGTTCAAAAGGCGGCCTGCCCGATTTGCTGCTCCGTTCCAACGCCCGACAACCGGCTTGTCATTTACGTCTGAAAATCTGCCGTTGCGGTCGCCGATCCCAGTTGAAATCAAAAGCGAACGACAAAAACGACCAACCGGACAACACGGGACACAGTGTTGTTCAATGGAATGCAACTGCGCAACGACCATCCAGCGGCCCTGCTGCGGAGTTCTTTTCTTTCCGTGCCGTTCGTTCCCCGCAATCGACGTCAAGCGGAATGGAAGCAGGGATGCTCTAAACGACCCGCAAGAAAGCTGCAGATTTAAAAGACGGAATTGATATTCGAAAGAAATGTAGCACAATCGCACATGAATGGTGGAGAGGAGGCGGCCGATATTGTGACCCGGCCTGTCGTCAAGCGATCGTTTGGTTGATCAACGGCCGGCGGACGGTGGCTGCTGTGCGCAATGAAAGAGCGCCAAGTAAACGAGAATTTTTCGACCGGAATCCGTCTGTCGGGCAGCTCCAGCTGTTTGTGAGCAACAACGACGCCTTGGTCGTCGACATCAGGATTGAAAACGAGCAGTGCGTGTCTGCGAGTGTTGCCGCCGCCCACTCAAGAGATTTGAGAAAAGCAGGACGCGGAATAACCTCGAACTTCAAGTCGCGTGTCTCTTTCGTCTGTTGACAACAAAAGAACTAAATGCTCGCAAGAGCTCGAAGGCTGAAGCACCGAAGAACGGCTTGATCTGAATGAGCACGGAATTGAAGCGTCGCCACGGAGACCTAGCCGTCACTTTCACCTTCCTCTCATCAAGAGCCACGGCAAAAAACGCATAACCGATCGACAACTGCGAGCGGAATCAACCAGCGGC
This sequence comes from Aphelenchoides fujianensis, assembly GCA_024699865.1. Taxonomy (NCBI): domain Eukaryota; kingdom Metazoa; phylum Nematoda; class Chromadorea; order Rhabditida; family Aphelenchoididae; genus Aphelenchoides; species Aphelenchoides fujianensis. Next base: position 573,385 of record JAMPIO010000046.1, on the reverse strand, counting down.
GGCGAGTTCCACCTTCCACTTCGCAGGTTGTCCTCACTGACGGCGCGCAGTCCGTTGTTTGAATGCGGGATGTTCGTCGGAATCGTGAAAAGAATAGGGTTCGTTCGGTTGCAATTACAAACGACTTGATAGCCAGCTGGAATCGGCCGAAAGTGGTTGTTTCTGGACTTGTCGTCACGAAACAGAATGCGGACCGTAGTCACTTCGGTCCTTGGTTTATTGACTGACTTTCGTGTGCAATTCGAGGCTTAAGAAGAGAGGTTGAATTTGAATGAAGGCGATAAAGCGGGGAACGTTTGGACGTGTGGAATTGCGTTTGAGCGGCCATTGAATTACAATAACGATGCACTCGGGTTTGATCGCAGTCGGGAACGATTGGTCGTAAAGACGGAAGGCCATTAATCTACGATTCGTGGACATTCCACGACAGGACTCTCAATAACCAGTAATGAAACGCGTCCTTTCGATCGACGTCAAGAAATGACCGGCTGCTCGACCCGCGCATCGGAACGGAATTCCCGCTTGCAGCAAACCGCATGCGGCAGGATCCTGCACTCCAGCAGAAGCAGGCGGCATCGAAATTTTCGACTACCCGCTTTTGGAGTGCGTCCCGTTTCACCGCGGTCCCGTTTCACTTTCACCGCCAAGCAAAAAATAACTAGAAACGCATAATTTAAGTTTCAAATCATTGTACATCACAGGAAACAATGCTTTGCAACTCTAGCAGTTGTTACCTACACTTTTCTACACAAATCAAGCAGATTAACGTAAAAGAGCAAAAAGGGGTGTGTGTTCATTTTTGTTTTTGGTGGGTAAATTACGTTCATAAACCCATTGGATGATTTACGGCCTTCGTCCTACTGTTAGAAGATGATTCTACGCTTCAGGTCGCCTTTTTTTAGCAAGTTTTGTGTGGCGGTGAAACGGGACGGCGGTGAAACGGCCGCGGTGAAACGTCCTCCTCCCCCGCTTTTGGCAGTCAGATCAGTTGAAAGAATCCCTATGCTGCAAATTCCGTAGCCATCAACGGACTAGCTCGTCGTTCAGTCGGTGAAGTCGTCCACTCGTGCAAGAAACAACTGCGAAGTCAACTTCCCACTCGCTTACACGCTCCCTGCTTATTCGCCGACTTCCGTCCCCCTCACTCCTCTCCGCTGCGCAATCCCGCGAGTACAAAAGAGCGGCCGGAGCAGCGGGCGGCTCATTCGCGCTCTCTTCCGCCGGCCGGTGCGGTTCGCTCCTCCGCCTTCCGCCGAGCACGAGTTCAAGCTTCTGTTTCGTCGGCCAGTGTCCGCGCTGTTCGATTGGTGAGTCCACGGCGAAGAGGCGGTTGTTCACGAGTGTCCCTCCCCTGCTTCGTTTCAGGCCCTTCTTTTGCGCGCACGGTGAAGAAGCCGCCTAAAAGGGAGGAGTGCGACGGCGCACGCGTACCGCCAACAAGAATCGACTGCGGACTGCCGCCTTCTGTCTGTCTGAGAATTCTGCATCGTTTCGTTCTCCAGTGAGTTCTTCGCTCTCCGCCGAGCACTCGTTTCGTTTTAGGTCTGACTCGCCCACTGCCGACTTTTGCGTTCGGTCGATCGATCGACAGGTGGGTCCTCTCGCCGCTTGTCCGACTGTCGCTCTTCGCCTGCCTGCTTGCAGAACTCGTGAGAGGGCTTCGTGCAGCTGCTGGCAAGCCCGGCGGCCATCGGAGGCCGGAGAACCGATGAGAAGATCGAAAACTTCCGCTTCCACGACCGCTGCGGCAAAGAAGCCGCCCGTGTGGTTGCAGTGGAGACGTGAATCTCTCCTTCCTTCCACTCCGACAACTCCTGTTTGCAGCTCGAATGGATTGCGGCGGCACTTGCGACGACGGATCTCGAATTCGAGCAAGCTTTCCGCTTCCTCGTAGGAGATGGTTGCGGCGAGGTTGCCGAAGAGCTTCCTTTCCGGCGAGTCTGCCGCCTTCCTCCCCCGAAATGCTAGCGGAGGACGTGGGCGCAAAGGACAAGATGCCGGCGAGCTGCTGGACGTCAAATGAGCACTGCTGCTGTGCAAGATCCACTCGCAGTCCATCAGGCCCCATGTTCATCGATTCGTGAGTTCTTCGTCTTGCTCCGTAATTTCCACTTTCGCTTGCAGGAGTCGTTGCGAGCCGATTCCGATGGAGGACTCACGTACCTGCGGGTTTGAGAACGCCCCGGTTCCTTGGATCGATTGTTTTGTGTTGCTTTAGACGGAATAAACAGGCGAGCAGAAGGAAGCAATCTGTTCTTGTAAATGAAGAACGGCGGCAGCAAGAAGCAGTCTGCTCGGTTAACCCGGCAACCACTCCCCAGCGAGTGAGTCACTCGCTCGACTGCCTGCAGTGGACTCCGTGCCGCCCGCCGCGAGTCGATGCGGGGGAACTCCGCCGCTCGCGGACGGCCGATCGGACGTCCGTCCGCTCTCTTTCCGGATTTTCGTCTCGTTCCGGGGATCTTTTCGAGGATGTTGGCGGAGATTCTTTTCATTTTTGAGGTGGATTTCGGTGCGAACGCGGGAAGCAAACAGGAAACGGTCATTCTTTCGATCGTTGCCTGGTTTCTCGCGAATTCCGCCGCATATCTCGAATTCTTCCCGATTTTCAGGATTTCTTTCGCGATTGATCGCCCGACCCACCGAATGGGCGAAGAGGGCTGCTCGCCGTCCGTCCCGCAAGAGCCGCCCGGAGAGGCGGCCGCTTCGAGCAGCGGGAGCTCCACTCCGCCGACTGCGCAGAGTGAGTGCCCGCCTGCTCCCTCTTCAGGCGAGTCGTGGGTCAAGACGCAAATCGGCGCCTTCCACCGGCTGTTCGGCTCGATGCTCTGCTCGCCGGACGTCTCCAAGCAGGCCGCCGGCGGGCAGGACGGAGAGGAGCGACAGGGAACGGGCGACTCGTAAGCACTCTTTATTTCATTGATCATTCCCTTCGTTCAGGCGACCGGAAGAGCCGAGCGACACCACCGCTCACTCGCTCCTTGAAGACGGGGAGTTCCTCGGTCCTTTCGAGAACGGTGAGCCCGAAAGATGGACATCTCTAACCTCCTGCTGCAGACACACCTGCCAGAGAGCCGTCGACGGAGGGGACGCTGCGGCTGCGCGTTCGCTGCCGCTCGGCGATGCGCGCGGCGGTGGAGGGCGCGCCGGCGATCGTGGGCGGCGTCTCGTGGTTCGTTGCGCGCCGCCCGCCCGCCCACTCGCTTCTTGCAGGCGGCTGATGGCCGAGCCGCGGGAGGACCGGGCGAGCGGCCAGCGGATGCTCGGCGTCTTCCTCCACTGCTGTCCGGACGCCTTCAACGAGTGCGCCCTCCCCTCCGCTCGCCGCTCACTCCCGCTCGTTGCAGCTCGTGGACGTGCGAGGCGACCGCCGCCTTTCGGCTCGTGGCGCAGCGGGCGGACGGCGCGGACGTGTGCCGGCGGGCGCGCCTCACGTTCACCCACAAAAAGCGGTACTGGGGCTACGCGACGCTCGTCTCCTGGGCGGTTCGTTCTCTCGATTGTCTGTTGAATCATTTGTTTGTTCAGGACCTGTGGGACGAGACGAAGGGCCACTCGCGTGACGGAGTGTTCGAAGTGGAGGTGCGGCTGAAGGTGGAGAGCGCGCAGAACATCCTGTACGTCCGCTCCCTCTTCTTCTCGCTCATCCACACGCTGCAGCTCGCGGCACGCCTTCCGCAAGAAGGTGGAGGACTACGTGCGGCTGGCCGAGCTGCAGGCCGAGCGCCGCCTCCTCGACAAGGCGCTCGAGTGCAACCGGCGGGCGCTGGAGTTCTGCGGGCAGCGCGACCGCCGCTCCCTGCAGCTCGTCCGGCTGCAGCAGTCCATCGAGCGGATCGAAAGCGGTTCGTTCGAGCGTGGCTGTTGATGAATCCCCACCATTTTTAGGGTCCCCTTCGACGGCGAACGCAATGGACTTAAAGGAGGCCCTCGGTCGACCGCTCGCAAGGGGCAAGAAGGCGGCAGGCAGGAGTCCGAAGACGACAATTGCTGTGAGTCTCGACCTCTCGTCGGCCGCTCACTGTTCTCTTCAGAAGCCGACCGCTCCGTCCAGCAACGAGCGCCCTCCTCCGCAAGGCGAGAGCGGCCGCCTCGACGAGAAGGACGTGGTCGCTGCCGTCGTCGAGTGCTGCAAGGAGATGACGAGCGACCAGCTGAAGGCCCTCGCCAACTGTTTGGTTCGTTCTGTAGAGTTCTCTGGTCTAATCGGCTGTTCAGAAGGGCTTCGACATCAACAACGAGGAGAGCGTTTCGGTGAGTTCGATTGGAAGGGCGCTCTCTGCTGAGTTATAAGGGGATTAAATTAGTTCTTTCGACCGTCTTCCACCGCTACTCGCTGCTTTCAGCTCAAACACCAGCCGCCGGCCGCTTCTTCGCCGTCTTCCGCGGCCAGCCACTCGCACACACTGACGGTGGATGGCAAGGAGTACCAATGGACGGGCGAAGTCGTGCGGAAGCTTCCGCCCGGCGCCCGCGTCGTCGGGCGGCTCGTTCCCCAAGCGGATGCGCCCACCGGACACCCGGAAGCGAGTCCCCCGCCGCCCTCGCTGCAGTCGGCGATCGAGTGGGTGGAGGCCGTCCAGGCGGCGGCCCTCGAGCGCGACGCCCCGCCGGCCGAAACGAAGCGCGAGCGACTCGAGCGGCAGATGGCCGCCCGCTTCGTGCAGCTCGACCTCCTGCACCGGCTGGACGGCGGCGACGGGCGGCAGATCGTGAGTTCTCGCCCCGCATCTCCCAAAGCAGACCGCTCGTTCCGCTTGTTGCAGCGCTCCCCTCCGTTGCTCGAAGAGAGCGACTGCGAGATGCTGGTGAGTTCTCCCCACTGCTTTGCTCACTTTCCTCCCGTCAGGAGCGACTCGCCACTCGCCTCTTTGCGTCGAACACCCGCGTGGTGCGCGCGTTGTGGCGGACGATCGCGCGCGTGCAGAGCGGACTGCTCGAGGAGCCGCACGTCGCCGAGCACTCCGCTTTGATCCAAGCGGCCGTCGAACGGGGGCTGCTGGACGAGGAGACGGGTGAGTGGCCGCCCGTCGACCGAGTGGACCGCCCGCTTTCAGTCGAGCCGCCCGCCGAGCCGCCCGCCGCGCTCACCGACCGGCAGATCCTCGAGGGGATCTTCGCCGACTGCCCCGCGCTGTCCGCCCACCTCTCCGCGCTGCTCGACCGCCTCCAGCGACTCGCGGCCGACGGCCATCGATGGGAGCAGGCGCTCCGCGCGGTGCTCGAGCGCGCGGAGAGCGGCGAGCGGGAGGCCGCCCGCCTGAAGCGGGAGGTCGACGAGATGCGGCGGGCGCTGCGGAAGCTCGCCGACGAGCGGAAGCGGCTCGTCGCCGGCGAGAAGGCCGCCGCGAAGAAGCGGGCGGCCGCCGAGCGGGAGCGCGATCGGGAGCGGGCGGCGCGCGAGGCGGCCGAACGGAAGCGGGCGGCCGTCCAGCGCGACGAGGAGCGCGTGCGGGCGGAACTCGCCGCCGCCCACCGCGATCACGAACGAGCCGCCGCCGCCCGCGCCCGCCGCCTCGAAGCCGCCGGCGAGGAGAAGCGGCGGGCGGCCGCCGAACTCGCCGCCCAGCAGGCGGCCGTCCGCGAGCTCGAGCGGCAGCTGGCGGACGCGCGCGCCGCCGTCCAGCGAGCGGAAGCGGCCGCACGGGAGGTTCGTTCTCCCCAGCACTCCCTTCTTTCTTTCGTTGCAGGACGAGCGGCACGCGAAGAAGTGGGCGGAGCGGGCGCGGGCGGCCGAGATCGCGCTCGTCCGGCAGCGAGTGGACGCGGCGGTCGGCGAGTTGGAGGCCGCCGGCGGGTGAGTGGACGGCCGACCGCCCCTTCCGAACGCTCGGGTGTTGCAGGAATCCTCAGGCGATCGATCGCTTGAGCGCGCTGGAGGCCGTCCGGCGGCAAGTGGACGAGCGGATCGCCGAGACGCGCGCCGTCGGCCAGCGGACCGTCCGGCGGTTGGAGGCGGGCGCGGAGGTCGCCGATCTCGCCGCCCTCTCGCTCCCCGCGCCGCCCGAACTGCCCGCCGAGCAGCCGGAGGAGGTGGCCGTCGAGCAGAAGTGGCCGCAAATCCCCGCTTTCGTCCCGAGCGGCGAGACGCCCCGCCGGTGGGCCGACTGCTCGCCCATCGTTGAGCCGAGTGAGTGCTTCTGCCCGTGTTCACTCCCTCGCTCGCATCTTCAGCCGCTTGGAACGCGCCCATTCACTCGCCTCTGCCGTCCGCAGCCAACGGAAGCCGCCCGCCCGCTCTGGACGGCCTCCGCCACCTGTGGGACGACCGGCAGCCCCGCCCGCCGCCGTCGAGCGTCCGCGAGGTGTGGGGCGACGAGGCCACGCGCTGCTTCGGCGATTCGTGAGCTTCGGCGTCTGGTTGGCGTGTACCCACGTGATTGAACTGGAATGAGTGAATAAACGCGTAGCGTCGTTGGCAATTAGCTGGTGTCCGAGAGGAGTTGTTGGATGTGGGTTGTGACCGAAGCAGTGTGTGTGGGGGAGAAAGGATCGGAAATACAATACGAGCGCGTTTTCCGGCGGATGGGCGGGCAGACCATCGGCCATGTCCTCGAGCGTGTTCAATTGATCGCGGCCGAAACAGTTGCTCTTGCGGCAGTAAACAGAGGACGGGCAATAAATGAGATATCCGCTGACTCATCGCTTGCTGCCGACCGCCGCGGAGACGCCCGCCCGCCGTCCCGCCGCGCTTCTTTCTGGGCGGCCGGCCGCTTGGCGTCTCCGATCGGGCGTCTTTTTCGCCGCGCCAGGCGGCCGCCGAGTGCGTGCGGCCGGGGGAGAATCGCCGTTGTTTACGGTAGGATTGCTGCTGCTTCCTCCTAGTCGTCATCAGGTTTTGAGCAGCTTCCCCGATCCACTTCCTCCGATTGCTGCCGATTTTAGTCGTTCTGCCCTTGTTTGTCATCATTTTCGATCGAATTCTCCCGGTTGTTGTCCGCGACTTGCGTGATTTTCGTGAATTTCGTTCGATTTCGCGGAAATAATCGCATTTGTTTCAGGCGCCTCTCACGATGAGCTTCCGCTCGCTGCTGGCCGAGCGGAACGTCGTCGTTTGGCGCGTGGAGCGTTTCGACCAGAAGGTGCGAGCGGCGGTGCTCAGCGACCGGTGGGTAAGCGACCCGTACGAGCTCGACCACCCGACTGCCGGCCGCGTCGTCTTCACTCTCCAGTTCGCCCCAAAAGAAGAGGACGGAAAGGGCGCGTTGTTGGTGCAAGTCCTCGAGTCCGATTCGGATTCGTCGCCCGAAGTGAACTACGAGGCGTGGATGGAAAAGATCGATGGCACGAGCAGCTCGAAGCACGGTGAGCCGAGTGCGGAGGAAACCGTGTAATTGCTGGTGTTCAGAATCCCGCATCGACTTCGTCGAGGAACACCTCCGCGCATGGGACCTCTTCATCACGTAAGAAGAAATGGACGTCTTCCGCGACACGCCGACCGTCTTTTTCTGCTGCCGCCTGCCGTTCGCGTGCAAAAAGCTCGGGACTCCGGTGGCCTTGTCGATCCTCCACAAGTGGGAGCTCCCCGACTTCCGCGCGCGTTACGAAGCGGCCACACATGAGGAGGAATGGGAAGGGGACGTGTTCCAAGTGGCCGGCTTCAACGGCGCCAAATTCCGTCTTTACGTCGACCCGAAAGCCGACGGCGAAGAACCGAACAATGAGCTCGGCGTGGACATCCGTGGCGATGAGTTCGACGTCTCTTCGTCATTGTTTGCGCTCTCTACGACGTGGATCGAAGCTGCGGATCGACGCCGCACGTTCAAATGGGGTTCGTTTGCTACATCGGAGCTTCGACATCTTCTTCGTGTTCAGCCCTCGTCGTCTACCTGACCTTCGCCGATTGGACGCAGGTCCTCTTCGAGATCCCGCACGCCCGCCTGGAGAAGATGGTGGGAGATGGCCCGATCACCATCTGCTGCGAGCTTCAGCCGATGGGATCGCCGACCGAGCTCTCCGACGGCGTCGTCTCAAAGATCGAACTCGCCCGCACGTTCGACCAGCCGATGTATTCCGACCTGAAGGTCATCGTCGGCCCTCGCACCTTTCACATAAGCCCGCCTTCCTCTCCTCTCCATTGCTCCTTTTCTCTCAGGTCAGTCGAGCGATCGTCTGCAGCCAGTCGGAGTACTTCGCCTCGTGCCTGACCCCCGGACTGCAGGAGGCCGAAAAGAAGGAGATTGAAATCGACGAGGAGCGCTGCGAAGTGGCGGCCGTCGAGCGGGTGCTCCGCTTCCTCTACACGGGCGGGGTGGAGGGGCTGGACGACGTGGCGGCCGAGCTCCTTCAGGACGCGGACTACTTCCAGATCGCCCGCTTGCAGGTGAGTGCCCTCTTTCATGCCTTCTCTCATCCTTCGGTGTTCCAGGAGCTCTGCGTCGAGTCTCTCCAGGCGAACCTTTCCGTCGACCGCATCGTGGGCCTGTTGGAGCTGGCCGCCGTGCTCGAGCACGTCCCGGACTTCGAGCCGAAAGCCCTCCGCTTCGCCTTCGAGCACCGCCGCGAGCTGGGCGAAATGCCCGAATGGCACGAACTCGGCCGCAAGTACCCGGACATTCCGCTCGCCATGCTGCAAATCGAGTGATGCCCTCTCAGTCGTCCTTCTCGTTATGTTGCTCTCGTTGGTCTTCTTTTTTCGTTCTGTGTGGTCGACCATTCGGTCCGAGTTTCGTTCTTCTGTTTTGTTGCTTTGTGCGAATAAACTCGACTGCAAACAAGCGACTGCCTCGAATAAACGAAAAAAGATGATAGTAGAGAAGAGGACGAGCGGACGTCTTGCGGCGCTGCATCCACAGCCGTTCCTTTCCAAACGGCTAGAATTTCGCCTCGAAAGGCGTCCAGTTCGTGCTGCTCGGCGCGGAGTAGTCGCGTGTTGGGCCACCACGAAGTCGACGGGCAGAAGGAAGCCGCCTTGTTTTGCGTCGAACGGGAGCGCCTTGCAGGCGGTCGGCAGAAAGCCGGCGGTCAATCCACGGGGATCTCTCGAACCGCCACTTGCGTTCTCTTCGCCCGAACTCTGCAGCCGGTCGGCGCTCGAGCATTCGGTCGTGGAAGAAGGCAAAGATTCCGTCCACGCGCGCCCGCCCGTACTCGTCGCCGCCGTCCAGCCCGAAGCGGCTCTCCATCGATCCAACTCAAGAATTGATCACTTTGAGCAGCTGCCCCCGGTTGTTCAGGAAGTCTGCAAAGGGATGAGCGACGAGAAGCGGGAGCACTCACTCTGCTTGTGGTCGGCCAGATCGAAGCGGACGTCCTCGAACGCGCCACTTCGCCGAGGCCGCGCACCGTCAGGCACGTGTACTCGTCGTGGCTGTTCTTCGGTGAGTGGGTGACCTTCGAGTACACCCGAATGCTGACCAGAGATGAACGGCCGTGTTCTCCGATCGGCAGTGAGCAGAGTGCGAGGTCGTTCTTTCAGTGGACGTGGGATGCGTGAGTGCTTCTCGTCCTCTTCTTTTGACTGCAGCCCTGGCCACTGGCGGGCGAACGGGCGCCGTCTTTCATGAGCCTTGGAAGTGAGTCCCGCGAGGTCCAAGGCTCGGGCAGGCGGAAAACACGCCTGGTGGCTGTCGTAGCATCAGGACAGCGGGTACTGAAAGCGGTGGGATCAACGGGGGCGGACGAGCGAGAAACCAGTGCCTGGTAGAAGTGCTCTTTTTCGTCCAGTTCCGTCAAGCACTCCTCCACATATGCAAAGGAGTAAAGGAGAAGGTGGGCGGAACGCACGTCCGGGACGGTCGTGAGCTTCCGCTTGCTCCCTGACGGCGACGTCGGCGGATCGGCGGGGGCATTGCGGCCTGGCGAGAGCGCGCAAGAACGAAACGGCGGATCGAAGCGTGCCGAACGGCGGCAAACGAGCAGCCAGAAAAAAGCGTTCAACTCCATTTTGGTTTGCTCCGCGTTCTCGCGAAATTTCTTTCGTTCTCGAGTGTTTGCGATCAAGCGGAAGCCCGAATGCACGCTCGTCGAATTGCGAGCAGCCAGTAATCACCGGAATTCGTTCAGAGCTGCCCGTTCTTCTGCTTGGACAACTCCGATTGTGGACAAGGTTGCTTAAAAGCCGTTGAAACGAAAGAAGGAGCATGCTTTCAGGTTGTTGGTGCAGGTTTCCGCTCTGTACTCATATTGACAATCGTTTAAGCACTCCAAAAGATGATCTAATGGCTTCGTTGGGTGGTGCAGCGGTGTGAGCGTTACGTCGCTTAGGACGAACAGGGTTGATGGCTGCTTGTTGGGCTCAAAAGCGAGCCTTGAGCACTCTTGATTCAATTTGCGGGAATCATTTTATCGCTTGTCCCTAGCAAGATCAAAAGCCGTCGAGTTTAGAGGACAAAGTGGTCCGAACTGAACGCCGAAAGGATGAACATCACACGAGTTCGAACGACCAAAAAGATCGGCCACAAACGAGTGGTCCGCACAAGCGACTCTGAGCTAGATGCCCTTTCGTTCGACCCACCAGCCGCCCCCGCCGCTAGCAAGCAGCGCGCCAAACGGTCATTCGAATGCCGTGGCGCAAGTCAAACAACGCGGCGTCCCCCCGCCCTGCCGCGTCCTCCGCTCCGTCGCTCATTCACCCACTCATTCTGCAGTGCGCGTTGCTCCCACTTCTTATCTGCTGCAGACGCGATGGCCGTACAGAAGGAGACCGTCTTCCGCTGGCCGCTGGACGACTTCGAGGAGCGCTACGGAGAAGCCGCTTTCAAGCAGCATTGGAACAGCGGCGACTTCGAAGTCGACGGCGTGCCCATGGCCACGTTCTTTCTGCGCCTCTACCCCAAGGGCACGAACGAGAAGCACCGGAAGGGCTGTGGATTGTACCTGTACGTGCGGGACTTTGCGGACCATCCGTTCGTTCGCCTGAAGTTCGAACTGTGGTTCGAGAACGGGGAGAAGAAACGGCTGGGCAAATCCGCTGAGACTGCCGCCTTGGAGAAAACGAGGTTCGTGCCTGGAATTTCCGTTTAATTGTGACCAAATCTGTTTAGGACGAATTCCTATCCGTACTCGGCGGGTGGAGCGACCGCGCTCTTGCAAAGCTTAACGGCCGCGGGCGGCGCCTTCCCGACGGTAAGTCCGACCGCCTACCTGTCGGGCGACCAGCGCCCTCTAGCCCTGGAAAAGAAGTTCGACTCTAAGTGCAAGGCTGGGGGATTCGCGCACGTGTGCACTCAAACGGAACTCCTCGAGTTCTCCCAAATGGATTCGCGGGTCGCCGTGTGCAAAGCGGTCGCGTTGGACCCGATCGATCCGCTCGAGTGGGCGAAGCGGATGGCGGCGGCGAACGTCTGCCGAAGCCTCTCCGTCCACTTCGACGACGATCAATTCGCGGACGTCGAAGTGCGTGTGCAGGGGAAAAGCTTCAAGGTTCGGCCATTTGAAATCCCCTCTTCATTCTTCTGCCGTTCAGGTGTCAAAAGTGATCATCTGCGCGGGATCGCCGATCTTCCGCCGGATGTTCACAAAGGACACGAAGGAGAAGCGAACCGGCGTGGTGGAGATCGAGGGCGGGGACGCCGAGCTCATCGAACTGCTCCTTCGCTTCCTCTACTCGGGCAAAGTGGAGGGCCTGAACGACGTCGCCGCCCGCCTTCTGCTCGTTGCGGTCTTCTACGAGGTGCTCCATTTGGTCGTGAGTTCCGCCTTCAATCTCCTCAATCCTCATGTCTTCTTGCAGTCGTTGTGTTTCGAGTCGCTTGTTGCCTGCGTGTCCGTCGGAACTGTCTTCCGCTGCTTGAAGCTGGCGTACGCTCACGATCACGAGGGCGACTTCAAACGGAAGCTCTTGAAGTTCGCGCGCCAGAACCTCGCGCAACTGAGTCGACTGCCCGAATGGACCGAAGAGTTCATTCGAGAGAACACAAAGATTGTGCTCGAAGTGACGTCGGTGTGCATCGAATAGACGACAGTTCGCATCGTTCAATTTCTGCTGCTTTTTGTTGTTGAAGAGAAGAAATAAATCGCTTGCAAGGACAAAAATCAGTCGGCTGAAGCGCAGAAGCAGGTCAGGCGAGTGGGTGGCCTATCAACCATCGTCAAGAACTTCTCACAACTTGTTTGGAAACTGGGAGCAAGAATCGCAGGTTGGGCGCGAAGAAACGCAGCAGACAGCGCGCCGCTTTGCCGTTGAACTCGGCCGCGAGCGTCCGCAGCAGCCATCCCACCGGCTTCGCTTTGATTTGCCTGCTTCCGGTTGTGTTCCAGGAACAGAAACAAATGGGGCGCACCACTGCCCGCTCGCTGCTCGCCGCGCGCGATCAGCCCGCCAAACGGTCATTCGAATGCCGTGGCGCAACCAAACAACGCGGCGTCCCCCCGCCCTGCCGCGTCCTCCGCCTCGTCGCTCGCCCGCTCATTCTGCAGTGCGCGTTGCTCCCACTTCTTATCCGCTGTGTTTAGACCTCTCGCAAGGACCATGGCCGTGGCAAAGCCGACGATCTACTGCTGGCCGCTCGTCGACTTCGAGGAGCGGTTCGCGAAGGCGGCGTTCAAGCACAAGTGGGAGAGCGGCCAATTCGAAGTGAAGGGCGTGCCGAATGCCAAGTTCTGCGTTCGATTGTACCCGAAGGGCAGCGACGAGGAGTACAGAAACGAGTACGCGATGTTCCTGCACGTGCGGGAGTTCGGCGAGCATCCGTCCATCCGGCTGAAATACGAGTTCTGGTTCGAGAACGGCAAGAATCAATCGACCAAGTACAGTGAGTGCTTTCCATTTGAATCGGAAGACCGGCGGGATGTTTTCTTAGAAGACCACGACAAGTTCCTGCCCGCGAACACCAGTTGGGGGTGGGTCGACCTGCTCACCCAAAAGCAGCTCGTCGAATTCGCCAAAGGCGCGCCGTTGGTCGCCTTCTGCCGCGTCCTTCCGTTGGATCCCAGCGACACGATCCCGCGAGCGGACGAAGCGGCGCCGTTGGCCGTCCTCGAGAAGCTGGCCGCCAACTTCGATGTGGCCGAATTCGCGGACGTCGAAGTGCACGTGCAGGGGAAGACGTTCAAGGTCGCCTAGTTTGAAGCCTCCACTAATTTCTTCGTTCAGGTCGCAAAAGCGATCATTTGCGGGGGCTCACCGGTCTTCCGCCGCATGTTCACTCACGACACGAAGGAGAAACAAAGCGGAGTGGTCGAGATCGAGGAAGAAGAAGCCGATGTCGTCGAACTGCTCCTCCGCTTCCTCTACTCCGGCCGTGTGGAGGGGCTGAAGGACGTGGCCGCCCGCTTGCTGCCAGTCGCCGATTGCTACGAAGTGCTGGAGTTGACCGTGAGTATCGGCTTCATTCATTTTCCCCGTATGCTTTGCAGGAAATGTGCCTGGAGTCGCTCTACAACCACGTGTCTGTCGGAACGGTCCTTCGTGACTTGAAGTTGGTCTTCGCTCACGACCACAAAGGCGCCTTCAAGCAGAAGTTCCTCCAGTTCGTAAAAGACAACTTAAAAATGATCAAGCAACAGGCCGACTGGTCGCTCGACTTTGCTCGCGAGAATCCGGAGATCATGATGGACATCACGGAGTCGCTCTCTTCGTGATTTGATTCCTATTGCTAATCTTTATCGTTGTGAAAGTGTGTGAGAAATAAACTCATTGGTCGGCGTTGAAACCGCGGAGTAATCGGGGTCCACAAAAAGGTGACCAGGCGCCTCGTTTGCTGCCGCCCGCCAAGCGACGATAGTGACGAAGAGGTCACACACGCACTCCCTCGCAGCGGTCGAGCGAAACGAAGCGAAAACAGTGCGGGCTGAAAGGAGCCAAGCATACGACGAGAGCGCGCCCGCCCCGCCGCGTGCTTCTCGTCGGTCGCTCGCCTTCCCGCCCGTATGACCCGCGAGCGGCCGCCGAGTTCTTCGGTTTATCGACCCAAGTTTGAGGTTAGCATTCGAACCCGACCCTCTCGCAGTGGTCTGGAACGAAATTTTGGAACGTTCTGCTTCCCAGCGGAACAAACAACCAAGCAGTAGGTGGCGGAGAGTGCTGGCATTTCGCTTGTGCCCGCAGCAAAGTGAAAACGCTACGTGTGATTGATCGTGCGGCTATTGGCCGACATCTGCTATCTGTTCCGTTCTCGAAGCTTCCCTCCCGCGAACAGAAGCGTTCACTCGCTAGATCTTTGCGTCCACGTTCCCTCCAGTTCTTCCACGCCGCTCTCCACACACCACTCGGTCGAAACGGTCGCGTAGTGGAGTTTATTGACGGCTAACGAGTAAGAGAAATGAATTCGAGTACAAATGTTCAGACGGCGGGAGAAACGAGCAGCTTGAACAACTCGGTGGCGATCTTCACGTTCCGGCCGACGAACTCGTCCGTCCAGCCGGGCAGCCGGACGATCGCTTGGGCGTTCTTCTTCGCAAAGTCCAACACGCTGCTCTTGAAGCCGTCCAGCTGCTCGTGCGCGTGGGCGAACTCCAGGTCGTCGAGGATCGTGTCCGTCGAGAGCGCGCTCAAGATCGACGAGACGCACGCCTCCTGAAACAATGGAATAGAAAGAAGAGAGAAGGTAGAACTCGCCTGCAAGACAGCCAGCTAGTAGAAAGCGGCGGCGGGCAGGAAGTCGCGGGCGTTTGTCCGCAAGTCGTCCACCTCGGCCGTGTACACAAAGCGGAGGATCTGCTCGACGATTTCCGCTCCAAGGTCTTCTCTTCGATCACTCCCGTCTCGATCACCGTGTTGTCGTGCGTAACAGAGCCTTGAAGTAGGCCGACTGGCTAATGAGCACGAACTTGTGGACCTGCAAGAAAGCGTCTTTATTAGAGAGGAGCTCCTGCACTCGCCTTGAAAACCCGCCCGTCCACGTGTAACTTGACGTCCGCGAACTCGTGATCGCGGAGCATCAGCCCGATCTTGTTGTACACGCCCAACTTCAAGGTTTGCTTCTGGAAGACGGGGTCCGTGGCCGAGTCGAGCACCTCGATGGTAGAAGAGCAGAAGATCACGAGCCCGTCGTCCGGCTCGCTCAGCGCGTCCGACAGCTTGCGGTCGTCCCAGCCGTGCTCCTCGCCCGCCGAGAGCTCCGCCGTCGGGGGAACAACGAGGCGGAATGCTCACCCGTCTCCCAGAACGTCTTTCCCTTCGGTCTCGCTTTGCAGGTGGACTCGAAGGCGGACGGTCCGGTTGGCCTCCAGCCGGCGGCAGGGCAACGACAGGCGGCACTTCTGCTTCGAGTGCGAGAGCTTCGGCTCGAAGACGAGCTGGAACTGCGCGCTCTCCATCCCGTGCAAGTGGAAAAGCGTTCGAACACCTCGCCGACGATCTCCGCGTTCACCCGCCTGTACTCGGCGGTCCATTCGGGAAGCAGGACGATCGGGCAGGACGGCCAGCCGAATCCTCTCGTCTTTGCGGACACTCCGCTCCGTTCCGTCCGGTCGATCGGTGGGCATTCGGCGGGCGGACGAAAAGAAGGCCGCCTTTCCGCTCCGACTTTTCGTGCATTTCCGAGCCTTTTCTCTCGACGTTCGTTTCCGATTGACTGGTCAATTGTTCGGTCAACGAGGTCGGAATCTCTGGATTTGCGGCTATTTCGTTCGTGATTCGACTCGAACCGAATTTCCCGCTCGCCCGCCGCTCGGTCGGGCGCGTTTTCTTCCGCGTTCTTTTCGCTGTCCGCTTGGAACCAGCCGACATCGCCGACTTCCTCTCGTTCCAGGCCGTTCGGACGAGCATGGCCGCGGCGAAGGAGACGCTTTTCCGATGGCCGCTCGACAACTTCGAGGAGCGCTTCGAAAAGACGGCGTTCAAGCAGCGCTGGGAGAGCGACGACTTCAAAGTACTGGGCGTGCCGAAGGCCAAATTCCGTATTTGCTTGGATCCGAAAGGATTCAACGAGAACTTCAAGGAATACTGCGCGATGTTCCTCCAAGTTTGCGACTTCGGCGGCCGCTCGTCCATTCGCGTTAAGTTCAAGCTGTGGATCGAAGACAGCGAGCAGGAGCGGCTGAAAAAAGGTGGTGAGTTCTTGTTGCTGTACTTCTTTACTCGCTCCCGTGTAGAAACCGAACACACCTTCGTTCCCGAGCGCTACACTTGGGGATGGTCGCAGATGGTCACTCAAAGCGACCTCCTGGACGTGGCGCAAAAACGGAAGGTTTTCGCCTGCTGCAAGGTGCTTCCGCTGGATCCTGTCGTGCGAGCGGACGAAGTCGCCGAATCGGACGTCTTGGCGAAGATCGCCGCCAACTTCGACTCGAACAAGTTCGCGGACGTGGAGGTGCGCGTGCAAGAGAAGATCTTCAAGGTTTGCTGCCTTGTTGCGTTCTCTCATTTCCGTTGTTGTTCAGGTCAACAAAACGATCATCTGCTCGGGTTCGCCGGTCTTCGATCGGATGTTCACGCTGGACACGACGGAGCGCGAATCGGGAGTGGTCGAGATCAAGAAGGAGGAAGCGGACATGATCGAATTGCTCCTTCGCTACCTCTACTCCGGACGGGTCGAGGCGTTGAAGGACGTCGCCGCCCGCCTCCTGCCGGTCGCCGACTGCTACGAAGTTCTTCACTTGGCCGTGAGTTCTCCATCCACCCCCTCATTCATCCCGCGTTGTAGGAGATGTGCCTGGAGGCGCTCTACGAGAACCTGTCCATCAAGACCGTCCTTCGCGACCTGAAGTTGGCCTACGCTCACGACCACGAGGGCGACTTCTACCGCCGCTTCCTGGAGTTCGCCCAGACGAACTTCCAGCAGCTGCAGCAACAACCCGGCTGGACGGCCGACTTCATTCGCGAGAACGCGGACATCGTGAAGGACGTCGTCTCGCCGCTCACTCGCTGAATTGCGCATCCACTCGTTCCTCTGTTTTATTCGCCCTCCAGTTGCTGTGTGGAAGTCGAGAATAAACGCTATCACGGTAGAAAGGAGGGCGATTGGTGATCGTTTCGTGGAAGACTGTTACTCTTTCGTTGTTGCCCACAAAGCCATCAAGCAGAGGATTCTCTTACGGTCATCCGAACACTTCAAGCCTCACGATCGTTTCGTCTCGATTGCGGGAGAAGAAGCGCACTCCACTCTTTCGTTGTTTGATCCAGTGAAAAGCGGTCAATCAATCGCCGTTTGTTTATTCCGGTCCTCGCTCGTCGCCGGGAGCCGAATAGATCGCAATCGCCTTCCATTCTCTGCTGACGACTCTGCAGGCCATTTGTTTATGCAAACGAGATGGCCGTCCGCCCGTCCGTTTGTGGATCGCGCTTCCGCTCGCTCCCGAAGGAGGCAGGCGGGCGGTCGGGCAGTAGGGCACTTCTGCTTTCCAGCCACCTGTACGCCACTCGTCTGTCTTCCGCTCATTCGTCTTCGATCCCTCGTCCTCCGTGTGATCAGCAGGAGCCGGCCGGAGGCGGAATATAGTGCCTGCTTGCCGCCTACAAGATGGTGAATGGTGCTGCCGTCCACTTCTCTCGGGGACACGTGAGTCCACGTTTATTTGGGGAGGGGATCAAACGCGGGAGATAAAAGAAATTTGTTGTTAGCATTGACGTGAGATCGCAAGACGGATAAAACGAGAACGAAAGAACCTGATCGTCGGGTGTTTGTGGAAACAAAAGAAACGAGAAGAACGGATGAACCAAAGCGAAAAGTTGACCGTCTTCTCCAATGACTCCTTTTCCTACGAAGACAAATGAAAATAGAATTTTCAAATAACTGAGAACAAAAGAAAGCACTAACCCCGCGTTACCTGCGCACTAAAACGGAATAATCCAGTCGTCAGTGGACGCGTCGTCTCAAAGAATGAAAAACCTATTAAATCACGCGCAAGATGCCTGAAAGTGAGGACTGATGGCAACGAACGAAATTCATCTCGCTATTCCGTTCTTCAAACCTGCGCAACAGAATTAAAGCCACCTCACCTCCTCGCTGTGGTCCAATACCCACTCAAAATGAAATACGGAATAAAGAAAGCGACTGAAGATCGAGTGCTGCAAGAAGTTCCCTTGTGTTGATAGCTGCTATCGACCAACTCGAATCGACCATAAACCACTTTCAATACGACGCGCCGCACCTTTTCCAAACAGAACGAAATTTCTTGCCATTGCTCCGACCCAAACAACAAAGTTGAATCTTGTCTCTTCATTCCGTGAACGAAGACAAATGCGATAAGACGACACAGTGTTGAACCATGGGTTTGACGGAATAAAGGGCAGCCGGATACGATTGAGATCGTCGAACGCAATCATTTCACACGGACCAGAAGACAAACCTTTTTTGTCGAAAGCCATTCGTGGCCAAAGGTCGGAATAAAACGCTGCCTACTTCCACCCGCCGTGTACACTGAGATCCTCTACTGCCTTTAAACGAACCAAACAATGTTCCCGTTCCCCTCCACTTGCGCCTTCAGCCGGACGTCGCTCTCCGCGCCTTCCACGAGGACGTCCTCTTCGTTCTGGAGCAGCTCGTGGTCAACGCTGCCGATCCGGCGGGTCGTCGCCTGCAGCTCTGACTTCACCGACTGGACCTCACGAGCGGCAAGTGGACGAGCGTCGAGTGCGTCGTCTTCCACTATGTGAGCGGGCGGCGTGGAGACGGCCGAGCCGACCGACTTGCTGCGCGCGAACACGAACGGCGCGCCTCCCACTCGTCCACGAAGAACGCGCGAGTTGGTTTCGAGACGCCCGTGCGCGCGTGGAATTCCTTCCGGCTGACCGTTAGATGAAGGACTCATCGATCATTCGATCGTTGCTTTCTTCCAGTTGCCCGCCATCCCGACGCCTCGCGCCCGCTTTCGAACAGGTGTGCTCCGTTTTACGACTGCTCTGTTGTTGACACACGGGAAATAAACTGTTGGAAGCAGCCGTCAGTCAAAGCGGTGGCAAAGACGGCCTATTGAACAGCAACGAAAAGCGGCTCCCCGTCAGCTCGCCCAACGAACAAACGAACGAGGGAGATGCGTCGCTCGTTTCAACCCCGCCCGCCATCCTCTGCCGCTTCCACTCGTCCGTCTGCTCGAGGAATGGGGGCGCCACAAAATGAGGACGAGCGGCACGGTCGGCCGAGCAGCCGGTGGACAATCACCACTTGAAGAGCCTCTTTTCTCTAGCCTATCGGCTGCTTGAACGGACGGACCATCTCCTGACACTCGACTGCCGACAGCACCCCTCCCGACCGATAGGCGACAAGCAGACAGCGGCCTGGCAGCGCTCGGAAGCAGTGCGTGGACGAATGGGAAGAGTGCCCAACGAGTGGAGCGCCCTCCTCAGCTGGCCGGCTCGTTCGTTCAAAGCGAACGGGCGGCAAACTCAACTCGATGATTGTGTGGGCCGCTCCCGGCGCGAGTGCAAGACCGGGGCGACCCTCGTCGGGAGGCGAGCAAGCCCGCCAGCCCGACTGGTCCCAAAAATTCGGTAATCTCGATGAGTGCGGTGGCACTCGTACCAGAGATTAAGCTGATAAGAACGTTTAACTACACTTTGATCCTAGCCATGAGGCCGAGAAGCGATGCCTTCCACTCGTTTCGGCCGCCCAATGGGCACTCCGGGCGGGCGGCGGCGCCGATGGGCGGCCGGCGGGGCGAGGCGGCGAGAAAAGGCGGTCGGCGCACGCGAGAGAGAGCGCGTGCAGCGGGAGGGACGCACAACCGCCCGCGGGAGCGACAGGAAGAGGCGGTGGACGGTCGCCGGTGGTTGGCGGCGACGAAAGGGGATTCGTTGGATCTCGCTCCCCGATCGACAGGAATTGTTCGCAATAAACAGTGCAGCGCGATTGGCAGCTGTGAGAACGACGGCCGTAAGCGGCGGACGGAGTCGAAATTCGCGGATTTTCTCGGCGTTCGCTCTCCTCAAGGGCGAGCCTGGACTTTTCACTTCGACACGCTAGGCGGATAGTGAGACGTTTGATCAGCTCGTCCCTTTACTGCAATTACAATCTGCTCGCCGATGGCGAACTGCAAGGCGCTCAGCTCTCGGCGGAACGGGCTCTCGCGCTTCCCGTGCGCCCGTTTCTCCTGCTCCGTCATCTCCTCGTCGTCCACCCGCAACTTCAAGACGAAAGAACGGCCTCAATTCAGAAGCCGAGTGTTCGCTCACCGACTTGACGGAGCAGTGCGGAACTGGAGGTTGACTTTGGGACTTTGGGGAATTCTGTTAGCGCACGCTAGAGATTCGTTTCGTGGCGACACAACCGACCGATTTGCCGGTGCTTCGTTCATTTTGGAAGTCGAACGGGGACAGGGACAAATGAAAGCAATGAAAGGCGGGTGTTCTGCAATTCGCTGCGAGTTCAACATGGCCACTGGAATGTGCGGGTGCTGGAGCCTGAGTTGGCGCCATCCGTCCGTGCGGAACAGCCGTTTTCGGTTGTCGAACGCAAAGCGAACAAACTGCTGATTGAAGGCGCCCTCGTGGTCGTGGCGGAAAGCGAGCAGCAGGTGCTCCATCGCGGGTTCCACCGACCGATTCACAATGATCGAACTGATGCAGGCAGCCTGGAAAAACGAAGAGTGGAGCACGGAGAACGCCCCCACAATGAATAGTCGGAGATTGGGAGGAGTCGAGTGGCCACGCGTCCAGCTCCTCCCCAAGCGGGGCATCCGCTCGATCAGCTCCGCATCCAACAGCTTGTGATTGATGGTGAGCGTTCCTTCAGTTCGAAGGTCACATTGGTGTTCACGGCGGAAGAGCGAGCACAGAGAAAGGAACGGTTGCTTGAAAGAAGGATCAGAATGCAAACATGGAAAAGAACTTGGCGGGCGGACGAGCCGCCGCTTTTTCCTTTGAACGCTTGTCGTCAAATGATGAACGACGCCTCGAAAAGAGTGTTGCGGGTTTGCACAAATAGCGAGCGATCACTGCCGAGCGGAACGGGCGCATTCGGCGGCCGAACCTCGAACCGACTGCACGCTGTACTCGACCGAAAGCAACAACTCGGTCGGGCTCACGACTCGTTGTTGTCGAGGTGGAAGCTGGCGGACGGGTCGACCCACACGATTTGGGGGATCGACTTCCAGACAGCGCCGTAGACGCTCAAGTGGTCGATGTCCTCCGGCATGACGCGGTGCGTGTAGCTGCACCACTCCTGTCCGTGTTTGAGTTCTGTCGCTCCGGATGTTCTTGCCGAGAGTCCACTACTGACAAGGCACTTGCGGACTTCTCATTGCGACGTCGAGCCATTCGTTCTTCGCGAAGAACAGCGTGCCCTTGCGCTCCTCTCGGCTCCACTGGCCGTTCACGAACGAGTTGCGCACGACGACGCCCTGATCGAAGCGGATGTCGAACAACAGGGCGATCGTCTTGTTGTCGCCCTCCATCAGCCGACGGCATTCGTGAACGTGGCGGAGATCAGCACGGGCCTGCGGATTGATTGCTTCTGTCAGATCGCTTGTACCGCTGGTAGATAGTCAATACCCCTCTTTAACGATTTTTAGCACTCTTTACAGCAATAATCTAACGGGGTTAAAGATGCCCTTCGGCACGGGCCGGCAGCCGATCACCGCCATCGACTGGACGTTCATGCCCTCCACGTCGATCAGACGGACGCTCTGGCGCTACGGGAAGTCGAGTCGGAACTTGTTTTTCACGAAGATCGAGAAGTGGTCGTTGTTTGTTTGGAGTCTGGAGGGAGAGAGTGGATCAGAGGGGATCGGCAGGGAGCAGCTCACTTGACGTCCAGGAACTGCGCGAGAGGAAGCAAGCGGTCAATCGGGCGTGCGCACTCACCTTCAGGGCGTTCCGGTCCCAGTACACGTAGAGAGCGACGTCGTTCTGCGCGAAGCGGTCCAGGACGCGGCCCACGCCCGACGCGCCCGCAAACAACACGATCGACGCCTCTTCCCCCGCCGATGAAGATCGTTTGTTCCTTGCGAGGCCGCTTTGCGGACGATCAGGTGGTTAGTGGATTGACCGAGAAGTTCGTTGAAGGAAGAGTGTTAAATCGATGGCTATTGGAGTGATCGAGCAGGTCACCTGCTGGTTGAGCAGAACGGACGCTACCCCTCATCGCGATGGTGCTCGTGAACAAGAAGCGAGTCGTTGAGGGCGTTCTCTGCGGACACCCGGTCACTCGAAGCGATGAACGAACGCGAGAGCAACGAACTGAAGCCTTGCATTTCTTTGCGTACGAGGGCGAACTGTTCGATTCAACAGGGAAATGCGGCAATCGGGACTGCACCGGACTCGATTCAAAGTGGTCGGCATGGTCAAGCGGGGATTGTTGTGTCGAATCCCTCGTCCTAATGGTCGATATTTGGGTCCAACCAGTTGAAAGGAGCTTCCTGCTCGTTTATTTTTCAAGAACAATTGCTTAATGTCTGGTGGCTGCCTTTTCGAACAGTCTAGAGAGTGTCACTTACGCAAAAGCAGAAACTGCTGGAAAACGCCGTCTGTCTTGAACACAAAAGCGATGACGACTTGCCGTTAAGCTCCAGGAATCGATGCTCACCGCACGAACGAAGAAGCAAAGCGTTCATTCAGTGCCTGACTGTCCTTCTGTTGTCGGCCGGGCTGTTGAGCTCACTGCTGCAGCTGCAGTCCACGCCGCTTCGTTTTGCGTGAGTTGGAGCAGAACGGCCTGTGGTTCGCTGGCACTCCGCTCGCTTCTGTCCGGTCGATCGGTGGGCATTCGGCGGTCGGGCGAAAGAAGAGCCGGCTTCCCGTTCCGCCGGCCGCTGCAAATTCTGCCCGTGGTTTTGCCCGGGTTTTCTTCCCTCGACCGCTGTTTGATTGTGGAATCGACCACTCGGTTGTTGCTCGTGCCGCCAGCGGCGGAGTGGAATTTCTGCCCCGCATTGCGGTCATTTTCGGTTGACGTTTGCATCCGCTCGATTCTTCTTTGATTTTGACGACGTCGAAAGGACTGTCGAGGATCAACACTTTTTATTCGAGTGCCGTCGTTCGCGTTCTCGCGCCGACTGGCCACTTGAACGAGATCAAACGCCGCCGCCGCGTGCCGTTTAAAGCGGGTGTCTGCGGGCCATTCGGGGCGTCGTGGACAAAAGCAATCCACCCGCTCGCCCTCCTCTCCGCTCGCTAATCCGCGCGGCCGCTAAACGATCGTGTTGCGGGGTGTGCGCCGATTTTATCAAAAGAACGCGCTCCCCCGATTGCTCGCCGGCCCGCAAACGAGGCGGCCGAGTGGCGTATGCCTGCCGCTCTTCTCGCGCTTTCGGGCGCGCGCGGCGTTCGGAGCGAATGGCGTCCCCGCTCCCCTCGCCGCTTGGTCGGGGCGTTCGGTCGCGTCATTTTTGCCGTTCGATCGCAACCCCACAAATTCTCTAATTTTTTTCTCGTTTTAGGGCGTCTTCGACGACCATGGCCGTGTACAAGCCGACGATCTTCCGCTGGCCGCTCGACGACTTCAAAAACCGCTTCGAGAAGACCGCCTCGGGCAAGAGGTGGGACAGCAACGAATTCACCGTCAAGGGCGTGCCCAAGGCCAAGTTCTGCGTTGAATTCTACCCGATGGGCCTTTCCAAGACGGACAACGACATCTGCTTGTTCCTGCACGTTCAGAACTACGGTCAGCTTCCGTCCATCCGTCTCGAGTACGAGTTTTGGCTCAAAAATGCGGCCAAAAAACAACTGAAGAAATCGAGTAAGTTTCTTTTTATTGTTTAGTGATATTTTCCTGTCTTCTTAGAACTCCAACACACGTTTTCTCTCGCGGTCGATGATTGCGCATGGCCCGCCGTGTTCACCCAATCGAAAGTTCTCGAACTTGCCAAAGGTGGCTCGTTGGTCGCGTTCTGCAAGGTCACTCCGCTGGATCCGGTCGGCACGATGAAGCGAGCGATTGAGGAGGCGCCGCTGGACGTGCTGGAGAAGATCGCAGCCTCTTTCGGCTCGGACAAGTTCGCGGACGTCGAAGTCCGCGTCGAGGGCAAGGTGTTCAAGGTTTGTTCCATTCATCCAATTGTTTCACTGTTTCATCTGTTTTAGGTCCACAAGATGGTCATTTGTGCGGGATCGCCCGTCTTCGACCGAATGTTCTCTCACGACACCAAGGAGAAGAAGACGGGGATCGTTGAGATCAAGAAGGAGAAGGCGGACGTGATCGAGCTGCTCCTCCGCTACCTCTACTCGGGACAAGTGCAGAACCTGCCGGAGGTTGCTGCTCGTCTCCTGCCGGTCGCCGACTGCTACGAAGTCCTCAAGTTGGTCGTAAGTACGCTTTCTGTCTTCTATTCTGATTATCTGCTTTAGGACTTGTGCCTCGAATCGCTCCTCGCCGAGGTGTCAGTCGAAACCGCCTTGCGGGACTTGAAGCTGGCGTCCACCCACGACCACAAGAGCGACTACGAGCGGAAGTTCTTCGAGTTCGCCAAGGAGAACTACAAATCCGTTCGCCAGCAAGCCGACTGGACGCCCGAGTTCGTTCGCGAGAACCCGGAGATCGTGATGAAGATCATGGACGCGGCCTTCCAGGGATTTGTACACATTCTTCGTTCCGACCCGTCTTACCTGTTGTTGTTCCATTGCATACTCACCAGTTGTTTTTAAGTTTTACGCAATAAACACCCGTTTGCTCCAGAATGAATGAGGACTGAAGAGCAGTGAATCACTGCTTGTCCTTCTGATTGTCAACCCGGAAGTGACCTTCCGTTCGACTGCTGAGCGATGCGAGTGGACCGCTTGCTGCTCGCCGTTTACGGCCGTCTTCCTCCCGGCTGGACGAGCGGCGAGTTCCGGGCGGAAGTCCTCCACCGCTTCCCGCTCTCCGCCGTCTGCAGCCGCATGATCGTCGCCGCCGAGGATCCCGACCTCTTCGTTTCGGCGGCTTTCCGCGGCGATGGTCGCGCCGATATCCACACGCTCCACTCGGGCGGGCGCGCCGTTCGGCCGCTCGGCTCGCTGGACGCTACCGAGGGCGCGACCGTTGCCTCTTGTCGGCTGGGGGAGTGAGGGACCGTCTACGTGTGGTCGTCCACAAAAGCGAGCGCTTCTCTTTGATCCACTCGATCGATACGCGGCCGGCGACCAACGGATCCAGCTGAACCGTTTAACAACTTCAGTTGCCGGTCCATCCCTCTACTCATTTTTGTTCGACAACAACGAGAAATCAAGCGGCAATCAACGCGAAGAATTCGGCGACACTCTCCGTGTACTCCTCCGCGCTCGCGGCGTCCTCTTCGAGCAGCTCCTCGATCGCCTGTGCATTCTTCCGCGCGAACTCCGAGACGCGCTCTTTGAAGCCGTCGGGATGTGAGTGGACACTGGCGAGATTCAAGTCGTCGAGCACTCTATCGATCGACCCCACGCAGATCTCCTGAAAACGGAGTGAAAAGAAGACGAGTGGGTGGATGCACCTGCAGAGGCCCCAACCCGAGAAGTCGGCAGCAGAAAGCAACTAGCGGGCACACAAGTCCAAGTCCTCCACCGCTGCCGTGTACACAAAGCGGCGCACCTGTTTGATCACAGCGGGCGCGTGGTTCGCGACCTCGACGATGCCCGTCCGCTTTTCCCGCGTGTCGTGCGTGAACATTCGGGGGAAGTGCGCCGATTGGCCCATGCCCACTCTCGGCGCGCGCGGCCCGAAGTACGCGAGTGCGGAGTCGCTGATCTGCGGCGGCTGCCTCCCGTTGCGCCTCCACGGTTGTTCACGAGCGGCCGGCTGCTCGTCGATTGGGGCGCGTGGACGAACGAGCAGAAGTGCGCCTTCCCGCTGCTTGTGGGCGGTTCTCGTGCCCTTCCAACTTCCAGCTCCTCCACAAAGTGCGGGCGGACTGCCTGCTGGTCGCCACTCGGGAGCGGCTGCTGCAAATCGCGCTGGAGTGAGTGGCCGGCCGCTTCGGCATCGAAATCCTGCACGAATTCGCGCCCTCCGTCTGCTGCCGCCCGACCGCTTCGTCTTGCGGCCGCCCGCCTCGAATTCCATAGCGTTGATTTGAACACGCAAGTCGTCGAGTCCGTGGGTTCGCTGGCGGTCGACGCGAGCGCCGGTGGCGGCGGCCACTTCCCCGCGGTTCGCCTGCACGCGCAAAACCACCACCTACTCGATCTGCTGACGGACGTGAGCACCAGTCGAGTGGACATGCCGACGGAAGAAGCCGTGACTTCACTCCTCCGCCACTTCCACTCGCTTTTTCCTTTGAGGCGACCACACGACACGCGGCTTCTTCCCGTGGTCGGTCGACTTCCACGGCCACTCCCACTTCGTGTTGGAGCAGACGATCGTCAAGACTAACCGATTGGAGCCCCGCTTCCGCCGATTAGGTCTCACAGATCGTTGTTCAAATGGTCAATCAAAACGCAACGATTGCATCGCGTGGGAAACGAGCGACCTCTTTGCTCCGACTCCCGCGGTCAACGGTCGCCGCTCCCGCCTTCCCTCGCTTACGCATTCGAGCGATCCCCGACCGAAGAAAGCAAATGCGGGAGTTTGCTCATTCTTGCAGCTTCCTTTCCGTCCTTCCGTGCTGATGCCGACGATTGGGAGCCGGGGCGCGGCGTACGCGAGCGCGGAGTCGGCGATCTGCGGCGCCCGCTTCCACGGCGCGCAACTCCTCGCGTTCGCGTGCGGCCGGCTGCTCGTCGGCGTGAACGACGGGCGCCTTGTGGTCGTGGACACGGAGACGAACGAGCAAAAGTGCGTTCTTTCTGACTTCTTGCCCACTCCTCCGCTTTCAGGACGTTCTCGCCGCACGCCACCGCCGACTGGCTGCTCGGAGTGCTGGACTGTTGGGCGTTGCGAGCGGACCGCCTGCTGCTCGTCCTCCACGACTGTTTGCTGCGCGTTGCGCTGGACTGGCGGAGCGGCGAGTTCCGGACGGACGTTCTCCACCGCTTCGCGCATTTCGATCGGACGCGCCGCCTCCACGCGCGCCGTTTGATCGCCGCCACCGAGGCGCCCGACCGCCTCGTTTTCGCAGGGCTCCGCAGCGACCGTCGCGCCGATTTCCACGCGATCCACTTGAGCGGGCGCGGCGTCCGGCCGCTCGGCTTGCTGGACGTCGCGGAGGGCGCGATCGCCGGCGTCCACGCGCACGCGGGCCGCCTGCACGCGGTCGTCCACGCGGAAGGACGCCTCTCTTCGCTCTCGTCGGTCCACTCGATCGACGCGGCCGGCGACCAGCGGCGAGTGGACGTGGAGCGCGTGGACGCGGGCGTGAGTTCCCGCCTTCCTCCGCCCGTCCATTGGGTTCTTGCAGCCGAACGTCGCCGTCCGCTGCTTCTCGCCGTCGTCCATCGGATTCCACGCGGATTTCGCCTTCGTTTTGGAGCAAATCGTCGTCAAGACGGCCGACGGAGCGCCCCGTTCGCTGCGGCCTCGCGTGCGCCGCCTGGACCTCGCGAGCGGCCGGTGGACGGCCGTCGAGAGCGCGCTGATGGACGAGCTGCGCGCCGCCGGTTGGTTCGGC
Organism: Aphelenchoides fujianensis; assembly: GCA_024699865.1. NCBI lineage: Eukaryota > Metazoa > Nematoda > Chromadorea > Rhabditida > Aphelenchoididae > Aphelenchoides > Aphelenchoides fujianensis. The sequence continues at coordinate 546,124 of JAMPIO010000046.1, read as the reverse complement.
GAGTGGCGCGCGGGCGTCGTGGACACGGGCGAGCCCGCCGACTTGCTGCACGTGGACGCCGACGGCGCGCTCACGCTCCACGTCCGCCGCTCCCACGCGTCCGCCAACGGGCGCACGTGGCCGAACGGAACGCCCACCTTCCGCTGGAATTCCTACCGCCTGAGCGTTCGGTGCGTTCGAACGAATAGTCGGCGACCAATCAATCGTTCGTTTCTTCCAGCCAGCCCGCCTCGCTTATCCGGCTCGCGCTCGCCGCCCGCCATCCGGCCGATTCGCGCCCTCTTCTCAAACATCTTTCGGTCGAGAATGTCTTCTTTTGAGCTGCTTGTTGTTGAAATGCTGAATAAACCTATTAAATGATTGGAAAGAATGGGTAGGAGGTTTGTGCGAGCAGTTGACTCCGGCGACGACTCCGTTCCGTTCGCAAAAGTGTGAGAAGGGGTCCCGACGAACACTCGAATGGTCAATCGCCTCCCTCCACATCAAGCGTTTGGACATCCGCAAACAACGACGCCGTAGAAAACACTTGTTTATTGCGAACAGACACCGAAACGTGAACAACACAAACACAATTCAACAGAGAAGCAGCAGTAAAGGAAGAGAATGAAGAGGTCGTCTAAAGAACGCCCGCATCGTCCATCCCGTCCTCATCGGTGCTCTCGTTTTTGTCCATTGCGTCCTTGCTGGAGCCGTCGAGCTCCTCGTCCTCTTCCATCGCCTCATCCTCGGTCTCGTCTTCCATTTGGTCATCGGACAAGTCCTGGGATTCGAACGGAATATTGAGTCAAAAACTCGTCGCCTCACCTCGCCCCCTTGCAACGCCCACTCAAAACGACCTTTGATGAGGATGAAGGTGGGTTTCGGTCCGCGCGGCTCGTTGTGCTTCAGGAACATCCGCACGCACTTGTTGGAGCGGTCGATCGTGGAGGTGGCCTTGTCGAAGGGCTCCACGAGCTTCAGCTTCTCGAACCAGTCGGTCTTCGTCTGAAAGCAGCCGAAAGTAGAAAGCGTTAATTGGAAGGAGCAACGGACACCGCTGAAGGTGCAGTCGTGCTTGATTGTGAGGAAGAGTCGCTTCAGGCCCGCAACGTGCAGCCGGTCACGCATTTCGAGACACTTCGCCCACAGCTCCGTGAAGTAGGCGCCCGGAACCAGCAGCCACCCCTGGAATTGAACGATGACAAATGAGAAGAACAGAATGAGTACTTACGTTGTATTTGCAGCTGATGTGGAGGTCTTCAAGTCCCGAGAAACGACGGCAAAAGGCCTCGATGGTGTCGTAGGGAAACGGCGCCCAACAGTGAACGTGCATGATGCACAGCGATCTGATCGATGACGAGATCCTTTGGTTGCTGAACATCGCAGAGTTTTCGACTGGCACGAAACATGCGAACAAACCTTTGAAGATCGAGACGATCATAGAGAACGCTGAGGGGCAGCTCCAGTCGGCGAATTTTGTGCCGATTCAGCTCGTTGAAATCACTGGCTGAAATCCAGAATGATTACTCAACACAGCCAGCAAAACAACCATACGCGGATGCCACAGGCGGGCCCTCTCCAAACTCAACGCCGGGAGTCGCGCCAAGACGGACCAAGTGGATTGGAGCACGTTGAGGTGGGACGACACACTGCCAATGAAAGCGGCGAACTCGGGAGAACCGAAATAATCGTAGACAGTCAGACCGTTCACGTCTGAAAGAAGCGGAAAGAATTCGGAAAGGATCGAGCACACTCACGTTGTTCGATTCGCTGCAGCTCTTTCCAGTCGACGACGTCCGTCGAAAACTTCAAATGAACGGGCACCTCGAGCAAGCTGATGATCCCGATCATCTCCGTCAGGTCGACGGGAAAGATGATCTTCGGCGTTCCGAGTCCGCACTCCAGCCGCAGGCGCCATTTGTGGTCGTCTTCCTTGAATTTGATCCCGCGGGCAGAACGGCGGACGGACTCTAGATGGGCGCGAGAGATCAACTGAAAACACACGAAAACAATTAGGAAATCAAGGAACGAACTAACGGCCAGACGGACCAATTGCGCCGCACCCTTCCTCTTGTCCGTCTCCATTTCGTTGACCAAACAGAAGCGATTGAGGCCGTTGCGAACAGCCGCTCGAATTCGCGGCTTCCGCTTGACGACGGCCGCCTCCATCGTCGACAAATTCGGAGCAATCAGGCGAGTGGAAGAACGACGGAAAGCGGCAGAAATGCGGCGGCGGCAGCAGCGTCTGGCATTCCGCAGTACGAGCGGAAACGATCGCGGCGGAACGCACCGCTCGGCCTTCCAGCGGGCGGCCGTAGAAGGACGATGGCCTTTGCATTGCGATGATGTGTGATCAAAAGTGAGTTCTCTCCCGTCCCCTTCTCCCCGCTCAACCCCTTGTTCGTCCTCGCGCTCGTTCAAGCGCCCCAAGTGACGTTCTCCAACATGGTGGCCGCCGGACGTGTGTGTTCTTCTTTCAGTTCGAACTTCCAATCGTCTGCTTCCAGTATCGAACGGCAGCTTCTCGTACTAGCAAGAAGCTCCCTGGTCGTGAGGTTTCTCCCTCGGTCTAGCGTTCGGTCTTCTCGTCCGAACTGCGGTCTTCGAGGCAGTGCAAACGTTGTGCCTGTGGTGAAACGAGTGGTTTGGTGAGCTCTCCTGCTCCCTACTCACTCGAAGGTTCATCCGTTGCTCGTTGCAGGTGTCCGACGTAAAGGTTGGTACGAAGCAGAGGACAGCAGTCGGTTCGTTCTTTTCGTCACTCCTGTTTGATCGCCCCCCTTTCAGCAGCGCCTTCTGCTCGTTGATGTGGCGGACGTCACACGATCCGCGACGGGAGAAGCGGCAGAACGAAGTGGATGTGGAGAACGAAGACGGCGGCCAGCAAGGAGAGGGGTGAGCGTTCCTGGCGTTCGATCCACCAGTCGACTTCACTTCCGGCTCGTCAGAATCCTCTTGTCGCCGCCAACCGCTTGGCTGTAGTGAGTTCAATTTTTGCACCGCTCCTCTTCACTTGTTTCCAGTGTGAATCCGAGCGAATGCCGATTGCAAGCGACGATTCGAGTGTATCGGCCGACTCGAAGCGAAGAGGAGTGCGGCTGGATACTCTGGACGCGGTGACGCATGAGGGTCTGTTTGTCGTTTGTTCGTGTTTATTCGAGCACGGTTTAGCGCTCCGTTCTCGTGCCAAGCGCTCAACAATCGACTCGCAAGCTCCATCTCGCTCCAAGGAGCCCTCCATTCGTTTCTCACTCTGCGAGGACTCGCGTTGTGATTCGAAATGGATTGCGACCAAACGGACGGAAATGTCACGCTTCTTCTTCTTTACTGCGGGACGCCCTCCACTGCTTTTTGCGGAGTGCGCACGAGAAGCGAGCAAAAGATGGGACGCCATTGATTCCGTTGGATATCGTGGGTTGCTCTGGGGTTCACCTCGCATTTCTTTCAGTTTGTTCCCCAATAAACGTTTTCGACGAGCTGTGGATGAGACGAAGTTTGAGGAAACGTGATGAGTGGTGGCAGCAGTGACCCGGCTGCCCAATTTCATTTCGATCGACTTTCTCCTTTTGTTTCTTACTTTGCGGCGAGTGCAATAGACGTCACGTGTACGATCCCCCCACTCCGAACACAGTTCAAAAGAAATTCATTCTTCAGGCAATAACTTCAACAAAAAACGACTGAAGATTAGTGGGTGGCCAAGTGGTACAACTCTCTAATCAGGTCCGGATTGTCGCGGATGAACTCGCCGCTGAACGCCGGCAACGTTCCGATCGCCTTGGCATTCTGTTTGGCGAACTTGAGCAGATGATTCTTGAAATCCGTGAGATGAACGAGCGTGAAGGCGAGCTTGAGGTCGTCCAAAATGGTCGCCACACAGAGAGTACCGGCGATCGTGTCGACGCACATCTCCTGAAAGCAGACCAATGGAAGAGTGAACAGGAATGAAAGCCAACGTACCATCAGCAGCTCCAAGCCGTAGTAGTCGGCGACGGGTAGCAGTTCGCGGGCCCAACTGTCCAGATTGTCCACTTCGCCCGTGTACATGAACTTGAGCACTTGTTTGATCACCTCGGCCGAGTAGTTTTTCACTTCGACGATTCCCGTTCGCTTTTCCTTTGTGTCATGCGTGAACATGTTCCGGAAGTGCTCCGATTGCGTGACGAGAGCAAACTTGTGGGCCTGAAGGAGCAAAAGAGAGGTGCGAGTGGATAAGAGGAACTCACTTTGATCACCCGTCCGTCAACGTGCAACTCGACATCCGCGAACGTTTCGTCTCCTAAGAAGGCGTCAAACTGGCCGCACGAGCACGTTTTGACGTCTTGGATCTTCGGAGCGGTGGGAGTCGTTTCGATCGCATGCAGGCACTCGATTTCGCAGCAGAAAAAGAGCGACTCTTTCTTGGCGAAGTATTGAATGGAATACAAGTAGAATTTGTTTCCTTCGGCGTGTGTTTGCCCCGAAATAAATCGCTCTTCGTTTTCTGAAATCCATCTGCTGTCTTCAAGTTTGAAAGACGACGCTTACGAACTGGTGCGAGTTTTCTGCCGTTGACGGTTTCCCACCACACGTTGAAGCGCATCGAAAGAGAGGCGCGACCGTTGAGCTGCGAGCAAACCAAGCCGCACTTGTGCATGAACCCAGTTAGACCGATGCGATGCTTTGGCACCATAAACAGTTGGAATTGAGCGCCAGGCACCCCGTTCAACGCAAACGACGGACTGCTCCACTTCTCCCTTATGGCGGCGGCATTAGAACGCTTGCGGAAGTTGGCCAGTTCCCAGCGATACGATGTGGTTGTCGACATGATTCTGAAACGAGAGCGTCGCGGATACACGGATGAAGGCTTCTCTTCAACTCATCACGATGAGCGGCGAAAGAGCGGCGGCAGTAAGAGGGCAAACTGGGTGGTTTGCAGCGGGTTGTGCCCGCTTTTATCTCTTTCGACTTGACTCACGCCGCCCGCCCACGCCGCGCGCAATCAGCGAAGGTCGTGCGAGTTCTGTTCACTTCTCTTCGATCGAGCGGTGGGAAGATCGCTAGGGATTGCGTTTGTTTCGGTCGCGCGCCGGGGAAGAGACCAAGTTTTGTGAGCCCGGTCCTCCCATCGCTGCAGTTCGCAGCGGAAAGCAAGCGATCTTTGATCCCTTCCGACTATTCGGGTCAACAGCAATCGCTTCGACTTCTCACTGAAGCCATCCAACCGACACGCCGGGTAAACAAAAACGAGAGCGGGGCCACTCAACAGCTTCTTCAATCTACTGCTTTCATCGATTGCCCCCATCCCTTCTCTCGTGCACCCTCGGCGCACAGAACGCAAGATATGAGACTAGAACGATGCCGATTTCCGGTGCGCGTTTCGCTCTAAACGGCGCCCGACTGCTCACTTCCGGCCGGCTGCTCGCCAAACTCTCGCAGCTGGTCGGCGGCGTCGAGGTGCTGGACAGGGCACGAAAGCCGCCAGATGAGTGAGTGCTTTTTGTTTGTTTTTCGCCCGTCCCCACCCTGCAAGACGCCCACTCGCGCTCGATTGTTGGGCGGTGAACGACGGCCGCTTGCTGGTCGTGAGCGATTGCCGCAAATATGATTGGAGTGGACGAGCGGCGAGTCCGCACTGCCGCCGTCCAGCCGCTTCCACTGCGCGCGCTCTTCTGCAGGTTGATCGCGCCGACCGCTCTCCGGGGCGAATGGCGTCTTGGCGATGAGCAGAAATCGTTGGAACGCGTCGTCGTTGCATGGGACCGCTCGCATTCGGCTGCCGCCTTTTGGTCACGAGCGGTGGAGATTAGGAGGCGAACAGCGACGGCACGACGATTGCACGATCGTCTGAACGGACCGTCGGGCTACGCGACGGACGAACTTCCACTCAAACCGTTGCGCAACGCCCTCCGCTGCGGGACACACGGGCGGGTACAAAAGAGCGGCGAGGGCAGCGGGCCGCTCATTCCCGCTTTCCGCCGCCCTCCCGTCCGCTCCCTCCGCTCTCCTCTCCCCTTCCTTTCGCCTTCATTCGTCTTCCGCTCGCTCTTCGCCGCGTTGATCGGTCGTTCTGCTCGTGTGCGGAACCAGTTCGCAACGACCTTCAAGCTCCTGCTGCTCGACGCCCGTCTCTTCGGATTCTCCGCCCGATCGCGCGGTAAGTGGCGGCCGTCTTTTCCGTTCGCTTCCCACTAACCTCGACATCGATTTCCGGACTCGTACGAGCACTCGAACATCGCCGTCTCAAGCCTTCAAACCTTTCGGGTCGACGGACCAATTGAAGCGTGCTGAGAGCGAACGTTGGAGCAGTCGACGCGGTTCCCGTGCTGAACGGTCTGTTACCCTGTCCATCACTTTCACCCTCGCCTCGTTGCAGGAGCCTTAGAACGACGGCCGTCGGCTGCGTTCCACCCGACCGGAGAACTGCGCGATAAGCCCGAGGCGGCGGCAAAACAGCAGAGACAAAGAACTGAAAAAGCCAATCGAGGTCGTTCTTTTGTCCACCTGTGAGTCACCGTTTCCTCCGCTCACGTCTCATCACTCGCTGCTTTGCAGTGGGAATGAATTGCGGCGTCGCTTGCGAACGTGGCCGTGTACGTGCCTCAAGTCGGGTGGCCGAACGGAACGAAGAGCTGCGACGCGTTACGCGCCGCAAGAACAAGACACATCGTTGCGTGGGTTGCCCGCCGCTTCTCGCGCTGCAAAGCCGCCTGCAAGAGGGCGTGATGAACGAACCGGCTGCCCGCCTCCCTCTTCTGTTCGGTTCGTAAATCATCTCCAGCCGACTGTTGACCTCCACTGCTTGCAGTTGTGTGCGCCGCATGTGGACGAGGACATGCGTCGGGTTGATCGTCGGCCTCTCAAGCCCGCTGTTTCTGTTGACTGGTGAGCTTTTGCCGTTCTTCCTTCGTCTAATATCTGTTCGTTTTCAGGACCTGTTGCGAAGAAGAAGACGTACAACTCGCAAGTACCCACTGTTCGGGGGCATCAGAGAGAAGAGCGGACCTCCGGAATGCACTGTCATTGATCTTTCGTCCGCTCTCGCCGAGCGGCTGATTGGTGAGTTCCTCCACCCAAACGATCCACTCCTTGTTTTCAGTGTCCTTTCGGCGGTCGCGTTTGCGAACCAGCCGTGCCAGCACGAACAAGACGTCCTGCTGCTGCCGTTGAAGGCGACTTTCTTCTGTCTGTTGCCGGTTGGATCGCCACCGTGCGAAGTGCAAACGTTGCGCCCGTGGTGAAGCACGCCCTCGGCAAACGGGTTGGTGATTCCGGTCGCCTTCCGCTCATCTCACTCCTACTCGTTCCAGTGCCGCCTGCTCAGCTCGAGCGGAGCCGCTGAATGAGGACTCTGCGACTGGTCGCCAACTCACCGCTCAAGTTCTGCTCAGCCGCCGGTTCGTCCACCGGTCAGTCGTTCGATTGACCGCTGCTCGCTTTCAGCCGTCTTCTGTTCGTTGATGGGTGAACCACGAGCAGCTTCTGGCAAGATCTTCGCTCTTTCGGCGTCACAGGGATGTCGGACTCGTGCGACTCCAAGTACCAGCCGCTGTCAAGTGCGAACGAAATCGAGTGAGTGCCGTCTTCCGAAGCAATGAACTGACCTCCTCCCGCCTTCCTTTCAGCATCCGACTGCTGTGGCGAAGAAGGGGACCGCCGATCAGCACTCGCTCATCGCCGGTTTGTGGGAGGAACGGAAGAGTCAAAGGTAAGTCCACCTCGTTTACTCCCACTTCTCATCGCTCGATTCCAGTGCGGCCCCGAAGAAGACGAAGGGTCAAATGCGAGCAGATGCCGATTGCAAGGAACGAGCCGATCGCGTCGATTCGAGGACGTTCGAATGGAGTGCGCGTGATGTGGGAGCTCACGAACACGATTCTTCGTTGGATGGTCGTTCATTGAGATAAACGGTGGATTGGAGTGTGCAGTGGGCATTCGGCGGTCTTTGGACGAGCGAGCCGGAGAACAAGGTGTTGTCGCAAAAACGAACACGAGCCGATGTCCATCAGATGAGCGGTGGACCACGAACAGCCGTCCCGGCCTGCACGTGAAGGCCGTAGACCACCAGCTTGTGGTCTCGTCCTCGGCTGTCCTGTAGCGTTGCTTTTTCGATGATCGAACGTCTTGTTCAGAAAGCAGGCGTCCAATCAGGAAAGGAAACCGCAGAAGAGCGGCGAGTCGACGCGAACAGACACAAGCAAGACGTCTTTTGGACTACAACTTCAACGACGCAAGAACGCGCGGAATAAACGAACGCTCACTTCCAACGCAAATCCCGACGACAAGCGGGAAACGATGCAAATTTCGACGGGATCGGCGCGTATAAAAGCCGGGCGGCAAGAGCGAACTGGCCACTCGTTCTCCAGCCCTCCCTTCCGCTCCTCACTCGCCGCTCCTCCGCTCTCGCCCGTCCAGGATGTCCGCCGGCTCGCTGCTCGTCGATCTGCTGGTGGGGCAGGCGCCCGCCCTGAAGTGCCACCACTCGCTCGACTATACGGCCGACGGGATCCCCGAGCCGGTGGAGAAGACGGGCTGCCGCCAGTGCGTCGTCGTCAAGGACGCGGACAACCTCGTGCTCCAACTGCGCGACAAGAAGAACGCGTGAGTCCTCCCCGCTCTCTCCCCGCTCACTCCACTCCTCTCGTTGCAGGACGGCGAAGGACTGCACGGCGGAGTTGCTGCCCCCGATGGACGCGGCAACCTCCGCCGCCTCGTCGTCCGCCCACGAGCTGCCCATCCTCGCCCTCTCGTCGTGCGTCGTCCACTGACTCCACGAATCACGAATAAACGGTGATCAGAGAACCCTCGGCTCATCTGAAACGAGGGAAAGATCGACCGATGGGGTGCAAAAGTCTGCGGCTTGCCGAATGCTTTCGGATTGTGCGGGGAGGAGGCCGCCGACTATCGCTTGTGGTCGCAGCTTTCGGTCAATCTTCACCACTCGACAACGACGACACCAAACAACCTGGTGGCCGAATGGAGCGGCTGCTCGGCGCCATCACCCCGCCTGGTGGACGGCCGGGGCGTGGGCGGGCGGCGACGTCTTCTCCGCCAAATTCGTTTCGGTGTCGAGCGCAAAAACCGAAAATCCAAGAAACAAACTGTAGATTTTTGTTACAGAAAGTGCTAAACAACAAACGATTAACACCGGACAAACGTAACGGTTACTAACAACCAGCCAGGAAACGTCAATCGAATCGAGTGCAGTCGTTCCCACTTACCATGGCTGCTGACTTCATTATGTTGCCAGGACTGCTTGTCAGAGACGTCTCAACGGGACCCAATTCGTGCCTGCTTCGATCGTCACCTGGGCGGCGGATTCAACGAGGCCGACGGTCGAAAGGAGCGATTGCAACCGACGAGGCGGGCGAAGTGTTTGAGCAGCCGTCATTCCGGTGGACCGGAACGGGCAACGACCGCCGTCCGCCCACCTCCTGCTTGACTGACGAGAGGTGATTGCTCGTGCTCCGTTTTCCACGCAATTGTGACCCGGCTGCTTAAACCCTCCGAATTCTAACGGCAGATTATAAAAGCGGTGAACTGCCACGAGTGAACGATGAAGCTCTCCGTTCTCTTCATCGTTCTCTTGGTCGATGACGCGGAGGCCGCTGGGCGTCGGGCCCGTCGTTCTCGATCCAAACGCGCGCACCGCTCGAAGGCGCAGCGGAAGACGGCGCCAAAGACCGACCCGCGTGCCGTCCAACACGCGTCGTTCGTGGGACAGAGTGATGGCAAGCGAGCGAAGAAAACGAGAGTACACATCTAGACAGTCCGCAAGTGATCGAAGCGCTCGTTCCCCGCTCACTCCTCTTAATTGCAGCCCGCAAGCTGAAGCTCGCCGTCGTCTACGACTGCGCCGGCCGTCAGGCGGCCGCCTTCTTTGTGTTCAGCGCGGCCTTCCGCGACGCCCGCTGCCCCACGTTTACGGGCGGCTGCGATCCGCGGTGATCCTCGCGCTCTCTTTCGCTCATTCGATTGTTCAAGACGCGTTGGAAGAACGCAACGGGTACGACGAACACAAGACGCCGCTCCTCTACGATCGATTCGCCGTGAGCCGCTTGCGATTGGGCACCGATCCCGCCCGCATGCAACGAATCGACTCCGCGCTGGCGACCATTTCAACCTTTGGTGCTCGGAGGGCGTGGCGAGCGTGTTGCCCTTCCAGCACTGGAACGCGTCCAGCCTGTAGTCGCCGCTGCTCGCCGGCAAGCCCCCGTCGTCCCGTAGGCTCCAGCGAGAGTTCTCCCCTCCATTCTCTCTTCGGAAGTGCGCGGCGCCTTCCAAACGGGCGAACTCGTGATCGGCGGCGGGGACGAGCGGCGCTGCGGCGGCGGCCAAACGTTCCACCGGGACGGCAGCGGGTTCCATCCGGAGGGCACGAAGTGAGTGACCGCTGGCCATCGACCGTGATCCTTCCGTTCAGCACGCCAAGGGGAACAACGCGCGCACGACAAACGCCGCCACAGGCTGTTCGTGAGCATGAACCTCTCGAACAACCGAGCGCACTTCAATTCCGACGACCTCGCGGCGCTCGTGCATGCCGAATAATTGCGAGAAGATTCAGCGGACGCCCTGCGCCAGTCGCTGGAGCCTCGGCTTCGACTGGGCGTTCGGCAAACGGTAGGAGTTCCCGCTGCAAATCGATCAAGTGCGTTCATCGTGGGTTTGCTTCACTCTTCTCTCCGCTGCAGACTCGTCGCAACGGACGCGGCGAGTGCGTGCTGCGAGTCGTCGAAGAGGACTGGACGGACACGAAGCTCGGCGCCGACTTCCTCGACGCCCACTGCGTTCACTACAACTTCGGCGGTGGCAGCTACGAGTTGGGCTTCTCGAAGCGCATTTGAGCTGCCCGTTCCTCGAGCGGTCCGTGAATAAACGAGTGTTGCATCAATAGTCGAGGTGGAGGAGTGAAGCGAAAGAACTTGCTAAAAGCAGAAGCAGGTGATCGACGAGGACTCCAAGACGACGCCCTCGGCTCCCGACTGTTCCCTTCCGGCCAGCTGCTCGTCGACTCCTCGCAACTGGACGGCGCCGTCGAGGTGTTGGACACGTGCCGAAAGCCGGCAAGTAAGTCCTCCTTGATTGTTCCCCGTCCCTCCTTTCGGTATCCTCCCGACGCTCAATCGCTGGAGGGCGCGCTCGACTGGTGGGCGGTGAACGGCGACCGCTTGCTCCTTGCGAGTCGTGCTGGAGGATTTGGAGTGGACGAGCGGCAAGGACACGCACTTGCGTTTCGAAGGCGGGCGGGGATCAGGAGTGAGGAGCTGCTTCAGTTGTGACAGCTTGAAAGCGAGGCAAACACTTGTATTTGAAGCCGGCAGCAATATTTTTGTGGTTGAGGGCGTTGGGTGCCCGGAAAGCAACGATTGCTCCCATTGGTTTTGTTCGGGATCGAGTCGTCTCGAATTCCTTCCTTCCTGCTGCCCGCCCGCTCGTCCGCCGGGAAGACGTGAATCACGCCGATCGGCGGCCGGGCGGGCGGAAAGATCGCCGGTCGGATCACGCAGACGAGCCGCAAGAGGAGGCGTCCGGCCAGTCGGGCCGAAGGCGGCGGTCGGACGTTGGAGCGAGTAGTCCTGGACGAAAGTCCTGTTTCTCTTCGATTAATTCCTTCTTTTCAGCACTGGACGAGCGAATGGTCGGTGGATTCGGGTGGCCGGTGCGGGCGAACATCCTGCGAATAGAATGCACTCGATGGATGCGAGTGGTGAGTGCGCTCTGCCCTGCTCGTTTTGGTCGGATGTTGCTTGTGAACTGCTAGCAGGTTGGTCCAAAAGGGTAAGTAATCTCAAAGCAAAGGAATGAATTGAATGCTTGGTTGTCGTCGAAAGAAGCTTAGCGCTTGCTTTCGTTGCGAGCGACAAATTTGCAGAATTCTTTGCGGAAAGCCGTGAACGATTTCGCGAAGCTATGCCCGGAATAATGCCTTTTGCCGGTGGTTTGCCTAAGACGAAAGAAATAAGAATGGTCGGTAGTGAAAGAAAGAAACGGGACTGACGACGAGCGTACTGGTGATCTTGTGCTTCCTTGAAACATTCGAGTACACCGCTATAACATTGAAACGTTCTGAGCACGACTCCGCTACGCGGAATAAAGAGAACGGATAAAAAACACCGACGCGTCGAAATATTGAGGTGTCCAGAAAGTTTCCGAACGGAGCTCGACCGAGTGGTCGGGTGGTCGAAAAATGAAACCGTTTGCTCGCCTCATTTCGAGCGCTGACGCTGGCGCGCGAACCAGTCCCGTCTTCTGCCCCACTTCCAGTGACTTCAAGGCGTGTCTTCCAACTCGGCGGCGGCCACTGTCTGTCAATTTTACGGGACGAAGACGTCGAAATCATCCGTTTGGACGCGGTACGAAGCGTTCGAAGCGGGGAATGCGCGGGAAGACGGGGAATGCGCATGAAAACAATCGTTCCGGACGCCCGGGGACCGTCGACACGGGTGAGACCCGGCAGTACATTCAGAAGAATCCCACGCTGTCCGCCCCCATGGTGACCGAAAGTCCCGAAGGTTTCAAAAAACCGTAGCTTCGCATTTGCGGAAAAAAGCTGCATAAGCTGCAACCTTCTCTTTGATGCTGCTTTTTGGGCTTCACGTGGCAAAACGTTCGTTGGGTTCCCCACGTGTTGAACCACACGGCGAAGAGCAAACAGGTGGTGATTGCTAGCAGCTCATTAAAGGACAAATCCCACCCGTTCTTCGAGGGCAGCGTCACCGCAAACAAGATTGACTTCAGTTTCGTACTTCGGAAGCGCGGAATCAGAATCTCGTCGGTCGTTAAGGAGAAGTCATTGCGGTCGAACGAGACTTGTGACTGTTTGCATGAACCAATTCATTTCGACCGCCACCGCGACCGGGCACTCGGTCGAGCTCCGTTCGGAAACTTTCTGGACACCTCAATAAAAAAGGCGAACATCCAACTACTTCTGTTTGATCACCAAGCGATACAAAAAAATAAGAAAAACGAAGAATCTCAAGCGATCGCCTGCTATGTCTGTCCACCCAGTCATTTGTGTTAGAGCGTCCTACAGTTTGTTGTCAATTTTCCTACGAGTTATTAAATTGAGCGAAGGGACAAGCAGAAATCAACATTAATGAAAATCCTCGCCGTGTCCGCAGCAGAATGAACTAAACAGCCAAAGGGACCACTGACGATTGAAACGAACGAGAAGTTTCCAACAACTCGGAGTTCTGCGGCGCTCAGCGGACGATATTAGGCAAGAAGGAAATACACGACAGCAAGTTGGTCGAACCAATCAACTGCCAAGTTGATGGACGACGGCGAAACCAACGAGGATGACTGTGGAATGGCACACGGAATTGGCCGTTCGAACATGGACCACGTGCAAACAATTCCGCCATGTTCCTTGCAACCCCTCTGCCGTTCGACCTGTCAGAAACGAATCGCTGCCTGCAATTGATTGGAGGTGACAACAATAGTAGAGAATCCACCGCCTGCAGCAATTCGGGATGGAATAAAAGGCTTGACGTTTCGGTTTCCATCAACAGCAACCCCGCGAAAGCAACCCTTTTTCATGTCAGTGGATCGGCGCGTGAGTTGTCCGACCGAGATAATCAATGTCGAAATGTCCTCAAACAAAAGTCGAGGGCTCGTCGGTCTCGTTTTCTAGCGAGGCTAGCCACGCGACGCCGCCAAGTCAATAAAATTCGCAGAATAGACCCGCAAAAATGCTCTCTACTTCGCCCAGTAAAAAGAAAAACAATGAAACTCGACGGAAAAGACGAACTCTATAGCCGGGCCGCATTAAACGACGGATCGTGTGGACGATCGCAATCGAGCGCTTTTTCGGCACCCGCTGCCGCCGGAACCCCCCTCTCTACTTGCGTGCCTCCTGGCCGTAAGGAAAAACGATCTCTGCGTCTACAATTTACTCTCCAAACAATCCGTCACTTCCGGTTTCTCGTTGTTCGAGGCGCCACCTTCGATGTGTGGTTTGTCCTTCTGCTTTTGTATGGGGCGACAGCGCGCGGAAAGAGTTTGTAAGCACGAGCTGTTTAATACGGAACTTGATCGAACTTTCCACAAAGCCATCACTCGGGTGGATAGCTGGGCAAACGCATGCGACATCACATCTCTTCACATAAAACAACTGTTTGTGAAGGGGATTCGACGTCTGTCGAATACAAGGCGGATTCACGACAACCAACCGGTCCATTGGAGAGAACGAATTTTCGCTTTTTTAGATTGCTCGAAACAGCGACAGACGGCCTGGATAGAGCCAAAGACGCCGCTTACTCGCCACACAAAGAAGCAAACCGTTCACACCGGTTCGAAACCCACAAGAGGACGACGGAATTCGAGCGAACAGATGTAAACTGATTCACTGCACAGTGCTATCACGGAATTCACGGAACTCGTCGCAACCAGTTTCATTGTAAGCAAACCAGCCAAAGAGCGGGCGGAATAAAACCGTCCCGCGTTTGCCTTTCGAACGAAAGAAAATACAGTGCCCTCTCGCGCCCGACCTGTCGTCGTTCTTCTGTTCTTTAAAACAAGAGAACCCACTGGACAAGTCTCCAGTGGCACGAGAAAGATGCTCGTGCATTGGACGTACACCCGCTCCGCAGTTCTCGCGTTTTTCTGAACGTTTGGCAAACGAACCAAAGCACCTCCCACGACCATTGCTCGTTCATCTGCCTTCAACTAGGCGGGTGATCCACGACACGCTCGAATCAACGACAAGGCGGCGATCAGGTCTTACTCCAATTCGACATGAAACGCTTTTTGGCGGAATCAAACCGCGAACTGTTCGTCGATAGGCAAGGTAAACGAGTAGCCAGTCAAACGTTTACGGATGAAGGCGAGGATCGTTCGTTACAATTTCAACCGACAACGAAATTCCCCTTCAACTTGCTCCTTCATGACAAACACGCTTTCATGTCGCGGAATGAAGCTTCCGGCAATACAGAAGCGAAAAAGGCGTTGACGCCGTGCAAAATGGACGGAATAACCCGCAAGAAAGTGACGACACCCGAATGTCTTTGAGTGCGCCCCTTGGGCCCCGTCGGACGGAATGAAAACCCAAATCGGTGACTTTAGACAACGCCGAATTTCGTTTGGCTTATGCCTTTAAGCCCGAAAGAACCTGCTGGCCTGCTCCGATAAAACGGGCGAAGTAGCCGGAATTGCCAGCCGCCAGAATCGAGCAACGCACACGGTGTGACTTTGCTTCTTTCCTTTCAGAAATGAAAGAAACCAGCGGCTCTCCAACAAAGCCGCCGTAAAAGAAGAATTAAGTAGGCAGCTTCTGATAACAAAAACGGAACCTCAATTCAACCGTCAGCTTTTTAAACAGCCTTCATTCGAAGGGTCAAACAAACTGCGGAATCACCCATTCGAAGACCACAACTAAACGGCAACCTCCTGCAACTTTTTGCTGGAGTCGTTGGAAGCAAAACACGGAATTTCTTCACCGTTGCCAAAAGCGGCCATCATTTGACGCCAGAAGAAAAAACGAAACTTCTTGAGCACGCTCCGATCGCCTCGGAAGACACTCGTAAGACAACCCACCGCGGGATCTACTCCTCTCCACAACCTCGTCTTGACGCTAGAAGTGAACGCGGACAGCGACCACCAAGAGAAACAACCAGTACTCACTGCGATCCCAAACGTCTTTCTGCAACACGCGCTCGAAACGATTCCCGGTTAGTCGACGGCCTCAATCCCGCTTCTTTGCGTTGCGCAATCCCGGCGGGTATAAAAGAGCGGCGGCGGCAGCGGGCGGCTCATTCGCGCTCCCTTCCGTCCTTCCGTCCGCTCGCCTCATTCCCCCGCCTGCCGCTCGACCGGCGACCGGTCGGCTGCTCCCTCTGGCGAGTGTGAGTCCTCATGCCAAGCAAGCACAAGCTCCTTCCGCGCCGTTCGTCTCTTCGGATTCTCCGCTCGGCTCGGTGGGTACACTCGTCTGCAGCCAGCGGGGATGTCCGCGCATTCAGTCCAGTGCGGGCGGCCGCATGCCGCCTTCTGATCGTGTGCGTCCTTGCGCCCGGCGCTCTCAAGTGAGTTCTTTTTTTTGGGCCCCTCGCTCATCGATTTCTTTGCAGGTTTTGCGCAGTAGGGAAGAACTGGATGACGGCTAAAACGAAGGGCTGTTTGGCGAGGGCCCGCTTCCCTTTTCGCAGTGGATTGCGGAGTCACTTGCGGCGGAGAACGCTTGGGGCGGAGGATGAGCCGAAGATGCAAAAAGTCGGACGAAAAAGATGCAGGTGAGTCTGCCGCCTCTCGCCCTTCCGTTCAATCCACTTGCAGATCGCCGTGGGCTGGAGCCGAGCTGGCTGAGCCGCTCCTCGACGGCGAGAACATGCAGGCTTTCCACTCCTTCCGCTCCTGCTGATGTTGTTTGGAGTGGCACTCCCCCGCTTGCCCAATCACTGCGATTGCGCTGATGTTCCGCAACTACCTTCAAGCCCCCGCGAATGGTAGGTCGCTTCGATTCCGTCCTTCTCCTTCTAACCGCCGATTGCAGCTCGAAACTCGCTGTTCGACCGCCGCCGTTTGATCGACCGGCTGTGCGTTGGCCTGATCGTCTTGCTCGAGTCCTGCCTCCTTCTTTTTGGTGGGTACCAGTAGACGAGGACACTTGCTGACGGCTTCCTCGTTGCAGTCTTCCGCATTCGATTCTTCCGTCTTGAGCACGTCGGCTGCGACCATGGACACGACGCCGCCCCGATGACCGGCGGCTTACTGGGTGAGTCCTTCTGTTATGTCAGTCACCTCCTCTAATCACTCGTCCTTTAGGCGCTGGCTCGATTCAGTCGTTTGGTGAGTGTTCCCGCCTTTTGAAAGCCCTGACAGTCGGTGTTTAGAGGCACTGCGACCGGACAGTTCTCCGAGATCCAAGCATGCTGACCGCCGTTGGAGCGGCCGTTGAATCCGAGCGCACGGACTTCACTCAAGCTCCTGTTTGTATTGAGTTCTCAACGCCCTCCTCCTGATCACTCCCTTTAGAATCGTCTATAGATGGCTGCGCACGGCGCATCTACCCGTAACATGAACCTCGCAGCCGCCGACCCGCAGCTGCCTTCTGCAGTCGTTTCTCCTGCGAATGGATTGAGGCGTCACTTGCGACCGTCGAATGGCCGAGCGTTCAAGCCGTGGCCGGCGAAAAGAAGCGAAAAACCTCATTCTTTGTAAGTCCTCCGTTTCCTCATCCCGATCAATCGCTTCGTTTGCAGCCGCTTGGATGAACGAAATGGGTCGCAGACGAGCGAGCACCCGCACGACTCCTCCTTTTAGAAGGACCTTCTCCGCCTTTGTGACTGCGACCGGCACCGTGGATCAACCGCTTCAGCCGATTGATTCCCCTCTCAAACGCCTTCTCCTCTTGTTTGTGAGTTCTGCCGTCTCCTGCTCCTCAATCTCCTCGACTGTTTGCAGGATCCTCTACGAAGGGACGCTGGAACCGCAAGCAAGCCCCCGACCGGTGGGGGGATTGATCGTGACAAGTGTCCGAATGCGAATCGCCTGTCGTGCAGCAGTCAAGTTGTTTGAAGAACGGAAATAAACTCGTGCGCAATGAGTGGGTGATCGGAGAAAAGGAAGAGCAGATTACGGTGGTCGGCTGGCGAGTGGTCGCTCCTCGCGCCCAGCGAGGACGACGTTGAAGAGCTTCCCGAGAGTGTTGGAGAGGGCGATCGTTCGCCAATTTGAGAGCGCCCTTCTTGTGGAGGAGAATCGTGCTAGAGTCCAGCAGCGGGGTACGTGCGAGAGGCGGAGAGTGACAAAAGCGAGCGGGAGTCCGCCTTCCGTCGGTGGGCGTAGCGGAGGCCGTCCAATTCGGGCGCCGGGTTGGAGCAGCGGCGGAGGCGGCGTGCATCGGGTAAGGGGTGGCGGCGGACGCCAATTGGGGCGGATGAACGAGTGGACGACCTCGAGCCCCAGCCCGCCGGCAGAGCAGCTTCACGTACGCGAGCACGATCGTGTCCAGCTGTTCCACCATGTCCGCGGGGGCTTCTTCAAACGGGCGGTCGATTGAGCGCAGAAGCCGAAAGGCACGGCGGCCAGCTCGCGGCGGGAGAGCTGCTTGCGCTCCTCCTCAGGCGTCTCGTCGCCCGAATCGAACGCTCCCGCGTCCGCCATCATCTACCGAGAATTGGAGTTTGCTGTCGGTCGATTGGTCGCTTCGTTTCGCTTTCCGGAGTCTCGTGTTTGTCTCTGCGAAGACGCAGTGTTCTTTCGTGACCCCGTGGGCGTGAAGAGCGGACAAGAATGCTCCCTGCATGTTTCTACGGCGTGGAGCAGAAGAATGTTCCTTCCGCTCTCCAATCCATCGACCGTCTTCGTTCTCGCCGGCAAATCGACGTCTCCCGCACGACCTGCTGGATCGATCGTTCACTCGGCTCTTCGAATAATCCAACTCACAGCTAATCAAAGGCGAGCGACCACACACGACGACTTCGAGCGACCTCCACTTTTCGGTGGCCATCCGTTCGGGCAGACCGCTCGTTTCTGATCAGGTGCGTGGAATCGAGCGTTGATGGTCGCACGAAACGAATCTATTTGCTTGCTCCCCGATCGACTTCCTTCCCCTTGTAATGGAAGAGTGAATCAGGCCCCCGCCAGACGGACGAGCGAGCGGGCAGGCGGGCGGGAAGGTCGCCAGTTGAATCACGGAGACGAATCACGAGCGAAGAAAAGGTGGCCGGTCGGCGCTTTCCGTCGGCCGAGCATTCCCGCTTGTTGCGGGCGGCGGGTGGTCGTGGCAAGGAGCCGCGTGTTTCGCTTCGATTGATCGCTTCTTTTCAGCATCAATGGACAGACTCGTTAAGCCAAGCGTTCGGTTGATTGTTGCGAAGCTCAAGGGCTTGATGGACTGGCTTCTCGACGTCCCGCGTTCGACTCGGTTCGATTGGATCGCCTCTGGACAGCGAGCAGGTTGGTTCAAGATGAAGACGAACAAATGAACGTAAAACTGAAAGCACACTAACAGCAACGCAAACACAGAACGGAATAAAGTCGAACTAACGGGAGAATCGAAACAACTAATTGTCCTCTACGACCATCAAGCGAGTCGACTGAACGAATTTCCAAAATCTCCCGCGGAATCAAAACAGTGATGGCCAGAAAGTAAACGTTGAAAGCCTTAAAAGCCGTGCAAACGGCCGCAAAACGAATTATCTTTTGCGGAATTTCGAGCGCATTCACGTACGTTTTCATAGTCAAAAACCAAGATGACAACTCCCAAAGAAGCGTACTCGAACCAACACAGAGGAGAGGGGGCCGGAATCGAAGTCCTGCTGCGAATAGGAACCAATTTACTTGATTTTTAAGCCCCGAACCAAGCACTTTGTGCGGCGGAATAAAAAGGAACAAAAGCTCGGCCAAGCAACAACCACTCGAACTTCTCATGGAGCGAAGGAATGTCCGGAATAAAAGCTGCAATGATCGGCACGCCGTCAAGAAGACTTTAACTTCAGAACTCCACTTGGGAAACAACATCACGGAATTAACGAAAAAACTACAGCTGAAGCTAGAAGATGCGAAAGGCGGACGCGGCTGCCTCTCGATCGGTGGAGAACGGCAGGCAGACGTT
Organism: Aphelenchoides fujianensis; assembly: GCA_024699865.1. Classification (NCBI taxonomy): domain Eukaryota; kingdom Metazoa; phylum Nematoda; class Chromadorea; order Rhabditida; family Aphelenchoididae; genus Aphelenchoides; species Aphelenchoides fujianensis. The sequence continues at coordinate 526,614 of JAMPIO010000046.1, read as the reverse complement.
TGTTCTTAACCGCGACCAAGCGGAACACTGCAGTAAACAGTTCCATCGATCGATAGAAGAAGCGCGTACTGCCCAAACTAGCTTCTCCAAACGCGATGAACCGCGAGAAACGAGAGGTCGGTATTCAACGGTTCAAACGAACATTCTAGATGGGAAGACGTTGCCGCGACAAACCAAGGCAACCATAGAACGAGCTATACAAAACAACAGGGGAACATCCGATGCAATGGAGTGTAATCAACAAGATGACGCCACTGGTTAACATTTGAAGTCAATTTATTTCTTAAATGGGGATCGTTCGATGCACCCCTCAGAAAATTCTTCTGCTAAATCCAGTCGCTGCTAAAAGAAGTAAGCGGTAATCGAACGCATGCCTGGTGCAGCAATAGGAGAGAGTAAAATACAAAGCAAACGGCTACCTCGTCTTCTAGGGGTTTTTGCGGAATAAAAACCGTTGTGAACAACAGCATGTCGTCGCAAAACTATCGCCTTCTACTCGCGTATTTATCAAGGGCGAAGAGTCCGAATAGTCAGACATGGCGGAATCGCAGCTCTGATTGTCGGCGTTGAAGAACAGGCCGGTTGACATGCCGCCGGCGGACTAGCAATTGAAAAAGGTGACCGACGTGAGCAAACAAAATCTACAGCAGCCACACGTTCGCTCTCGAAACGAATCGCCGGCTCGACGTCTTGAGCAAAAGATCACTTGAAAGGCGTCGTTCATTGGAAGGGGCTCATAAAGCAGAAGAACTGACGCCGGAGCCCAGCCGCTCAGTGTCAACTGTAACGCAAACGGCATCGACGGAGTTCTGCCGGAATTGAGCGCGCTGGACAGCCGGGACGTTCCTCCATTGCCTCAATCCACCCTTCTCCCGCACTTCTCGACCGACCAACCGCTCCAGCCACTAGCTGTCGAGCGGTCTGCTAATCAACAAACGTTCCATGGAGTGCTCGCGCAACGACCACGCGCCGTCAACGAGAAGATGAGAGTCAGACATTGCAGGGTCGGGAACTACTGCTTTTGCGCTTTCATTTCGATTTTTCCTTTGGAGCGAGCACCTCGAATCCTTCATTTCGCTATGATGCGTTCTTGAACGGAATGAAACCTTCATCTTGCAAGACTGTTGCGTTCATAGGATTGCGACGAGCAGTCTTTCGAAACGAGTCTTCAAGAAACAACGAACGAGATTGCGTGGGCCAAACGAAACGACGGTCCGTTTGGCGGAATAAACGCCCCAGCATCACGGATTTCTTGCAAGTTGACCGAGAAAAAAACGGCGTTAAACGGAATGATTTTTGAAGGCAGCAGCCAGTAGGCCCACGATCTATCGTTTATGCCGCGATGGCAGCAGAAGAACGGTTGGCGATCAGCGCACACGCGCGTCTGAAGTGCGCGCGTCTGCGACGGAATTGAAACGAACATGCGATTCTTAGGTCGATAAGATGTTCTTGCTGCTCACGCGGCAGTACACGGGAGCATCGTGTCTTCCATCAAAATCCCTTCTAACTCGTCGGTACACCCGCAAGCGGGCGAAATAAACGGAAAATTTACTGCAAATCCTACGCGCTAGGCAAATAAACCGTTCCACCACATCGCTTGTCAATTTATTGCAGTTAACAGGTCGACGACCACCTCGAACGACTGAAGAGAACTCGGCCAAAGAAGACGTTGTTTGCGGTTAGAAGCAGTCGAACTGCAAAATGGCTACAACGCATGGAAAGAGGACGACGATCGGAATGAATCTAGACAACAAGCGCCAACCACATCTACCGAAGCACCGCTCTGGCAATCATTCGAGTTGATTGACGCATGACGAATGCCGGAGCGGTTGCTCGTCGATCCCTCCGAAAGGGCACGCGCCGGAAATTCCCTCCCAACCAGCAATCTCCCCACAGGACAGTTTGACAAATGTGCGGCCTGCCCGGAATAAGTCAATAAGAACACAACGAGCGAACGGAACGAAAAAGAAATGACCAGCAGTCGCTGCTGCAAACGACCGTCAACCCTGCGAATTGTCAAACAATCGTCGAAAAAAGACAGCATCAACACGCAAACATTTTACACGAAATTAAACTTAAACCACCGGACACTCGCCTTATGGCTCAAAGCCCACCGCTCTGCAACGTCCACGAACAACGGCGATTGCGCGACTGTTTGAAATCTCACTCCGATTAGTCGACCGGTTTGTTCTCCACTCCGAATTGTTGCGCAATCCGGCCGCGTACAAAAGAGCGGCGGGAGCAGCTGGCGGCTCATTCCCGCTCGCTTCCTCCCGCCGCGGCGGTTCGCTCCTCCGCTCTGCCGCCTTCATTCTTCTTTCTTCGGCGGCGGGGCGAGTGGTCGGCTGTTCCCTTTACTCGGCATTGTGGACGGAACGCTCGCTCACTTGCAAGCTCCTTCTCTCATTTGTTCCGGCCGCCGCTGTCCGCACCGTTCGTCTCTTCGGCCATGTGATTGGTGAGTCCTCCTTCGAATCGACAATGACGAGTGGTCATCCTTTCGTCTTTGTTTCAGGCCGCCTCTCGAGTTCCTTGTGGTTTCCGACGACCTCCTCCTCGTCTGCTCGATCAGCTAATAGCTGCGATCCACCTGATCGTTGAGATGCACGATCAAAACGAAAAGGACGGTGAGTGATTGGCCTTCTTTTCCTCCGCTCATCCACTCGTCTGTTTGCAGCGCGTGTGAATGGATTGCGGAGTCACTTGCGACACTCGGCTCTTCCGTGAGACAAGACGCTCTTCCTCCCCGGAAGCGAACGAGCTGAAGAGCGGCTTCTTTCGAGTAAGTAGTGGGTTTTGTCTCGTTCAGTTGATGGGTCCTGCAGTGACTCTTCCGTCTTGGCGATCGACTGGAAGGCGTTGCGGTGATCGTCTTGCTGGAGCTGCGTCCAGCGGGCGGAACAACACTCAAGGGCATCCGCTAGCGGTGGCTGTTTGAAATGAGTTCCTCCTGCTCGCTTCATTCATCTCGTTGCTCGTTTCAGCCCCACTGCTCGCTGCTTGCGATGGTTCTCCGCGTTCGCATCCGAATTCTACCGAATGTTCCGAACAAGCCCGCCCTTTCGGCGTTTTTCCACGCCGTCCGTCTCTTCGGATCCTCGTTTCGGTCGTCCTTTCGGTGAGTTCGCTCTTCGGCCGACGACGAAGCGGCTTCTGGGCGGCTTCTTTTAGATCTCCGCCTTTCTGTCGTTTGTGCGAAGTTCCAGTTCAACTACTCTCACGCCCGCTCTCGATGCTTTTTCTGGACCGTTGGATCAGTCGATGAAAGACTGCGCACCACCACGTCGGCGCCGACCACGAACCACACTGCAGCCGACCGTGTGAGTTCCCTTTCCGCTCGCCTTTCACCTCCGCTCGTTTGCAGTGCAAATGGAATGCGGCGTCACTTGTGCACCACCAGCGGACGAACGAGCAAGATGGCGGCCGTTCGCTGCTGGAGAAGAGCAGTGCGAACGCTCGACGGAGGTGATGGCAAGCCGCTTCTTTCAAGTGAATCTCGGGTTTGTTCGCTTCAAACGATCGCTTCCTCTTGCAGACGAACAGATGGACGAGTGGGCACAACTGGACGACTGAAGCGCGACTTCCTCTCGTTCTTGTGAGTGCTTTCTTTTTTGTTCATCATCGCATCTCCTTGCAGAAAGCTTGACGTTGAGGAACGGATGCATTTTGATCGACTGATCACCATCAAGGCTCGTCCTTCAGTTGACTCGTGAGCACCGCCTGCCCGCACTCTTTTCATCTCTGTTTCCAGCGCGTGTTGCGTACGGACAACGAGGGGAACAGCAAGCTCTGTGGCGGGAGGACGTCGAGCGACCGGACCCCAACAGAATGATCGCACCGACTTTAAGTTGCTTGTTTCATTTCCCCCCGTAAACGGCGCTAACCGGGTCGTTTGATCGTCCCAAACTCACCCTCAACTTTTTAGCGGTTTGACCTATCGAGCTGAAATTTTTTCTGGCTAGAGGAAGTTCCATGCGCGAACTCCGAAAATGTGCATTTCGACCGCCGGCGGGCACGTTCAACGTTCCGTTCCGACGTTCCCTGCCGTACCGTTCTGCCCCGCCGTTCAAATTCACCCGCCCTGTGGACGAAAAGATGCGCCTTGAAAAGAGGAACATCTTATCAGTTGACGGCGACGTCAGGAAATGCCGTTGAATAAAGTTGTGATCGCTCAAAGTCGGAAAAGTCAAACGGAAAATCGAAGAGGTCCACACTCAAACGCGCCGTTCTCGGCTCTCAGAATTTTATTTGGCAAACCGGGCAAAATAAGGCTAGAAAAAGGTCTTGCGGATCGTTTGCGGCCGGTTTTGTTTTGATTGAATCAAACACGAAAACGTATAAATCGAAGAAAAATCATGTGTCGGGTTGGAAACTTCGGCGAATTTCAAATTCGCCGTGCTAATTGCGCTTTTGACGTCATGGCATGAATACGGGTTCATTCAAAAGCGCAAAATGCGAGCTTTTCAACGGTGTGCAGCTTATGGTGGTTATTGGCCTACTTGGCTACTGAAATGCCCGCTAACCGAACCCCTCATCTTGCGCAAACACCGGGCGGGTTTGAAGAGAAGCGGACCGATTTCTCTAAAACTTGGCAGGAATGTCGAACTCAGAGTTGCACTTCTAACTACCGTTTCAGATTTTTTTAACATTCGATTGCCGACGAGTAATGGGTCGTTCTGTGGTCCTGCACTCTAGCTTAGCGGTCGGTTTCTTCAGGCGCCGCAACCAAGCCTGTTTTTTCACTTGCTGGCATCAAAGCAGACTGTTGGACGCTGTTTGCGGTGGTAGATTACGCAGTGCGCGCCGTCGTACTCAAAGATTGCATTCGCAAACGGCTCTCGCAATCCGGATTGGTTTTCCTTGGGGTGTAAAAGCGAACTGAAGTAAGCAGGCATTCTATGCTTATAAACTGTTAATTCGCCGAGTTTTAATCAAACCTAAACGTTTGTGATGCGCGACTCGACGTTTTACCGTCGCGAAGAGCATTCGGTTTGTCAAACGCAGTCGACAAAAGCATTCGATACGCACCTGCCTAACGACTCCCCCAGCTGGGGACGGCGCGAAGCGCCGTCACGGGCTGGTAAACCGAATTTCGACGATCGAGGTGGGCTCTCGCTCAACGAAAGAAGCAAACTTTGTGACTAAGCGGTCATTCAACACATCTTTATTGGTTCAACGCACACACTCAACAACCACTCAAAAGCTTCAAACATAGCGAGTTGTCGGGACCTGGTCGACGATGTGCGGATTCTCGTGTTCAAACTCCTCCCATTCGGGCAGAGCAGCGAGCGCTTTCGCGTTCTTCTTGGCAAACGCGAGGACGCGGTCTTTGAAGCCGTCGAAGTGGTCGTGCGCATGCGCGAGTTGAAGAGCGTCCAGGGCGTTCTCGACGGTCAAGGTCTCAAGATCGACCCTGCAAGCACAAAGGAGTGATTAGAAGAACGAATCAGAGGACTTGCCCCCAGGTTGTAGAAGTCGGCTGCGAGCAGGAGCTCTCGAGCGCACGCGTCCAGCTGGTCGACGAGCAGCGGAAGGAAGGGGAGAGTGCTCAACAGCCCCCGTTGTCCGCTTTCATCCACGCCGCCCGAAGAAATGGGCGGCGGATGTCGCGTGTTTGCTGTGGGAAACTCGGAGTGCAGCGAGCGGCCGCCGAACCCCGGCCTTGTTTTGTTCGTTTCCAGCCCTCGCTGCCGTCCTCGTCCTCTGCCCGCGGCAAGCGGCGGCGAATTTCGAGCAGTCGGACGAACAAAAGCGGCCGATTGCACGTCGCTTCCAAAAGAAAGACAATCGAAGAACCCGCGGCTTCCCCTCACGAACTCGTCGACCGCTCGGCCCAAGCGGGCGTGTTCCGTTAGCGGCAAGGAACAACGAGCGGTTCTTCATCTTCAACGCGTGTCCATCGAACAACTCAACGACGGAGAGCAAGTGGAGGATCACTGGAGCTGGCAGACGGGGATCGAATTCATTCTCTCGGAGTGATCACGTTTTCAGCTGGGCCTTGAGCGGCGGCTCGTCGATCTGCTCGTGGAAGCTCTCCTCTCCTTTCAACAACTCGCGGCTCTTTCGGAAGGTGAGCAGAGCGAATTGTTTGAGGGAGTCCGGAAGGAGTTAGAGGAGAGAGGAGCGGACCCACCGAAACATGAGACGCTCGACTTTGATTCGAGCGGCACGCCAGCTGCGAGCGTACGGCGGCACTTCTTCGGTGTGGACGGCGGCGAGCCCGTCGTTCCGGCCGTCCTTCGGGCTGACGATCGGGTGGACGACGGAGGGACGCTCCGTGTCGAACGCCGCTTGGCGTCGGGATCGAAACGGAAACGGCGGAGCGCGAGATCCGCGCCCGCTTGTTTGCATCCTCGAATGAACATCGCTTGGGTCGAGTGGAGGACGTGCTTGAAGATGGTCTGAAGACGGAAAGAAATGAAAGGAGGAGAGAGCGAGTTGCCCTGTTCACAGCCTTGTCGTCCAGCGCCTTCGCCGTCCACTTCTTCCACACGGTGAAGGAGCTTCAGTTGGTCCACGGCGGTCGCGTACCCCCGCCACCCGTCGGCGCTCATTGGGCGCAGCAGCAAGGGGCGCGCGGCTCGTCGATGTGGACGCGGAGGACGAGGAGGTGCCGGAGATGCCGCGCGCCGAGCACCGCCCGCTTTACGTCCACGCGCTGGCCGCGGATTCGCGCGAGGACGAGCGGAAGAGCCGAGGCCGGCCGAGCAGAAGAGCCGGCGCCGTTGCCCACACGAATCGCGTGCAACTGGACGCCCTCGCGGTTCACCGAGCGAACGAGCAGCGTGTCGTGGTTCACGCCCACGAAGTCGGAAGCGGAAAGGCTCGTCGACCACTCGTGCGGTGTCCGCAACAGTCTGAAGACGAAGAGAGTGGAAGACAACGAATGAACTTGCTTGCGAGTGTTCAGCAAGAGATCAACGGCGAGCAGCTCCTTCCGCTCCGTGAAGGCGTACATGTACCGTCCGTCCGCCGAACAACAGACGTCGTCCGAGAGCTGGAAGCGAGCGGGAATCCAACAAAGCGAGCGAGTGGCCGGAACGAACCCCGCGTGTCTCGTAGACGACCGAGTTTTTGGCGTCCGCTTGCTCGTGGCCGAAGGAGCCGCTCGCGCACTCCGCCGGCGAATTCTCGTCCGGTGGCCAGTCGAACGAACGGTAGGAGAACCGAGGCGGCACGGACAGTCCCTGCTCCTTCCAGCAGTCGGCGCAGCGGCACAACTGCGAAGAGGCGAGCTGCACGATCGACGTCTTCTTTTCGATGATCGACGCTGAAAAGGGCGGGAATGAGCGGCGAACACTACAAATTGGTCGGTAAAGACAGTCAAATGGTTCTTCTTCCCATGAGAATCCCTTCACTCAAGGAGCGTTGTGAAATTTTCCCAGGGAATTAGCCGCCAAACAACGAAGAGACGCGAAACGCGGCGAGGAAAACGACGCCCGACCGGAGCGGAAAATTCGGACGGAGGGGCGTCGATTTCTGCGCCCTCAAGCCGCCCACCGTCTTCCCACCGCCTGTTTTCTCACTGCCGCCCGCTTGCCGCCGCTCTGCTCGTCTTTCTTTCTGCCCACTACCTCCGAGTGACTCGTCGAACCGAGGGCGCCGAACGAAAGCGGAGATGATAACGCCGCCGGATGCCCAGACGGCAGCGGAATCTCGGGGCGCACCCACTTCCGCGAAAGTACGAGCGAAAGCGGACGTTTGGCGTCCGGTCGCCCTTTGACGACGCCCTCGCTGCTTGCTTTTCGCCGTTGCTTTGCGGGTTTCCTCCAGTTTTGTCCCGTTTTTCGTCCCTCGTGGTGAGTTTCCTGTTTCTTACCGCTTTTACGACACTCTCGACTGCTTTCGGTCAAATCTGCCCGGAAAACGCGTTCGTTTCTTTGAAAGTCGTGCAAAATCACGCGTTCGCTGCAATTCCTCCAAATTTCTTCCGTTTTCCAGCGAAATGAGCGAAACGTCGGCAGAACTTCGGTGGGCGATGATTGAAATCGACGGCGACGGCTCCGTCCACTTCTCTTCGCCGGGCGCTTCCGCGCACACCTTCGAGGACGTGGCGGCGGCCCTCGGCGAGTGCCCGAAGCTGCGCAAATTCACGATCTGCTGGCGAGTCGCTCCGGCGAACGTGAACTTCGCGCTGATGCTCCAGTGGATGCAAGTGGCCGCGAAGTTGCGCGGTAAGTTTTGCTCTCGTTCATTCATCGTTCGGCCAGCTGCAGCGCTGTCCTCGCTCGAGTCGATCGAAGTGGACGTCTTGGGGCTGAAGTACCCGTTCGCCGACGTGTTCTTCGACTCGCTGCCCGACGCGGTGACCGGCCTGTCCACCGACGACTTCCGCTCGGCGAGGCTGCTGCGAAAGCGGAAGAACGCACTCGAACGGGCCACTTTCCGCAATTCCGGCTTCAAAGACGACTCGTGTAAGTGGAAAGCGCACCCTACGCCCTCTATTTCTCTTGCAGACGTTGCGGACTTCGTCCGCGTGAACTCGAAGCGCATCCATCTCTCGTTGGATCACACCCCGCGTCGTTTGCACGAGTTGCACGACTGCGGGCCGCTCGGCCACGACAAGCGCATGCAGCTGCTCGAAATTTCGGGCGCGATCGTCGCGAGCGGCATTTCGCGAGTCCTCTGCAACCTGCGGGCCCTCAACGCCCACTTCAACATCCGCTGGAGCGACCACTTCTGGATTTCGCTTCACGTGAGTCCATCGATTGCAAGCGTGATCCAATTCGATTGCAGGCGCCTTCCGCCCTGCAGCAAGTGGAGGACGTCAAGAGCGCCGTGTTGGCATTCGCCACGGCCATGGGAGAGGCGGGATTCGATGCGAAGGACGACGTGCTGCACGTGCGGCTTTTCGACAACGTTCGTTTCTCTCCTTTCGTCCATCCTCTTCATTCGTCTGCTTTAGGAGCGCTGGAAGCACGTGTCCCGCGAGCAAGTGCTCGAGCGGCTGGAAGGGGAGCGCGGGTCCTCCGCCGAGCCGGCCTGCTCCCTGCTGCACAACGGCGTCCGCATCGTGATGGAGGTCGACTAGTGAATGTGCTCAACTCGCTTTGTTTTTTCTCCTTTAAATGCAGTCTCTAAACATAAACACACTTCTCTTTCTCCACCCCTCCTTTCAATACCTGAATCAACACTCCATAACAATAACGGCCGACTCGTTCACATAACCACGCACTGCTTCCGCATCTCCCGGACCATCTCGTCGCTCTCGTCGTTCTCGTGGGCCTTTCGCAGCAACAAGCCGTCAATTCGGGGGTTGTGGTCGCAGAATCGGCCCACTCGGGCGTCTCCGCTTCGATCTCGCATGTTCGCGTGCACGAACTCGAGGACCGCGTGCTGGAAGGCGGGCATCTCGTGCTCGAACGTCAGCTTCAGCGTCCGCAGCATCGAATCGGCGCGCGCGTCCTGCAGAAGAAATTGCAGCAAAGAAGGGCGAACTCACGGCCAGTTCGGGCATTTCGTACTCGACGGCGAAGGGGAAGAGTCGGGCGCCGAACGCGTCGATTTCGGCAACTTCCGTCGTTAAAAAGCCGATAATTTTCTCCGTGAGCGCCGCCTTGATTCCAGCAACTCCGAGCGGTCCACTGGCAGTCGAAGAAAGGAGACTCGAGCAGACGACCGTTTTCGAGACCTGAAAGCGAGTGAAGAGAGGCGGTCTTCGTTCCACGCACCTTGAACGTGTCTCCTTCCACTCGCAACTCCAAGTCGGAGTATTCGACAAACCGGCAGCGAGGAGCCCGTGGAGGGAGCGGTCGGCGACGAAATGGGCCGAATTTCCGCGTGCACGAAGTGCGGATCGTCGCCGGCCACTCGCAGCAGCAGGGCGAATGGAAGCCCGCGGCCACGCTCCATCAGATTTTGAAGCGATAGACGGCGGCTGAAAGAAGCGAGCATTGAGTTCTAGCGACCCGACGGCCACCGACCGCACTCGCGTGCGGGACCTGGAAGCACAGCTCGAAGTGGACGAGCGATCGCCGAGTTCCGCACAGTTCAGCTACACGCACCCCGCGTGCCCCGACTGCTTCGATTTGCCGCGCGGGTAGGTCGAAAGGTTGAAGACGGCGACCCGAAACGGCGAACTGTCCCCCTCGTCGCGCGGCTTCCTCGAACTCGCCCACGTGCCACGCGGAGGAGGACGCGCGGGGCGCTGCGGAAAGGCGCGAACTCGTCTGCCGGCAGAAACGGGTGCAGAACGCAGTCGCCGTCGTGTCCAACCGGAAGAGTTCTCCTGCAAAGCCGAACGATTCGACGCGTCGAAGGCGGAACTCACTGCGAATTTCGCTGCGCGTTCCGTCCGTCTTCTCCAGCCACGCCTGCAGCTCGAGAAGGAGCGCGGCGAGTCGAAGAGCGACAACACCAACCGGCAGTCGCCCTCCGCCTGCTTCGGCTCAAAGCGGAGGAAGAAGGCGGCCGGTCCGCTCGGCTGCTCGAAGCAAAACGCGCCGCTCGCCCACTCGTCGCCCCACGTCGCCGCCTCCAGCCGCTCGGCGAAGCGCTCCAGCGGCCACGCGATAAGCCGCCGGTCGTCGAACGACGCCGCCTGTTCGAGTGCGCAAGCGGAAGTCATTTGCTCGAGACACGAGCCGATCGACCGCCTTTTATTCCGCAAAAGCGGACGTTCGAACGAGGTGGGACGGAAAAAAGCGCTGTCGGGGGAGCAAACACCCGCTTTTTAAAAAGAGGGCAAGATTGATAAACGTGACCGCCAATAAACTTAGCGGAATGTCCGCTATTCCGAAACTTCTGCTCGCCAATCGTTTGAACGGCAATCACGAGCCTGTTCACTCTTTTGCTTCTTTTTTCGTTCAAACAGGCAGTCGGGTGGGCGTCGCCTCAAAGGTTGTTCCTGATCTTTTGTTTAGTTCTTCTCTTTTCGTTTCCCCCCGACTGTTTGATCAAGCAAGCGGTCATTTCCTTCCATCGCTCAACCAAAGACAGCAGTCCAAGGGCGTTGAATTCCCCGGATTGATGTCATTCGGTGAATCCACCACTCGTGTCATCTCCTTGTTCGATTGTTTTGCTTGAAATTCCAGGAACACGTACGCGAACACTCATCTCCCGGATTGCTCATCCTTGTTCCACGTTGCCTCCTTTGCTCGCAATAAACGAAATCATCTCGCTCGAGTCAAGCAAGCGACCACGTCCTTTAAAAGAAGACGAAAAATTCCCTTGTTCATTCGTCTTTGAAATGCCTCGCTCGTTCGCCATCCTTTTCCTCCTCCTTGTGTTTCTCCTCTCGCTCGTCGCCGTTCACGTGGCGGCCTGTGAATGCGGATCCGATGGGCAGTGCGGCGTCTTTGAGTGTTGCGGAGAGAACGGTTGCTCGTGGTACAACTGCTTTGGCTAGGTTCGTCGAGATCCTGGTCTTCAATCATTCTCCTTCCTTTTCAGCCCCTGTTCCGTCAATCTGTGGCCATGGGAACGATTGCTTCGTGTGTGTGAAACAAAGTAAATCGAGTTGTGTTGCCCACTCGGTTCTTCTCAAAAAACGAAGCGTCCGGAGGTTCGTTTGTTCTGCTCCTCCAATTCGGGCCACGAAGAGGCGGAAAAAGCGATTGAACGGAGAGCAATCAACTCTGAAGGCTCACGCCTCCACGGCACCGAGTCCCGACTGCCAGCCGTTCGTTCAGCTTGCTGAGTGGTTGTCCGTTGTGCTCGTTGGGGATTCGTGAGTAAACGAAGGGGGTGTCGGCGCCCACGCAAGTTGAAGGTGTTCTGCACGAATTAAAAGGAACGACTGGAGTTGCCCACACTTCCAGCCGCCATCCCACTCGATTCCACTTGCTCTCTCGTTCAACCCGGGACGTTTTTGCTCCGTTCGCCCGCTCCACACTGCTCGTTTATTCGATTGCTTCCCCGAAAACTCGCGGCTTCACACCAAAACGGGCGCGAAGCCCAGCCGCGCGTTGTCCACGTCGAACAACTGGCAGAAGCCCCAGTTGAAGGGGGTGCCCAGCTTCCAGCGGAGGTCGCCCACCGGCTCGTCGAACAGCTCGAAGGCGACGGCGCACTGCCCGTCGGCAGCCGGAGGTCCACGGCGCGAACGAGGCGGCCGTCCACAAGTTCGTCTTCCGGCCGTACTTTGGAGCGATCAGCGCAAAGATCTCGCTGCAGTGGGGGATGGGACCCACCGTCCTTATCGTCAAACACAACGACCGGCAGTCCCGAGTGCGGGCCGGTGTGTGTGAACGAGCCGAACGCGAAGAAGTCCATTGCAAAGGCAAGCGAGTTCTCGTGCGTCTGCTCGTCCACGAAGTTCGAGAACGCGACGAACGTCGTGAACGGGGCGCAGCGCTCCGGCCGCTGCAATCGAGCGGGAGTGAACGAGAAAGACGGGAGGGAGTGCACCTCTCCGCCCACAAGACGAACGTCCGGTTGGGCCGCGCGGCCAGGAGGCGGAGGACGGGCGGCGACGAGGCGTCTACTCCCGCACGCGGCGACTCCTTCGGATTCCACGAGAGACCTCAAAGAAACGAAGGTGAGCGGAGAGGAGGCCGCCGAACGAACCCAACACGCCGTCGAAAGGATGATCGGCGCATTTGCAGCGAGTTCACGTGAAGGAACGATAGATGAACGGGCATTTAAAGCGCCAGTTTTACTCCAACAATCGAGAGCGTCCTTCTCGTTGTCCCCGGACGAGAACGACGGCCGAAAGAAAGATGGAGACGATGAGAAGCGGAAAGAAACGATTCATTTCGGCTCGTGCTGATCGGCAGGGTACTCGCCGCTTTCTTTTCAACGGAACAATCAAATCCATTCGCTACACTTCAGCACCAAGTGCAAGCGGCACAACACGATCGTTGTAGTTTCAAAGAAGGCGGACCGAAGAGATGGAAGGATCGTCCTTCTTTTTTATCACTCCATACTTTCCTCTTCTCCGTTTTGATGTCCAGCTGGTTGCCTTTGGGAACAAAGAATGGATCAACAGTCGCAGGAGGAGTTCCTTGTTCAACTCACGGTCACTCGACCTCGAACCGGCTTCTCTGCGCCGTTGTTCGTTCGAACGGACTGCTTTCGTTGAGCGAGGAATCGATATATGTTTGCGAGATTCGATTTGAGGGCGTAGTTCGTAAACTTCCTGACTTCGGCGTTGCAAATTGCAGCACTCGCGCCTTGATCTGGACGCGACCACAGGCGGATCCAGTTGCTTGCCGCTTTGCAGCTCCTCACGCCAGCCATCGAGACGTCCGCCAGCCCATCGGTCGACCGCACTTCCAGCGAGCAGCGGCACGAAGACGACGGTAACGTCACGCAGCCCGCAGTTGAGTATGTGGGGGCGAAAAGGTCGCTCATTCGTCACTTTTCGATGCGCTCCACCGGTTAGACTCCCGTTTGCTGCTTATTTTAGTGTGCGGAAAGGACGATTGTTCAGTTAATTGTGCTCAAAGACGGCTACGAATTGCAGTTTTCTTCTTCGAATTTATTTTGAGTCAACAACGACAAATGTCAGTAACAAAACAGAAACGAGAAACACGATCACACGTAGGCCAGTTTCAGGAGTTCGAGAACAATCTCCGGATTTTCCTGATTGAACTGGACGTTCAGCTCGGGCAACTGGACGATCGCCTTTGCGTTCTTCTTGGCGAACTCCAAGACGCGGTCCTTGAAGTCGCCGATGTGCTTGTGGGCGAACGCGATCCGAAGGTCCTCGAGCGCCGTCTCGACCTTCAGGCTCTTGAGGATCGCCGCGGTGCACATCTTCTGAAAGCGGAAAGCCGTGAAAGAAAAACCGAGTGAACTCGCCTGCAGCATCGCCAATTCGTAGAAGTCGGCGGCGAACAGGAGCTCGCGGGCGCACTCGTTCAGTCCGTCCACCTTGCCCGAGTAGACGAAGCGGAGGATCTTCTCGACGATCTCCGGCGAGTAGTTCTTGATCTCGACGACGCCCGTCTCCTTGGTGTCGTGCGTGAACATGTTCGCGAAGTGCTCCGATTGCAACACGAGCACGAACTTGTGGACCTGAACGAGAAGATGAGGAGTTGGGATGGACGAAGGGAGACTCACCTTGAAGACGCGCCCGTCCACGTGCAGCTCGACGTCCGCGAAGCGCTCGTCGCTGAACATCGCCGCCGTGTTGTTCAGGTGAGCGAGCGCCATGTCTTGGCTCGTCGGCCCTGCGAACTTTTCCGCCGCACCGAGAACTCTGATTTGGGCGCAGAGAACGAGAGGCCCGCGCGACGCCCACCCCAGCAAACAACCCAGATGCGACATGTCGCCCCATCCGTGCTCCTCGCCGGCGACGAACTGTTGCATTTGTTCTGAAAGCGTGTTGTTACGAAGAAGCCGTCTTTTGCAGAACTCACCGAGCGAACCGCCTTTTTGCCCGTTTGCGCACTCGAACCACATCTTGAAGCCGAGGCGAGTGGAGACGTGACTCACGAGCTCCTCGCAGGCCAAGTAGACGCCACACCCGTCCTTGCCCGCGGGTTTGGGGACGAGCACGAGCTGGAATTTGCTCCCCGGAATCCCGTTGAGAACGAACAGCGGGCCGTGCCATTTGTCGCCGACACGCGCGCCGGCCGAACGACTGTAAAAGTCGGCCAGCTCCCAGCGATGCGAGGAAACGGTGGAAACCACAAACGACATTCGAAAGCGATGTAGATCCTGGAAACGGAGTGATTGAAGGCGAACGAATAACGTGGGAATGCTATGAGTACCCAAACGCCACCAAGAACGGATAAAAAATCAAAAATCCTCGATTCGTCGCAAGAAATGCGGCAGAAATCGACGTAAACAACGCGGTGCAGCGGCCAGCGAACGGGCGTTCGGAATGGCGAGGAGTCGCGTTCTTCGCGCCAAATCTCTCGCCTCCTCTCTCACCCCGCCGTCTCTTCTCCGCCCGTCTGCCCCTCGAACGCCTCCCCGCTCGCCCAACTGCCCAACCGCTTTGCCCGTCGGCCTGCCGCGTCCCGCTCGGCTTTCAGTGACTCACAGAAAGGGAAAACAACTGGATAGCGCGGCCTCCGTTCCCGCACCGAAGGGAGGTGCAAACCCCGACCACTTTCGAAAGATGTAAACTTGCGATTTGTCTGCTCCCGATTCAGTGAGACGTGCAAAATGGAAAGAATTCGGCTCAAGCCACAACGAGCGACGACCGCGGGCGGAGGTGAGCGCAAAGACCCCCAACTGCTCCAACTACTTCCAGCCGCGGCCCCTGCGGAAACAAACCACCCCACTTCTCCGCTAGCTACCCACTCGTTTCCATTCGATTCGTTGGAGCGAAAGGACAAACCGGCTAGTTGACTCTTCTCCCCGTCATCTTCTTGCAGCCACGCGCTGGACGGCCGAGTGGAGCGGCAGGCGACGGCACACCCGCAAGAGGCTGCTTGTGGTCGAGCAGTGCGCGTTCTTCCGCCCGAACACGAGCTCCAATCGCAAAACGGCCGCTCCGTTCAGCTCGAAGCAGTTGCTCATTCATACCGCACGCAATCAAAGAGCGGCAAAAACCGCGCGTCTTCCCACCGCATGGACGGCGGTCGGGTGATCGCAATTAAACGTTGCTTGCTTTCATGAGAGCGTTGATTGTGGGCGTTGGGTCAGCGGCAGTGCGCCGCACCCCTTGCAAACAGAACAAAGCTCTCCGCTGATCAACAACCAGTGAACTCTCAAGACAAGCGCCTTTCCGGCGGTTTATTCGGGGAACGAAACGAAAACAAAAAACCAAACAGTCGGAAGACTGCGTGAAAAAAAGAAGCACCTCGTGATGAACGAATAAAAGCTACAACAAAAGAAACACTGGGGAGAAGCAGCTGCCTTCACTTCTTGCTGGTGCTCGGCAGCTCGCCGTCCGCGGGCTTTCCGTCCTCGTAGGCGACCATCGACGCCTTGACGCGCTTCCAGAGCTCGTCGCGCGTCTTCGGGTCCGCGATCTTCCGCAGCTTTTTTCGGAAGCGGCGCCCGAGGTGGTGAGCTGCAGGAAGATGGAGGCGAGGTGTTCCGGCAGGGGGATCGCCGCGAACCTGCAAGCAACGGAGCGGGAGGAGTCGTCGCGCACTCACTTTCCCTTCTCCTGCGCCTCTTTGGTCATCCGCTCGCCGGCATGCCGCGGGTTCTTGCGGAACTCGACCAGGTCGTAGCGCCCGTGCGGGTCCTTCACGAGCATGAGGAAGGGCTCGGGCAGACGCTCCTCGAGGGTCGTGAAGCAGACGCACGTGATCATGCGGCCGTCCACGACCACCTGGCGACCGGCGGAGAAGCGGCCGGGCGGCAGGCGGCCGAGGATCGCGGCGAGCGACTCCTGCAGCGGCTCCCACGCCTTGTCGTACGCCTTGTGGAGCACCAGCGAGCGGAGGTGGTCGACTCCTGCAAACGAGCGGTCGGCAATGAGCGGAGCGGAACGAACCGAAAGCGTCGCCCTCGAGCAGCTCGTTCACGCGTTCGGGTGTCCCGACGATCACGTGCGGCTTCCTTTTGGCGAACAGCCGCCGCTCCTTCTCCACCGAGAGCGAGCCGCTCACACACGAACGGAAGCGAATGCCCGCGTACTTGCCGACCGTCTGCAGCGTGTTTAGCATCTAAGACGGTCGATAGAAAGAGCAGAGGGGAGAGTGAACTCTCGTGCTCGGCGGCCTCGACCGTCGGACTCAAAAGAAACGCCTGCAGGCGGTCGGAGTTCTCGCGTCGATTTGGTGCAGAACGGCAATGGCGATGGACGTGGTGCGACCGAAGCGCTCGCCCGCTTCCGGCTGCACCTCCATGAGGAACGTGTCCCCGTCCATGATCACGAAAAGCGCCGCCTCCTGGTGCGCGGTGAGCAGCCGGATGCCCGCCTCGCGCAACGCCCGCTGGATGGGCGCTTTGATGTCGAACTTGCTGAACAGCAGAGTCGTCAGCGACGCGTCCGCGGCGCCGTTCGGCTGCCGGTCCTGAAAGAAGCGAAGAAGGGAGAGAAAGGGGAAGGTGGTGGACAGCATTTACTTCTTCGTCTTCATTTTGTTCGTTGCAGTCGGGCGGTTGAAATGAACGTTGCGAATGGAGCTCCCGATGCTGGAATGATAGTGAGGAACAGGTTGGGACGCGATTAAGAACGAAAGTACCGCTCAAAAGGTCACAAATCGGCCAAAGAAATGACGAGTGGTCGGAAGGTGCACGCGGAAAAGGCGGCGACCGGCCGACGGAGCGGCAGAAAGCGGACGGAGGGCCGTGGGACGCGACGCGCACGAACCAAACGGGCAGGCCGCCCCGATCGACGGAGTGGGAACGCGGCAACACAAACGAAAACAAGAAAGAAGGAGGCCGCTTGCCGAAATCCGTTCGCTCCGCCCGGCCGTCCTCCGATTTCGCAACCGATCGGCGCGTTCCGCCGTTGTTTTCGACGCTCAAACGTTTCCCGGACAAGCGTGTTGCAAGAAGGCGAGCGGGCGACAAACGAATGACTCTTCCAGTCCAACAATGGTTGTCTTCGAATTTATTTCGTCTATTCAACAACAAAAAACGCACAAGAAGAACGAGGAAAATTACTGCAACATCGCAAAGATGTGCGCGTACTCCGGCTGCGCGGCATAGCAGTGATGCCGTTTGCGGATTTTGATCGCGTTCCGCTTTGCAAACTTCAGGACTTCCGCCTTGAACTCCTCGAAGTGGACGAGAGCGGAAGCCAGCTGAAGGTCCGCAAAGGCCGTTTCGACCGACAGACTGGTGACGATCGAGTAGATGCACGCTTTCTGAAAAGCAAGAACGGAAAGCGTAAAGAACGACAAGAAGGTGAAGAACTCACTTGCAGCGGGATCAGATTGTAGAAGTCCGCGACGGGCAGCAGTTCACGAGCGCACGACTTCAAATTGTCCACTTCACCCGTGTACATGAAGCGCAGAATCTTCTCCACGACTTCCGGGCTGTAGTTCTTCACGTTGACGATGCCCGTTTGCTTCTCCTCCGTGTCGAGCGTGAACATCGTTTTAAAGTAGTCGGAGCGAGAAACCAGCACAAACTTGTGGACCTGAAGTAAAACTTGTAGAAAGAAACACACCAACGAGAACTCGCCTTGAAGACGCGCTCGCTCACATGCAACTCGACGTCCCCGAACTGCTCGTCGCCGAACATGCCGGCAGTCAGTCCGAGAACTTCCTCCTTTACGTTGCCGCACTTGAAACGAGCGCCGATTTCTTCCGAACCGAGGACCGTGATCACGCAATGGAGCAGCAGGTACTTTCCATTGGACCGCCTCTGCAGTTCGTCCAAAAGATAGCGATCCTGTTGTGGAACCATGTCGCCTTTCGAGAATTCCGCTTCTCGTTCTGCAATGCGCGGTGTTCAGCAGTTACGGGTCTTCTCCTTCGCCTACCCATGTGCACTCCTTCACCGCCGTCTGCATATTGAATCCAAGTTTTGAAGCGAAGACGAACAAACGAGAGGCCGTCCAGTCGAGTGCACTTCAAGTAGACGGCGCTCAACTCTTTGCACTCGTAAACCTTCGGAACAAAAACGAGTTGGAATTCCGAGCCCTTGATTCCGCGCAGATCGAATCGGGATCCGGTCCATTGGACTCCGAGAGCGGCCGGTTTAGTGCGCCACACAAACTGTTTCATCTTCCACGGCTGCACAGTCATGGAAGTCATTGTGGATGGAAGGCGCTGAAACAAATGAGTTAGGCCGAAAACAGCGTTCATCAAAAGAAGGCTCGCAAGGAAGGAAGTTCAACGAACGAGCGGAAAACCACCGGACGCAAGCGCTGACAAAAACAACAGAAGATTGAAACGAAAGAGCGTTGCCCTTTTCCAGACAAATTTTCCACTCTGCCCGTCCGTTGGCAAGCAATGACTGTTTGCGCGATGGAAAGAAGGAGCGGAAAGCCCTCGTCTTCTTTTGCGAATGGCGCAAGTCGGAACATCTGCGCGCATTCGAAGAGCGAAAACTAAGTCATTAACCCGCGCATCCCTCCGACCGAGCAGAGCGACAGGTGCACTTGGCAAAACGCCGAATTTCGTCCGCGGCGAGCGCAACGCATGAAGGGAAGGTACACGCCGTGCGATCACAATGAGCGCACGATTTGAATGGCGGAGCGTCGCATTTTGAATTGCCTGCCGCCTTGTTTCTTCGTCGCTCGCGCAGGTGCTCAACCGCCCGCGTCTGAGTGCTCATTTCGCTGGAGTTTTGGTGACTCATAGAGGGAAGAAGCGCGAAAAGCGAGGGAAACTTTCCTCAAATCGAAACACCATCGCCCTCTCGACATTCTTGAGCGAGTGTCGACTTCTGCCGACAACCAGCGGGATCATTCGAGCCAAGCGTTTATTCGTCCGCCTGCTGATTATGAAACGACGAACTGGAAGAGCTCGTTAACGAGCGTCGAGTTCTCGGCGACGAACGCGTCCGTCCACTCGGGCAGCTCAAAGATCGCGGCGATGTTTCGTTTCGCGAAGCTCAGCACGTCCGCTTTGAAGCCGTCGAGGTGGGCCTGAGCGACGGCGAGCTTCAGGTCGTCCAGCACGCTCTCAACGGTCAGGTTGCCCGCGATGTTCGCTGCGCACCACTTCTGAAAGCACTGGAATGAAAGGCGAGCGAAAAGGAGAAAACCGACCTGCAAAGGTGCCAGCTGGAAGAAGTCGGCAGCGAGCAAGAGGGCGCGTCCATCGGCCTGCTCATCCACTTCGCCCGTGTACATGAAGCGGAGGGTCTGCTCAACTATCTCCGCCGAATAGCCCTTCACTTCGACCACGCCCGTTCGCTTCTCCTTTGTGTCGTGCGTGAACATCGCCCGAAAGTAGGGCGACTGCGAGACGAGCACGAATTTGTGGACCTGCAGGAGAACGAGTGATGAGGAACAAACCGATTAGAACTCACGTTGAACGAGCCGCTCTCCACGTGCAGCTCGACGTCCGCAAACTGCTCGTCGCCGACCATTGCCGCCGCCTGCTCCGACCATCCGGCTTTTGCCTCGTCGTTGGCGACAGCCGCTTTGACCGAACCGGCATACGAGTAGCAGGACACACGTGATGGCGTCCGAGAAACTGGCGGATTCGCGGGTGGAAGCTCGTCGAAGCGGGGATCCATTCGATCGTCTTCTTCGCCCAGGAAATCCGAAATGTCCGAATAGTCGCTCATTTCGGACAGCACGCAGCGGGGTAAGAGAATCAGGCTTTGCAGGCACAACCGGGCGGCGAATGGTTGGGGTCAGCGAGAACTCCAGCTCGCTTTTATCCGCTCCCGCTTGACCCACACGTCCGCGCATGCCGCGCGCAATCGTCGTGGGAATTTCTGCCTAGTTCCAACGGCCAGTGCGATGCGAAGCTTACATGCTCGGCCGGCGGTCAGTTGATTGCAGCTTGCGTCTTCCACGCAATCAAAGATGGCGGGATGTGATCAAACAATGAGAGGCCGTTGGATCGCTCCCTTTTAGTGGGTTGGAAATTTCAGCGAGTTCGCCGCCGGACCGCTTGGCGACGAAACGCGGCGTTACCCCCCACCTGCAAACATTCGCGGGATGCTCGCGGTCTTGCGCACGACGAGCGTACAGAACGCTCCAGACCCCGATGCCGCGAAATGTCTCGCCGTCTTTCTTCAATGCGGACTGGAGGATGGGGAGGACGAGTGATCGTGTCACGCCAGCGCCGAGCTGCGAGTCGTTGCCCAACGGCCGGGCATCGAACACTTCCAGCGGACGATCTCGCACACGTTCCACCCGCAGCCGTCGGACGGGGGGGGTTTCTTGTGGTCCGTCCTCTGCGACGTCCTCTAGGACGAAGCGGCCGGCTACATCCGGGACGACGTTGTTCGCCTTGAAGTGGACCTTTGGGCTGCCGATCCTCATCGCGTCCTGTAATTCTCCGGCTGCTCTTCTCGTCCTGCAAGTTGCAGTGCACGAAGCATCAAACCCACGCCAAGCGGTTCGCCGCTCCTGAACTTCAAGAGTCTTCTCGAAACCGAGGCGCTTGCGGACGAGCGGGACGGCAAAGAATTCGCGTTGAAGGACGTTCCAAAAGCCAGCTTTTGCCTGCGGTTTGGCCCGAAAGACTGGCTGGACGGCTGCCCCTTCTTCGTTCACATTCGGGACTTCGGCGGCCACCCGTCCATCGGCCTCCGGTTCACGTGTTGCGTCAAGGATGCGGATGGCCGTCGGGTCTTCAAACGCAGAACTCAGGGGTTTGATGGCCGCTCTTCGTTTCGTTCAGGAGAAGAGCACGAATTTGATTCGACGAGCGACTCCTGCGGGATTCGTCGACCCAAAACGACTCGTTGAACACCTGAGCGAGGGTCCGCTCTTCCTTTGTCTCGTGATTCGTCCGCTACAGCCCATCGACGCGGTCGAGTGGGGGAGCGGGCAACGCCGCCGAATGCCCGGAAGAAACGCGCCGGCGACTTGACGCCTCGAGCGCGCCGACCTCGACGCGCGCGTGCGTGGAGGCGTGTTTCCCGTTCGTTTCTTTTCGATTTCTGTCTTAACTCTTGCGGATGACTGCAGTCATCTGTGCAAGGAAGCCACCCTTCCGCCGCACGTCCACGCACGAAACCGAGGAGTAGGAGACGGAAGTGATCGAGATCGAAGTAAGCGCGGGGGAATCGATGAGCGTTTTATTCACGAAACTCATTTCATTTTGAAGGCGAGTAAGACTCGGGGAGAGCAAGCGCTCTTCTCGAGTGGGAAGCGCAATTCAAGGGGAATAGATGATTCGTTGCTCGTCAGTCATTTGTTTATCCGAACACAACAGAGAATAGAATACGATTAGCAATACAACGGAACGAACAACCGCAAGGAACAACCGAACGAGTGGAGGACGATCACTGGAGCTGGCGAATCGGAATCGGCAGCATTCCGTCGTAGGCGCTGGGGAGGAAGGTGCGGTGCGTGGTCTTGCCCATCACCAGGCGGAAGACCTCCTCCACCTGCACGCCCTCACGGAGCTTCCGGGCGGCGACCAGCGCGAGTTCTTGCAGGGAAGCGGGGTTGCTGAAAGCAGACGACACGAGTGAACGAGCAGGAAGAAGAATAAACTCACCGGAACAGGTGACGCTCGACCTTGAAGCGATTTCCGTACCATCGGATGAGCACGACCCCGTCCTCCTGTCCATCCGTCGGGTTGATGATCGGATGGACGTACACGTGGCTTTGCACACACCGCAAAACCTCGTCCCACTTTCGCTTCTCCAGATCAAAGCGGAAAAGCGGCGAGTCCGCGGAGGCCAACTCGTCGTCAAGCACCAACATTCGCGTGTAGAACCGGTTCGTGAGACGGGAAAGAATGCGATCGGGCTGTAATTCAAAGCGGGAGAATAAGCAAAAAGTGAAGAAAAAACCTACTTCCACCGAGGGCCCTTCTTTTGCCAGCGCTTCCGTCGTCCACTGGTTCTGGTCCAGCGAGTACACGTGAAGCTCCTTCGGGCGGTATTCTTTCATCGCGTACAGCTGCCGTCCGTCCTGGCTCCACTGGAAGCAAGGAGTGAAGAGGAAGGGGACCTCAGTCGTCTGCCCGACGTCCAAGTGGAAGTCGTCGACGTTCAGCCGCACGAACGTGATCGTGTTCGACGCTGCGAGAAGCACGTTTCGGTCTTCCTGCCCGTTGTTGTTCGTGTGG
Source organism: Aphelenchoides fujianensis (assembly GCA_024699865.1). NCBI lineage: Eukaryota > Metazoa > Nematoda > Chromadorea > Rhabditida > Aphelenchoididae > Aphelenchoides > Aphelenchoides fujianensis. The sequence continues at coordinate 504,106 of JAMPIO010000046.1, read as the reverse complement.
AGCGCAACATTCGCCTTGTCGTCGAACCGATGCAGAAGGCGGGACTCGTATTCGACGGTGTCGCTGCCGAACCGAAGCAAGTAGAGCGACGGTTGGAACAGGCATCCCGTCAGAACGACGATCGTGTTGGCGTCCACGACGGTGAAGTCATCGATGCGCAGCGCGTGATCGTCTTGCGCGGGCGGTTTCAGCACTCTAAAAACGACGTGGACAATCACATAAGACAATAAGAACGCACATGTACGTGTTCCGCCGCAGATCCGCGATCAGCAGCTCCGTCTGGTAGTTGAACGCGTACAGGTAGCGCCCGTCCTGCGAACAGCAAGGAATGCGCGTGAACTGAAAAGACAAACAATAGAATCAAGCAAAACAGCAGAAAGAAACGAACCCCTCGAGTCTCGTAAATAAAGGCGTTGTTGCTCGAGTGGTTGGGGCACCGAAGCGGACGATCCTTCTTCTTCCAACAGTCCCCGCATCTGCAGACCTGCGCGGACGGGAACTGGGCGACCGGCGCCTCTTCGGCCATAATGCGCGCTGGAACGGGGAGGAGTTTGAGGACGGGAAGACGAAGGAGTAATTTGACGGAAATTCGACCGAAAAATATCAAAATCCGCGGCATTCGTCGAAAACAACGCCCGAAGGAAGCGGGCGGCAGCGGGACGCGACGGCGATCGGCGGGGAGACGCGACCCACTCGGAACACACGACTCGCGGCTTTCGGAGAAGCGAGACGCTCTTCTCTCGCTCTCCGAAGTCCACCCACTTGCTGCTCTCTCGCGGATACATTCGGTAGTTTTGATGCTCTCTTGGTTTTTTCGGCTGCCGCCTTGAAGCCAACAATCAACTCCCACACCGACAACCAGAAAAATAGCGTAGACATCGTCGCTTTAACCAATGACATTCGGCAAGCTACAACAATCGAAAGGAGGAGCAAGCGATCAATGGAAGACTTCAATAAAAACGGGCAGACGGGACTGGAACCTGCTCCTCCGTCCGGGCGGCTAAGCAACGTGGTAAAGGACGGTGGAGCTCGCGTGATCAAGGACTTCCGCTGCGTTCGCTAAACGAACGAGCGAGAAAGGGACTTGCGGTCCGCATCGAAAGTGATCAGAAGGGCCGAGTCGACAGCGAGCGAAGCACGAGGCCGCAAATCAGCTCGGCGAACATCGTGTGCCGATTGGTTTCGATCTACAGACGAGCGGCCGCCTCTTCCGCTTCTCCAGCTTTGCGAAGCCCACCAGAAAAGAAGAGCGGTCGGCGTTGTGGAGCATCGACGAGGGGACGCGTGGTGTGTCCAGCGGCGACTCGCCCGTCTTGAGGCGAAGGAAGGGGACGTGGCGGTTGGACAACGTCACCAAGAGAAACGAGCCGTTCACTACTAGCATTTTTATTCGAACAACAACTGTTTGTATCTGAACAGAAATGAATTACGAATGACACAGCTTGAAGAACTCGTTGACAATCTCCGAATTTTCTCGAGTGTACTTGACGTCGAAGTCGTCCAGGCCGGTGATTGCTTTGACGTTCTTCTTCGCAAACTCCAGCACACGGTCCTTGAAAACTTCCAGGTAGCGGTGGGCAAAGGCGAGCTTCATGTCCTCGAGGATCGTCACCAACGATCGCTTCGAGCAGACGGCCGGCGAAAACAAGTGGGAGAGCGACGAGTTCAAAGCCGAGAGCGTGCCGAATGTCCCCTTCTTCCTTCGCGTTGTGCCCAACGCCGAGGACGAGTGTGGGACTTTGACGCACGCCACTCGCTTCGTTTGAATCCCGACTTGTGGTTCGAAAACCGAGAGACGCGGCAGTTCGAACGGATCGGTGAGTTCCGCGGGAAACTCCGCAGTCGTTGCTCGACTTCAGACGCCACCGACCGCTTCTTCCCGGCGATCAACGGTTGGGGAGGCCGGCGGGTGGTCACTCAACGAGAACTCCTCGAATTTGCCGAAGACGCCTGCTGATCCTCTGCGGCCGAATCCTGCGGCTCGAAACGAGCGGGCGGATCACCCGAAGCTCACCGCTTCGCAAACGGCGGACATCGAGGGGCGCGTTCAACAGACCGTCCTCCTCAATCCTTTTCCACTCATTCCATCGTTCAGATTCCGAAGAGCGTCGTTCGCCCACGACACGCGGAAGAAGCAAACGGGCGTCCTAAAGAACCGGACGGAAGAAGCGGACGTGATCGAAGAGCTCCTTCGCTTCCTCCACTCGGGCAAAGTGGAGGGCGGGGCCGCCCGCTTACTGCCGGTCGCCGACTGCTACGAGGTGTTGGGTTTGGTCGTGAGTTCTCTCGCGGATCTTCTTTTCGAGCGGGCAAGTATGACTTCTTGGCATTGCCTGTATTCGAACGTGTGTTTATTGATTAGCAAACCAAAACAGCAACAAGAAAATGGGAGAATCAATGAGTGACGGCTTTGAACAAGGCCTTTGCGATGGCCGGATGCTCAACGATGAACTCTTCGCTGAATTCGGGCAGCTCCTCCATGACTTGAGCGTTTAGCTTCGCGAATTGGAGCAGGTGGTCCTTGAACCCCTCGAGATGCACGAGCGAGAAGGCGAGTCGGAGGTCGTCGAGGATGTTCTCCACGCACAGAGCGTCCAGAATGGCGGCGGTGCACATTTCCTGTAAGCAGGTGGATGAAAGACGAAGAAAAGGAAGAGTGGACTTGCCTGCAGCGGTCCCAGCTGGTAGTAGCCGGCAGCGGGCAGAAGGCCGCGCCGCTCGATTTCAGGTCGTCGACTTTGCCCGTGTACATGAACTCGAAGACCTTCTCCATGATTTTCGGGCAGAATTCCTTCTCTTCGACCATTCCCTTCCGCGTGACCTCCGGATTGTGGCGGAAGACGCCCTTGAAGTACTCCGACTGAGAGATGAGCACGAACTTGTGGACCTGCAAAGAGAAGTGATCAGCATGCAGAGAAGAGAACTAACCTTGAAGACCCGCTCGTTGGTGTGCACTTCGAAGTCCGCGAACTCGTCGTCCCAGAGCATGGCGGTCGTGCTCTTCACCATCCACTCGCTGCTTTTCGAAGCAACCCCGACTTCTTCGACCGCATCCAGCCACTTGATTTCGCAGCAAAGGATCAGCGATTCGTCGGACCCTTGCTGAAGAGCGGCCAGCGAGAAATCTTCCCATCCGCGTTCATCTCCCGGCCCAAATTGCCACACATCCATTTCTGAAAGCAGCCGCTCCTTCTCGAACAAACGAAAGTCAAAGACGTACCGGGTTCGTCGCTGTTATCCCCCACTTCGTCCTCGAACGACATTTTCACTCGAACGCGGACAGCGGAACGGTGGTCGAACGGGGAGGCGATCACTCCGTAGCGGCTGTAAATCCGGTCGTGCTCAACCGCGTGGAAGGGAACGAAGAACGGCCAAAATTCCGCGCCCGTGGTTTCGACGGAGCCGAACGGATCGCCGATCCACTTCTCGCCCATGCGCGCGCCGCTCGATCGTTCGGTGAAGTCGGTGAGCTCCCAATAGTCCACGATCGTTTTGGACATCGCCATCGCACAAGTCTGAAATCGGCAGGAGGAACGAGCAAGCCGGAGAGCAGCGCGCAGCAAAGAAATGAGCGACCGAAAGGCGCGGGCAGCGCAAAGGGCAAACGGCGTCTGTGGACTCCCTTGCGCCTACACGCTCGCCGCCGCATTGTCGCGCGGCGGCTCGGCTTTTAGCGATCGAAAGGGCAAGAAGCGCGCAACAAGACGTTGTGTCTACCCGTCGTAAAGCTATTGGAACATTTGCGCGTGCATGCAAACGGAAAGGCCACTGTGCTTCTAATTTCCAAGAAACGGACCGTGAAACATGGGAGCGGGCAGGCGATCTTCTTGTTGCGGTCTTCAAAGCTCACCACCGCAGCAGAAGAATAGTGAACGGCAGTCGTGGTCAGCACTAACAATACAAGGCCGCACTCCAGCGAGCCCACGTCGATGGCGCGGACGGCGGACAGCGAGCGCCGCTTGGGCGAACGACCGCCGACACGCGGACGCCCACCAACACCGCGAGCGGCAGGTGGACGGTGAAAGGCTTGAACTCCCGTGCGGGCGCACACCTCATCGTAGAAGGGGTAGGCGCGATTGAAGGACTCCTCGTGGTTCCCCAGCACGATGTGCCCGCGCTCGGCGAACTGCAGCTTCAGAAAAGCGACCTTCACATCGTCGTGTCCCGATTCACGAAGTCCCCGGGGCAGACGGACGTTCAGCGATGAAGATCGGCGTACTGGCCGTGGAGATTGCCTTACTCGACGCACGGCACGTGCACTTAGAGCAGCGAGCTTTCGGCCGCGAACACGCCGGCGGCCCGCTCCAGCACGTCCGCGAGCTCCTCGTAGTCGAAGGCGAACTGCCGCGGTCCGTTGCGCACAAGTCGGAAGATCAGCGAGTGCAGCGGCTGCAGTTGGCCGACCGGCTTTTCTGCAAGCGGCCGAGCGGGCGGCGGTGGGCGCGGCCTCTGACTGTTCGCTCAACGAGATTTCGTCCCAACTCCGAACATGACGACGCGCTGGATGACCGCCGGCTGCTTGGCGCCCGGCGACATTGACCTGCAGCGAGGATGTAGACGGACAAGCGGGCACCCTATCGAGCAACACGCGCTGCTCTTTCGCGCTGAGGGCGGTGAAGACGATCGTGTCCGTCTGTTCGGATAGCGAAAAACAGCGTGGGTTTATTCTTTAGCAGCAGTTGAACAACAGAAGAAAGGAAAAAACAATGAGCGGCGCTCAGGAGAGAATCAGGCCGAAGAGCTCGTGGGTGAGGTCCTGATTCTCGCCGATCATGTCCTTGAAGCCCGGCAGCCCGTAGATGGCCTTCGCGTTCTGCTTGGCAAACCTCAGCACTCCGGCTTTAAACTCCTCCATGTGGGGGCGGGAGTGGGCCAGCTTGAGGTCGTCGAGCGCGGTCTCGACCGTTAGCGAGCCGATGATCGCGGCGATGCATATGTTCTGAACACGTACAAACGAATTAGAGCGAGTGGAAGATCAAAGGGCTCACCTGAAGCGACGGCAGTTGATAGAAGTCGGCCGTGGGGAGCAGATGGCGCGCCCACGACTCCAGGTCGTCCACCTCGCCCGTGTACATGAACTGCAGGACGATCTTCGTGATCTCCGCGCTGAACGTCTTCTCTTTGACGACGGCCGTCCGCTTCACCTCCTCGTCGTGCGTGAACAGGGCCGTGAAGTAGGGCGAGCGGGTGACCAAAACGAACTTGTGCACCTGAACGAGCAGAAGCAATGGTGGATGAGGAGAAGAAGGACTCACGCGGAAGACCTGCTCGGCGACGTGAACCTCGGCGTCCGTGAAACGCTCGTCGCCCCACATCGCGGCCGTCATCGCCTGCTGCTGGAGCTTCGGGAGTCCGTTGGTCACTTCGAGGGGCTCGAGGCACACGATCTCGCAGCAGAGGAACAAAATGAACGACGGTTGCGACAACTGCAGAAGAGTGTACGACAACTCGACGCTCGATTCACTCTGGCCAACCGAGAAGTTCGCTTCGTTTTCTGCAATCCACGGAACCTTAACCGAGTCAGGTGGGTCAAACATACGGAACTCGTGACCTTTGGTCCCATCCGCGTTCTCCATCCACAGTTTGAAGCGAACGCGGAAGGAAGAGTAGCCGTCCAGTCGGGTGCACACGAGGCTGCGGCGATTCTCGCGCTGACAAGGAGTGCACATCGCGGTCCGCGCGATTTTTGGACGCCATATAGCTCATTCGACGCGTCTCGTCGAGCTGATTCCAAACCTACAATCCCTATCGGCCCAATCCCACTTTGCGCCGAGATACGGCGCGCTAAAGTTGGCGTTGACACGACCAAAGGGGGGACCCTGTGGTCGACCGACCTTTCCTCTTGTTTCCGTCAAAAATGGACGTTCTTTTGAGCGCTGGGGCTCGTTTTTAACAATCCCAACGCAAAATCAGTGCACCACCATCGCAAAAGTGCCTTTGCTTTCGACTGCCGTCTGCAGCTCGATCGTTTGGATCGGGGCTTTTGAACAGCCGGTGCAACGCCCTGCGATCGTCTTCTTCGGTGGGTGCTTCGGAAATCTTATTTCTCGTGACAATAAAAGGTCTGGATGGAAAACCCCACCGTTTGACTTTAGTTTTGCACCCCAAACAACGGCAGAGCGACACGGCAGCGCGACCAAAGGGGGTCGACCGTCGATTTTCGTCAAAAATGACATTCTCGGAATTTCGGCACCAATCGATTCGTCTCATCAAACTACATCGTTTACAAGCAAAAATAATGATCCGAAAGCAGAAGTTGGCGATACACACGTTCGAAAAAGCAAAAAATCGAACCAGCGTGCAAGTCAACCGCGTTCGCCACTCGGCCACCACCACACAACGGCAGAAGGACGAATGGCGTCCAGTTGAAATCGCCGGAAAATGAACGGCTGCAGTGGCGAGAAAACAGTGCAGAAGTTGACGCTCCGTATCTCGACGCAAAGTGGGATTGGGCCGATAGGAATTGCAGGTTTGGAATCAGCTCGACGAGACGCGTCGAATGAGCTATATGGCGTCCAAAAATCGCGCGGACCGCCGAGGTGCATCCCTTGTGAGAAAGGTCGTGCTTCGGTTCGAAGGCGAGCTGGAACTCCGCGCCGGCGAGTCCTTCCAGCGGGAACGAAAGCCCCGTCCATTTTCTCCCCGTCTGTGCGTCAATCATTCGGTCCAAAACGTTGTCGATTTGCCACCGCTGGACGGTGATCGGGCGGACGGCCATCGAGGAGGCCTGAAATCGAAGGGGATTAACGAACGGATGGAGAAACTCTGCAAAGGGCGCGCAAAAGGACGAAAAAGAGGGGAGAAACCGAGGAAACGTGACCAAAACGGAGGCCGCGGCGGCGGAAAGACGGCGACCGCAACGGGAAGCCGGCGAGCGGCAGTGCGTCGTGTTTCTCGCCTCGGATGGGTCGCGTCTTCCCCCCAGCCGGCCACCCGTCTGCATGCTCGTCTGTCCGCTCTCTCCCCTCGCCGTGCACACTCGCCGAACGGGCGAAAGGGCGGGCGGCGGCGGCGGGGAAGACGGCGGCCGCGCCGCGAACCGAAAGCAGAACATCGGCGTGCCCTTGCGAAACGAAGACGTTCAAGCAAGTTCTCTTGCAGCATCGATGGAAAGCACGAGATGGACGCGGGAAACAAGGAGAGCGAATCGATCAAGGAACAATCAATGGGTTTGTTTGCGCGTTTTCGGAAGCCTTCGCGTTCTGATCGAAAGAAGGCCGCAAATTTCCGCAAACACGTGGGTGATGAGAGCGCGAACGAACTCCTTTGCTTCCCCCTCGATCCGACCGTTGAGTTCGCCGGTCGACCGAAAAGCGGCGGGCGGCAGCCGAGAGAGCGGACGAGCGGAGAAACCCGCCCGGCCGCCTGCCCGCTTCTTTCGCCCCCGATTGGCGGGCGGGCGGATGAAACGGCCGATTTCTGCCGCCACTCGGGAGCTGCAGCCAGTGATTTCGGGTGTCGGAAGCGAGCTGAACAATCGCGGCCTCCTCATGATCGAACGTCCACTCCGACGATGAAATCGGGTGATCGTCCGATCTTTCAATTGACCCCAGGCAGCCGTTTATTCCGCAAACGCCAACAAACGGAACAAAAAGGCAGCGTTCAGCCCCACTTCAAGACGGCCAGCGGGATTTCGGGATGCTTGCAGCTGAACGCCGTCCACTCGGGCAGCTTCGCGATCGGCCGCCGGTGGTCGACGGCGAACTGGACGCCGCCTTGTGGAACTGCGCCGTGTTCCAGTTCGAATGCCAATTCCAAGTGCTCGAAGACGCGGTTGACCGAGAAATAGGCGAGGATCGACTCGATGCACGCGTCCTACAGAGAGCAGGTCAGTACGAGAAGTCCTCAGGCGCTCTAGCTCGCAGTAGTCGGCGAACGGCAGGAGGCGGGCGGCCCACGCGTCCAACTCGTCCACCTCGCCGCCGTACACGAAGCGGAGCATTCGGTCGACTGCGCCTGCCTCGGAGCGCTCGATCGCCCGGTTGGCCGAGGGAACGGCCGCAAAAACGGGCGAGGCGGCGCGCAAGAGCCAGCGGTGCACCTGCAAGAAGCAAGAAGCAAGGAGTGATCGAAGGAGACGCACGTGGAAGGTGCGATAGCCGACGTGGAGCTTGAAGTGCGCAGTCGAGAGATCGTCGAACGCGCGGGCCACTTGCAGCGAGCGGAGGACGGAGAGGTGGACGGGCGGTCCGAGCTGGCGGAGTTCGCAGCAGACGGTGATCGGCCCGCCGTTCGCGAACGACCGGAGTGAAGACCCGATGAGCAGATAACGTTTGAATGTTTCCAATTGTTCGAAAGCATGAGCAATGACTGAAAACCGCTACATGAGTTGAAGATGCAGGAAACTCACCGATCCTGAAGGTCCGCTCTTGCTTCGAGTTCTCCAGCCACATCTCGTAGAGAAGCACGACGGAGGAACGGCCACCCAGATCGGACACTTTGAGACCGACGGCCGGATCGATGGCGTTGGTTATCGTCGGATCTTTCGGTGTGAGCGCAAGCTGAAGACGAACGCCACTCAACGCGTCCACGCCGAACTCTTGGCTCTTCCAGCTGTCGCCGATGAGCGCCGCGTCGGCGAGCGGCTGGAAGTCGGGGATCTCCCACCGGTGAACGGACGAAAGCGGACGAGCGCTCCAGAGCTTGCGGATCACGAGCGGCGTTCGAACACACAAGAAGACGGTGGGGGTGTGGCGGAAGAGCTCCAGTTCCGGCGAGGCGCAGATGGCGGACCGCTCATTCGCCCACATTTCACGAGCGAAGACGAAAGTGACGGCTGAAACGAATGGGCGATCATCACGGCCGACCGAAGAACACTCACTTTCCTGCTTGCTGCCCGTCCCATCGATTTTCTCGAGCCACACGCCGAACTCGAGAACGAAGGACTCCTCCGTGGGACGGCCGGTCAACCACATGCACAACGAGCAGCCCTTGTCGTGCTTCGGCGCGAGCAGGAAGCAGAACTTGAGGCGACCGTGGGTCGGGTGTTCCAGCTCGTAGACGTCGCTCGACCACTCGTCCCCGCGGATGGCCGCTGCGAAGCGCCGATCGAAGTGCTCGAGGCGCCAGACGACGACCTTCGGGTCGCGGAAGTGCGAGACGGACGCCATAGCAGAAGGGCGCTGAAAGCAGGGGAAGGTGGTGGCAGGTGAGGAACGAGCGAGAGGCCCGCGACTCACCGACACACGCGGAGAACGCGCCCGACCGGCCGGCCGACGCGGAAGGAAGCCGAATGAAATGGGCGGGAGTCTCTGCGGAGAGCGGCCGTTCGCCGCCGTCGCTTTCAAATTGCGAACACTGTTTTGCTGGATGGCGGTCTCTTATCGTGTGCTTTCGACAAGACAGACACGTTTGGAATCCACTGGCAGTCGGCTGTTTTGTTCACTCCTACCCGCCAAGGTCGTGCGTGCTTGAAGGAAGTAACGGTGGACGGGTTTCTGTGTTCCGTTGTGCAAGACCGAAAAAGAGCAGGGCGAATCTGTAATCAAGCCTGGACGGCGTTGACATCGCAGGCAAAACAGCAGATGACTACTGTCAAAGAAGCAAAAGGTGGATTCCGTTGCGGGGAATCGAACCCCGGCCTTCCGGGCGAGAGCCGAAAATCATAACCACTAGACTACAACGGACACACTCGGCGGCCTTGCGGGTCGCTTCTTGCCCGCCCTTGTTCTTTGAATGTTCGCCCGCCGATTGACAGCTGCCCCGGAGCGGGTGAGCTTGACCGACGCTCATTCAATAGGGAAACGTTCAAATCTATCAGTAGAAGAAAAAATAAGACGTGATGCTACCACTGATGGCTCCTTCGTCTTGCAGTCAAACCGACAATCCAGAAGTGAGTGAGCACTCTCTGTCTTCCTGTTTTTCTGTGCTTGTGCACAAATGAACTCGTGGAACGTGCCCCTGCTGGGATCGGTTAGAGTAAACGGCTATTCACGAGTGGCTTTCGTAAGAGCTTGACCGATAGACGGCGCGGGTGACGGCGAGGCAATCGGACAGCCCGATAAGCCCCTCACCCACCCGCTTTTCTGCCCTTCGCATTTGCATTCCGCATGCAATCTGCTCGCACTCCGCGTGTTCACGCAAATCCGCGCGTACAAAAGGCGGGCTGAGCGGCCAGTCGGGCGCCTCGGCTCTCCGCTTTCCCCACCTTCCCTCCGCTCTCCGCTCACCGCCCGTCCGTCTGTTCGCCATGGGCCCGTTCCTTGGGTTTCCGAACAACAAGAAGGACCACAAGGATCCCCAGAAGCTCCAGCGCCAGGCGTGGGGCGTGCTGCCGACCGCCCACGCGACCGCCGGCGACCTCTCCGCGGCCCACCAGCAGGCGAGTCGCCCCTCCGCTCCCCCCACCGCCCCCTTGCAGGCCGTCTCGCTGCTGAGCGCCCAGTGGACGGCCGTGGACGCGCCCGTGCCCGACCTGCCGAATCGCTGAGAACTCCCGGTCGATCCCTTTCCCTCGTCCCGCTTTTGTCCCTTCTGTACGCGAATAAACACGCAAATCTTCGTCGAGTCGACCTCCGGGCAAGAAGGCGGCGGGTGAGCGGAAAGAAGAAGGCTTCTCCGGAATCAACCCTGATCGTCGCCCAGCAAAGGGCCGAAAGCAGCGGACGACACGCAAAACGAGCCGCCCGCCTCCTCTTAAGATTTCAGCTATGACTCGCCGCAGAAATAAGACGGCTCGGAAGAAAGTGAGCAGAAGGAATAAAAAGGAAGGAACTCTGTTGTGCGATTCACCTTTTGATCACGGCTCGAATAAACAAAAAGTGAGGCCCTGGTCAGAATCGAACTGACGTTACAGGATTCAGAGTCCTATGTACTAACCACTATACTACAGGGCCCTTGAGTTAAAGAGCGGGCAGGACGGCGTGGAGGCGGCCGGGCGGCGGGCTGATTCAGCGGCGGCAGACGGGCGGGCGGGATTCCTGACCTGTCAATCCGAACCGTTTGAAACAAATGCGAAACGGTTGCAAAGAGCGGTTTATTGACGAGCCGACGTTTCTCCGCCCGCTCGCTCGCCGCCTGATAAGAAAACGGCCGCGCTCTTACAATCTTAGCGACACCGACAGACAGGTTACCTCTCATGTATTCCTTCCTTCACAAAAACAAAGCGATCACAGCGCGTCGACGATCTTCTTCACAACTCGGATGACTGCGGGGCAAGGCGATTGGACCGCGTCCCCCGCCGCTGCCGCCCGTCCGTCTTCCACTCACCACGCAGTCGACCGGCCGCCGCGATGTCCGACCGCCCGCGCGTTTTGCATCCCGTTTGTTACGCGCGAAATCGCTTTGCGATCGTCTGGAACTCCAACACCGCCCGCTTCTTTACGGCCGGCCGCTCGATCTTCGCGTTCGACGAGGCGGACGGCGGCGCGAAGATCGCCGTCCGGGACACCTTCTACGGGGTCGAGTTGTGAGCCCTCCGCACTGGTGAACACTCCGCTTTGCAGAGTTCTGGAGCGCGCGGAAGGTGAGAAGCTCAAGGGCCGCGTGTTGGACTGCTTGCAGGTGGCCGCGAACACCCGCACCGCCTCGCTCGTGCTGCTCGTCAGCGATCCCGTGGCGGAAGTCCAGCTCTCCCTTCAGAAAGTGGACGTCGACTTCGAGCAGAAGACCTTCGTCGCTTCGGAGCCCGTCCGCCGTTGGATCCACCCGACCGACCGGCCGCACGCGTCCTCCAACGCAAAACGGTGCACTTATTCCGCTACGACGGCGAGCTGCAGGCGGTCGCGCGGTTTGCGTTCTTCGACGTCCCGGAGGCCGAGTGGACCGCCCACGACGGGCACGTGCACGACGGACGGGCGATCGCCTCCGACTGGTCGCCCGCAACGAACGGGGCGGCTGGCCGACAAGCGGGGGCGACGGCGCAAGCGTTCGACGTGAGTCGTGGGGATGGTCCGGCTGAATGGCCGCCCACTCCGCAGTTCCGCCAGCTTCGTGAGCGGCGGCCGCCTGCTCGTCGTGCCGAAGAGTACGCGGAACAATGCGACCGCCAAGATCTTCCGCATCTCGGTGGCAGGAGGTCGGCTGTTCGGCCTTCGCCGCCTTCCCGTGGCCGCTGTGGCGGCCGTTTTGTGTCTCAACGCCGTCCAGCGGCACACTTCGAGCACGCGGAAGGTGGACGTCTACTACTCCGTGCGCATCGCCGTCGAGTGCCCCCCGCTTCCACGCAGCCCGGCCTCCACGTGGTACGAGGCGCTCAAACGGAAGGACCTCCTGATCGAAGTGCTCCAACAAGAACCCGCTCGCCCGTTCACGACCGACGGCGTCTGCTCGAACAAGGTCTTGTTTGTGACGCCCGAACAGCTCCTCAGCGGTTGCGACCTCGACGTCGAGCGGTGCCTGGCGGAAGAGGAAGCCGTCCACAACGAGTCCACGGGCAGGTGGCTGAGCAACCCGGGCGAAGAGGAGGATGATGAGCACTCGAATCGGGCTTCTTTGATCTTTCGTGCGTTGCAGAAGACCTCCAACAGGCCATCCTCGCCTCCATCATTCAAATGAGCGCCGAAGAGGCCGCTGAGAATTTGGAACGAGCGGGGTCCTTCGGCTTACATTTGTAAGGCCCGTTGGTGAGCCATCCAGGAAGGAGGGGGACGAAACACGCTTGAAATGCCCTTGCATTAGTAATCGAATAAACCAACGTATCCTTTTTATCGCGAAAAGTGTGTACTCGTATCGGCTTCTGCAACGGACCGTTTCTATTCAATGCCTGGCCTACGTTCTTATCGGTTAGCGCACTTGTTCACGTCAAGCCGATTACTTCTTTTGTATGAGCAGCCGTCGTTCTCATGCTGCGTTTTCGTTAAGAAATCGATTGCGTATTGAGAACGAACGCGTGCGCTCAACCACCCCCTTCATTTGAAAACCCGAGCTTGCTTCCTGCCGCTGCCTTCTTTCGTCCCTCCGCGCTCACCACTCCTCCGCGTTTTGCCGCAATAGCCGACCGCTCGCTCGTTCTTCATCCCGTTTGCTACGCAAAGAATCGATTCACGATTGCCGGCGACTTCGAGCGGAATCTCTTCTTCACATCCGGCCGCTCGATCTTCGCGTTCGACGAGACGAACAGGCTGGAGAAGTTCGCCGTGCTGGACACCTTCTACGGGGCCGAATTGTAAGTTCTTTTTTTTCAATTCAACCACATCTCCACCAGCTTCGTGAACCGAGCGGAACAGAGCGGTGCGATCGAGGGGCGCGTTGTCGACTGCTTTCAAGCGGCCGAGGACTTGAGCAACCGCACGGCTACTCTTCTGCTGCTCACCCACTCCCGCTCATCCCTCCACATTCGAGAAGTGGAGCTGGACATCGAGCGGAAGACGTTCGTCGTCTCGAAGAGCGTCCGCGTACCCGACTGGCAGGGGGCGATCTCGCTGGAAGCTTCTCGCCGGTGGATCCACCCGACCGACGACCGGCGCGTGTTCCTTCTTTCGCTCTACGCTCGCGATTCTTTCGCTACAAGCGAGGTGAAGAGGGCGTCGTCTTTCAGTTCGGCTTTTCCGGCAACCTGTCGGTCGTGCAGGCCGTCCACGTGCACAACGAGCGCGTGTTCGCAGTCAAATCCGAATGCACGCGTCTCGAACTCGTCTCCGGGCCCGCCGCCCGAAGAGTTGTGTTCGACCGCGAGCACGCCTCCAGGTACCCAGACGACGGCTGTTTCTGTCGTCCGGTGGTGGGTTTCCGATTGAATTCCGCGTGTTTCTAATGCCCCGTTGTTCAGCTCCGCCGCTTCGTCTGCAGCTTCCAGAGCGGCGGCGTCCTGTTCGTTCTGATGCGGCGATTCGACCGACGGGGCTCCATCGAGGTCTTCCGCATTGCACTCGACGGTCGCGGTGAGTTGGTGCGCGTCCGCTGCTCCCGCTTTGTCGACTTCCACTGGTCTCATTGCCCGACGGTCTTTGTGGACGGGATCCTCTGCCTCCACCCCGTGCGGCGGTGTTCGTTGGACAGCGAGAAGTCGGATCACTTCCACTCCATTCGGGTCCCCATCGAGTGAGCACTCCTTTCGTCTGTTTCTTTGCTCACTGTTCTTCGTTTAGACGACCCGAAGCGTTGAGTCATTCCGCGTGGTTCGGAGTACTCAAGCAGCAGAACGTGGAGCTCGACGTGCCGCAGCGTGGCGCCTGCCGGCCGCTTTCGACCACCGGCTTCTATCTGAACAGAATCCTCTTCCTCACTCCGCACCGCCTCTTTTTGCGGCCCCACGCCGACGTGGCCGAGAAGCGAGTGTTCCCCAACATGCCCGGCAGCCCCCTTTCGTTGCACGAAAGCGAGAAGTTCGTCTCTCTCCTGTACGCCGAACCCGACAAGACGACCCTCGAGAAGGACGAAGACGGTGAGCCGCCATTCCTCCTTTCCCCCATCCTTCTCGTCTTTGCTGCAGAAGACCTGGAGCGCGCCATCCTCGCCTCGATGAGGAAAGCGAATGCAAAGCAGGCCGTTCCAGATGGAGCGGGCCCGTCCGGAATGCTGCGAGCGGGCGTCCCGCCGTTCAAGAAGCGCAGAAACGACAAGGAGAGCTCGAACAAATCCAAATGAGCGGCGACGTTCCCCATTGTTTGTTGAATAAAAAATAGTCGCAAATAACCACAAGAATCCGGTTTCTTCGGCCGTTCGGTACAGGGCGGCGAACACACGGGGCGAGCGCTTCGAAGGCGACCGGCAGCTCGTGGGGCTCCTGCTCGAAGCAGAGGCGCAACAAGGCGACGGCCACCGCTTGGCGCCGCTCGTCCGCCACCACAAGAACGCGGTTGAGCGCCGAGATACTTCCGAGGATATCCAAAAAAAACTCCCTATTCCACTCGACACCCAAAAACGAAACGTCTATCAATAGGAACAACAATCAGCGGTCGGAATCGCCTTCCGCATGGGAACACTCCAAGATGGCCATCATCATGTCGCCGCGTCGTGTGCCGAACGTCCGCCACCAAGAAGTCAAGCCACTGCTTCTTGCTGTCGTGGGCGAACTGCAGCAGTCGAGAGGTCCCAGCGGATCTCTTTCTCGTCGAATGCCCACTCCAGCACGCCCATCAAGTGCTCGAGCGAATTGTCGGCGGCGAGGGCGGTGACCGCGGAGAGGCACAGTTTCTGAACGAAAAGAAATCGGTTGAGCTTAAGGAAAGCAGGGAACTCGCCTCCAAGCGATCGAGTCCGTGACAAGAGGCCAGCGGCAATGCCGTCCAGGTTTTCCACCCACCGCAGTAGACGAATCGGAACTAGCCCTCGACGTGGTCTTCTTCAAAGTCTTCAATTTCGATCTCACTCCCTCGATTGATGTCTGCCGCAAACTTCCTGGCCATCGTCCTCGACTAGGAGCAGAGCAGCAAGCGGTGGACCTGGAAGGAGACCGTGTGAAGGGGAGAAATGAGAAGACTCACGTGGAAGACGCGACTGCCCGCCCGGATCTTCAGATCCGAAGACGAGCGGTCGTCGAAAGAACGAGCAAGCAGGGAAGCCGTGGACCTCCATTGGGAAGAAGTGGGCCGGCGGGCCCACCGGCCGCATCTCGCAGCAAATGGTGACTGGCTCGCGGTTGGCGATCGGGTGGAGATCTTCGAGCGGAATCTTCGGAGACACTCTTCAGCCGCCTCGTCCCGCGAACTCGCAGTAGGCGGCTGAAATGAATGGAAATCTGCTTCAACTGCTCTCGGAAGAAGGCACTCCACTTCCGCGACTGCCGCGTGTCCGACAGCTTGAACCACACGTTCAATTGAACGACGATCGACGGCCGTTCGGCGAGGTGCAAGCGGAGTGCCGCCCATCCGCCGCAAACGGTCGGCCCTCACACTCGGGGCCGGCAGCGGGAAAAGGCGGGTTGCTCGCAGCGGTGAACGGACGACTGACCGGCGGAGTTCCCGCCTTCTCGACGGTGAATGGCAACCGAAGGCACACGAAGACGGTCGGCAAAGCAGAGAACGGACCACTCGCTGCTCCCGCCTTCTTTGAGAACACAATCGACGGCTGGAAGCAGAAAGCATTGACTTCAAGAGATGTTCATTCACACGTTTGTCATCTGTAGACGATCCATCGAGTTTCTCCATCCAGCCGTCGACCTCGCGGGCAGTCTGAAGTTTTCAGCGGCCTTGGCCACGGACACGCAAAAGCAGCAGTCGCCCGTCCTTCGGCACCAACCGCAGCTCTGCTGGGAGTCAACGTACTCGTAGAGATCGCTCGTCCGTTCGTCTTCGAAATTCGTCGCTTTGAGCCACTGGTCGAAGTCCGACACTCGCTACACGACGGCGTGCGGATCGTTAAAGTGCCGAACGGACATCGAAACCTAAACGAATGCCGAGTGCGGAGGGATGCAAAGCGTAGAGTGGGCGCCAAAAGTCTGCGACCGGTGAAGGGCGAGAAAAAACGGAGGGGTGGACCGCAAGTCCTGATTGCGAGCCAGCGAATGGAAAGCAGGCAAGGAAGAAGACGCCATTCGGTGTTCTTTGCTTTGGAAATCGTAGCTGCCGATCGATTTCCGACGGGCAACCGGGAACACGCGCACGCCATCCGCAAGACGCCGATTTCACGCTCCACAGGCAAAACGAAGAGGAAATGCGGCGATCACCGAATGAGAGCCCGAGAAGGCGATTCCCGCTTCCTTCGAGTCGAACGAACAGGCGGGAGAGCGGCCAAAGCTTGACGACACCACTCGTTCAGGCGACCATCGACGAAGTCATGCGCTCTCTTCTGTCCGCTTCGAGGCGACCGCCCGCCGCTTGCCGCTCGAACGCAAGAGATGCTCGACGGGTCTGCCCGCTTCCGCATTTTGTGGACGAGCGGCGGCTTTCATTCCGAAAAGCGCTCGTCCGTTCGGTCGGTCGGCTTGTTCGCGGAGTTCGCAGCCGCTCGTTCTTCCCCTCAATCCTGCTCGAAGATGGCCGTCGTGAAGCCGACGATCTTCCGCTGGCCGCTCGGCAACTTTGAGGAGCGCTTTGCGGAGGCCGCGCTCAAGCAGCGCTGGGAGAGCCCCGAGTTCGAGGTGGAGGGCGTGCCGAGGGCCAGGTTCTCCTTCACCTTCTACCCGAAGGGATCCAACGAGAAGTTCCAAGAGGACTGTGCGCTGTTCCTCCGCGTTTCGTGCTTCGGCGATCATCCCTCCATCCGCTTCACGGGGGAGTACTGGCTGGAAAACGGAGCGGGAACGGGATGGACGGGAGGCGGTGGGTTTGCTCAATCCCCGACGGTCTCCTGATGGCGAATGCTTCCGTTTAGACTTCGAATTCGTGTACCTTCCCACACGCAACAACTGGGGATGGCCGCAGATCTGCACCCAAGAGGAACTGCTCGAATTGGCCGCCAGTGGCTCGCTCTTCGTCTGCGGCAAGATCACTCCGGCGGATCCCGTCGGCGTCTTCGAGTGGGCCGAGCACACGGCCCCGCTCGCTGTGTGCCGCAAGCTCGCCGTCGCCTTCGATTCGGAGAAGTTCGCGGACGTCGAGGTGCGCGTTCAGGGCTGCGTCTTCCCGGTCGGTTGCATCCACTTTTTTCATCAACCTTTGTCTCGTTCAGGTCCACAAAGTGATCATCTGCGCGGGATCGCCGGTCTTCGACCGGATGTTCGAGCACGAGACGAAGGAGCGCAAGACGGGCGTCGTCGAGATTGAGAAGGTGGACGCGGACGTGATCGAACTCCTCCTCTGCTATCTCTACTCCGGAGAGGTCGAGGGCTTGGAAGACGTGGCCGCTCGCCTTCTCCCCGTCGCCGACTGCTACGAGGCGCTGGATCTCGTCGTGAGTTCCCCTCCATGACTCTACGCTCTCATCCGTCTCGTTTAGGATTTGTGTCTCGCTTCTCTCGTGAAGCACGTGTCCGTCCCGACCGTCGTGCGCGACCTCAAGCTCGTCTTCGCCCACGATCACCAGTGCGCCTTCACGCCGAAACTGCTCGCCTTCGCCCACGAGAACCTCGAGCAGCTGAAGCACTCGCCCGACTGGACGCTCAGCTTCGTGCGCGACAATCCCGAGATCGTCTTCGAAGTGGTCGCGTTCGACGGTTGATCCTCGGCCTTGTTCTTTCCACGTGATTGTCATGTGTGTGGTCCAACTGAAACGATAAACCGCTCGTTAGAAGGCAGGATATTTGACGGCAACCGGAAACAACAGTCGCCCCTCCGTCGACTGCCCCTCCCCACGTCGCTCGCTTCACGTCGTGCGGGCGACTCGGCGGTCAGCAGCCAGCGGTGTGGACTGTCGGGAGCGAGGAGCGGCCGCCCACTCGAATCGCCGCATAGAAAGAGCGTGGATCGTCGAGCGGGTGAACCACTTTGCTGCTAATCGTGAGCGCCGCCGGCCGCAAGGCCTCGTTGTCGCACGAGTGGACGACCGCTGAAAGGGGCGGGCGCTGAATGGAAAGTTGCCCGTTCGAAAGATCCTTTCCACTCGCCGCGTCTTCCAGCCACAGCGTAAATTGCCCCCAACGGACGCACGAGAAGCAGCGAGCTCCTGGTCGTCGTTTCGCGAGAAGAAGAAAAGACGGAACTCCGCGCCGTCCAGCCCGCACAAATCACTCGATCTCACCCAAGAAACAGGTCGCGCAACCGCTCGGTTAACCGACCAGCGCAATCCTCACTTCTTTCCGTTGCGCAATCCCGTCGGGTATAAAAGAGCGGTGGAAGCCACGTGTGGCTCATTCGCGCTCTCTCCCTCCGTCCGCTGCGGTTCTCTCTTCCGCTTTCCGTTCATTCCTTTCCGCCCTGCTCGCCCGTCGATGGGTCGGCTGTTCGAATGTCGCTCCTTTGTGTGCGAGAACCTCGAGATTCGTGACAAGCTTCTCCGCCTTGTTCCGTTCGTCTCTTCGGATTCTCGTCGGCCGTTCGCTCGGTTCGGTGAGTCCCCTCCTCTGCAGCAACCGGGGGTTTCACGAGTCTTTTAGGTCGTCCTGCCGTGCGGCTTTGCTGGAGGGAAAAGATCGGCCGTCTTGAAGTGAGCGATGCGCTACGAGGGCGTGAATTCGTGCAAGGAACGGCCGTCTTCGTTGCGGTGGCCGTTTGACGTGAGTCCTCGCTTTTCTGCCACTTCTCATCCCATTCTTCCCTTTCAGACCTCACATCGAGGTCGTGCGAAAAATGCGCTCCCTGCTCTTCAAGTGCACCGCCCGACTCGATCGACCGGTGAGTCTCCTCTACGACCACCGACCGGCCCTTGCTTCTCCACTACTCTCTAACTTCTTTTCGTTTCAGGACTTTTGCGAACAGTCGCTGCAGCTTCCAACAAGCCCTCCGAATTCCTTGGCTTCCGTCCGGGCTGTCGAGTGTGAAAGAAGAAGGGCGCCTCTCGCTCTGCTCAACGAGCCCAACCTCCAAGCCGCTTTCCGCCGCCGAACTGGTGTGTTTGTTCCGTTTGGCCTCCACGTCTAACTGCGGACATTGCAGGTGTTCGTTTGGACGACCACTGACGACCTGTGCGGCGAATGCTGCAGTCCATGCACAAAGACCTAATGGCCGCTCGTTCGACTCGAATGAATTCCGGAGTCACTTGCGTGCATCCACCACTTCTTCTTGCAAGGGCGGCTGGGAGCGTCGAGTGAGTTCTCCGCCCTTCCTTTCCCGTTCAAATCCACTCGTTTCCAGTTAGACGGCTGTGTGCCGTCCCGAAGCAGAAGCCGCCAAGTCCTCTCCGTTCCCGGTGAAGGAAAAGTCAGCGCGTTCTGGCGACTTGTGAGTTCGCCACTTCCGTCAAATGATCAACGCTCTTGTTTGCAGCTGATTGCGGACCGTTCGTCGCTCGTCTCCCACGAACGGGACCCCCGCAAAAACCACCGAGATAACTCCCATTAATCTTTCTTCCGTTGTTCTCGGCGACAGCTCTTGCGAGCCGGACTGCCTGCAGGCGACCAGCTTTCTGCTTCTCGAATCGAATAAACCGTTAGGACGTGTTGCTGGGAGCAGTGGGCTTGATCGTCGGGTGAAGAGAGGGCAGAGACGAGTAGTCGCTGCGATCGATCGCTATGCAGTCTTTTGGATCGAGTCTTGGAAGCCCCACTTGGCTCCCGATTTGTCCACTCGCTCCCGATCGCGATCTGCCCAAAAATCGGAATCGCCGATCGATTTCCAGCGGGCAACAGCGAGGAGGCGGAAGTCGAGCCGCCATTCTAGCCGCCCGCCGCTCGTCATTGCGCACTTTAACTCGCGATCTCCGGATCAACGGGAGTGCGAGGTGAAGGTGATCGGCCGAATGATATTGGTTTGAGGTAAAAGTTCGCGGAAAATGAGCCGCGGCTGGCGGAAAAGTTCCCGGCCGCTTGAGCGGAATGTCAACGGCTGATTTTCGCAGAAAAAGGAGTGTTTCCGGCGGTTTCTTCAACGGTCATCGTTGTGAACTCGGCGTTTGTTCTTGTAAGTGATTGCCAGACATGAAGAGAACCTTTTCGACCCAAGAAATCCTCGAAAAAACCACAAATTGCTCTGAAATCGTAAACGAGCGCTCGGGCAGCAAGCGGGGAAATTTCGTTCGCCCAGCCGCCGGCCGGCCGAGTACTTTTGCGCCAGGCTCGGCTCATTTTCCGCGAACTTTTCCCTCAAACCAATAAGACGGAAACACGAAGCATTGAAATGAGCAACAGCCATCCCCTCGTAAAGCGCGTAAAATTGTCCGTTTGTCCGACGCTCTCGCACCTCAACTTTTAGCGCTTTGCTCCAATCGATCTGAAATTTTTTCTGGCTAGAGGAAGTTGCAGGCGCGAAGTCCGAAAATGTGCATTTCGACCGGCGACGGGCACGTTCAACGTTCCGTGCCGACGTTCGGCGCCGTACCGTTCCGCGCCGCCGTTCGAATTCACCCGCCCTGTGGACAAAAAGATGCGCCTTGAAACGAGGAACATTCCATCAGTTAACGGCATAATCAGGAAATGTCGTTCAAGAAAGTTGTGATCGCTCAAAGTCGCAAAAGTCGAGCGGAAAATCGAAGAGGTCCACACTCGGAGGCGCCGTTCTCGACGCTCCGAATTTTTTTCAAAAAACTAAAAATAATCCAATCTAGAAAAAAGTCTTGCGCATTTTTCCAGCTAAATTTCGTGTTTATGAAAGGTCGATTTCGCAACGAGAAATTCGACCTAAAATTGTGTGTCGGTTTGAAAACTTCGGCGAATTTCAACCTCGTCGTTCTCATCGCGCACTTGACGTTATGGCGTGAATGTGGGCTCGTTGGAAAGAGCAGTCTTCGAACTTTCTAGCGAACTGCATTTTGTTGTTGTTCTTGGCCCACTTGGCCACTGCGGCTCACGCGAACCACACCCCTGATATCACGCAAACAGCGGGCGGGTTTGGCCGTGAGTGGACGGATTCTCCTGAAACGTGGCAGAAACGTCCAACACATAGTTGCTCTTCGAATCACCGTTTCAGATTTTTCAAACGTTTGGCTGTTGAGGAGTAATAAATCGTTTTGTAGTGGAAGCCTGCAATTCGGGTTAGCGGCAGGTTTTTTCGGTTACCGCTACCGCTATTCACTTCTTTCCGTTTGCTAGCATCAAAACAGACTGCTGGGCATCGTTTGTCGATAATGGACAGCACTTTGCGCGACGTAGCTCTTAAATACTGCACTTGCGAGCGGTCCTCGCTATTCGCGTCCGTTTTTCTTGGCGCCGTAGGGGCAGAATCAACTGAAGAGGCAGTTTTGTTTAGAAACAAATCCTTTGTGTCGTGTTTCAATCGAAGCCGAACGTCTGTAAGCGCGACTCGGCGCGTTCTCGTAGCAACGAGCACTTGGATTGTCAAACAGCGTCGACAAAAATATTCGATACGCACCAGCCTAACGACTCCCCCAGCTGGGGACGGCGCGAAGCGCCGTCACACGCTGGTCCGCAGAACTCGTACATCGACTGATCAACGCCTCGTCGGCTCCATCGTGTATCTCGATCGCCGTCTGCCGATCGATCCCAGCGCTCACTCGTTAGTCGCCACTCGCCCTCTCGAATCACGGCTACGTCACTCCGCTCGCCCGCTGCTTCCACCCACTCGTCGATCCCTAGTGGCGATCGGCCGCTTGTTTAGGCGCGAGAGGGCGGCTTCCGTCTTATTCGGCTTGTTTTGATCACGCGTCACTCCGCAGTTGTATGTTTGCAGCTACCCGACTCTCTTCTAATTTCCAAATGCGCCGGTCGAGTACCTGCAGCAGTGGTCGAACGACGTGTAGGGGACCTTTTTCATCAGCGATCCAGCCGCCCTCCCCGACTTCCAGCCGACTCTGCTCGTTTCAGCAAAAAAGCGGGCGTTCAAGAAAATCCGGCGGAGGGGCACGAAAAAGCCGCCCGAGTCCTGCATCCAGTGCATTCGAATGGCAATCGAGGTGAGTGCCCTCCGCTGCCCACTAACTCCTCCCGCCCGGCTGCAGGCCCACGCTACGGGAGGCGACATTGGCGGAGATCTCCGCCTTCCTCCGCGACCCCACGTACACTCCGTCCGCCACAACCTCTCGCTGATGCCCTGCTTCGAGAAGCCGGACAAACGCAACGGCCGCAAGCGCGCCAAGGGCCATCGGTGGCGCTACAAGCCGCAGAAGGCGGCTGCCTCGTCGCCGGTGGATGGAGCGGAGGGCGCCTCCCTGAACGGCCGAATTTCTTCGCCCATCGCGGATTCCCGCCTTGTTCGTCTTGATTTCCGGTTTGCAGTTGGGTCGTCGCTTCTTGCCCGAGCTGTGCGAGGAACAATAAAGAACGAGCTCTCGAGCCGTCGATGACAAGTGTGGTCTCAACGACAAAAAGCTTGCCCTGCACTGGAATCGAACCAGTGATCTTCTGTTCACACCGCTTGCACAACTGCGTACGAGACAGACGCCTTACCACTGGGCCAGCAGGGCTTCTGTTGTGGTGTGCTGGTGAGTGTAAAGGGCGGACCACCCCGAGCGGAGGGATTTGCACCCGAATGGAGGTTGCTCGCCGGTAGTTGACGACTTTAGTTCAGGGGCTCTGCTTACGGTCCTTCGTTGCAGAAAACTCGACGTAAAACAAGCAATCGACTTTGAACAGCCAGAAGAAGTTGGTCGTGTGCAGGAGGGCGGCAGGGCAACTGCAAAACCATTCGGATTATCCGCTGACTCATCGCCTCTTGCTGCTTGTACGCGTCCACCGGCAGGCCGCACAGCTCGGAGACCTCCTCGGCGGCTACGCGCCCAATGGGCCCCGATGTTCTCCTGATCCGCCCGCTCCGTACTCGCCGGGTGTTCCCCCGAACCAAAAAGGAGAACGGTTGTTCTCAGTGCACTGCTTGCTGTCAGACCAACCCTCGAGCGAGTGCAAGACAACCTCCGAATTCCGTCGATTTATTAACGAACAATTAAAACACGCCGGGACAGAAACGAATAACGGGAGGATTACGAAGCGAGAGCTTTGAACAACTCTTTCGCGAAAGCCGAGTTTTGGATGATGAACTCCTCGATGAAACCCGGCAGCTCGTAGATGTTCTTCGCAAATTGCAGCAGTTGGTCCTTGAAGTCCAAGAGATGATTGAGAGTGACGGCGAGCTTGAGGTCGTCCAGGATGTTCGCCACGGAGAGCGTGCCAAGGATCGACTTCACGCACATCTCCTGGATAAAGGGGGCAAAAGAACTCACTTGCAGGACGGACAACTGGTAGTAGTCGGCGGCGGGCAGGAGATCTCGAGCACTCGCCTCCAACTCGTCCACTTCGGCCGTGTACACGAACCGGAGCACTCGTTCGATCACGGCGGCCGAGCGGTCTTTTACCTCGACGATGCCCGTCCGTTTCGACAGAAACGAGCGAGTGGGGGAGAGGAAGCGATGGCCACAGACTCACGAGTTCCTTTTCGTCTCATCGTTCGTTACGCCGTTTTGCTGTCCGCCGGTCTGTCCGTCCGCCTTTTATCGATCCTTGATCGAACGAGCGAAAAGAATCGCCAGACAAAAGCCATTAGAATTGAGCGGACTGGTGGTACGAACGAAAAGAAATCGACGGAACTTCGAGCAATTCTCTCGCCCACGACCAGGAAGCAGCCGATCGAAACGAGTCGCTCTTTTCGTCCGCTTGCGCGAACTCCCGCTCATTCCGTCCCGCTCCTCTCGTTGCAGGTGGTCGGCCGCTCTCCGCTTCCTTCCTTGTTCGACCGAGTGGCTGCGAGGACGTTCGCGTTCAAATCACACGCTCCGTTCTTCTTTCGATGTCCGTCTGCCGTCAACTTCTTGGGAATTCAATCGATGATGATGGTCAAGCTCCCGTCGGTCAGCTACTCTTTTCTTTGGTCGTTCGCTTTGGGTTTGTTCCCCACTCAACCGCTTGATGCTCACGGGTGTTCTCTGTTTTAGGCTTCACACGGGGTGATCGTGCGAGTAGACGTCCACTCGTCCGGTGGTTCGTGCTTTCATCTCCACCCCGACTTGATCGGCAATCGTTGGATTCGAGTGAGTTCTTTCGGTCGGCTCGTTCGCCCTCATCTTTTCCTTCAGGTGTGCGACTTTCCGCCTGCCATCGTCAAGTTATCGGTTGGCCTTCGCTCTCACCGATTAATTGGAGCGTTGAGACGTCTAGAAAGGAGCTTGATCAAGCATTCAGTCTGTTGCTGCTTTCTTCCCCGTGGGGTCGACCGTCTTCTTTCAGGAGTGCCTGTTGGTCGCCGATGAAGCCTGTTTTTTCCGACGCGTAGGGCATTGCGCCGCGAGCTGAAGTACGGTAACAAGAAGACCTTGAGCGAACGGTGAGCGTTTCGAAGTCTTCCACTCCAACCTGCAATGCTCCCCGTTCCAGGCAATCAGCCGCCGAATAGTCGAACTGCTCGGCGAGCTCCTTCCACCGGCCGGAAGAAGTGGAAGACGTCTACAAATGCGAGCGAATGTCGATTGCGCGGGACGATTTGAGTGGGTCGACGGATCGACGCAACGAGAAGTGACTGCAACGCGACGAATAAACGGTGAGTTCTTTCTGGCTTTTCTTTGTTAGTACGTCCTGCTTTCAGATGGAAGTGGGCACGACTCCCGGACGCATGGGCAAGTTCGAAGGACGACTGCGTTTCTATTGACCGCGCGACCATGCTGTTGAGTCGGCTGTTTCGGATGAATAAACTGGTCGTTCTGTCCATTTCTTAGCAAAAATATTCTACTGATTGGATTGTGTCAGAGAGGCAGTGAGAAATGGTTCTTCCTCACAGCGAAGAGCAAAAAGTCGGTAGCCCGATGTGGGGCTCGAACCCACGACAGCCAGATTAAGAGTCTGGTGCTCTACCGACTGAGCTAACCGGGCACGCCCACGGGCGGCGAGGAGCGGTCCTTCCGGCCTTCTATTCACCGAAGTGATTGACGGGCAGCCGACGGCCGGAAGTGCAAAAGTGTGGTGCTGGCAAAAACTGGCTATGAAGCGAGTGAACACGTTGAAGCTCCAAAACGACAACCGATAGCCCGTAGTTTTTGAGCAAAACGTTGGGGGCTCCGCCGCGAGTCGAACGCGGGACCTCTCGCACCCTAAGCGAGAATCATGCCACTAGACCACGAAGCCGACGGGAGAACAGCCGAGCATGAAAGGGTTGACACGACGGTGATCAATCCACCCGCCTCCCGCTCCGCCCGCCGTCGCCGTCGATGAGATCACCCGCTCGCGGCGCAATCCCGCGCTGATTGATTGGAGCTTTCTTATCTTTTGTGTTCGGGTGCATTTCGAGCAGGCAGGCAGGGAACCGCCGAGTGACCTCGAGTAACCCGAATGAAACGTAGTGATGCGTTCGCCGCCCGTCTTCTGCCCCGCTGCCCGCCGGCCCAGTGGCCCAATGGATAAGACGTCCAGATGCCTACGGAGCGGAAGATTGGAGGTTCGGTCTCTTTCTGGGTCACAAGAACTTTTGCTCGTTGTGGTTGCCGAGAATCTCAGAGTGGCCAGTTTGGTCAGAACGACCGGGAATGGCGACCGCATCGAAGAACTGTCGGCGACCCATTCGTCTGCCCGCACGCACTCTCCCGCCGCGAACCTCCGCAAGTGAGCGGCTGACCGGGCAGCGGCGTGGTGCAAAACGCCAAACGAACGCCGGCGTCCTCCGCTTTCCGCTCGTTTCCCTGCGGACGGCGTCTGCGGGCGGAGTTCTCGCGGTTTTTGATTGTCTTCGTTCGTTTACGTTCGTTCCTTTCAGACGCTTGTTTTACAAGTTCCGTCCCAAGGGATGCGACTGCTCGTCGCCGTCGCGCCGCCGAGGAGCTGGTGCAAGAGGAGGGCGGAGGTGAGTGCACAGGAAACACCAAAGAATCCAGCTTTTTCGCAAATTTCCCAGCTTGATTTGTGTTCACATCAGCGGGCGTGTCTATCCTAATTTTTTGGCCAAAATCAATTGGAATTTTCCTCTTCGCATCGTGCTCGAATGGAACAATGATGGACGTGATTCCAGGCCACGAACTCGACACGGGCGGCGAGGATTCGAGCGACAACGAAGCGGAAGGCGGTAAGCATCTCTTTTTCCAATTTTCCCACATTTTGCTCGTATTTCCAGGCGGCCTGCAGTCGACGGGCACTCTCCGTCTGGACATCGACCGGTTCAGCGATTTCGCTCGCGGTCTGCCGGCTGACGCGCCGAAACGGCTGTCCGACCCGCCCGTCTACATCAGCGGCGTGCCCTGGCGGATCCTCGCCATCCCGCACGAAGGCGGCAACCGGATGAACAACCAGAATCAAGCGTCCACCAAGCACCTTGGCTTCTATTTGCAGTGCAGCGGCTTGACGGGCGTTGATCAGGACAACTGGACCTGCCAGGCGACCGCTCAGCTCCGAATCGTCTCGCAGAAGGAGGGCGTAGAGGACCACCAGCGGAAGATTCAGCAAACGTTCCAGCCGAAGGAGAGCGACTGGGGCTACTCGCAGTTCGTTCCGTGCGACGTTCTTCTGGACGAAACCGCCGGCTTCATCCACGACGACGTGGTGCGCCTCGAAGTGGACGTCACGGCCGACGCTCACGGGATTCCGGTGAGTCCTTTGCCCGCGTTTGTCCTGATTCCGCCGCTTTTCAGGTCGCCTCGTCCGACACACGGAAAGAAATCGGTGCACCGCTTCGAACTCACGGACGTCAAGGATCGCTTTGCGGAGGCGGTTTTCGGCGACCGGTGGGAGAGCGGCGACTTCGCGGTGAAGGGCGTGCCGGGCGCCACGTTCTTCCTCCGCTTCTGCCCGAAAGGAAGCGACGAGGAGTGGGGAGGACGGCTGCGGCCTCTTCCTCTGCGTCCGTAACTTCGGCGGCCATCCGTTCGTCCGCCTCCAATTCACGTGCTGGATCGAAAACGGTCGAAAACGCCGACCGAGTGTGCGCAGTGAGTCCCGTCTGTTCAAGGAGCAGTGATCACTGGAGTTTTTAGACGCCGAGCACAAATTCGACTCCTCGTGCGACACGTGGGGATGGGCGCACTTCCTGGCGCAAAGCAAGCTCACGAAATCAGCGCGGAAAGGGCCGCTTTTCGCCTGCTGCGAGGTCCAGACGGTGGATGCAATCGGGGAGGTCGAGTGGGCCAAACAGACGGCTCCGTTGAGCGTGTGCCGCAAGATCGCTGCCAACTTCGACGCCCACGAGTTCGCCGACGTCGAGGTGCACGTCCAAGACCGCGTGTTTCCGGTCGGTTCCTCTCGCTTATTTTCTTCCACCCATCTCATCGTTCAGGTCTCCAAGATGATCGTCTGCTCGGGCTCGCCCGTCTTCCGCAACATGTTCACGCACGACTCTACGGAGAAGCAAACGGGCATCGTGGAAATCAAGAAAGTGGACGCCGACCTGATCGAACTTCTTCTCCGCTACTTCTACTCGGGGCAAGTGGAGGGGCTTGCCGAGGTCGCTCACCGCCTGCTGCCCGTTGCGGACTGCTACGAGGTGCCCGAACTGGCCGTGAGTCTTCACTGGCCGATCGCCAAGCCCACTCTTCTTGCAGGAACTGTGCATGAAGTCCCTGCAGTGTCGCCTCTGCGTCTCCACCATCCTTCGCGACCTCCAGTTGACCTTCCGCCACGATCACCAAGACGGCTTCAAGCGGAAGTTCCTCGCTTTCGCCCACAAGAACCTGAAGGCCGTGAAGAAGCACTCCGACTGGACGCCCCAGTTCGTGAGCGAGAACCCGGAAATCGCGATCGAGATTCTGAATTTGTGCTCTCACTGATCCGCTCTCATTCGTTCCCTAACGTTCCCTAATCTGTACTTTGTTGTTGTTGTTACGCCCTTTGTGGAGGATGGAGGATAAACCACTCGTTTCACCGAAAGTCGCCACAGTCTTTTCGATCCCCGGTCGACGCCACTTGCATTTGAAGCTGAAGCAAGAAATGAGCGAACGGAAAGAAGGAGCTCCCGCTTAGTCGCCGCAAACATCTCCACGGCGGCAAACCGCCACTGCGGGAAGCGCCCTGGAAGTTCCGCTCGGCGGACTCCCGCCATGGCCGCGTCGAGTGCACGTTAGTCGACCCGATTATCCGATGGTCACCGCTCACATCTTTTTGCCGCGATCAAAGTTTCGAGCGGGGAACGAGCTAGCGCCTTGAATTTGGGCGCGCCCCGCTGCCGACTGGAGGTCGAGCGAAAGACGGTGGAAGCCTTCCGGCCACTTCGCGTCGAGCTAGGGGCTGGAAGACGCAGGATTGTATGGACAACAAAGTGGAGCGCTTGCTGTCCGCCAAATTCCGCCAACGGAAGATCGTCGAGTACGCGGTCCAGAGGTTCAACGACGTCCGTTTCGCTTTTCGCTGCTTCCCGCGGCCGCACGGCTCCCTGCAAGCTCGTGATCGTCCGCCCGCAGCTCGAGTCCCGCCTAGTGGATGCCCGCCAAAAGCCGGTACAACGGCGACCTTCACGAACGATGAAAGCAGAAAGCAGCAGTGAGAAACAGCCGGGCAAACAACCAACTCAAAAGTCGAAGCAGATGTCCACCGTTTCCCAATTGTCATTTGCACGAGCCGCGCGAGGGGTTTGCTGGAATGTGTAGTGGCTTCTTTCAAGACCTTTTTGCTTCCGTTCTTCCGCTATACAGCCAGCAGATAAATGTTTGGTAAGAGCAACGGCCGTCAATGTTTTGTGAACAAACGCTTGCTTTTGAGAGAAACGACCCTTGACTTGTGGTAGACGGGTGGTTTATTCCAGAAACAAGTGGCTAAGAGAGTCCGCAAAGAATAAAAAGAAGAATCATGAACACGCATGAAAGTAGCGGCGGCTTTACCGCTTGCTGATGCCCGGCTGCTTGCCGTCCACGGGCTGCCCGTTGCGGTAGGGGACGCGCGAATGCTGAATGTGCTCCCAGATCTTGTTGAGCGTCTCCTTGTCCGTGATCTTCAGCAACTCTTCCTCGGACTTGGCGCCCGACATGGTGAGCTTCATGAAGGTGGAGCAGAGATCTTTCGGCATGGGGATCGCCGTGAGGCTGGAAGCGGAACGATCAGAGCAGACGGGCGAGTTCTTGAACTCACACGCACTTGTCGTGCTCCTCCTTGGTCTTTTGCCTTCCGATGTGCTGCGGAGTCTTGCGGAACTCGATCAGGTCGTGGCGCCCGAACGGGCTCGTCACGCCCATGAAGAAGGGCTCGGGCAGCCGCTCCTCGAGGGTCGTGAAGCAGGCGCACGTGGTCACACCGCCGTCCGCCACCAGCTGGCGGCCGCCCGCAAAGTCGAAGCGGCCGGGCGGGAGGCGCGCGAGGATCGCGGCCAGCGGCTCCTGCAGCGGCTCCCACGCCTTCTCGTACGCCTTGTGGAGCACGAACGAGCGGAGGTGAGCGACTCCTGCAAACGAGCGGTCGGCAGCGCGCGGAGCGGGACGAACCGAAAGCGTCGCGCTCGAGCAGCTCGTGCACGCGTTTAAGCGTCCCGACGATCACGTGCGGCTTCCTTTTGGCGAACAGCCGCCGCTCCTCCTCCACCGAGAGCGAGCCGCTCACACACGAACGGAAGCGAATGCCCGCGTACTTGCCGACCGTCTGCAGCGTGTTTAGCATCTAAGACGGTCGATAGAAAGAGCAGAGGGGAGAGTGAACTCTCGTGCTCGGC
The DNA here is from genome assembly GCA_024699865.1 of Aphelenchoides fujianensis. NCBI lineage: Eukaryota > Metazoa > Nematoda > Chromadorea > Rhabditida > Aphelenchoididae > Aphelenchoides > Aphelenchoides fujianensis. Next base: position 474,197 of record JAMPIO010000046.1, on the reverse strand, counting down.
GGCCTCGACCGTCGGACTCAAGAGGAGCGCCTGAAGGGGCGCGGATTTCGGGTCGACTCGGTGCAGGACGCCAATGGCGATTGAAGTCGTGCGGCCGAAGCGCTCGCCGGCCTTCGGCTGCACCTCCATGAGGAACGTGTTGCCGTCCATGATCACGAACAGCGCGCCCAGCTGGTGCGGCGTGAGAACGAACAAGCGCGCCTCCAGCAACGCGAGCTGAAGGGGCGCCTTGACGTCGAACTCGGCGAAGAAGCGCGGCGGTCGCGACCGGGACGCCATTTGGGCGCCGTTCGAGTTGCTGGAAAGAGAGTTGGGGTGATGAGAGAGCACTCACTTGTTCGCGTTCATTTCGTTTGTTGCTGTCGGGCGTTCGAGACGTTCGGGCACGTGGATCGAAAGTTGCGGTGCTGAAATTAAAGACGAAAGTGAAGACAACCGGGAGAGAGGAGGTGACGCGCAGCCAAGTCCACAGCGTTCCGTTCAAGCGCCTACTCGTGGGCAACATGGCGGGTGGAAGACCGCCGTAATGGGAAACAGGTGCAAGAGAGGACGGCCGTTCGCTGGCGGGGCGGCAGAAAGCGGGCGAACGGTCCGATCGGCGGAACGCGAAAGCGGAGGGGCAAAAAGAACAAGCCGACTCGAATGGAAGGACGCGCGTCGTTTGCCGCCATCCGTCCACTCGCTTCGTTCACACGGCGGCCCGCCGATTTCGCTAACGATCGGCCCGCTTCGGCGTCGTTTCGCCGCCCGAAAAACCCGAGCGAGGGCCCTCCGAAAACGATCGGAGAGAGACACGAGATGTCGCGTTCGTCTTTTGACGCGTTAGTCACTCAAAACAAGGAAGACAGAAACGGCGGCCATTCAAATGACCAGAAAGTTGCCTCGTTCGAACGAATGCGCGGGAGCAATCGGAAATCTCGTGCCAGAGATGCTTCTTTCAACCGGACGCCGCACGAGCTCCTCGCTCTCTTTCTCTCGCTCATGCGCAATGTGTGCCTGAAGCGAGCACAAGAACATGGATCGCCTGGCGCCTGGACGGACGCCCCTGTGGCCTCTTCGTCGCGGCCACACGCTTGCGGAATGCCCGTCTTTCAGCGCCCTCGGATTGCAGGCCGCGTGTGCGGAAGCGATGAAGCGGCTGGAGACGGGCGGAGGGGCGGCGACCGTCTTTTTTTCGCGGCACGATTGACCCCCAAATTCCGGCACTAAACGCGTTACTCATTCTCTTTTGGGCACAAACGAGTGTTTAGGAACGGCCCACGACGACGGCAGAAGTGCTGCCATTCGGGCGAGCGTATCATTTCGTCGTGGCGGTCGCAAGCGAACTGGACCACTAGGGAGCGGAACGCCTCCTCCACGTTCTCTCGTTCGACTAACCCCTCGAGGACGGGCAGCAGGTTGCCGAGCGAGAAGTGGGCGGCGATCCAGTCGGTGCATTGCTTCTGTAAACGAAATGAAGGGAAGAATGTGCAAGTGGACGTGCCTGCAGCAGCTTCAGCCCGAACCGACTGGCCAGCGGATCGCTCGCTCGAACTCCTCCACTTCGCCCGGAGGATTCGCTCGACGACGTCCAGCTCAAAGCCCGCCGCCCGGCAGTGAAGCGAACTCCCGGGCGAGGATGGGCGAGTGAGCGGCGAGCAGCCAGCGTTGGGCTTGAAGGAAGCGGGCGGTGGGGAGCGGCCGGGCGACTCACGTGGAAGATCCGCGCGTCCGAAGCGAGGTGGTCGTCGAAAGAGCGGGCCAACGCAAAACCGTTGATTTCGACCGGCGAGAAGCGAGCGGGCGGGCCGCTGTTCGCTAACTCCCGCAGCTTCTCGTGTTCCACGAGCTGCTCGTCGCCCTAGCCGGTGCTCCGCTCCGGCCGGAACGTGTAGTTGAAGGCTGGAAGAAGGGGCAGAGACAGTGAGCGGGTCTATTTTGCACTGCTCCCCGACGATCCACGGCTGCAGCTGGAACGGGACGGCCGGAAGGGGACCGGCGGGCAGCTCGACGACCGTCAGGTGGAGAGCGCAGTGCTCGGCGTCCTCCTCGTTGTGTGGAGGGCGAACTTGGCGTCCGACAGTCCGTCCACTCGAAACGTCGCTCTTACAGCGAGGGCCGAAGCCGGCCGCGAGGAAGCGGCGGGGAAGCGGCGGGGACCGCCCAGTGGTGAGTGGACGCCAGCGAGGACGGAAAGCTCACTTTCCGCACGACGAACGGAAAGGGAACGCACGCGAAAGACCGTCGGCGAGTGGCGGAAGGGCTGGAGTTTGGCCGCCGTCCACAAGACCGCCCGTGAACTCCGGCTTCAGCACACAAGTCGTCTTTGCAAGAAGCGAGTGAATGGTGGGCCCTCCTCTGCTTATCCTTGTGCGGACTGCTCGTCCCGTTCAGCTTCTCGAGTCACGCCTCGCCCGTCACTTGGATGCGGGCGACCGGCGAGCACGCGGTCACGCACACGTCCAGCGAGCAGTCGCCCGCCGCGTTCACCCGCCCGAAGTAAAAATGGAAGGCCACCCGGCCGTGTGCTCGATCGAGGAACTCGGGCAGGCCGCTCGCTTAGCCATCTTACCGGCGGTTTTAAAAACTCGCCCAAGTCCTCGTGTCGCCAAACGACCACGTGCGGGTCACTGAAGTGATCCACGGAGCGCATCAGCTCGAGAAGGAGAAGTCCCAGCTTTTCGTGGTGCGATGCAACCGAGCACAACGGCCGATGTCCTGCTGGTTTCTTTGCGGGCACTGCGCTCCGTCCCGTCCGGTCAATCGGTGGGCACTCGGCGGACGGACGAAGGAAAGCCGACTTCTCGCTCCGCCGTCCGCTGCAAGTGGAGCCTTCTGCCCGTTCAATCCGGTCGGCTTTGCTGTCGACCTCTCCGTTGACTGTTGCCATTTTTGCTCCAAAAATCAAGGGGGAAATGCCTGCCCGTGACGCGCGCCCATTTTCCGTTGCCATTGTAACGATCCCGAATGATTCGTTAGGTCTTTCGTTGACTTTGGCACGATTGAAACGAACGGCGGTGTTCAAGTGCTTTCATTCGCATCTAACCGCCGACTGGCCACTTGACGGACGGCAAAAGCCGCGGCGCGCTCGACCGATCAAAGCGGGTGTTTGCGGGCCATTCGGCGCCTCGTGAACGGGAAGCGATCCGCCCGCCGCCCCTCATTTCGCTCGCTAATCCGCGCGGCCCTCTAAACGATCGGATTGCGGGTGTGTTTATGCGCGTTCATCGAAAGCACGCGCGCGTCGGCCCGCAAGCGAGGCGGCTGAGTGGCGTCTCGGGCGCGCTGCCTGCAGTCTGCGAGCGAGCGGTCGGTGTTCGGGGCAAACGGCGTCCTCCCGCCGCCTGCACGTCGGCTTGCCGCTCGGTCGGGCGTTTGGAAGCGTCTTTTTGCTCCGCGTTCTCCTTTTTCACCCGCAATCCCGTGATACCTTTTCCTGTTTATTTCGCCTTGTTTAGGTCGCCCTCTACAAGCATGGCCACAACGGAAGAGACGATCTTTCGCTGGCCGCTCGACGACTTCGACGACCGCTTTGCGAAGACGTCGAACAAGCAGGAGTGGACGAGCCCCAACTTCGAAGTCCGAGGCGTGCCGAACGCCAAATTCTACATCAAATTCTACCCGAAGGGCAACGATGAGAAGTACAAGGAGGACTGCTCGTTGTACTTCTACGTCCGCGATTTTGGCGACCATCCGTGGATTCGATTGAAGTACGATCTGTGGCTAGAAAGCGGGGACCGTTCAAAGGCGCACTTGAAGAAGGAAAGTGAGTTTTTCTGGTTTTTGAGCCGATGAACACAAATTCCTTCCGACTGCCAGCAACTGGGGATGGCCGAAGGTGTACACTCAAACGGAGCTTCTCGAAGTGGCCAAAGAGCGCTCGTTGTTCGTCGTCTGCAAGATCACTCCGTTGGATCCCGTCGGCGTTGTCGAGTGGGCCGAGCACACGGCTCCGTCGGGCGTCTGCCGCAAGATCGCCGCCAACTTCGACTCGAAGAAGTTCGCGGACGTCGAGGTGCACGTCAAAGATCGAGTCTTTCCGGTCAGTCGCTTCTACTCTTTTCGTTAATTCTCGTCTCGTTCAGGTCAACAAGATGATCATCTGCTCGGGATCGTTGGTCTTCGCCCGGATGTTCGAGCACGAGACGAAGGAGCGCGAGGCGGGCGTCGTCGAGATCGAGAAGGCGGAAGCGGACCTCGTCGAACTTCTGCTCCGTTTCTTGTACTCGGGACAAGTGCACAAACTCGCTGGAGTTGACCACCGCCTGCTGCCCATCGCTGACCGCTATGAAGTGCTCGATCTCGCCGTGAGTTGCCTTTTGCGAGTTCACTCTTTTATCTCCCTCGTTCAGGAAATGTGCCTTGCCTCCCTTGCTCAACGTGACCACTCAGACGATCCTTCGCGACCTCAAGCTGGCCTTTGCTCACGATCACCGCGGTGCTTTCAAGGAGGAGCTCGTGGAGTTCGCTCGCAAGAACTCCGGACTGCTGACCCAAAAAGTCGGCTGGACCCTCGATTTCATCCGCGAGAATCCGGAGATCGTGCTCGAAGTGACCGTCGCCCGCACGTCGTGATTTGTGTCTTGCCGTCGTCCTTCCATTCTGTTGTTCCTTGTTATTCAACGTGTTGTGCAAGAGAACATAAACCACTTGCGAAAAAGCAGTCGGAAGACGCCGGCGATGTTCCGCTCGCTCTCGCCCGCCACCATCCTCTGCACCCTGCCGCCCGTTCCCAACCACAAACAGTCGGCGAGCTGGACGAGCCGGAGGAATGCGGCGCCTTCAGCCGCTCCAACCCCAACCCTCCACCTCCTGCTCGACCCGCCACACTCCTCACCGTTCTCCCGCCTTCCAACCGCCCAAAAGAAGTGTTTATTGCTCAATTAGAAGAAGGGAGACGCAAGTGAAAGAAGAGAGGAGTGGCCGTCCACAGCGCTCAGCCATTGCGGGCGGGCACGCGGGCGATCCACAGCTCCTCGATGACCGCGGAGTCGATGAGCGTCGAGGTGTCGCCCAGGTCGGCCGCCTTGTCGCCCTCGGCGATCTTCCGGAGGATGCGGCGAGTCACCTTGCCCGAGCGGGTCTTCGGGAGTCCTGCAGCGAGCAACAAATGAAAGGGAGAGCGAGGAGGGCACTTGCCGGGCGCCAACTGGACCTCGTCCGGAACGGCGATCGGCCCGATCTTCTCGCGCACCAGCAGCTTCAGCTGGTGGACGAGCGAGTCCGTGAGTTGTTTGTCCTGAACAGAGGGCAGATGAGCGGAAGCAGGGACGGTCACCCGCCTTTCGGATGACCACGAAGGCGTACGGGAAGTGGCCTTTGATCTCGTGCTCCGCCGCCACCACCGCCGCCTCCACGACGTCCGGGTGGGCGGCGAGGGCGCCCTCGATCTCCGCCGTCGAGAGGAGGTGGCCGGAGACGTTCATCAGGTCGTCCACGCGGCCCGTGACCCAAAAGTAGCCGTTTCCTCGCTCTCATTCGTTTTAGAGCCTTTAGAATGGAGGGATGAGCGCGTCGGATAAGGCTTGATCGCAAGGCGCGCGTGAATTCCACAAGATTTTCGTTCTTGCGCCGGTCTATTGAGTGTTTTAGTTTTGAACTGCTCACGCAAAACATTAATTGCTCGATATCGCAGACAAGGCGGCGGAAATTCGCTTTTGCCACGTGGGACGGCGGATTGTAGCTGAAATGATAAATCTGCTTCGAAAGTTTCGTTCCCATGCTAACTCACAAAATTTCTCAATACGTTAACAAAAACAGCGTTGAAACGAACAGGTGAAAGATTTAGCCCGCTCACGAGTTGTTGACGTGCAACTGCCGGCAAGCGGCTGCCTGCAACCTTATCAGGACGCTGCTAATCGAAAGGCCACTCAAGAGCCAAGAGGAAAGCGGAAGTCAGAACGCTCAGCAGAACGAATTTCCTCTCCCTTGCGTTTCGCCTGCGATTGAAACACGAGTTTGCTCGTTTTGAATTAACGTACGATTTTCCAGACCGTTTGGTGCGCTTACGCCATGCAACACAACACAGGACGCGTGGTGAGGAAACGTCAGCGATCGACGAGCAGGACCGCAGACCAAACGCTTTCGCCGCCTCGTTGTCGCCATTCGCGGACGGTCAGCCATTTTAATAACTTGAAGGGTGGGCGTAAAAACAGGCAACAATATTCCATTCGATCGGTCGTTCCAGAAAACAACGGGAATTCCAGCGACGACGAGTCGGCTTGCGGCGAGTTTGCTTCACATCACTTCCAACTTTTCTTGATGCCTTCAGACGACCGCTTCGAATCGCACGGAACACTTCGTTTGGACATCGACCGCTTCAGCGATTTTGTGCACGGATGGCCAGACGGCACTTCGCAGCGCCTTTCCGATCCGCCCGTCTACATTCGGGGATTGCCGTGGCGCATTTTTGTCATCCGACGAGAACACCCACAAGCGCCGCGTCTCGGCTTCTACGTTCAATGCAACACCGAACACAAGCATTTCCTGAACGACTGGTCGTGTCAAGCGGTCGTCCAGCTGCGAATCGTTTCGCAGAAGCCAGGCGTGGAGAACCACCAACGGAAGGTCCAGCACACGTTCAATCCGCAAGAACACGATTGGGGCTACTCGGAGTTCGTCCCATGCGACGTTCTCCTAGACGGTACTGTTGGCTACATCGAGAACGACGTGGTGCGTCTCGAGGCGGACGTTTCGGCCGACGCTGCGCACGGATTTCGGTGAATTCCCGCCGCTTCTTTTTCATCATTCGCAGTTGCAGATCGCTTTCGGACAAGAAGGCTAAAAAGACCGTACACCGGTGGCCGCTTCCAAACTTCCGCGATCGCTTCCGAATGGCGCTCTTCGGCGACACGTGGGTGAGCGACGATTTCGCGGTAAAAGGCGTGCCGGACGCCACATTCTTCATTCGCTTTCTGCCGAAAGGAAACGACGAGGAGTGGAGGGACGGCTGCGGTCTTTTTCTTTGCGTTCGAGAGTTCGGCGGCCATCCGTCCATCCGCCTTCAGTATTTGTGTTGGTTCGAGGACCCAAAGAAGAATCGCCTGAGAGCTCGTGGTCCGTCCTTTCGATTGCTAAGAGATGATTGGACGCGGTTTAGGCGACGAGCACGAATTCGACTCCACCAGCGACACGTGGGGTTGGTCGCAGATGGTTGAGCAAACCGAACTCCGCCAGTTTGCGGCTAATCGATCGCTCTTCGTGTGCTTCGAGATTCGCCCATTAGCCGCCATCGACCCGGTCGAGTGGGCCGAACGAAAAGGACGTTTGAGCGTCTGCCGGAAGATCGCCGCCACCTTCGACGCCGCGGACTATGCGGACGCGGAATTCCGCGTGCAAGAGAAGGTCTTCAAGGTGAGTTCTCGATGTCCTCGCAACTCTACGCGTTTCGAAGGTCAATCGAATGATCATCTGCTCGGGCTCTGCGGTTTTCCACCGCATGTTCACGCTGGACACCAAGGAGAAGCGAACGGGAGTTGTGGAGATCAAAGGAGAAGATGCCGACGTGATTGAGCTGTTGCTTCGCTTCTTCTACTCCGGAGAAGTGAGGGAGCTGAAGAATGTTGCTCATCGTCTTCTTCCCGTGGCCGACTGCTACGAAGTGCTCGATTTGGCCGTAGGGTTTTTGTTTAAACGCTTCCTCTACTCGCCTGTTCAGAACATGTGTCTGGAGTCGCTTGTTGCTCGCGTGTCCGTCGAAACTGCTCTTTGCGACCTCCTGCTGGCTTCCGCCCACGACCATGCGGGCGTCTTCAGGGAAAAGATCCTGAAATTTGTCCGCAGGAATCTCGACCTTGTGAGCCAACAACCGGAATGGACGGAGTTCGTGGAGGAGAACGTGGAGATTTTGAAGGAAATCGTGAAACCATCTTAATGCTCCACTCTCCTCCAATTGTTCTCGAATTCCGCCATTTTGTAGCTTCGAGCCAGCCACGGTCCTCGTTAAAGAATAAACACGCCTTGGGTTGAAGCGAAGACGTCGAATGGGGGCCAAAGGGGTTCTCTTAAACATCGATGTTCTTTTCCGACGATCATCGAGGACCTCGCATCAGGAAACTGTCGCATTCGATGCCCAACGAGTTTCGAAGCACGAACGGTTTATCAGCAATGAAACAAGTCAACAATCAATGCGGACGGTGAAGGGAGGGACGTGGGCGATCAGGCGGCCGGCTTGAGCGCTTTGGTTCGGACCCTGAACACGAGAGAGATGGAGGAGAATCAACGGAAAGCGGTGGGACTCACGCGTAGTTGTAGAGGGACGCGATGGACACTTCGGAGGCGGTGATTTGATCCCGGACGAAGTCGAGATCCTCGCGGATTTTGGCCAAACTGAAGGAAGCAATTGAATGGGAGAAATCGGAGGGAACTCACTTCTTTTCAATGCCTGCCACGTTGTCCTTGAGCAGCTTCTCGGCCTCGTCCAGCGAGAACTCGGCGTACGTGTTGCAGCCGAGGATGAGGACGACGCGTTGGAGGTCGTTGATGCGGAACTTCTGGTAGGAGTTCTCCTCGATCTTGCACAGGATGTCCACCTCGCTCTTGCCCTTCTCCTGCGCCTGCCGACACAACGAGATATACTCGAGGGCGCGGTTGAAGTCGGGCAGGTTGGCGACCAGCCTGCAGAACGAGCGAGAAATGGACGGAGATCGAAAGAGGGAACAAACCGAGTGGTCCGCTCGTTCATGGTCGCCTCGCAGGTCTTGTACTTGCGGTAGCGATCTTCGATGAACTTCTGCGCCTCCTCGACCGTCTGATTCTGCTGCTTTAGGTACGCCTCCACGTCCTCCTGCAAGCGGGCGGGATGAACGAAAGGAAATGAGTGGAAACGAACCACAACGTCCGCCTTCGGGATGTCGTCCATGATCGCTGAAAGTCGGGCGGGATGAGAAGGACGAAGATGCTGTGGATATTTTAGGATTCACGCATCAGGGAAGGGAAGCACAAGAGAGGGGAGAATGCCGAAATATTGACCGAAATTCGAAGCAAGCAATTGGAATGACGCGAAACATCTTTATCTTTTCGATGACTAACGCTACAATGGAGCAGAAATTCCAGGAAAGCAATTCGCTTGCAAGCTTCGGGCTCAAGAGAAAAAAGAGGTCCGAACAATCGGAAGGCGGCCAGTGGCAAAAGGGGCGATTAATCGGCGGCCGGAAGGTGGATGGCGCCCAACTCGCCGTCCGCCGCCTAAAAGCCGGCAGCGGAACGCCAGCCGCTCGCATGGCGCCGATTTTCGTCTCGGGACCTCGAAAGAGCGAGGACAGAGCGAACAAGTCACTTGCTTTTAACTTTCCTGCTTTTCATTGGATTTGAAGCACGAAAGCCAACAGAAGGAGCATACAGATGATTTTGATCGTCCTGTTGAGCAGGTCGAGCGGCTTGCTCGCAAACTACTTTCCACACCTCCAGAAAGAAGGTAATTCTCCTGTTATCCGTTTCCTGCTTCCGTATTCGCTCACAAACGTTCAGAAGTATCATCGCTCTACCGATTCGTGAAGAAAGAGAGATGAGTTTATTGCAGTAACTCTTATGTGACAAGACCGTTGATATGCGAGAGGAGACCACCAAGAAACGGAAGGATTGAGCAGAAGAGAACGAGCAGAAGTGAAGGAAGTCGTTTGATAGCTGCTTGAATACACGATTTAATCACGAGTACACACAATAAATAACGAGAGAACCGAGTAGGCGCAAAGCCAACAGCAACAAGTGATCGAAGAGACTTGTGGATCAATCCTTCTTCTCGTGCTCGTCCGTTGGGTTCGCCTCGGCCGCCGCCTTCGCTTCCAGCTCGGTGGGCGACGTGTTGTGAAAGAAGCGGTAGGCTTTGGGGTCGGCGTCGGGATGCGCGAGGGCGTGATCGTGGACGATTTGCGCGTAGACGGTCTCGCGCACCAGCCCGATCAGAGCGAGGATGTACGTGGAGCAGGAGCCGAAGAAGAAGTTCGCGTTGCCCGAGCCCGTCTGCAGCCATTGGGTCAGCGTGATCACCGACGTGCACATCGAGACAACGAGCGCGGTCACAATCACGTACGTGAGCGAGAAATCTGAAGCGAACGGTCACGAACGAACGAAAGGAATGGACTTGCATTGATGCAGGTGAACGAAGGCGAAGAAAAGCGGCAGGTAGGCGGTGAACTCGGCGTACGTCGGATACGACGAGACGATCGAGACCAGTTGAAGGAAGACGAACCACAGCGTTAAGGGCGAATGCCTGCAAACAATCAGAAGTGGAAGGAAGAAAGCAGAGAACACACTTCATCAACCGCCACAACGGGAACACAAAGAGGAAGGCGGCGATTTGGAAGACGCACAGGAAGAAGAGGCGGTAGTGCGCGAACACCTGCGTGAACATGTACCAAAACATGCCCACATTCGGCGTCTGGTCCTCCACTTTCATGCTGCAAACAGGAGACGGGCATGATCGATCGAATTTAACGGAAAGAACGTACAAGAACATGAGGTTCCCGTTGAAGACCTCGTTCAGATCGACGAACAGCCCGTTGACGGCGTAGAGGCCGACTGCGAGCGCGAATCGGAACGAAATCGAGACGAGCGTGTGGTCGGCGGTCGCCGGCAGGACGGCCGCCGGTTTTCCGTTCGCTTCGGCCGGCCGGACGTGGACGGTGGCCACCAGGAGCATCGCGTAGTAGGGATTCAGCTGAGCCGCCAAGGAGATCAGCACCGTCGCCGCCAACGGTCGACCTGGAGCGAGACGAATAGAATGCGGTAGAAGCACAACGAACCCTTCAGATTGGCGAGCAGGGCGGCCACAAGCAAGAGATTCAAGAAGACGGACAGCGAGCAGACCGCGCACACTCCAACGCCCATCGGATTCAACACGTAGCTGCAATCAATGAGTGAATGGGGGACAGAGGAGAGGAACTCACATGCTGTACGCGATGGACGCGTAGTACTCGGCGTGAGGGCTCTTGGACTTTAAGAACTCCGAAGCGAACGCGTAGTAGACGGCGCCCGTAATCAAATCGAAGGTCTGCAATCGAGTGCGGGTGAATGCTCGCGTTTTCGGCAAGAACCGACCGTGAACACGACGAAAGTCGCCACTCGGTGGTCAACGAGCGGCGCGAACAAGAGGGCGACCCAGGGCATCTGAAAGCGAGCGAGAATCCAATGGAATGCGAGGAGAACGAGCGGCATACCGAGTGGAACTCGCCCGCGTACAGGCCGGCCCCGTTTTTCCACAGGGCGACTCCATCGCGCAGCCGCTGGAACGAGTTCCACGGCGCCACGAACGCGAAGTTGTCCTCCAGGTAGTCGCCAAAGTAGATGAACGCGACGCTCCGCAGCAGAACGGCCACAACGGTCGGTCTAAACGATGAGAACGAAGTGAAATGGATGGAATTCACGGAATAAGAGGTTTTGACTTCAATGATGCAGTAAACGGGGGGGTTTTTAGGCAAAAAGCTTTGGAATACAGAAAGGAAGGGCAGACGAACGTACAGGATCAAATTCGACCACTGACTCGTGGCCACCGGCTCGTTTGACATGCTTCCGGCTTCGTCAACGGAAAGCGACAACTCTTGGGTCGATTTGACTGAAAGCACGCGCATTGAACAAAGAAATGAAGACACTCGATTGGACCCACCTCTAATCAAGAAATCGCAGCCAAAGGAAATGAATTCGTGGCCAAAACAGGCAGAAATCCCCGGAACGCGAAACTCGGGCGGCCGAGAGCCAAAATTCCCGTTCGAATTCGCGCCAAACGGCGGCCGCGGCGCGAAAAGCGGTTGCCGCTACGGTAGGCAGCGGGCGGCCTCACGCGTCCGCCCGCACTTTCGAGGCCGCTTGATTCGCGTTTTGCGGCTCGTTTCGCGTCGATTTTCGCCGGAATTTTGGGATTCATTCGGGAATAAAATTAGGGATTCGATTTCAATGATTGTGCTGAAGAAATCCTGTCGTTTGAGCTCCAAAATTGCTGATTTCTGGTGATTTTTACGTTGGATTGGGAAGTATTTGAAAATGCGTGTGTTTTGTTTGAATTCTCCGGCCAATCGTGAGGTTTCTGTGCGCAGTTGCTTCAATTATTCGCCGTTTGGTGTGTGGGTTGATTACGACGGGTTTTCGCCGGCTATTCAATTTATTTTTGGTCAAATTCACCGGATTTATCTCGCGTTTCTGCTCGTGTCCCATCCGTCCGCTTCTTCCATTGATTTCTCTGCTTGCAGGTTCCCCACTTGAATCCATCGCTGAACAATGGCCCCGTCGCCGAAGGGAGAGAAGAAGACGCCGCGTCTGCCGCGCAACTCGGAGCTGGCGCCCGGCCTGTCGCGCTTCTCTGCCGGCCGCATTTACCACAAGCGCGGTCTGTGGAAGAAGCTGGAGAAGCCGTTCCAAGTAAGTCCTTTCCTTCGTTCGATCTCTCGTTCATCCGCTCGTTTGCAGGCCCAAGCGAAGAAGCCGGCCGCCGAGAAGTTCACCACGAAGCAGGTGGGCGGCGCGAAGAACGGCGGCACGCGCAAGGTCCTCATCAAGAAGGCCGGCAAGTACCTGCCGCAGGTGCGCCGCCAGCGCACCTCCGCGACGCGCAAGCCGAAGGCCCAGCCGCTCCGCAAGTCCATCACGCCCGGCACCGTCCTCATCGTGCTGGCCGGCCGTCATCGCGGAAAGCGCGTCGTCTTCCTCAAGCAGCTCGACTCGGGCTTGCTGCTGATCAGCGGTACGTTCTTCCTTCACTCCCGTTTGTGTTCATCGTTTGTTCGCGTTTGCAGGACCCCTCCGTCTGAACTCCACCCCGATCCGCCGCATCGCCCAGGCGTTCGTCATCGCCACGAAGACGAAGGTCGACCTGAGCGGCCTGAAGATCCCCAAGAACATGAACGACGACTACTTCAAGCGCGCCGACGACAAGAAGTCCAAGCGGAAGGCGGAGGGCGAGATCTTCGCCGAGAAGAAGGTTCGTCCACTTGCATTCACTTCTCTCATTTATTCCGTTGATTGCAGACGTACACCGTGTCGGATGAGCGGAAGAAGGACCAGAAGGAGATCGACCACGCCATCCTGTTCGCCATCAAGAAGCACAAGGACTCCAAGTTCCTCCGCCAGTACTTGTCCACCAAGTTCTCGCTGGGCAAAAGCGACTTGCCGCACAAACTCGTCTTCTAAGATCCCTTTTGCTCTTGCGCTCGTCCGCGTGCGTGTGTGCGGGGAATCTTTGGCCTCTTTGTTTGTTAAAGTCGTACGAATGTGTTGTTATTAAAACTATTTGTTGTGATCGGCGGCCACTCGGTTGATCGCGCTGCGAACGCGATTCGTTTCGAAGAATGCGATCCGCAGCGACGGATATTGAACGGGGAAAGAGAGGGGCGAAGGAAGGGTTGTTTACGGAAAGAGCGGAAGGGCAGCACGTGATCGCCTGCTCAAACGCCTAATGTTTCATTTTCGCTTCAGCCCGAAATGTCCGGAGCGAAGCGGCTGGACAACGTGAACCCGGTGGTGCACGAGGTGAAGCAGCGGGAGCGACCGCAGGCGTCGCTCACCGACGACAAGACGGACGACCTGGACGCGTTGGAGGTCTTCGACTACATCCGCGACATCAACGACCCCGAACACCCGTACACGCTGGAGCAGCTGAACGTCGTGCAGGAGGATTTGATTCAAGTGAGTCCCCCTTTCACTCTTTCATTTCCTTCCGCTCGTTTGCAGGTGGACCTGAAAGACGAGACGATGCCGGTGGTCGCCGTCAACTTTACGCCCACCATCCCGCACTGCTCGTTGGCCGCCTTGATCGGACTGTCGATCGTGATCAAACTGCAGCGATCGCTGGCCGAAAACGTGAAGATCCGCGTGCGCATCACCCCGGGCACCCACTCCACCGAGCAGGCGATCAATCGGCAGCTGGCCGACAAGGAGCGCGTTTCGGCGGCGCTGGAGAACCCGAGCGTGATGGACACCGTGAATCGCTGCTTGAAGCCGTTGGGTTCGTTCTTTCACTCGAGTTCTGTCAATTTTTCTCGTTGTTTGCAGAGTATTGATCGCCGCTCTGCTGAGTGGTCGACAAGCCGGTGGTTCCTGAAGTTCACTTGCCGTCCGCCTCGTGTACATCCCCCACCCTTCCATTGCTCTCTGCTTCGTTTTGATCGGGTGTAAATAAATTTCGAGTTGAAATTCGTGACTAATTGCTCGCATTTGCTGCTCGTTTCTTCGTCCCCCGGTCGCCTACACTTTTCGGGCGGCTCGAATGGCTCCGATTTTCGTTCGATTCCGCCCGCCGGATGTTCCCGATCGCGATCGAGAGCGGAGAAGCCGGCCGGCCGTTGGGAGTGTGCGCCCGTTCGGCCCCGACGGACGTGAGCCGCCCGCCTCCGAGCCGTGGGGAACGGCGGCCGTAAAATCGCCGAAAACACCCGCCTTTCCGCTTTGTCCGCACGTTGCCGATCGGCCGCGAACAAGTGGCATTCGGGCGGAGAACGTTATGTTCCGTGGAGGACAAGCGGCTGTTCTCGGTCGTCGGCACACGCCCTGCCGCTTGTCAGCGATCGGCGGCATCACTCGCCGAATGATCGCGTTCTCACGGAGCAAAAGTCACTCGCTTCCGATCGGGGGATCTTCGGCACGACGAATGCCGCCTTCTCATCCCCAATTCGTGGCCATGTGCACGTGTTTCTTTTTTTAGAAACACGCCCGCCAGCCGCTCGTCTGCTTGCCGCCCGCCGATCGTCCATGAGCTCCGGCCGGGCGGATCGAAGCGGAGGGCGGGCGGCTCGTCGAAATGTGAACCCACGGAATTCTTTCGCTTTTTTGAAACATTTGCAACCGAAGAGATGTGTGATGAGCCGCCCGATTTGACGGGAAGGTCGCTGGAAGTCACATTTTGAACCGCTAGGCTTTTTGTTGAAAAGCTTGAACTACAGCAAAGAAGATCTTTCGACGTAGCTCGAACGAATTCTTCTTACGCTCAACGACTTCTTGCTCGTTGAGTAGCGTAAAATGGCGCTTTCTTCTGTTTGAGGTAGCATTTAGTCGCCTCCCAAGCTCATTTTGTTCGCACGTGCAAGCTGACTTGTCCAGGCTACAACTCTGGTCCACTGCGCTCCGTTTCTGCATCAACTTTTCGTTGCTTCCATCGGAGATCTCCGAAGTCCGGCGTTCCCGTGCGATCGGAAACGAAGATAAACGGGCGGCTTGGAAGCGGAAGAGAAAGGACGGAGAAGAGCGGCGGGCGGAACGGGCAGATTGGCCGCTTGATGCCCTCGAGCGTCCCGTTCTCCTCTTCGTTCGTCCCTGCCGGCCGTCCTTTCCGGCCACCTGTGGCCCGTCCGCCCGCCGGCCGCCTTCGTTCCTTCCGGCGGATCGCAAAACAAGCCGCCGGTCGTTCCGGCCGCCCCTCTCGGCCGCCGGCCGGCCGACGGGGCGGGCGGCTCGTGGGACGTGATTCGACGACGACGACATTCGGCGGCCACAAGCGGCGCGTTTTTGTTGGCTCCGATTCCGCCCTTTCGATTTCTTCCGCTTCCTTCCTTCCGGTTATGTTTTGCATTCGGGCGGGAGAACTTGCGATTCGTGGAGTCTTCGCTTGATCATTCGAGCTTCCATGCGGAAATGCCGTCGGGTGGAAGCGATCGGCCTCCCACTTCTTCAAGTGTTCGCTCGAATGTTGTAAACCAAAAGAATTCGTGCATTCCATTCGCGTCACTCCTGTCAACCCGCCTGTCATCGATTCTATTTGGCGTTCTTCCAACTTTTCGCTCGATCGCGAACGCTCGACAACCGTTCATTTACCCAAAGGTTTAGAGCTTCCTGTTTTCCATTCGTTCGCCATGGCGAAAGCAAAGAAGAACGTGAAAGAGCCGAAGGCGCCGAAGGAGCAGAGCGTCGAGAAGGACATCCCTAACCGAGTGTGCTGCTGCGGGTTGAAGGTGAGTTCCCTGTGCGGAGCGAACGAATGAACGGGCGGCTTGCAGACGGCCGGCTTCATCGTCGGCTTCGTGGAGATCCTGCTCTGCATCCTCGCGATCTACGGCCTCTTCCGTAACTTCCATCTGTTTGGAATGTCCTACTTCTTTTGGTTCATCGTCGGTTCGTCCCGTACCCGTGGATCCTCTCGTTCACCCCGTCGTTCAGGGATCATCAGCGTGATCATCATCCTCATTGCGATCGCCGTTCTCTTCTACGCGATCAAGGCGGAGAAGCCGCGGTGGCTGCTGCCTCATCTGTCGGCGCAAATCTTCTTGATCCTCTTCATGTTCATCGTTGTGCTGGTGGTCGCCATCCTGCTCCTGTTCGGCGCCTACCGCGGCATCCGCCGACTACTCGGCCACGGCAACTTCCACATGAGCGACTCCTGTAAGTGCGGCGAACACGTGGGAAAGAGGAGAGGGAGTGGGGCTCCAAAGCAAGCCCAACGTTCTTTCATCGCTTCAAACCTCCAACGAAATGGAAAGCAAGAAGTTTATTCTTCTCGCTTCTTATTTCTCATTGGCACCAGCACATGAATGGAAGGCATGGGGCGGGGATTAGACTGCTTGCTCGTGGGGACGGGAGAAACCTGAATGTGGGCGAAAATTGCGAAAGAACGGAGAAGAGATGACTGGAGTGCGTGATTCCATGGGAAAAGAACGGAGAGGGGAACGAGGCGGGGATCAAGGCAGGATGCCGTACTTGCTCAGCGGGACCAACTGCTCCGTGTAGTCGGCGATGAACATGTGGCCCATGGCGCGGCGGGCGGTGATCCGCTCCGAGGGCTGGTACACGAGCATCTTCTGCAAACGAGCGAGAGAAATGAGAGCAATCAAGAGGGAACTCACCTCAAGCAGGTCGACGGCGAAGTCGTTGTTCACGTCCGGAATCAACGACTGGATGGTCTGGCGCTGGAATTTGGGGAAGAGCGGCTTGTAGTCGCGCAGCTTCTCCACGCCCGGCCACACCTCGGGCGTCGGGGTGCCCAGACGCTCGAAGATCTTGAAGAGCTGCTGGATTTCCGACGAGCCGTCGAACAGCGCCTTCCCGCGGCTCATCTCCGCGAAGATGCAGCCGAGCGACCAGATGTCCACCTGCAGAAAGGAGAGGATGGTGGGCGGTCACTTGGGAACTCACGCCGGACGAGTAGAACAGACTGCCGAGCAGGATTTCCGGCGGTCGGTACCTGAAGGCGGACAGTCGAAGCTGATCGAAATAAATGGAGGAACTCACCACAAGGTGACCACTTCGTGCGTGTAGCACCGGCTGGGGATCGAGACCGCCCTGAACGAAAGCGAGTGCTCGAAAGTAGTGGGCGGAAGGAAACGAACCGCGCGAGCCCAAAGTCCGCCAACTTGACGACGCCGTCCCGCCGCACGAGGATGTTCGCCGGCTTCAGGTCGCGGTGCAGCACCCGCAGCGAGTGGCAGTAGTTGAGGGCGGCGAACAGCTGCCGCATGAAGCTCTGCAAACGATTCGATAGAAAAGAAAATGGAAGGAAAGGTGCTCACCTGGACCATGTCGGTGGGGACCTTCTTGTTCTCGAACTTCTTGATCAAATGGGCGAGGTCCATGTCCACGAACTCGAACACCAGATACACCTCCTTGCCCTCTGCAATTCGAAGAAAATAAGCGGAGAGGAGGGAAGAAGCGGACTGTTCAGGATGACGTCGTGCAGCCGGACGACGTTCGCGTGCTTCAGGTCCTTGAGGATCGTGATCTCGCGGATGCACGTGGACGGGATGCCCTCTTGGTCCTGATTCAAGAGGATTCGCTTCAGGGCGTAGGAGGTCTTCGTCTGCTTGTCCTCCACCTTGTACACGACGCCGTAGGTGCCTGGAATTCGAACGGAGAATTGGACTAAAAGACGGCGACCACCCACCTTCTCCGATCTTCTTCCACTCTTTGTTGTAGTTCATCTTGACGGAGGGATCGATGAGCAGGTTCTCGGTGGCGGAAGTGATGCTCTCGATCGATTGAGACGTCGATTTCATTCCACGCCGGCGGGCATCGCTGGACAGCGGCGGCGGGCGGCGGGAACGGGGCGAGCGACTGAAATCGACGGAAGAATTGAATGAGTGGACAGAATGGGATAGAAAATGGGGAATTCACGACTAATGCCGTTGGATGGTGGGAATAAAAACCGAGCAAAAGTCGGGGAATTCGAAAGGAATTGAACGCGTTTTGGAGGGATTGGGCGGGGATGATGCACGACCACGGGAAGTCGCTAAAAGGGGATAATTTCCTCGAGTTTCGTTCCTCTATCCCCGTACATCCGTCCACTCGAACTGAATTCCTCGTCCAAAAAACCGCTGTCCACTCCCCACCGAGCGGCCGATCGGACGAACGCGGCGGCGGCGGGGCGGCGGCGATAACGCGGGGCGCAAATTCGAATCGAAGAGGGCGGGCGCGGCTTTTCCGCGTCGGACGCCCGAGCGCGCCGCCGAGTGGACGTTGGGGGCGCGAATTGGGCGCCAAACCGGCGAAACGGGCGGGAACACTCGCTCGAAACAAATTTGTGTTGACCCAAACCACTTCTTTTCATCCATCCACTCACTCACTTTCTTCTTGCAGCCACCCTCACTCTCGGCATTTGGATCATCATCGTGTACCTGGCGGTCGCCCTGCTCGAGATCTTCTTCCTCTACATCATCTACAAGCTCTACAAGTGAGTACTTTCCGTCCATCCTCCTCTAACCTGATTGATTGAAGGTACATGAAGGGCTACAAGCAGCTGGAGGAGCGGAAGCACGACTGGCGCACAGGCAACGCCGCTTACAACTCAAATGACTGGTTTATTGCACCACAAAATGACAGAGCCTACGGAGGATCGCCAGATGCAGGTGACGTCTATCCTTACGACGCGCCGTTGATCCCCTCGCAACAAGTCTGATCGACCGTTTGGCTCACGCCCAGCCTTCTTTTCGGTGCTTCTCGCCCGGTTCTCGCCCCTCCGTTTCGAATAATCCAATTGATTTCGCAGCCTCTTCGTCTTCTTTCTAACTGCCGACTCCTCTCGTTCGATCAACATGCTCGTGCAAATAAACCTCTCTGTTTACACACACAATAAATACGAATGAAGGAGTAGAAATTCGGAGTAAGTGGGTTGAATGCACGAAAGAAACGAAAGGACAGATAAACAAATGGACTAAAGCTACCTAAAGAACGAACAAACGAGAAGGAAATCAGAAGATGGAATTGGCCGACGAGAAGGGCGACGCGGAAAAGCGTTGATCGTCCGCTTCGGTCGTCAGGAAGCGTTGCCCGCCCAAGCGGGCCTCCAATTGCCGCAGGTCGGCGTACAGCTGGGCGTCGTGCAGGAAGAACGGATGGACGATGCACTCGTCGATGTTCAGCCGGTGCTCGATCTGCAAGCCGAGTGTGTTGAGCAGAGTAGAGGGCAAAAGCGGGTACCTCCACCCTCAACAGCTTCTGAATGAGATCGATGGCCAGCCGACTGGTGTTGCGCCACAAGTCGGGCGGGAACATGAACGAGGCGTTTTGGATCTGTTCGGCGATCTCTTCGCCGTCTGAAGCCCAACTTTAAGAGTGATTCGAAACGGTTGATGCGCACCATTGAAGGGGAAGGTGCCGCTCAACGTGACGTAAACGATCACTCCCACCGACCACATGTCCAAGCTCTTGTTGTAGCCTGAAAGAAAAGCATGATGGAGGGATTGGTGGAAAAGAACGAACCTTTCTTCATCAACAACTCGGGCGCCATGTAGGCGGGAGTGCCGACGATCGTTCGCCGAAACTGAGCGTCGCCGATGAACCGCGCGTAACCGAAGTCGCAGAGTTTCGTTTGCGGGAAGGTCGACTGGAGATCGGAGAGGAGAACGTTCTCTGCAAGCGGCCAAGAAAAGCCTTAGAATTCTTTGCTTCCTCCACTTACCGGGCTTCAAATCGCAATGAGCGATGCCGCGCGCGTGCAGGTAGCGGAGCGCGTTGAGGATCTGCATGATCAGGAAGCGGGTGGAGCGCTCGTCCAGCCGACCCGCCGCTTGGCTCAGGATCATCTCTAGCCTGCAGACAACAACGATTGACGGAAGGGAAATGAGTGAACGAACATGTCGCCGTTCATCTTCTCCATGACGACGAAGATCTTGTCCTTTGTTTCGAACATCGACTCCAGCTTGATGATCCCCGGATGGTCGACCGCGTGCAGGATAGCGACCTCCGACTTCAGCGTCTCCACGCCGGCACTCGACTTCTTCGAGAAGCGGTCCTTTGCGATCACCTGCAAGCCGAAAAGTGAGTGGAGAGTCCAGCACCTTCTTTCGCACCTTGACGGCGACCTCGCGGCCCGACTGCCGGTGGATTCCGTGAAAGACGGTGCCGAACTGGCCGGAACCGAGGACCTTCTCGCGGATTATCTGGTAGAGCTGGGTGAACTGGAGGGCGGGCTCCGCGTTCAGCGGGTCCGTGCGGAGGGCGGGCGGCTGGAGCGCGTGTTGCAGCGCTTTGAACCAAATCGCCCAGCTGCTCGTGTTCGTCGAGGTCGACTGGCGCGGAAGTTTGGTCGCCGACGGGCGTCCGGCGCCGTTCGCCGCAGCCGCCATCGCCTCCAGGTGCTCCCCGACGCAGTAGGTGAGTTCGCCCGCCGGTGACACACGCGTTCGAATTTCGAAGCAGTGCGGCGGAAATCTGAAGCACACAAAAGATTTACGCCGTCGATAACATCAGCAAGCGGAGAGATTTGTCATCTTTCCACGACATACGATACGAGAAAGATTTACAGCGCTCCTGCACGTACCGGTCGTCAATCGGCGGCCCCTCGTAGGGGACGATCGCGAGGATGTCGGCCAAAATGATCTGCTTGAACACGCGGCTGGGGTTTACTCCTGAACACGAATGAAGGAAAGAACAATGAGCATTGCTGACCGTCGTTGTACTCGTTGAAGAGATTGATGGCGCCGTTGGCCAGGACCCAGTAGTTCTTGAGGCGTCGGGCGGGATCCTCCAGCAAGAAGTGGATCATCCAGCCCTCGCACAGCGGACCCGTGGGTTGCACCGAGCGGCCGGTGGCCGAGCCGGGCAGTCGAGCCAGCGGGATCATGTCGAGGCTCGTCTCCACGTCCATCGCGCTGCTCGTCGAAGTCATTTGGCTCAAGCCGCTCATCGGCGGTGTGGACGGCTCCAAAACGGACATCTGATCGAACAGCGGCAGGATTCCGTTCTCCGCAATGCGGCAGTCGTTCGCCAGTTTTACCGCGCACTTCTGATGCACGTTCACCTGCAAGACGGAAGTGAACGGTGAATTGATGGACGAGAGAACTCACTTTGCAGTCCCGACAGCGCATCCCCTGCTTCACGAGTCCGAGCAGCATCTTGTCGCAGACTTTGCACACCGTCGGCGTCTTGTAGCTGCAAGGAATGAGTGGATGAGTGTTAAAAAGACTCTAATGATGTCAGTGGGCGGTTTGTGTTTGCCATCAGATAATCCTCGTCAATCGAAGGAAGCCCCACGTACCTGTGAACGCTGAGAGTGTGGGGCAATTCGTACGCCTGGCGATTGACTTCCTTCGCACCTGCAAGAGGCGTGAGCAAAGTAGATCCATTCGACGAAGTGAGGGCGGACGAACCCGAAGCGGCGGCCGGCGGCGCCGCGTCGTTCTTGGCGCAGTTGTTCCGCGTCGCGTGCGCACATTTCTTGTGGAAATTGCAGCTGAATCGATCAGTTCGTAGTTCGTTCGATGAGAAATAAGAGAACCCACTTGCAGTACGTGCACTTGACGCCCTGCTTGATCAAACCGACGAGAATCTCGCCGCAAAAGTCGCAGAAAGTTGGTGTTTTGTAGCTGGTTACGTGGACGTTGTGCGGCACGACGGCCGCCTGCTGCTCGTTCGGCGCACCCACCCGAATGATCTCCACCACCGAACCGTTGTCCTGAACGAGCAAGAAGGATTGAAAGAAGAATGGAGTGCTCACCAATTCCATCAAGTTGGTCAATCGCTGCAGCATGTTGATGGAGCCGTAATCGTGGCGAAAGAGCAGCAACTCGCCCGGAGCTTCGGGCCACGGCGAGAGGCCCTCCTCGATCGTCTTCTCGACCAGCAGGTGGGCCTTCCGGCAGAAGTCCTCGAATGCCTGCAGGCAAGAGGGCAAAGAATGAAGCATGAAAGAGAAAACTCACTTCCGGCCGCTCCGATCGCTCCAAAATCAGCTTCTCGCGATGCGAGCCGAACTGCAGCTGAACGGAGATGATCGCCATCGGGCTCACGAACGGATCGACGAAGCCGCCGATCGAGTCGCCGCTCCCGTTGCTCCCGAAGATCTTGTCCATCGTTGCGGACAGTCAGAAAGCGGAGAAGAACGGATGGGTTCGAATGATGTGCGGATAATCGATCGTCTAAAACAAATGGCATTGGATCGAAAGAGGTGAACGTGCGCGACGCGACATCGAGAGCACATCGGAGGTCAAGCGGGATTGAACGCGCAGTGATCTCTTGAACTAATTAGACAAAACACGTAAGAAGAGGGCATTCAGCCTGGAAAAATCTTTAAAAAGTGACTTTCTTTTCGATCGCCGAACGGAAGTCACGTTTTCAGCCGTCGGTTCTCCGAGCACGCCTTTTCGTCTGTTTCTTCTTCGCTCTAATCCGTTGCGTACACGGCCGGCGGGAGCGGTGAGCGCACGCGCGTAATCGAGATCACAACCGCGAGGATTAGCGGGGAGCAATACGCGGAAGGGCGGCAGCAGGCGGAAAGTTTGGAGAAAAGTTGGGAGCACACGAGCTTCATTTGCTTCGAAGAAAGCGTAAGATCCGAACTGGGGCTGCCTTTCAGTAAGCAGCCGTTATCGGAGACGACTGTTCACGAAAAAGAAGCAAAAAAGCAAACACGCTGGAAGGCGGATGGAAGCGAGTCGTTTCTTCTCGCTCGCCGCTTTTATCCCGTTGCTCCGCGTGGTCAACGCCGCCTCGAACTAACTTCTGATCGCATTCCGCGTGTGCGCAGATTCCAACGCGAGTGGACGCGCAAGAAATGCGTTTGTTCTGCAGAAGCAACGGCGTGAGTCACCGAAAATGAGCGCAAAAAGAATTCCAACGAGCGAAGGTCGCGGCGGGCGACTTCGACGTCACGGAAAACGGAGAAAAGAGCGTCGATGACGTCCGCAATCGGATCAAAGCGGCAATTCGCGGAAGAGAGGTCGTTTTTGGATCAAAACAAACGAAAACTCCGCCTGCATTCGCGTTTTTTTGCTCTCGATTTGACCCACGAGAAAGCGAATTCTCACCGTGCTGCAAAAAGAACGTTCTTCGGTCGACCGCAAGTTTGCGGAACGAAGTGGAGAATGAAGAACGGGAGGGCGGAAAGCGGGAAGCGAAATCGGGACGAAAAACAGTCGCGCACAAAAACACAAAAAAGCGCTTCGGGTCGTCTCGCGCACGAGCAAATCGGACTGCGCGGTCCGCCACAGGGAAGGAAAGCGAGCGAATCGACCCCGCGAGTTGCAGAAGAGGCCTCAACAAGAATTGAAAATTCGCTCCAAAAACGACAAATAAAATTCCAAATCATCCGCTTCCATCGCTTCTGCTTCGCGTCTTGACCGCTGCCGTCCGTCTTCCACTCGCGCATCTCCCGCATTCTCGCCCCGCGTTCGCCCAAAACTTTTGGTCCGCGCGGCGTCAAAAGGCGAACGCGCAAAGAGAAAAGTGCGCAGGCGCTTCTTCCACCTTTGCGTTCTCGTCGCTCCACGCCGCTCTCGCCGCCCGTTTGACCTCGACACGCGCTGCCGCCGTGGGGGCGATCGGGCGCGCTGGACGCCGCGATAAAACGGTGGAAGGCGGCTTGATTGACGGAAGAAGCGAAGAATGCGAAAGAAAACAAAGCTGGCCGTTCGTAAATTCTAGTGCCAATCAATTTGAGAGCCTTCTCATGAAGAACGCGCCGCAAACCCACGAAAAACGAGTGGACGAGCGAGAAGCCGATCGACGAAAGACGGCGGAGATCCCGCGTGTTGATTGCCGGCCGGTCGCCGATTTCGAAAGGCGCGGCTTGACGCCGACCGGTTGACTCTTGACTCCCAGCTGCTCAGAATAATTTAGTTTATTCAATTACACGAGTGAATACTGCTTGAAAGAAGGAATACTTCAAGGGCTTGTACACAACTGATCGTTCGGCTCAAGACAAGTGCTGATCCAGGGCGATGTAGAAGGTTTCCACGTCTTTCGGTTGCTGGAGCACGCGCCAAACGGGAATGTTCAGCTGAAACAAATCGACGGAGTACTCAATCAGTTCTTCTCGCTACTTACCGCCTTGGCGGCGTCGATGGTCTCCAGGCGGCCGCTGATGACTACGAGCTTTTCGCGCTTGAAGCGGGCGACGATCCGCTCCAGCGCATTGGCGGCGTCGTTGCGCGCCGCCGAGTAGACGTTCTCGGGCTGCACGTTCGACGAGACGCCCTGGACGAGCAGCTTGGCGAAGGCCAACGGCAGCGGCTCTTGACACAAGACGACGTTCGCTTGGAGGGCGTCCGGAGTGGAGCGCTCGGCGACCGTCTTCAAGCAGCGGCCGTACGGCTGCGGCTTGTGGGCGGCGTATTGGCGGCGGTTCTCCAGCACGTGCGCGACGTTCGGGAACTCGTGGTCCAGCCCGTAGCGCTTCAGCAAACCTGCACGAGAGTGATGAGTAAATGGAAGGATGGAACTCACTAACGACATCGATTTGATGCTCCAAATAGACGCGTTTGATGTGCTGCTGGCAGGCGGCGATCCGCTTGATGTTGTCCAGAGCGCTCGCGCTCATCGCCGCCGTCGAACCGCCGGCCGCCGACGCGGACGAGCTGCCGCTGAGCCCCAACGCGTCCAAACCGCCCAACCCGGCCGGCTTCACGTCCTCCGCCGCCTCGGCAGCCGCGCCAAACGCCTCCGACTGGTAGGCGGCCAGCTGCTGTTCGGCCAGCGACTCGTCGATGTTCGCGTCCTCGATGTTCGTGTGATCGAAGTCCTAAAAGAAGTATTGAAGCGAGAGTAACGCCTGATGTGCTCACTTCCGTGGACGTCAACTCGAAGCAGCGACTGAGAATCTGCCCGATCAAGGCGCGCACTTCGGGCTCCAGCGAGAAGAGCGGCGAGTCGGCGGCCAGTTCGTCCAGCTCCCACACGTACACCCGCTTGTACACGACCTCCTGCTTGCCGTGCACGTTCGCGGGCTTCCGTCGCTTCGATTTCTCTGCAACTTTCGGCAAGCATTGCTCATTCCACTGCTCGGAGCACCCACTAGGTTTCGCTTCGATCTTCGGCGTGGTGCAATCGTTGTAGTAGTTGGCGGAAGGCGACGGAGACGTCGATTTGAGGCCGCCGTTCGTCGTCGCTCCCATCGAGCTGCCGAAAGCCGCGCCGTTCGAGACGAGGTTGTTCTGCAAGTAAAAGTATATTAATAGCCGGCAATAAACCAAAAGAACAAACCGTGTACTGCTGGAAAGAAGCCGAAGAGATGGGCGACGTCCCCACGCCGCCCATCGATCGGTTGTAGTACTGCACGTTGTAAGCAGCGGCCGCCGGGTAGCCGTTGTATTCGAAAACGTTCGTGCCTCAAACCAAAAAAGTAATTGGCGCTCTTGTGACGAACTCACCGTAGAAAGCTCCCGTATTGGGAGGCAAGTAAGGATAGCGGTAGAAGGAGGGCGCGTAAAGGTTGTACGATTGACCGTATTGATTGGCGGCCGCGTTGTAGTAATTCGAGAGTTGTTGATCTGAACGAACGGATAGAAATAATGAATCGAAAAAGGCAGACCTTGAGGATCGGTGCCGTCCAGCGGCCATCCGCCGCCGGCCGTCGGCTTCAAAGATTCCGAGGGCATCGTCCTGCAAACAGCGTCACTTCAAAGCTTTTATTGCACGGCTATCGATCAGGAGAGCGAGGGCGTGTGTACACGGCCGGCGCGGGTCAACAGTTGGACATCTGCCCCGAATGAGCGTGCGCGTGGCAAAACGGCGATTAATTCCGGCCGACTTCCCGCCTTCTCCGCGCATTCCGCCGCCCAATCCGCGAGGATCAACGCTCTCAATTAGGCAGCGAGCGGGCAGCCGGTCGAGGGCGTGCGGCCACAAAGAAGCAATCGGAGACTGCCCCCGCAAATCGCCGCAATTTGCACTCGACTTTGCGTTGCGCAACGGCCGATTTTCGCTGCGGGGGTCCAACGCGGGCCGTCGCCGGCAATCGACGGCCGAAACAAAGCGGAAGCGCGAGGGAACCAAAATATTGACTGCAAGCGAAGGGCACGGCTTGTGGCCGAGCATTCCATAGTGGCGTATCGACGGCCACAGCCCAACGTTGTTTGTTTTCCGGTGCCTAACGGTATGACGGGAGAAGAATCCCCCCGTAAACGGCGCTAACCGGGTCGTTTGTTCGTCCCAAACTCACCCTCAACTTTTTAGCGGTTTGACCTATCGAGCTGAAATTTTTTCTGGCTAGAGGAAGTCGTATGCGCGAAGTTCGAAAATGTGCATTTCGACCGGCGCCGAGCACGTTCAACGTTCCGTGCCGACGTTCCACGCCGTACCGTTTTTCGCGCACGGCCGAATTCACCCGCCCTGTGGACGAAAAGATGCGCCTTGAAACGAGGAACATTTTATCAGTTGACCGCATCATCAGAAAATGTTGTTGAAGAAAGTTATGATCGCCCAAAGTCGAAAGGTCGGGGCGGAAAATCGAAGAGGTCCACACTCAAACGCGCCGTTCTCGTCTCTAGGAATTTTATTCGACAAACAAAAAAGATCCTCCCTCGAGGACGGTTTGGCGAGTCTTTTGAACCCGCATTTGAGTGGGGAGGAGTTGCCAGGACCTCAGGCTCATGGACCGAAAATTTTGTGTCGGTTTGAAAATTTCGGCAAAATTCAATCCCGCCGTTTTCATCGCACTTTTGACGTCGTAATATGAATGTGGGCTCGTTCGAAAGCGTAGAATGTGGGCTTTTCCATGGTGTGCAGTTTGTCGTATATCTTGGCCCACTTGGCCACTGCGATGCCCGCTAACCAACTCCCGATTTGGCGCAAACAGCGGGCGGGTTTGAAGAGACGTGGACCGATTTCTCTGAAACTTAGCAGAAATGTCGCGCACGTGATTGCTCTTTTTACCACCGTTTCAAATTTTTCAAACGTTTTGTTTTCGAGGAATAATGAAGCGTCCTGTGGTGGGGTCCTCCACTCCGGCTTTGCGGCCGGTTTCTTTGAACGCCGCAACCAAGACTCACTTCTTACACTTGCTGGGATCAAAACAGACTGTCAAGCGTCGTTTGAGAGTGGCCTGTGATCGTAACAGCGAAGTGGAGTGAGTAGACAATCTTTGGTCAGAAAGCGCCATTTCGCCGAGTTTCAAAGAAACCCAAACGTTTGTGAAGAGCGACTCGGCCTTTTCACTTCGCGACGAGTACTCAGTTTGTCGAACAAAGTCGACAAAAGCATTCGATACGCACCAGTCTAAGAACACCCCCAGCTGGGGACGGCGCGAAGCGCCGTCACACGCTGGTTTTTCACAAAGAGAAGAAATTTCGGGCGGCAAAGGTGAGCGAATGGCGGAAGTGAGAGAAGTCTTGGATTTATTGCTGGCGGTAGACGCTAGAAAGTGCATCGATGCATCCAGATGCGGAAAAACAAACAGACGTGTCCATCCTTGATTGCAAACCCGAGCTAATCTTCAAAGCAAAAGCATGGATTCAAATTCGAATGGAAGGCAACTTTCGACCGAAGCGCCGGAAGGACGAGCGACGGCAACTCGGCGGGCAGCCGCTTGCCGTTTGTTCCGCCGCCCAAAAGCAAAAGACGACGAGAAATCCGAGACGGCGGAGCGGCCGGGGCGGCGGACTCCCGCCTTTCTCCGCGGCTCCCTCCCTCCATTCAATCGGGCCGCCCCGACGACATTCGCAGCTTCTCGGATTACCGTACGGCGAGCAGCGAGAATGCTCGGCGGACGGAGTGGGAAAGCGGGCCGAACTGGGGGCAATTCGCGCGTTGTTCGTTGGACAACGAGCTTGAGCGTGTTCTCGTTTGGTCAGCTAGTGCAAGCAGTCGGTTTTGTGACCAATTTATCTCATTTCTTCACGGCGGAGGCGGGACTATCAGCTGCTCCACTCCCACTCGTCGTTGTTCGTAGTCAAGCGCCCAGCACGTGGTGAAGAAGGAGTTGTAGCCGAGAATCCACGGCTCCTCTGCATTGCTCCGAACCACCGGGTCTTCCACGGCGGGGATTCCGCAGAACGAAGCGTTCCGTTGGGCGTTGAAGTAGCAGCTTGGAATCACCGACCACTGCATCGCGTGCGCGTGATTGTCGACGAATAGCGTGAGGGTGGTGTTGGTCGTGTTCCGGACGCACAAGTAGTCGTTGTTCACGCAATCGGGCTGATCGTTCAGCATTACGCCCCGGCGGATGAATTCGGCGATTGCTGCGCGCGGGATCGTGAGCAGATGCTTCATTTCGACGGCCACCTTTAAGCAAATGATTGGCTAAAGTAGTTGCTCTCATTAGAACTCACGAGCTGGTCGTGGAAAGTGATCCCGAAGACTTCCATTCGCGGTATCCGAATGCTCCACCCGCCTGCTTCGGGGACGATCGGAAGGAAGCTCCAATCTTTGCAGTGGTCGTCCAGGCCGCCCAACGTGACGTAATCGAAGGCGGTCACAGTGACCAGCGGTTGTTTGAGGGCGCCGGCCGCCGCAAACTGTTCTACGAGCCCCGTGCGGCCGCTCGCGTCGCGCAGCCCCAAACCGAAGACCGCGTTGCCGCCTTGGAACAGCCCGAGCAAAGGAAATAAGAGTGCGATTGGCAAAGAGGACAAACAATCGCTGCATCAAGTCCCTTCAACGAACTCCACTCGTTTGTCAAGAACGCTCGTTGCATCCGGACCGAAACGAACGACATCCCGAGCGAACTGCCCGTAGAATCGATCGCGACAGCAGGCGTTCACTTGTGTCCAGCGAGCGGGAAGCGGCTGGTGAGTGGTCGAGAGGCTCGAATTGAACGACGTCGTGCACAACCCGTCTTTCAGCAACGGACTGAACGGAAAGCACAACGACTCGCAGTAAAACTTTGAAAAGGACACTAAAACATAGTTGATTGCATAAAGGAATGGAACAAACGATCGCCGCAGTAGAGAGGGCATCCCGACTGGTGCACTCCACACTTCTCGCTACTCACGAGAAGCGGAACGGTAGTAAAGTCGAAAGATGCGTACGTCGATTGCGGCGGTGTGCCAATCGAGAACTCGAGCAATCCTTAACGAGGGCCATCTTGTGTGGAACAAGCGGGGAACCAACCAAAGGCTTTTTGCTCAAACTGGTACACACCATCTTCAGCGAGCACAAGCCGTGAATACGCGGCCAAGGAGACAAACAAGAGAGATCTACCGAACAGCATTCATGCAAGCGTGAAAGAGCCAATTGAACAACCTTCACATTTTAGTTGAGTTTCGATTGTTACCAAACTGAGCCGTTTAAGAATTTCTTCTTATCAATTTTGAAGTGAAACACGTTCTTTCTTTGAGTCGAGTCTTTATTTCGCTTCATCAAGCACGCGCAAAGCGGATTGAAGTCTGAAGCGTTCTGAGGAATCTGCGTTTTCATTCGCTCACGACTTTGTGAATTCGGTCAACTAACAAAAAAAGTAAAGAAAACTACCCGTCTCCAGTAAAACAACAGCTGTCATTGAATTACTGCAGAAAATAATCTGATGCTGATTATGTTTTAAAACGTATTCATTTCGTTCAAACATCCCAACCGCGCGTGTACAAGGAGTTCTTTATGTCAATGCAACCCACTCATTCCTTCGCGTCGGCCGCATTTCCGCAGCAAAACGGAGGGCTTCGAATTTCATCGGCGAGGACGAAATCGGCCGGCCGCCTTTCTCCCGCCTTTTGCGGCCGCTTTCGGTCATTCCGGCCGCCCGTTTCGTCCACTCGCTTCGGCGAAGTTTGGGCCGAGCGGACGGCCGGCGGCGGGCGGCCGGAAGGCGACTTTTGATTTCGAAAACGGGCGTTTCCCTCCGGAAGTGAGTCACATGACGCTTCTTTTGGGCTTTTGGGCGTCTTGGAGGCCTTGCTTCCAGGGTTTGACTGCTTTCTATTGGGCTTACATGTTAGCAAGGAACTTGTGCTTGCTGATTGCTCTGCTCTTCTGCTTTTACGTGTGTTCATTCACACAGTCGATTATTCCTTTCCATTTCCTGGTCGTTTGGTGACCCAAATGGAGCGAGCAGAAGAGGGTGCGCGAAAGAGCCGACTGTTTGCTCAAGCTGCCCGCCCCGTCTCTTGACTCCGAAGATTTCCGCCGCATTTGGCCGCCAGTCGAAACGACCCGCTCGATCGACGAATGCGAGAGGAATGGTCGTCTTTATTCGGTCGTGTTCCATCGGAAGTCGTCTTCGTTCTGATCGAAATCACCGTCAGAATGCGGGCGGACGGGCGACGTGTTCAAAGCCGGAAAGAAGTGCGAAACGCGGCGGGCGGGGGAGGGAGCGGGCGACGGCGTGAGTCACCCGCTTTCGGCCGGCCGGCCGTCAGCAATCGAAGCGAAGCGGCGGGCGACGTGGCCGCGAGAAGAAAGCGGGCGACGAACCCGCGATCGCTCCTTTTCGCTCCGAAACTGCGGCTTCTGATCGGAAGTTGGCGTCGATTTCTTTCGTTTACGATTCCGTGTTGCTTCTCTGTTTTTTTCGCTTTCATTCACGTGCCCGATCTCCCGTTAGAAAGCCGTTCGAAAGCTCGCCGTGTCGCTCTTCCGAGTCGCAATCACGCGATTTCCGCCGCTTTTTTCGTTCTCGCCGGCCGCTCGCCGCAATCTCCGGCGGGAATCTGCGCGCGTCCACTCGCCGACGACGGCGGTCAGTTCGAGAGGGCCGGCCGAGGTCGAGAGCGGGGGACGAGCGGGCGGAGTGAGCGGCTATTGATACGCGCGAGAGGTCGAAGAATTGTTTCTTCCCGCTCCCGCAATCAGCTCTCGACGGCGGTCGTTGGACGCGCGCAAGAACTCTCGAAATGACTGCCGCTTGTTGTTCACATGCTTTTCACTGTCAAGTTCGTTGGTTGCCTGCTGGCTTCCGTGTTTCTTCGACTTTCGATGCATAAACGATTGCCACGATTGCCGAAGGAAACTTTGCCCGTTCCCGCTCCGTTCCGTTCTGCTTGTCGCTCCCGATCGCGAAATTTCTCGCCGTCATAAAACCGTCACAATCAGCCGCTTTTATCGCACGCCTTCACGTTTGTCGAGCCAGCAGAGTTCGCACGTAGGCAGTTTTTCTTCGATCTCGTCCGTAAACACCCGTCTTTGTCCGCCTAATCCAATTAGCGGCGAACAGTTGCAAAAGCGGCGAGCGACCGAACGCGCAGATGGACGAAAAGTAGTCGCCCGGCGAGCCCCCGCTACCTTCGCGCAGAAAGCAGCGGACCGCTCGCTCTTTGGAGCAAACCCGCGCGCGAACTCGACGGCGAGCGGCCGGCTAACGGCGACGTCCACTCGCAAGCGGGGAGCGGCGAAAAATACGAGCGGGCCGGCCGCAATGAGCGCGGCGAACGGAGGGGCGAGCGCGGCGGAGAAAGAAGAGCAACGGCCGCTCGGCGGCGACCAAAAATTGCACTTTTCTGTTCGCGAGCGCCTGCTTGCGGTCCGGCGTTCGCTCGCAATCTTCCTCGCGGTGTTCGCGAGCTTTTTGCCCATTGCGTTGCGTGTCGTCGCCCGCTATTTTCTGCAGAGATCGCTTCTTTTTGGACGAGGACTCGAGATATTCGTCTTTTTTTGAATAGTTGGCGAGGATTTCAAGGATTGTTCCTTTTCATTGACTCCAAACTTTACATTTCTTGCCATTATACTGCTTTTTGTAGCCTTTTACCCGTTTTGTTTCGTCCAATTCGAACTTCTCCGGAATTCGAGCCGAAAAGAACGTCGGGAGAGAGCAATGACGCGAAACACGCTTTTGGCGGACGATCGGAAGGCGGAATGCGCGCCGTCCGGTCGATCCGATTGGTTTTTCTGCTCGTTCGCCGCGAACCCACGAGATCTTCGCCGCTTTCGTGCGGCTTCCGTCGGTTCCGATCGTCTCGCGGGCGCGTTCGGCGGTCAAACTCCGCATTTTCCTTTCAGCTTGACACGCGCCGGGAATTCGAGCGTCATCTGCGGAGTTCTGCCGTCATCTCTCGTGCGAAGCTTTGAACTTCTGACTCGAATTGCCTTGTGGTCATTCTTCTCCGTTCGTCGCTGTTCCTCGCTCGTTTTGTTGCGTTGATCGACGTCCTGCTGCGCGCCGAATGCCCGCTTTACTTACCGTCCAATCGCGCTCATTTGCGTGCGGAAAATCTTGAGCTTCCTTCCCGCTCCTTGTTTCAAACCGCAGTGAGTGGACGGCGGAAGGCCACAGCTTGGTCGTCAATCTGGGAACGACTCCCGCGCGAGTACTCACAAGTTTATTGGGTTCCCTTTAAATCAGTTCGAGATCTCGGCCGTAAATCTACTGCGAAATGGAGAGATCAATCCACTCATTGATCCCATTCAGTAGTCCTCGTCGTCATTGTCCGCAGTGTCTGAATTCACTCCTTTCATCTTGCCCACCCTCGTGCAGCTCACCCAATCCGACCTCTTCGTAGTCGCGCTCCAAGGCGGCCATGTCCTCGCGCGCCTCGGAGAACTCGCCCTCCTCCATGCCCTCGCCTACGAACCAGTGGACGAAGGCGCGTTTCGCGTACATCAGATCGAATTTGTGGTCCAAACGAGCCCACGCCTCGGCGATGGCCGTCGTGTTCGAGAGCATGCAGACGGCTCGCTGGACTTTGGCCAGGTCGCCGCCCGGCACAACGGTTGGCGGTTGGTAGTTGATGCCGACTTTGAAGCCCTGCAAGTTAGGTAGAGGGCGTCAATATTCGGTACTCTGTTAAATGAGTTCACCGTTGGGCACCAATCGACGAAGGCCACTGATCGCTTCGTCTTGATGGCCGCAATCGCCGAGTTCACTTCCTTGGGGATGACGTTGCCGCGGTAGAGCAGGCAGCAGGCCATGTACTTCCCGTTCCTGGGGTCGCACTTCACCATCTGGGCGCCCGGCTCGAAGCAGCGGTTCGTGATGTCGCCCACCGAGAGCTGCTCGTGGTACGCCTTCTCGCTGCAATCCCCTCCTTTCATTCCTTTTTTTATCGACTGCTTACGCCGAAATGATGGGCGAGTAAGTAGCCAACGGGAAGTGGATACGCGGATAAGGTACCAAGTTAGTTTGGAACTCAGTCAAGTCGACGTTCAAAGCACCGTCGAAGCGGAGCGATGCGGTGATCGAGGAGACCGTTTGCGCGATGATTCGATTCAAGTTCGTGTACGTGGGGCTGCAAGCCATCGTTCCATTGGATCCTCTTCGCTTCTCGGCTGCTTACCGCGTGATGGTGAGATCCCGACGGCAGATGTCGTAGATGGCTTCGTTGTCCACGAGAAAGGAGCAGTCGGAATGCTCGAGCGTGGTGTGCGTGGTGAGGATGCTGTTGTACGGCTCCACGATGCCTTCAATTCCCTTTCATTATCTTCCTTCGGATTGAACTCACTGGTGGACACCTGCGGAGCAGGATATATCGAGAATTCGAGCTTCGACTTCTTCCCGTAGTCCACCGAGAGACGCTCCATGAGCAGCGAGGCGAAGCCGGAGCCCGTGCCGCCGCCAAACGAGTGGAAGATAACGAAGCCCTGCATCGAGTGGCAGGCTTCCACCGTTTCTAAACTCCCGTCGTTCAATCCTCTTCGTTCCCCACTCACTCCTCAAACGGTCCATGCACGTGTCGATCAGCTCTTTGCCGATCGTGTAGTGACCGCGGGCGTAGTTGTTGGCCGCGTCCTCCTTTCCGGTGATCAGTTGCTCTGAACACACAGCACGTCCATCCATCATTTCTTGCTGCACTCACCCGGATGGAAGAGATTGCGGTACGTGCCGCTCCGAATCTCGTCTGCAATCACTCGCTTTCACTCCTCTTTCTCCTCTGTTCGCTCACCGACGACCGTCGGCTCCAGGTCGACGAAGACGGCGCGCGGCACGTGCTTTCCGGAGTGCGTCTCGCTGAAGAACGTGTTGTACGACGAGTCCTCCACGCCGACCGTCGCATCTGACGGCATTCGACCTGCAAGGGGGTTCAAGTGGGATCATCGCTGCATTTTTGGACTCACCATCGGGCTAAAGTAACGATTGGGTTGTGCTTAACTGAGGGCTGATTCGCGAGCATACGAGCAGGAGATTGATTAACGATGCGTGTTTGCAAGCATACCCTCTCGTGCCCCCGCAAATCAACACCCAGGAACGCACCTGAATGCCGTGCTCGAGGCAGTACAACTCCCAGCACGCGTTCCCGATCTGCACGCCCGCCTGTCCCACGTGCAGGCTGACCACTTCGCGCTAAACGCAGGTTGTTCGAGCTGATGAACGACGACAACAAACCATCTTC
The DNA here is from genome assembly GCA_024699865.1 of Aphelenchoides fujianensis. Classification (NCBI taxonomy): domain Eukaryota; kingdom Metazoa; phylum Nematoda; class Chromadorea; order Rhabditida; family Aphelenchoididae; genus Aphelenchoides; species Aphelenchoides fujianensis. Next base: position 439,902 of record JAMPIO010000046.1, on the reverse strand, counting down.
TGGTTTTTGTGCGACATCTCAAGCTCTGGTCGTGAGTGGAAATGGAGGTGACTACTCGATTACTAAGACAAGTACATGTGAGACGGCACACTTGCGGCCTCTAGAATCGCGCACGGAGACGAAGGGCAGGTGGAAGTTTCGAGCAACGCGAACCTTAACGACAGAAATGGATATTGGACCAAACAACGCACAGTCAATCCCGTTGCCTTTTCGTAATGAACCACTGCTCGTTTGTTTTGTATCTGAATCCCTTTGCCGCAATTGCCTTCTTGTCCCTTGAGCCGCCGATTCGGGCGTTTTGTAGGGCTTCCCGCTTGTTTTCGGCTGTACGATTAGCCGAAGTGAGAATCTGGGCTTCTTATTACGAGCCAACAGAAGTAAAAGAAAGGAGTTGTGTACAATCAGGCTAAAGCGACCGTAATGCCGAAAATACGCGTTTAATCGAAGGCAAACTGGCGCGCATCGTGGGAAACTGGGAAAATCGAAGCAGGGAGGTGGTCGTGGGAGAAACAGCAAGCGAAAATAGGTTTGTTAGGTAGACATAAAGTAAACAGAAAAGGTATGTTGGAAAGCACGTTTAAATTCGTCAAAAAAGGACAACGCCCGCTTTGATCCTCATTGCTTTCGCCTTGCGTGACCGAAAAAACCGCCTGCGCTCTGAAATCTCGCCGGAATGTCCACTCCTGGCCGATCCCCGTTAGCCCGCAATTACGTCCACACTCGCGTATTGCGTGTGAGCAATTAGCGGCGGGAAGACGAGCGGAAGGAAGCAACACGCAATCCCTGCGAATCGTCCGCTTTTTGTTGGCCGGCGGCGGCAAAAAGCCGTGTGTTCGGGCGGCCGGACGGCGCGAAGCCGACGGCGGAGAAGACGGGCGGAAGAAATGAGTATCAGGGACATGAGAAGCGGTAAGCGAATTGAGTGTGTGGCCATGACAACCCCCACGATTCCCATCGGCTTCTCGTCTTTGCGCCCCGCCTCTCGGCGTCTTCCGAGTTCGATGACCGCTCGGCGGCCAAAGAGCGGCGTAGAAATTCGTAAAGAATACGAACACGCGTAAGCTGTCTTTAAGCAGTCATTTGGCCGCATCACATCGACAAAGAAATCAAAATTACTTGTAAACACAAACGCATTTGAGGGCATCCAACTTCTTCTAATACTTCCGTTCATTTGCTCACGCTCGTTTCTTCTTTCGATAGCCAAAAGAAATTACTCACATGTGGAGTCATCGCGTTCTTTTCGTAACGCCGCCCACCCGCGAAATGAGCAGCGTCAGCTCGTTTCTTTCGCTCGGGCCCGATTTCTGTTGATTCGACCGCCGAATTGACGCCTAGCCGATTGATTCAGCCGTCCCTTTCTTCCGCAAGCGGGAGAACGTGCCGGTGTATTTGAATTCTTTCCGTTCGTACAAGTGCCCTTACATTTGTTGCTGTGCTCTTCGTTGCTGTCCTCGAAAGTTCTTTTTCTCATTTACCAGCCAAAGATCTTGTGCTCGTTTGCAAACGAGACGTCACAAATTGAACGGGCCGGAAAACTCGATTGAATTCGAACTCGACGGACGGCAGATGTCCGGCCGCCGGAAAGAAGACGAGCGAGTGGCCGCAAGCCGGCGGGATGCGCAAATCCCGACCGAACCGCCCGCTTTCCGCAATCCCGGCCGCCCGTTTCGCTCATCCAATTGGGCCGAAAGACCGGAGATTTTCGCCTGTTGCGCACGCAAAGCCAAAGACCTCCGGACGAAAGCGGCGAGCGGCGGAAACGAGCGGGAAATGAGTTCGAACGGGCTGCTCGTTAGAGTCCAACTGTTCGCTGGCTCGCTCGCTCGTAACAAACTAGTGGCTACTGCTTGTGACGTATGATGATCGAATGCACTTATTCATTACGATCATTCACATGTCCTGGCTGCTGTTCGCTTTCATCGCCAACTCTTCCGAACCCACCCAGCTTTCCTCTTGCTACCGAAATTCCGTCGGGTTTTGTTCCCATCGGCGCGCCGGTGATTCATTTCGCCGCCGCGCCGTCCACTCCGCCGGGCCGGGCGCCGCGTTGGTCGGCGGCCGGTTGACGGCGCCGAGCGGGCGGGCGGGCGGTTTGGCGGACGACCCAACGGAACAAAGCGGCGAACTTCTGCAGCAGCGGCAGCACGGGGCGGATGTTAGGAGCTGCTGACAGCTTTACGATCGCCCGGCCGTCCGGCAGGCAGGAAGTTTTTGGCGGCGGCGGAAAACAATGGAGTTTATTTTCGTTCGGACGAGAAATTCATTCGTTTCGCGAGTGGCTCGAGTGCAGGAGTTTATTCGCTGTGATTAGCTGCTCTTTGATCTTGCTACTCGCTGCTGTTTGTCGTCTGCAGCACTAATCAACGGCTCGTTCGATCACTTCAAATGTGTCGTTTTACTGCGTGAACTACGTGGTTGTTTACGGCTCGATTTGTCGCCCGCATTACGTTTGTTCCCGCCGACCCTCGTTTCTTTCGGATCGCCGTCGGCCGCTCGTTGCAAACCGGCCGGCGGGACGTCAAAACGGCGGCCGCGTCGATCCGAGCGGCCCGCGAGTTTTTCGCGTTTGGCCCAACCCGCCGATCGGCCGACCGCGGCCGCTCGTCATCCTTCGGGCGGCCGGGCGGAGCGGCGGAATCAGGCCGCCGCGTCGTGCAATCGAACCCAACGGCGCCAAGGAGATGCCACCTGTTTCTCCGGCCGCCCCGCCCGCCGATCGTCGGCCACAAAAAGCGGGCCGCGTCAACAGCCGCCCACCCGAAGGCCCGCCGGCCGGCCGCCCCGATCGGCCGCCAAATGTCGACGCCCGACAGCCGGCCGCTCGATCGGATCGCTTCGTTTCGCCGGGCGTTTCGGCCATTTGCGATCCGCCGCCCGGCCGGGAGATCCCGACGAGACGCCCGCACGGCTTTCGGTTGTCTTCAGGATCCCGTTGCACTCAATGGATTCGGGTCAACCCAATCGATCTGGGGGTTTTGATCATTCCTGTCGCAAGGGTTCATACGCGGTCATGGCTTGTATTCAACAGGGGTCAGTTGCGATGTATTCCTTCGAACATTTCGATGCCGTCCATCTCCTGTTCCACTCGCTGCCCCATCTGGCCGCCATTTCTCGCGGCTTGGAGCGGAAAGCCACGGCTTTCATGCTCCGCTGTTCGCTTTGGCGCGTTTGATCGAACACTCGTTTTCCCGCTCAAGTTCATTCCCATCTGCTGATGTACTCCACCATTCTTCGCCTCATATTCCGTGACATTCACCCCATTCGAACGTTTATTCCGTCATGTTTATTGCGCGTTTCAATCCAATCAAACTCCCGCCTAATCCACTCGTTCGTTTGCAGATTAATCTGCCGGGATGGGCGTCCTAACGTTGACCATCGAGTCCAAGGACCTGGACGTGACGAAGACGATGAAATTCGAGCCGGGCACGATGGTCTACGACGTGTGCAGATTAGTCCACGACAAACTCGGGATCCAAGAAAACCGTACGTTTATTCGATTCGATTAATCCCCCGCGATGCCTTCGAATTTGTTTATTCCCGATCGTTTCGTTCCGTTCGTCCCGCCGGCCGGCTGCTCGGCGGCTGCTGGCGACGTCGGCGAAGGCTTTCTGCCGGCGAAATTCGATCCCCGAACACAAAAAACGTCTCGGTTTGACGAGCTTCGGACAAGAACGCCAATCTTTTGAGCAACATCTTCTTTGATTCAAATCCCGGGCATCACGCAACTTCAATTCATCCTCTCTTGCTTTCAGCCAACGACTTCGGCCTCATCCGCGTGGACGACGTGCCGAGCAAGTCGTTCTGGATGGAGAACAACCGCAAGCTGGAGTACTACCTGATCCGAAGCGGAGTACGTCCTCTTCGTTCCATCCCCTCACTCCTCGCTTCGTTCAGGACACACTGGAATACAAGAAGAAGATCCGGCAGCTGCGAGTGCGGACGTTGGACGGCGGCACCGTGAAGACGATCTTCGTGGACGAGAGCCAGCCGGTCAGCCAGCTGATGATCACCGTCTGCTCGAAGATGGGGATCGCCAATCACGAAGAGTACTCGTTGGTCCGCGACCACCCGCCGCCGGGTTCGTCCGCCTTCTTCCATCCCTTTATATTTCGATTGCTTCAGGAGTCGCCCGCTCCCGTCCGCAGCACCAGAACGGCAGCGAGAACGGCTACCACCAGTCGACGGGCGGCCGCGGCGACAACGCGTTCATGAGCACGATCGGCCGCAAGAAGGAGAAACAAATCCAACAACTCCGAGCCAAGTTACACACCGACGAAGAAATCCACTGGGTCGATCAGTCGAAGACGCTTCGTGAACAGCAGATCGGAGAACACGAGGAATTGACTCTCCGTCGCAAGTACTTCTTCTCTGACACCAACGTCGACACTCGCGATCCGGTGCAGCTTAATCTCCTCTACTTGCAATGCCGAGACGGAGTCCTCAGCGGAGTCCATCCAGTCTCGCGTGACACCGCCATCAAATTAGCCGCTCTGCAGTGCTTCATCGAGTACGGGCCCTTCCAGGAGGGCGTGCAGAAACAATTGAAGTGAGTTCTGCCGGCTTTCATTCGTTCTTTTATTTCCGTTCGTTCAGTGTCCGCGAACTCCTGCCCAAGGAATACGCGAAGGCCAAGGAGCACGAAAAGAACATTGCCGAAGAGTACAAAGAAATCATCTACGAAGACCAAGTTGCCCCCAAAAAGAAGTACTGTGAACTGTGTCAGTCGTTGCCCACCTACGGAGTCACTTTCTTCCTAGTCAAGGAGAAGCTGCCCGGCAAGAACCGGCTGATCCCGCGCCTGCTCGGCGTCAACAAGGAGTCCGTGATGCGCGTGGACGAAAAGACGAAGCAGGTGCTCAAGGAGTGGCCGCTGGAGCAGGTCCGCAAGTGGGGCGCCGCTCCGAAGACCTTCACACTCGTGAGTCCCCACTCGTTCCTTTCGTTTATTCGCTTGCTTGTGTGCAGGACTTTGGCGACTACAAAGACGGCTACTACTCGGTGCAGACGCAAGAGAGCGAGAAGATTGCCCAGCTGCTCGCCGGCTACATCGACATCATCCTGAAGAAGAAGAAGATGGCCGACCATTTGGGCATCGAAGGCGACGAGGGCTCCACGATGCTGGAGGACATCGTCGCGCCCGCGCGCGCCACGCTCATCGGCACCGGCCAGATCAACGCCTCCCACGCGCAGGACGGACACGTGGCGCTGCCGGGCGTCTTGCGGTCGACCAGCGGCACGCCGTCCGGTCCGCAAGGTTCGTTCGGGCTTCAAGAGCCTTGAGTGATTGTCCTCCCCGTTCAGGCGTCCAGTACGGAGCGGTCAGCGGCCTCGTGACCACGCAGGAGATGCCGCGCGGCGAGCGGATTCGCTACCAGAACCCGCGCGAGCGCGCACAACGCGCCCTCATCGGCACCATCGAGCAGACGATCCGCGCCGTCGAAGAGGCCGAAGAGGAGATCCTCAAGCCGCCGCAGATCGACCTCCCGCACTTCGACACGGCCAACCGGCGCTGGCGCGTCGAAGTCGAGAAGGAGGCGGTTTCCGACCGGCTGGCGGCGATGGGCGCCGCGACCGCCGAAGTCGTCCAGCTGACCGCCATTCCGGACGACTCGGATTCGCGCGTCGGCGTCGCGATCGCCACCATCGGCTCCAACCTGCCGGAGATGGGCCGCGGAGTGCGCGAACTCGCCGGCCTCCTGCCCGACGAGCACCGCCGCGGCGACCTCATCGAAGCCACCCGCCGGCTGATGGGCGCCTTCGGCAACTTCATCGACAAGGTCCATCCGGAGCACGTGGAGAAGCGCTCGAACATCCTGAACGCCGCCTCGCACGTGGGCGAAACGACGCACGACGTGATCAAGACGATGCGCGACGAGACCACCGAAGACCGGCAGTTTCACGACCAGCTGATCAAGCGGGCCAAGGACGTCGCGACGAACACTGCCTCGTTGGTCATGAAGGCGAAGACCATCTCGTCCGACTGCACGGAGCCCGCCCTCCGCGAACAAGTGGGTTCTTTCCGATTGAATGCGGAGAATCCCGTTCGTTCTTCAGGTGATCCACTCGGCCACTCAAACGGCGTTCGCGACCAGCGAGCTCGTTGCGTGTGCGCGCGTCGTCGCCCCGACCATCGACCACCCGCCGTCGCAGGAGCGCCTCACGGACGCCGCCCAGAACGTCGCGCGCACTGTCGAGACCCTCCTCCAGGAATCGAACACCGCCACGCAGTATTCGGCCAGCGGCAACGGGCAGCAGAACCTCGGCGACATCCACGCGGCCGCCCGCCTCGTCACCGAGAGCCTGCACGACCTCATCGACCACATCAAGACGTCGCCGCGCGGCCAGTTCCACCGCAAGACCCAAGAGGATTACAACTACGAGGAGATCCTTCGGTTCGTTCTTTTTCGCTTCGTTCTTTCGTGCATTCTTCGTCTTCCAGCTCGTCCAACCGCGTGATCACCCAACAGCCGCAACGCGACTTCCGCGACTCGAACAACGCCATCCGCCACTCGCGCATCCTCGTGGAGCAGTACGAGAACGAGGCCGCCGACGCGGATCCCAACCAGCGCGACAAACTCCTGTCGGCCGCCCGCTCCGTCGCCCAGGCCACTTCGAACATGATAAGCGCCACGCAGGAGGCGCAGAACCGACCGCAGGAGGCGCAGGCGCAAATGGCGCTCAAGTCCGCGGCCGAAGGACTCGTGCAGGTGGGTGGACGATCGGAATGCGGAGTCGCTTGCCGAGTGTTGATGTTCAAAACAAATGAACCCCGTCGGTCTTGAGATAACCGTCGAAGAGAAGCTAATCATTCGATAGGCAAAATGGGGGATTCTTGGCTGCAAAGCGAGCCTTGTGATTGATCCGAACGATCCACTCGGATTGAAGTGCTGTCCGTGAGCAGGGGTTGACGTGAGAGGCCCGCCCCGCATTTCCTCTCATTCTTTCCTTATGTTCGAGTTATCTTTTCCCTCTAAACTCACCCACTACTTACTCTTTGTGTTCTGCTTCCTTCCCGCTCGTTTGCCGTTGGTTTGCGCGTGCAGTTCGCTTCCGGCGTCTCACGTTCCGCACACTCCAACGAAATCGGCTCGTTTTAGACGCCCGGTCAGAACGTAAGTGGTCGCACGATCACGACGACGACCACCACGCGAACGGAGCGTCACAATTACGCCAAGTCGTGATCCTCTTCCGCTCGCGGTTTCCGTTTTTCCTTCCTTCCGTTTAGTTCGTCTCCTGTGTACCTATCTGCCCACGAATATCTCCGCTTTCCCGCTTTTTTCGTTTAGTGCACATTGCTTGAGCTTCCGCGCATTTCCTATCGCTGAAAAGATGTTACTTCTTTGACCAAGAAGAAGAAGCTTCTTTGTTACCTACGCTTCAAAGCACTCCGGGCTGTCCACTCGTTAGTTTCATGGCCCACGCATTCACGGTCAAGAGATCGCATCTGAGTGCTTGGAGGGATTTTAATTCGCAAGATCTTTATCCCACGTATCCCACCCAATTTAATCTGCACATGTACCTAAAGAGCAAGTGCAGCCATCTACCTATCTTCTGCGACGACTTCAAAGCTTTCGCTGTTTGGCCGACAAACCGTACACTAAGCAATTCCTTCTTTCCCTTTGTTTAGTCTATCCTTCCTCACTGCTTCCAATTAGTTTTCGTACTGCCGACCAATCGAACCGTTTAGCCTCAACACCCGCTTTAGCGACTGCCTACCGCCCGTTTAGTCCCTCATTCTTTTGTCAGCTTTCACCCGAGTGAAAGGCTTTGAATCCGCCTCGCGAATCACACATTCGACTCTTCTTTCCTTCCGTTTTCTTCTTCGGTTTTGTCCAATTAGTTCGCCCTTTGCTCAAGCACGTCCATGATTCTTGCTTCTTCCTTGCGATCAACGGAAGACTCCGCTCGTCCTCGTGAACCCGAAATAAATGGCTTCGTGTTTGTGTTCGTGCCGGCGGAATGGAGGGCGGACGGAAGCGACTGGTGGCGGTGATCCTCGCCATTTGTTCGTTTCTTTCGGTCGTTTGATGTCCGGACTGTTTGGATTTGCGCTCGAAAACTCGGTGGTTGGTCGGTGATTCGAAAACTTTTCATTAGATTCTTCCCCCTCGAATTAACTCGCTTAAGCCTTGTGATTCTTTTGTGTCTTCTTTAACGCCCGACTACGCGGTTTGGCTGCTGCCTAACTCCCGGCTAATGCTTCCGCTTTAGACCAAAAGTAGAGGGTGCTTTTCGGTTGCCGCCCACCCACGAATTGCCGCTTGAAAATTGTGTCCGGACATCAAACAGCCGCCGCTCTCCGTTCCGCCGGACCGCCTTCTTTCTTCCGTCTCCTCGTTGCTCTCCGCCCTCACATTTTCGACCTCCCATTTGTTTCTTCTTTCTGTTCGCTCGAAGCCGCGAGCCGAAGAGGACGGCGGGGCGTGATTGTGGCGCGTAAGTTGCGGGTATTCGCGTGTTCCTCTCGCTTCCTTCTTTCCACTGCTAACCTTCTGCTTCTCGCGGATCCTTCACCTTCAAATTCCATTCGATCGAATCGAGACCAACCACCACATTTCGGGCAAAAATCCAGCAGTTTCGGACATCACTCGAGCGAGTGGGGGTGCAAGCAAGAGAGAAACATTGATTGAGAGCTCCGAGCAGACCTAACGAATGCCCGACCATCAACCCCCATTCCCCTCATTCTTTTGCAGGCGACCCACGATGCGGCGAGTGGACGGACCGCTCCGCAGACGTTCCACCGCCTCGAGCGGGCCGCCAAGGACACGTCGGCGGCGGCCACCCAGCTCGTGACGGCGATCCACGGCGCCGAGCGGCACGTGGGCTCGAAGCGGACGCTGGAGAAGTTGTACGTGCACTCGACGGAGACCGGCCGCTTCGTCCCGCAAGTGGTCACCGCGATCAAGGAGTCCCAAGCGGCCGCCTCGCCCGCCGATCAGTTCCGCGCCCACTCGCGCCTCATCCACGAGACGCTGGAGTTGTTGCCGCCGGCCACGCGCCTCGTGGAGGTGTCGCGAGCGGCCGTCCCGGAGGTCGAGAACCAGCACGCTGCCCAGAGCCTGCAGAGCACGAGCCAGAACCTCTCCACGCACCTGGCCGAACTCCGAGTTGCGCTCAACAACGCGCAGCAAGTGAACTACGAGCAGCAGCTGGAGCACGTGGACGATCTCGTGCACGAGCTGGACGCCCAACTGCAGGCCGCCGCCCGCGACGCCGCCCACGCGCCGCCCCAACCGCCGAACGAGCGCGCCGAAGCTCAGCTGAACGCTTCCGCGCGAAATGTCGCCTCGACGTTCGCCCAGCTGATCGCCGCCGGCCAGTCGGCCGACCGGCAGCACGTGGGCGCCTCGGCCGTCGACGCCGCTCAGTCGCTGCGCGTGTTCGTCGACGACGTTCGACACGTGGCTCCGGCCGTGAAGCCGAACTTGGAGCAGTGAGTCCTCTTCCTCTTCTTTCGATTGAGCGTTTGATTCGTTGCAGTTTGATCGGAAATGCGCGCAACGTGGTTCACGACTCGACGCCGATCTTCCGCGGCGTCCGCCAACGCGCTCCGTACACCCAACTGAAGGAGAGGCTCGACCGGCTGAACGGCGACCTCCGCGAAACGCTCGCCTCGCTGCCCGCCCAGGCGTCGATCGCGGACGCCATCCGCCGCGTGCAGCAGGCGGATCACGAGCGGCCGCAAGGCGCGCCGGTCGACTTGCGGACCGCCGGGACGCGCGTGATCGAGGCGGCCAGCGGACTCGTCGCCGGATTGCGGCAGCCCGATCAATCCGCTCGTGTCGACGTTCGTTTCCTTCCGTTCATTCAATTGATCGCTTGCCGTTCAGGTGTTCGTCCACTCGTACTGCCAATTCCACACGACCACCCGCCAACACGTGCAGCAGCGATTGGCCGCCCCGGCCGAAGTCCAAATTCGCCGCGAAGTCGAGGAGCAGCTCGAGGTCGCCCGCCAGTCGGCCGTCGACGTCCTGCAGAACATTCGGCCGACCGCCGGCTCATCGGCCGCCGCCCACGAGTCCTGGACGCCCGCCCAAACGCAGGCGATCGCCCAATCGACGCGCCACTTGGCCGAAGCGGTGGGGCGCATCGTGGACACCGACCGGCAGGCGCACGTGCCGCAGGGCGACGAGCGGCCCGGCCGTCCGGCGCCCGAAAGCGACAACGCGGCGTGGATCCGCGAGTGCGATTCGGCCCTGCGGAAGATCGACGCCGCCCGACCGCTGCTGCAGGACACGGTGGTCGTGCCGGTGAACAGCCACTCGTACTACGAATCGCTGGAGGCGGTCACCGAGTCCGCCAAGAGGTTGGGCGACGGCATGAAGGGGATGGCGCACAGCGCGAAGCACGACGCCGCCTTCGAGCTCGTCCGCTCCGTCCACGCCGCTGCCGACGCCGTCTGCTCGCTGGCCGAACACACCGCCCAGTCGGCGTACCTGATCGGAACGGGCGATCCGCAGTCCAAACGCGGCCGCCCGGCGCCCTTCGACGCCCATCGCCTCCAACGCGCCGTCCAGAACGTGAAGGAGTTGGCCGCCTCGATCCAAGACGGCGGCTACACGCACTCCGCGTTGATTTCCGTAAGTTCTTTCGCGAGTTCCCCACGCAAGTCCATGGTTCGTGTTTTGCAGGACATCACGACGGTGGCCACTCAGTCGTCGGCCATTGCGACGATCTGCCGCGACGCCTCCGTTGCGGAGAACGTGAGCCAATCGGCGAAGCAGTCGTTCGTCAACTGCGTGGCGGAAATCACGCAGGCGACCTCGTCCTTGATTGGCGCCGTCAAGAAGCTGGACGCGCAGCAGCAGAACGCCGCTCATCGCGCGGAGATCGCCGCGCGGGCCGCCGATTTGAGTCGCGCCGCCGAAACGCTCGAAGCGTTCGTCGATCGGCCGGGATTCTCGCCTGGTTCGTCCATTTTTCTTGGATTCTTTCGTTTATTGCTCATCTTCAGGCCCCGCTCAAGTGTCGGCCGTCGGACGCGAAGCCCAAGCGCCCGTGCTGGACGCCGGCCGGCGGATGCTCGAGTCCTCGGCGGCGATGATCGGGACGGCGCGCCGGCTGGTGAGCGCCCGCGCCGATCAGGCGGTCTGGCAGGGCGTTGCCGACAACTCGCATCACGTGAGCGAGTCGATCAAACGACTGGTGGCCACGATTCGCGACAAGGCGCCCGGTTCGTCCACTTCTTTCGAATTCTTTCGTTCATTGCTCGTCTGCAGGCCAAAGCGAACTGGACGCGGCGATCGACCGACTGGAGCAGCTGATCCACGAGGTGGACGCCGCCTCGTTGGCCGCCGCCCAGCACCAGCAGCCGCAACACACGACCTCCGAGCAGCTGGTCCACCAGCAGATTCTCCACGCCTCCCAAACGCTCCACGACCGCCTCGAGCCGCTCCGACTCGCCGCCCAACGACGCGCCGAGTCGATCGCTTACTCCGTTCACGAACACATGAGCGCGGTGGAGCCGCTCGTCAAGTCCTCCATCCAAGCGGCCGCCCAATCCTACGACACGCAGGCACAAGTGAGTTCCCCGGACAATCCACCATTCATTCATTCCTTTTGAAGGCCCAACTATTCGACCAGTGCAAGACGGTGATCGAAGCGGAGCTGCGGTTGATGAACGCCGCCAAGGACGCGGGCGGCAACCCGCGCGCCGTCGAGTCCCACCAGGAGGTGGACGTGTGGGTGCATCAGGTGGCCGAGGCGCTCGAAGATCTCCAGCGGTCGGTCAACCTGCTCGACTCGCAGGCGGGCGTGATCGACGGGATCGTCGAGACGATCAGCCGCTCGATCGCGGCGGCCGAGCAGACGAAAGCCGCCGCGGCCGACGACTCCTTCCCGAACGTGCAGACGCGAATGGTCGAGGCGTTGGAGGAAATCCGCCAGGTGGCCAACGGGATGCCCGTGGGAACGCCCGCCGAACTGGGCGCCTCCTCTCTCCGCATGTCCGAAGCGTACCGCCGGCTCGCCGAAGACGGCCGCATCGCCCACACGCTCCTCTCCAACCCGTCCCTCGCTCAGAAGTTGAAAGGTGGGCATTTCGAAAGGGAAGGGGGTTATTGGAAGGGATACTCGGCCCTCCTTTTTGGGAGAGCTCCCCAACCGCTCATCCGCTTTGCTTCGAATTCCACTCGGGGAGAAAGAAGAGCTTCGAGCGGAAGGAAGCGGGGCGAAACGACCGGAAGCTCATCCTTTCGGTCTTTCCGGCTTTCGTTCGCTCTGCTGGATCGGGAGTTCCAAACCATTGGTTCCGAGTACTCGCTCTAATCGAACTCCTTCCAGTCGCCGTCCAAAAGCTCGGCACCGCCTGCATTGGGACGGTGAAGATCGCCGGCCATCGCCGCGCCCACCCGTACGACGAGCAGATCCACAAGCAGCTGTACGCGGCGGCCGACACGACGGTCGAGCGCGTCGAGGAGGTGCTCGCCGCCCTGCACGAGGGATCGCGCGGGACTCAAGCCTGTACGTTCTTATCCTCTCTCTCTATTCATTTGTTTGCGTGATTGCAGGCATCAACGCGGCGAACACGGTCTCCGGCATCATCGGCGACCTGGACACGACGATCCTGTTCGCGACGTCCGGCTCGCTGAATCAAACGTCGCCGAACCAGCGAACACCGGCGGACGCGGCCGAGCACCGCAATGCGATCACGAAGACCGCCCAGGCGCTCATGGAGGACACGAAGGCGTTGGTCACCGGAGCGGCCTCCAATCAGGTGCGTGTTCGAAACGAGAACCGTGTTAAATCCCCGCATTTGCAGGAACAACTCGCAGTTGCCGCCCAGAACGCCGTCCGCACGATCACCCAACTGACGAGCGCCGTTCGCGACGCCGCCCCGACGTTGAGCAACGACTCGCCCGAATCGCAGATTCTCGTGATCCACGCGGTGCGCGACGTGGCGGCCGCCCTCTCCAATTTGATCCAAGCGACGAAGAACGCGTCGGGCCGCAATCCGCAGGACCCGGCGATGAGCAACCTGAAGGACTCGGCGAAGTCGATGGTCGGCAACCTGAAGAACCTCCTGCAGACGGTCCAGTCGATGCAGCAGAAGGGCCAACACGGAACGTACGCGTTGGAGTCGGCCATTCACGCCATCGCTTTCGCCGTCAAGGTGAGCAGTTAATTGGATTCTTTCGCTCAATCCTTCCGTTCAGCAATACGACAACAACGAGCTCCGAGTGGACAAACAGGCGACCGCCGAAGAGGTCGTCCGAGCGACGCGCGCCGTCTCCGAGGCCTCCAAACGGGCGGCGTCGACGGCGAAGAACGCGCTCGACCAGGAGCAGGTGGTGGCGGCGGCGAACTTCGCGCGCCAAGCCGTCGCCGACATGCTCCACACGACGCTGTCGGCGGCGATGAACGCGGAGACCAACGAGCTCAAGTTCCGCACGATCCACGCCGGCCGCGAGGTGGCCGTCCAAGTGAAGGAGCTCCTCGCCCGCCTCGCCTACCTCCTGAACCGGCCGGGCAACGCCGAGGCCGAGCACTCGATCATGCTCGCTTCCCGCGAGGTCTACGAGGTTCGTTTTCTTTCACTTCCGTGTTCGTGGGCATTTTGTTCGAACAGCCTTTCGTTTACTTGACTAAACATCTGCCTTCGTTCGTTTTACGTCACGACTGTTTACAGAGCGGACAGTCGAGTGTTTACGCCAAAAATAAGCAAGCGGGGACAGATTTTAATCTTTTTTGTTCCAAAACAAATCCCCCGTCCGGCGAACACGAACATTTGGCCGTCGATCGCGTGTCGTCGACGAGCATTCGGACAAGTGTTCACTTGGACGAGAGGATTGCTCGACCGAACTCGTTGTGGCGGGTGTCTGGCGGAGATGAATGGACACGCGATGTGAAACAAAACGGCCGAAGGGCAACGAAACGGGGAGCAAAATCCACCGAACTCTGAACCGTACGGACCGTTTCGTTTCGCTGACTAATGTGCTCAAATTGCTTGAGTGTTCTCATTGCACCTCGATCATTCAGCCTCTAACCCATCTCTTGTTGCAGGCGACCGCCGCGTTGGCCACGTGCTGCGACACGTTGCGCACGAACAGCTGGCCGGACGGCATCCCCGCCCAGGACCCCGAGGCGGTGGCCGAGAGCGAGCTCCAGGGCGCCGCCCATTCGATCGAGGCGGCCGCCGACAAGCTGAAGCAAATGAAGCCCCGCCACGTGCAACACGTGAGTTCTCTTTCGATCTTTGAGCAGAGCAAAGACACGTGCACTCCACAGAAGAATGCAATTAGAAAGCAACGATTCGACTCGAAATCAAGGCGAGCTCCCGGCGGACCGCGCCGCCGTTGACAAATTTCTTCAAATTTCGTTCGGCTCGTCGCAAAACTCGGCGGCAGTCTTTCCGCAAGGCGGGACGGCTCCCGCGGGACGTCGAAGCGGTCGCTCGAATTTGATTTCGGGCCGAACGAAACGACGAGCGACCGTCGGACCGGCAGCCGAAGAAAACATTTGGATTTGCATTCTCCCCGTCCTTCTTGCTCGCTTTCGTTCTGCTCGACTTCAGCAGTCGTTGCGGGGATCCAAAGCTCGTGGGCTGTGCCCAGCCCGGCCGAGTGGTCCGTGCGGACTCCCGGCCTCGTTCCCCGCCGGCATTTATGATCGTCGTTTTGCTCCGAACGAGCCCCGACGGCTAATTGCCGTGGGAGGTCAAAAGCCAAACAACTTTTGAATGGGTGCAGGGGGATCAACTCGACTCGAGGGGTTCTCGATGCAAACGGGACGAAAACTTTAGTTCAAAGCGGAAGTTGTGGCATTCGCTCGTTAATCCGCTCGATTTGACGGGACGCCCATTAGCCGAGGGCGTGGATTAAGGAGGGTGTTTAATTCACAGGCTTCCGCTTTCCTTGCGGTTCGTTGGTCGAACTCCTCAAAGCTACTGCATTCCAAGGCCTTTCGAACAGTCTTTATGAAGTGTGCGGAGGTGGAGGTCTTCGAAATTCGCGAAGATGGCCGCTCGTTTCCCGCTCGAGCGCACACTTCTTTGGGGCCGAAATACCGGCGGAAATACGCGGTTATTTGCGGCCATAATGGAACGTGGGCTTCCAATGGGCTGCAGCTCGAAATACCCGCCCGGTCGTTGGGATTCGTGTGTTCAACGAGCGGGCGGAGTGATGAATGGCCGGCCGGTCGGCGTTTCGGTTTCCATGCGACCTCCGGCGACGGCTGCGGGCCGTCCGGTCGGTTCGAATCGATGAGTTCCGGCCGCGTATTTCCGCCCCGGCCGCTCGCTCACCTGCCCGACGGACCGGCTGCTTGTTCGGCCGAAATCGGCCGGTCGTTTGAGTGAGTGCGGGGATTTATGGACACGGGGCGGATGTCCGCGCCGCTCGTCCACCTTCGAAACGAAATTCGATCTCCGTGGCTATCCGAATGGCTGGAATAATTGGGTCTAACGGGGACAATAAGCGGCAATGGGCTGTTCGTTACGGTAAACGAGCGAGAGCTCCAAATTGGATTCTGTCAATCGACCTCCTCGCTGTCCTCTCAATCGAATTGTGTGCCTTGTCCGCTCGCTTGCCCTGTTGTTTGCACACGATCATAACCGCTGGGAATTGGGCGCGAAAGACGATCCTCCGGCCGCCGCCGCCCGCCGATCATCCGCTTATGCCGGCCGGGTTCCCAAGAGGAAACAAGGTGGGAACGAAGTTGCGGCCGCCCGACCAGTCGGAGTAAACGGCGCCCCAAATGGAATCCCGTCGGCGGACATTCGAGTCGCTGCGGAAAGTCGGGGCTTAAGCGACCGAGCGGACCGCAAGCCGGCAGGCGGGCGGGCGGGCGGGCGGCTGGAGAGGAGGCGCCGGAAGCCACTTACTTAACCACTTTGCCGCCGACTGCCCCGCTTCTCCTTCGGCCGCTCACTTCTCGGCACAAACGAGCATAAGTGGGCAGCCGGCCGGCAGGCGGCTTTTCGAATTCCATTTGCGGGAAGACGGGCAGAAGGGAGGAGCAGCGAAGGCTAGAGGAGGTCGGTGATCACTTGCCCGCATCCGCGATTTCTGAACGGAAATCCCTGGCGGCGCGCTGGCCGCAATTTCGGATGCAAACGCGTCTTGTCGGGCGGCCGCAAATTGCCGCCCAACCGGCGGCCGCTTTCCTTGGCAACCTTTGTGTTCGCCTTCTTTTCGACGAGGCGAAGACGATTGCCGTTTGTTGAGCGCTCCAACCTTTCGGTCGGTCGGTGAGGTGAGGGCGCTTCTCATGAGCTTGCCGACCACTTCTGGGAGTGATCCGCCTGTTCGGAATCCGCAAGGGGATTTACCAGTGGCGATCTGCCGAGCTCGACGGTCGATCCGCTTGAAGCCGGCGATTGTCGCCGCAGGTCGCCCCTTCGGCGTCCCGCCGCGCGCCGCAGCCGGCCGGCTTTTGTTTTTGGACGGCGGAGCGGCGAGAGGCCGCAAATCCGCCGGCCGCCTTCTTTTGTTTGTTTCGGCGACGATCCGCGGGCACTGGGCGCTCGGGTCGAAGGAACAATTCGTGACCTCGAGCAGAAGCAAGCGGCTGCGGGCGCGAGTGGAGCGCTTGCTTCCTGGAGGTCGGCTGTGAGTACGGTCACTCGGTTTGCTGCAAGTGGGTGAACGCTTCTTGAAGCAATCCTTATGCTCGCAGCCGATCGATCATTGCCGGTCAAAACTGCAGCGGCGGCGAGTGATTTGTTCGCTCGTCTCCAAACTGCTCGTCATTTTTTGCAACAATCCGCTGCTGCCGACGGGCCGGCCGTTTGGTTCGTGCGTTCCGCTCGGCCGTCGGATCGGGGCGAAAGATCCCCGAGGGCGGCTGTTTGGCGGCCGATCGGCGGCCAACCGAAAGGAAGCGGCGGCCAGGACGCTCTCCTTCGTCCTTTCGCTCCGATTCCTCCGCCAAGTGAACGGAAAGCGCCGCCGCCCGACTGCTCGGAAGGCGCACCTGTCGGTCGGCCGTCCCTCCCGACGGGCCGCAAATCGCCGCCGCCGTCGCCGATCGGCGGCGCTGCCGCGGCGGGCTTGTTTTCGATTCGAAGTACGTGAGCAGCCAGCGGACGAGAGTGATGGCCGGCTTGCTTATGTGAAGGAGAGATGCGAAGCGAGTGATTTCGCCTATGATTCACGGCTTGCTTCGCTTGTTTCCGGTTGACGGCTCTTGTTTTGTCCAATGAGAACCGGAGAGATGAGAAATGCAGGGTGTTGTGGCGTGTGCGCGTTCACTTCCGGTCGCTTGCCATCGACGAGGCCTTGCTTCGAATCGAAACATCGATGTTGGTGAGTCATGAGCAACGGCAAGTGATCATCGCGCTGTCCCTGCTTGTTGTCCCGCTCGCCTCCCACGAATTCAAATTGTGGGCGGAGTTTCGGCGCTCCGTTTGCGCGAATTCCCGCCGCTCGGCGGTCGAGCGAAAGTGGGCGGAGCGCGCGGCGGCCGGCGGCCATCGTGAGTTTCGCGGTCGCGACGCAGAGTGCGGAAAAGCGGGGCGACGGCGAGGCGGCCGACGGGACGCCCTCCAAAGATGGCCGCCGCTCACTTCTTGGCGAAAGTCACGAACGAACGAAGGGGCCGGACTTTGCGCGCGCATTCTGCCCGCCCGCCGTCCGTTTCGCTTCTTGGGCGGCGGCCAAACGCCTCCGCGCTCACGCCCGACGTCTTCGCGGCGACGGCTTGTTTTCGAACGAGATTTCGCTTCGATGCGAAAAGAAAACTCGGCGTCGGGCTGCTCGAACTACGCGCTTCTCGTCTGCCCCGCGTCACGTCATCGTCGTCATGCGAAACGATCGACGGGAACGCGGATTGATTGCGGCTGCTTTTTGTTGACGAAGCGCGGAGAAAGTCGACGCGACGCTCGCTTTCGATCCGCCGCCGCCACTGCCGCGCGTCTCGCGCCACTCGTTCGGTTCGTCCGCCGCCGTTTCCATCTGCTCGCTTCCCTGCGCGTCTGTCGCCCATCTGTCCGCCCGCCACTCGCTCGACTGCCAGCGTTGATTTTCGTCTCCAAAAAAGCGGCAAGAAGCGGGCGGGTGCGCGGTGGACGCCCGGATTACCAGTGACGAGGAAATCATTCGTTTTCTTTTGTTCCAATACCCGTCGACCATCCTTTGCCTCTCGAACGGCTCGGTGGTGAATGGTGGTGACAAAGGTGATTTACGGACTGCGAATCGAGCCCAATGCGGCCGCCATTTCGACTAGCCGCGTAAAAGAGCAACTAGCTCCATCCGCGCACTTTCTCATGGAGATCACCTGCGTCCATTTTTTGCTGCCCAAATGACCCAAAATGACCCCCGAACGCGCCGCTTGATGGACGGCGAAACTATTCCTTGCCGTTTTATTGTCCGTTTCCTCCATTGGCCTCCTTTCCGCTCGTTTTTCGTTCGATTCGAAACGAAATTGGGGGCTCGCAAACGAGAAGCCATTCTTTGGGCTCGTTCCCGCGAATGCGTTCGTCCGGCGAACAATGCGGCCGAAATCGAGGCCGGCGGAAGGGGGCCGAGCGGCGAGCGTGTAATTTGCGCGGAACGGTCTCCGGGTTGACCGAGTAAGCTGGGGATTTGGGGGAGTGCAAGAGTAAACGTTCGAACTCTCCCGCATGAGCGTGAGCTTTCGGTTGAAGCCCCGCCGTTTGGATCACTCGTGTCTCCGGTCAAATCCAATTGATTCGGAAGCCCTTCGAATGAAGAGCGGTCATTTCCCACCCACCCACCGCCAACTGCTAATTAGGGGCCGAAGGAAAACAAGCGCGAAGAACAAGCGGCGCGCGTCGAGTGGCGGCGGGCATCTGCCGGCCGGCCGGCCGCGCGGCTCGCGTTCGTCACGCTCTCCGGCCGATCTCGTCTTTGTGTTCGGTACGAGTGACTACTCGCCAATCACTCCCGACTATTCTATTCAGTCTATTCTATTCACTACGCACTAATCCCCTCATTCTACTCTCGAAATGCAGCAGCCGCCCGACTTTGATATGTCAGACATTCTTGGGTTTTTGCGCTCGAACAACCCTTGTGCCCGACATATCCAAGTTTGGTTCACGCTTCCCGTCGACGGGAGCGAGGCCGCGTTCGCAGCGATGAGATCACCATTGGGACACTTCTTTCTTCCACTCATCCACCTTCTGCTCGTCCCCTTTGCTCGCTGCTGAACCGAACGGCCACTCGGTTGCCCGCACACTCCGCCGAACGCTCGCTGGACGGCGCCTGTCGAAACGGATTTGAATTTCGGCGGCGGACGAACGTGAATGTCGCGATCTTTTGCTCGCTCCCTCGCCCGCTCGTTCGCTCGTTCTGCTCTTTGGCCTTTCGGACGGCGCGCAATCGGCCGCTTTTGGACCGGCCTGCCGGCCGACTGCTTCCTCGTTCGTTCGGCCGTTTGATTGCGGCCGGCCGGCCGGTCGGCTGCCTCAAGTGCTCGCCCTTCGCGCCGCTCGCCGCAAATCCCCGCCGCCGTCAAACGCGGAGGGTCAAAGCGGCGGGCAGAAGGCGGCGATAAAATTTGATTTATGCCCGCCGAATCGACCGCAAAACTCTCCAACCGGCCTGCATGCACCGAGAAGCGAAGAGAAGGAACATCCACGCACACATGACGCAGGAATCGAATGAAAGCATTGATTGCACTCACACAAACAGCGAACAAGCAACAGACAACTCGCAAGCAGTAAATAAAGAGCAAAGAATGAATGATTAGTGGACGTGCACATGTCTCCGCTTTCCCTCAACTAGAAAGAACGATCGTCAACCCTCTGCTTTCAGCACCCCGAGCAGGCGGTCGAATTCGACGTCCGAATCCTCCAGGGAGCGCAGTCGCTGGTGGGCGCCGTCTCGGCCCTCGTCCAGGCCGCCTCCCACGCCCAACGGGAACTCGTGGCGTCGGGCCGCGTGGACGCCGCACCGGGCCAACTCCACGGCAACGACTACCAGTGGTCCGAGGGGCTGATCTCCGCGGCGAGGGCCGTGGCGGCCGCCGTCCAGCAAGTGTGCGAAGCGGCGAACGGCGTCGTCCAAGGGCACGCCTCCGAAGACAAGCTGATTTCCGCTTCGAAACAAGTGAGTTCCCCTCGCAATCAACCGTCCAGTCATTCCTCTCTTCGTGCAGGTCGCTGCCCACACCGCCCAACTGCTGATGGCGTGTCGGGTGCGCGCGGACGCCAACTCGCACAACATGCGCCGTCTGCAGACCGCCGGCCACGCCGTTCGGCTCGCCACCGAGCGGTTGGTGAACGAGGTGACCGAAAAGACGACCGCCGACGACGAGCGCGTGTTCGTCATTAGCGACCGGATGGTCAGCGGCATCGCTCAAGTGCGTTCCCTCCCTCTTCTTCCCTTCATTCCTTCCGTCTTGCAGGTGATGAGCGCACAGGAAGAAGTGTTCCGCAAGGAACGCGAACTTCAGAACGCCCGCGAGAAGTTGGCTCAAATCAACAAGTCGCGTTACGAGCGAACGTCCCCCGAGCCGGCCGACTGATTCCTCTCGTTTCTTGCTCCCAATCCTCCCATTTCTTCTCTGTTTCGAAAGCTCACGGTTCTTTGTGCCATTTGTGTTGCGAGTTGATCGCCGGCAGGTTGTTCTTCCGTCCAATCCGTCCTCTCTTTCGTTTCTTCGTGCACATCATAATTATTTCCGCCTGCCCGCCGTCCGAATGCTCACAATTCGACCGCTGTTGCCTTAGCCGCCTCCTTCTTCTTTTTGATCCAATGGTGCTCTCTTTTATGCGTGCGGCACGAACAAACTTCTTCGTCCATCTTTCTCTGCCATTTCTTCGTCTTGTTTTCGTATTTCACATATCTTTCCGTTTGTTTTGGTTCGCAATGCCCGAACTTCGTGGATATAAGATCCTTACATTACGAATGTCTGCAAAAAGTGCGTTAGGGGGGGGGGTAACACACTTTTTGCAGCCCATGCAAGATTTTCGTTCACAAATTTTGCATCTGCAAAAAAACGTAACGCGAGTTGTACAGCTGCAAAGATTCGTAACGATTTTTTGCAGCCGCGAATTTTGCGTTCGGAAACCTTGCAGTTGCAAAAAATCGTTACGATTATTTGCAGCCGTCGGGTTTTCGTTCGGAATTCTTGCAGGTGTCGGATTTGCGTTCGCGTTTTGTGCATTGCGCACTTTGCGTTCGCGATTCTTGCAGATGCACGTTTTGTGTTCACGGATCTTGCAGATGCACAATTTGCGTTGGCCATTTTCGTTGCTGCAAAAAATCGTCACGAAAACCGACAATCTGCAAGAATCGGGAACACAAATGTTGCAGATTTCGAATAAATTCATCGAAATTTGGCCTTTTTTCAGTGCATTTTGGCCATTATTGAGTAAAAATAAGTGATTTTTGCAACATTTGCGTTCACAATTCTAGCACGATGTCCGATTGCCTTTTACGGTTTGAGCACTGCAAACTTCGCGTTCACGAATTTTGCATCTGCACAAATCGAGAACACGAAGTTGACACCTGCAAGAAGTGCGAACAGAAATGCGACATCATGCAAGTTCGGTGAACACAAAATTTGCGGCTGCAAATTTTCGTAACGCGAATTGTGCAACTGCAAAAATCTGGAACGGAAATCCGACGTCTGCAAAAAATCGTAACGAATTTTTGCAGTTGCAAAAATCGTTACGAATTTTTGCAGCTGTACAATTCGCGTTACGATTTTTTGCAGATGCAAAATTTGTGAACGAAAATTTTGCATGGCTGCAAAAAGTGTGTTACCCCCCCCCCCTAACGCACTTTTTGCAGACATTCGTAATGTAAGGATCTTATATTTCGACGTCCTGCCCTGTTTTCGAATAAAATTCTTTGCTTAAACAACGACGAGTAGTGGGCGTGAGGGCAGCAAGAAGCAAGAGTTCACAACCCGTGCGTGCCTCCAAACGAACAGCAACGAGTGGTGCAGCTGCACAGACCAACGGTTGGAACAAGCGGCCTTGCAGAATTGCGAGGAGGGGATGATGCGAAGACGTCTTCTCTTCATTCCTCTCTGCTCGCTGATCAAGTGAATGAAAGTGCGTAAACGACGGGAATCGCTCCAATTTATTCGAACCGAAGAACAATGCGGCCGATCGATCGGTTGCACAAAGTGGCGGGCACGGCGCCCGCTCTGACCGCTGGACAAACGGACGGCCGGCCGGCCGGCAGACAAGGCGGATTGTGCGCCGGATGCACGTGATCTTTTGTCTTTGGAGAACAAAAGGAAGCGGCCGGCGATGGCCAACGCTCCTCGCTGGTTGTTCTCCGGCCGATGGGCGCCTTTCCCCGTGGATTGGAGGGACTGCGCACAAACACGAGGCGGATTGATTGCTCGTGCTCGTTCATTCGCGTATGTGGGCACGCGGGGAACAACCGGTGGGCGTCCGGTGGATTCCGCGCGTCGCCGCCCGTCGTGCAGCTGCCGGTTGGGCCAACAGAAACGGCCGACCGTTCCGCCCGCTCGGTCGACGTCGCTTAAAACCCGCCCCGTCGAACAGTCGAGAATCCGAGCGGCGACGCGAAGCGGACGGACGAAACGGAGGACGTGGAGCGGAACGTTTGAATCGATTGCAAAATCGGTTCTTCTCCGTTTCACTCGAAATGCGGGTTCCTGCGGGCAGTGCGGTCATTCTCGTTGTGTTCTGCCTCGTCCACGATGTCCACTCGATGTCCTTCTCGGTCCAGTTGGAGCGAACGGTAGCCACCAATGGTACGAAGAGGATATTGGCAGCTTTCTTTGGACTCGTTTGTAGTGACCTCCGATCCACTCAAAGCTTTTGATGTCTTCGGACAGAAGATGACCAACAACGCGAACATCGAATACCACGGCGTGATTTCGTTGGGTCAGCCGCCGCAGCCCTTCAAAGTCGGTGCGTTCCCAATTCTCGCTTTCATTACTCGTTTTAATTGACTGCTTGCAGTGTTCGACACCGGCAGTGATGTTCGTTTGACGATTACTGCACGGCTAACAGCAATGATTTAGATCCTTTGGATCCCTCGCAAGGGATGTCGGTGAGTGATTGGCAAAAAGGAACAAGAATGAGTAAACGATTCAGCTCGTCCGGTCCGATGGTCAAGCACTGCCGCAGCGGCTATGAGCTGTACGATCCGAAGAAGTCGCGCACCTCTGAGCCGACCGGCAAGCAGTTTAAGATCACGTACGGCACTGGTCAGTCCATCGAATCGAAGCAAGTGGAAGAAAGTGGATGCTTTCAGGAGATGCCAGTGGTCCGTACTTCCGGGACACGTTTGCGGTATGTCGTTTGCATTTGATGAACAGGCCGATTCTCTTGTGGCTGTTCGCTTCAACTCTTGGCCTTCTCTCAAATCATCGTCGTCTTCCAAAAACGACCGCGGCTAGAGCGCGTGGGCAGCCGGCTGTTTGCACAAATCGAACGGCGCGTTGACGCATGAACGCCGCACCGTTGTTTGCTTTCGATTAGAAATCACTCCTCCGTTCGAGTGATGAGCGGGCGGGCGTGAAGCCGGCAGTCTGCGACAATTCGCGTGTTTGTTTGGATTCAATCGAAAATCAAAGTTCGGTGGGAGTTTTTCACCAAACGAACAGAAAGCACTTAAGCAGCAGACAAAGCTTCTATGCACTTCATGATCGCTTGTTGCAGTTCGGAGATCCCCGAGGAGGCAAACAGCTCAAGCTGAAACGAAAGATCGTGTTCGGTGCGGGCGAGCAGATGTCCTTCGGCGACGACGGGATCCTCGGATTGTGTGAGCGAGATCCCCGCTTTCTACTGATCACTCCTCGCTCTTCAGCCTTCCCCCGACCGGGCGAACTCGGCACTTCCATCTTCATGCAGGCGGTCAGCGAGGGGTTGATGGACAATCGTGAGCACTGCTTCTATTGACTACTCACTCAACTTTCCTTGCTTTCAGCCATCTTCACAACATATTTGAGCAAGTGCGGGAGTGAGCACTGCAGCAACGGAGGTCAGCCCAGTGCCCTTATTTTTTCCAATTGATCGATCGAATGCTCAGGCCTGATCACATTCGGCGACTACGACAAGAAGAATTGCGAAGCGGTGCAGGGCTGGGCGAACGTGGTGCCCGGCTCGGTCCACTGGACGTTCCAAATGGACGGCTTCAAAGTGAACGGCCGCTCGGTGGGGGGCGCCGGCCAGGGGATCACGGACACGGGCTCCTCGGAGTTGTTCCTCCCGACGCGCGTCGCCAACGAAGTCGCCCGGGCGGCGGGCGCGAAGCTCACGAGCGGCGCGTACGTGGTGCCGTGCAACGCCCGCATTTCCGTGAGCATCGTGATCGGCGGTCAGGACTTCGAGATCACCGAGCAGCAGCTCGTGATCCCCGTGCCGCGGGCGCGCGTCTGCCGGCTGGCCGTCGCCCCGCAGTTGGAGTCCTTCTACCTCTTCGGCGATCCCTTCGTGAGTTCCCACTGCCTGCTTCGTTGTTCCCAATTCATTCGGTAGATCCGCACTTTCTGCCAAGTGCACGACGTGGAGAAGAAGCGAGTGGGCTTTGCGCCCGCGAAGACGGGCGGTTCGAAGCGGAAGCGACGGACGGGAAAAACCGGCCGTTCGGGCGGCGGTCGCAAGAAGAAGCAGCGGCCGGGCCGCAAAGAACGTCAACGTGCAAAACAACGAGGAATAAACGAGAACGATCGAATAATCGAATGACTAATGGATGTTTCAACGAGTGTGTGCTAACTAATGAACGGTTTCAAGCAGCAACAATTTGTTTAGTAGTCCTCTCCGTTTTCTTGTTCTCCTTATTCCATAGAACCTCTCCGTCGTCGTGGCTTATTTTTAGTACAACTACCGTAATAAACGAACTGCATTCCAATTCAAAGACCGTCTGCTCACTCACTTGGCAGCCATGGAAACCCCCTAGTTCTTTGGGCGGGCGGTCTGGAATCGAGCAGACGGCCACGACAAACAAAACAACGATTGAGAAATCATTCATGGGACGTCACAGGACGAGTACAACCGATTAATGGAGGTCGAAAATCGTGTAGTAGATGCGGAAAGAAAGCGCTAATTGCGGGGTGGGAAGTGAATTGTCGCGTTCTTGTAGCTGACGGCATTCGGGTCGTCTTTCCAGTTCAAAATTTGCTTGCTTCTAAACCAAAAAAGTACTAGAAAACAAGCGTTTACAATAATGCTTCACTCGTGAAGAAGGCGGAATATGAACGGTTATTCCCTCGATCCGAAGACCAATTTCTGTGGCGTAAATCGACAAGTGCGCGAACGTTCTTCTCGAACTCTTGGACAAGCGAATGTGAGCTGAACAAAACGAAGCAGTGAATTCAACTGTAAGCGAGCGCTCACCGACTCCTCCGATTGAAGTTTTTGGTTGAACAAAAGCTCGATGCGCACGAAAAGCTCGTCGTTCAACGCCCGCAGATTTGGTGAAAACGGAGCAAAAGCGAGGGAAGACGTGACTGTCCCAATCGAGCATACTGCGTTCTCGCTCCATTCGAGTTGGACTTTGAACGCCACGCTAGCGATCGTCTCGTTTCGTGCCAACCTTCAACCTCTTTAAACGTCAAGCAACTGAAAGAAGAGGGGAGCTCACGGAGGGCAATTGGCCAGGTTCTCCAGCGTGTTGTGCACGCCGTTAAATTCGATGCGTCGTGCGGGCACTCGGAACACGAGAAAGAGGGCTGAAACAACAAAATGGGTATTGAATTCATTCGCAAGTCGCCCTGCACTCTCGAAACTGCCAAAAGAACTCACAATGTTGCTTCTTGCGTGGAACCGAAACTTCTAGGCGCTCGATGAGGGTCGTTCGCCGTAACAAGCAGCGGGCAAATTCGATGCGTAGCGTCAACGCGAACGATTTTGTCCGGCAGGGCGTCGAGCAGCACTCGTTCGAGCGACGAGTTCCGGCGGCCCACCTCCAACTCCAGCGATTGCAACGCTTCGTTGTCTAAGCGAGTAGTCGGGTGGAAGAAAGAATATAACTCACTTCTAAAAGCCAAGCAGATCCGCTGGACATTCGCGAAGAACTCGTGGGTCTTGCTGATCGCTGTCCACGTAGAACGACACCCGATCGAAGGCAGCCAATCGAACGATGGAAGCGACCAAGTAGGCGCTCAAGTGGGTGAGCTGGACGTCCAACGAGTGGTGCCGAGCGGAGTTCACAAAGAAAGCACGCAGGATTGATGCAAATGGCGGCCAATCGGTGGCCCTCGCCCCCGCATTCACGTATAGCATCGCCTGGCTGGATTCGTCTTTGCCGTCCCTGTACTCTCCACCTCTCGTGCCGTTTGCAGGTGTCCAAGCGCAAGAAGGCGTTCAAATAGCTTTTGCTGACGACTAAGCACTTCACGTCGGGCGGTCGAATTGCTTCACCGTCTTTGTTGTCGTTCGATCTCATCTCGTCGGCGTGCTTTAGGAGCAGAAATCGACACAACGGTCGCAATCGTGGTTTTGCGTTCATTTCGCGAAGAACAAGATGCGGAAAAGAGAAGCGACGAGCGGCCCCAGTGAGCACGCTTTTTCGAGTAACCATAGACACGAACGAAACGACGCGGTGGAATTCACGTGTCAGCGCCACTTTAAACAAATGGTAAATCATTCTTCTTTTTGGGTACATCCAAATGCAAAGCAGTGAACGATGTACGCTGTTCGAATCTAAAGAGAGATCACTAAATCTGCAAGCGTTCATCCGTTTGTTTTGTACTCTTTTGCGGTGTCATTCCAAGTTTGAAGTCGCTCACTTGCTAGATGGTAAAGCACTGTTTGTTCAGAGAACAGCTCAAGCTCTCATTTGTGTAGGTTAATGGCTACAGCTAGTTGACTTTTGCCCCTGCTTGGCCTTTCAAACGCGCATAATTGCGACATTTCCACCCACTTCGTATACTTCTATTTATGGACGCCATTTGGATCGGAATGTGTGGCTATTTGCGGAAAGTACATTAAACTCTTATTACGTGCCGCAAGGCTGTTGTTGTTTGGAAGTAATTAGCCACTCATTTAGGCTTGCGAGCGTAAGTTGCGTGTTCTTCGCCGACTTTGCGGGGCTCCAGTCCGCGGTGTTCTTTTCGGTCGTGGCCTCAGACTCTCACTGCTTTCTCCGCGAAAAGGCGACAAGTACGATTTAAACATTCAAATGACTAACTGAGTGGTCGTGCTCAAGAGTCGTCGCCGAGTACGTACTAAAGCCGATAAACACGTGGATTAGTGTTGATACGATCGCAGGAGCGTACGAACGAGACATTCGTGCATCTCGGTGATTAGAAGAACGACTGGAATACGGAATTAGCCGTGCACTCTTAATTCTCGCAGTCTTGGGCCTGGTTTATCGAATTACAACGTTGTTCTATTGCTTGTTTCGTTCATTGTCTATGTTATGCTCCGCTCTCGAGCAATTCGTCTTCCCGAGAACTCACACAGCGGACAAGAAGCGCATGTTTCAAACTTTTGGCGAATTCGGTCGCGACATCTCGTCTTCGCGACGCGGGCGGGCCGGCGCGGGTGTTTCGGAATGAAAAACGGACTTTCGACTCGTCTTTCGTGACTTGGTCGTTCCACGGGCATCCGTCCGATTGCCCTCGCTGGATGTGGAGTTGGTTGTGAAAAAAGAGGGTAACAAGTTGTTGCAGCCATCAGTTCGAATGTTTGTTGAGTTCTCGTACCTGCCTCGTTCCAAAAATAATCTCCAGTCATCGTCGAAGGAAGCAGCAATCAGTAGAAAGAAGCATTCGAATGCTCGGATGCAAAAGGAGGGCCGTAAACAGCGACAGGGCGACGTTATCGGCCGCTCAAATCGACGGCCGTTCGCAATTTCTTTCTTTTCGTTCGCTTTATCGACGGAATCACGTGTTGGCCGCAAAACGATGACGATTTGCCGTCTTTGTGGTCGGGCACAAAGGGATCACGTGCCGCTGGCTTGCTGTTTGAACGGGCGATCCCCAACGAACAGAACACTATGGAGAACGTAGGGCTATGATTACGTTTATTGTTTAGACTATGCATTCTTTACTGCTTGTGTTTCCTTCAATCTGCCCTTTCGTTCGTCCGAGTCGACAGCCGGCGGTCGTTTGGAGCTGGAAATTGGCCGCCGGCCGGCCGGCGGGGAGTTTTTTCTGCGGGCGGGCGGCCTTGAGCCCGCCGAACGTTTTTTATTCGCTTTGCCTTTTTCTCCACTGCGCACATCCGAACGAGAACGACGACGAGCGGCGTGCGGGACGGCGGACGGCCGGGTGCTAAATGTCTCGCTCGCGTCCTGTACGGCCTTCATCGTTCTTCTTTCTGCCGGCCGTCTTGCCGCCGTCCGTCCATTGAAGCGGAATGACTTCTGCCATTGGACTCCGGCAAGCGAAAGGAGAGTGGAGGAGGGAAAATCGAGGCAATGCAAACCACTGTCGATGTTCGGGGCTCGAGAGATGATCGAAAGCACTCTTCGTTTCTTTGTTGGCGTTCCAATTCTTCTTTTTTTCTTCAGCGGCTCCTCCGTTCCATCGTCCGTTCGGAAAAAGTGTGGAGGAGGAACGAACGACGCGATTCGAACGCCACCCGCCGCCGCCGCGAATCCAACAGCCGTCCACGCTGGCTGGCGGCGTTCCCTTTTGTTTGCCGAACGACGCCGCCGACGGGCGAGCGGCGAGATGAAAAAAGCGACGAGGCAAAAAATTCGAGCGGGGGTTCCGACTCACGTTCGTTCCTTGCGGGCAGCCCCGCCGGCCGTTTTTTTCTTCCGATTCGCTCGTTTTTATTCGCGTTCCTCGTTCGCCGCCACGTTTCTGCGCCGAAAGCCGCCGAAAAGCGAGGGGAACGCGCGTGGCCGTCGGCTCCAACGAGGCGTGAAAGCCGAGCGAAAGTGCAAAAAGACACGCAGCAAACGGCGCGGAGTCAAAAGAAGCCGCCAGAATCTCGTCGACGAAAAGCCGAGAGAGGAAGTGGAGCTTCGATTAGTTCGGACTGTTTTGTTGCTTCTTCTCCATTGCATGTCCGACAGAGCGGCCACTCTCCAGTGGATCTCGCCGCCAAATGACGTCTTTCTCGAGTCTCCTCGCCTCGCACTCATTGTCAATCTCACTTTGCGCTCTTGCTCCCGTTCGTGCGTTGATCGGCGCCCGTTTTGCGCAAACACGCGGCCCGGATGACGCCGAACGTGGATGGCGGAAGGGAACACTTAAACAAACACGGGTGCTCGTTGGAAGTGTTCGGATTGCGCAACCACGGAGGGCAGATCTGCGAGCGGCGATAAACGGCGGGAGCTCGCCGCCATTCCTTTCTTTTGTGGGGGCCGTTCGACGCGTGGAGATTGACGCGATCTGCGGATAATCGCCGCGTTTCCTTTTCACTCCATCAATCACCCACCGAAAGCGATTCGATCGACTCGCGTTTGTTTTGCCGTGATCGCCACGTGCTCTCTTCCTCGTTCTAAACAATCATTTGTCTTGCAGCTCTTTGTTGGCATTCACAATGATCCCAGTTTCCGGTAAGTTTTCCCCATGGGGGCGAAATCAAGGACGAGAAATCGACCTCTGGTCTTCTGCTTTCTCTCGAGAAACCAAAAAAGAGGCGGCAAGGACGAGGGGCGGCAGGCGAGAAAGCAATCAAGATCGTCCTTCCGCCGTCGTTCTTTTGGCGGCCGCCGTTCCGCACGACGAGGTCGGCGGCCTTCGGGCGCACGTGTACACATGATCGTTCGCTTCCATTCGTCTTGTGTGTTCTCGCCGAAGCGGTCGTTAAAGTTCGCGGAAATTGGGGGTTTGCAACGCGTCCGGCCGGCTGCCCCAACGATCGACCGGCTGCTCGAAGCTCGTTTGTTGTTCCAAGAGCAAAGGGAAGGTGCACTTCGAAATGCAGCTGCTTTTAAAAGTTGATTGCAATCTCCAACACTTCCGTCCGGTCGTTCGAACGTCGCAGCGAGACGTTCAAGGTCTCCCCGTTTGCTTTCTGCTCGTCGGTCGTTCTTTTCGGTCTACTGCGTTCGATCAATCAAACGGTGAGTGTGTTAGAAGGTCGACTCCTCTGCTGCCGCCGGCCGTCTTCACACAACAAGAAAGCAGTTTACACCGCCGAATGCAACCGTTCCGGTCGGCCGGGGGGTTGTCGTCACCTGCCAACAGGTTTCTTGCTCTGATTCCTTTTTCTTCTTGCTTTCTCTCGAGTTCTTGCTGATGTTGCAAGCGGGGCGCCCACGCACTGGACATTTGAGTGAACTTTGGAGTCGATTGGAACAGCAAAGAGAGGTCTCTGACTTCCTTTGTTCTTGTAAAAAAGAAGCCAGATGCTGCTCTGCTCGTCTTCTCGTCGACTTGTGCACTCGGAAGGGCGGCTCATCCTTCCAAGACAGGAACGATCCAAAAGAGGAACGAGAGCGGCGTTAATCCGCGAACGCAACACTTTTCTGTCGACCCCCGGCTGCTCGCTGTCCCCCTAATCCTCTCGTTCTTCTTTCGGAGGTCGTGGCCGCAACGGAGCGAGAGGATCGTGCTCGTCATTTAAATTAGCTGCTTCCATTTCGGTACCTCCTCACGGTTTGTTTGCCCCCGACCGCTCTCCGCCCGGGGATTCGCGCCCGTTGCGGCCGTAATTTCCTCAAATTTGGAGTGTCTTCTCGGAAACAGGAGCAAACAACAAAGAAGCAGTCGAAATGAGTCGACTGTGCTGATCAAACGACCGGTAAATGCCTGCGATTGCTTCTGCTTTCGAACATCGACGATTCGATGAAGCACGCACTCGACAAATTTTGATCGACCTCAAGACTCCTGCATTCTATTCGATTCAAAAGACCTCCGCACAGCCAGCAGCAAAGTCGAACGTTCCTTTCACTGCGCCGCGATCGCTGCGAACTCTTGTGCAAACAAATCCGAGAAGAGAACACCCACGATGTTCCTCCGAGTGCGCAAAAGCGGCCGGGGTGGTCGAAGGCCAACGTTCTTTAGCTTTGCACTTTCGAGCTGAGGAACAGGCAAAAAACAAACATTCTTTAAACAGAAGGGTTTTGATTCTCTATCGATTGAACTCATTTCAAAGCGCAAAATTCTGTGTGTTTGTGCCTCCGGCTGCTCCTCTCTGTTGGTTGTTTGTTCGAAGCGCCCATCGACTCCAGCAAAAAAGAAGTGATTCACTTCACGTCCCTTTCTGCAAGCGAGGCGGCAGTTCGGAACACTCATCGCTCTTCTTTCTGTTCGATTGTGTGCTCTTCCGCCAATTGAACCCGCCCGCTTGGAATAAGCGGCGGTAACGAGAGAAAAGCCGTTGACTCATCCCTCATGTGATCGCTTCTTGTCAGTTGAACGACTGAAAGTGATCGTCACTCCTCGATGAGTGGCTGCTTGTCCACATGAAGAGGGTCCAGTGATTCCCAACGGCCGGCATAAACAAACGATCGGAGTCGACGGTCTATTGCAAAACGTGACGGCGTCCAACGTTCCCAGCACTTGTTTATTCATTCGGCGAGGCCCGTTTGTGGCTGAAAACACGCCGAATTCCACCTTTCGCTCGGCTCGGCGATTATTCAGCGACGACCGACGGACAAGGGAGTGCACGCCTCTTTTGGCACATTCCCTGTTCAAGTGCTCATGATTCACAGAGCGAAAGAATGCGGAGGATGAACGCGTGAACGGCCAACCGTTCAAAAACATTCGCGTCTTGCCGTTCTTTCGGCCTTCGGTTTGAATCAACCGGCTGCTTGGTTCTCTTTTGTTGAATGCACGGGACAGATCGAAAAGTCATGACCGTCCGCGGCGGCCCTCGCTTTCACACGTCCACTCAGCCGCGCGTTCTGATCGCTTTCTTTCGGTTCGAATGGACGTGATTCACGGCCTGCGCGGAGATCAAAACAGGCGCCGGCGCCTTTCGAATTCGAACCGAACGAAAGGTCGGCCGGCAGCAACAAGTGGGCAGATTGATTCATTTCGTTCGTTTGGAGTGGAAAACGGTGGGTGTTGCGGTGGAGCCGAAGTGTCGACAACACATTCGTTGAACTCACAATTGACGTCTCAAAATAACAGCTCGTTACATCCGGCAGACTGATCGGCGTATTTGTTTGCGCAGTTGAAAAAGAACACACAAATGTGTTCAACGTCTTTCCCACAGCGGATGCTCTTGAGCAATCGGAGGGCGCGAGTAAACAACCGCAGTGCGGAGGTCAGCGGGCGACTTCCTTGTGGATGGGTGCACGTGTTCAAGGCGTGCACTGCAGATGGACATGCGAGGATTAGGGCAACGCGACCTCCGATTTGTTTCGTCCCACTTGTTCCTGCTCGTTGCTTGATCTCCGGCTTGCGCATTCCTTTCGGTGCCCCGGCGAGTGCCGGAATGCGTGGAGCTCCGCATTCTTCCTGCCGCCCCGCTCGCTCGGCCGGCCGATCGCCGAGGCGAATGTTGGCCGAGCGGCCGCGCGGACTGCCGAGCGGCGAGCAAACGAGCGCGAAGATCGGAAGACGCCGAGCGCGCGGGCGCAGCTGGATTTTCGGCGCGGCCATCCGTCCGCTTTTTGTCCGCGCGGCCCGCGAATCATGAGCAAAAAAAGCGGACGGGAAAAACCGCTACGCGTTCGGCACTCCGCTTTGATCGCGCCGAGCGCCCAACGACCCTCGCGATGTGCACAATACTCGATCCTTTCGAGCGGCCGAATGAGCGAGCTGTCGAACGAGGAGTGCCGCTCAACCAAGCCTTCCAGCCAAGCCTTTGAGGCACTCCCCGCACCCAACGACAAACAAGTGCCCCCGACGAGCATGAAGCACCCGCTGAATCCAAGCAGATTGTATTTGTTGTCCCGTTTGGTCGTCGATCGACCCAAACCGCCCGACCGCATTACGGACTCCAATCCGCTCGCTCATTGGAGTTTGCCGAGCGGCTCGAAAGTTTCGGTCCGCGGTTTGGAGCCCGCTCGTCGCCGAAGTCCTCCAATTACGCCCTCTAATTGATTACTGTACGGCTTGTGTCATCGAGCCGGACATGCCGCATGATTTGTAAAGCAAGGAGGTGTCTTTCGGCTTCTACAGTCACGCGCATTCAAGAGATTGCGGCTTTCGTATCGTGGGTGCGTGGACAACTGAATTAAAAGATGGGCGGTGTGAAGGAGACGCCCAAACCCTAAGCGGCTTTCTGTCTGTCGCCGGAGATCGGCGGTGATGAAAGACGCCCGTTTCGGAGCAGCCGTCCAAATTCGAAGGTCGTCGGCGTCCCAGACGAGACGGACGGACGGCAGGTGTTCTCCTCAACGAGGAATGTGCTCGAGGACGCGCGTTTCACTCTTAATTGCCCTCATTCTCCTCCACCGTCCCTCCGTCTGCTGTCTGCTTTCGAACGTGATGGAAGCGCGGCGAGGAGCTGAACGGGGAGAAGGAAGGCGGTTACTCATCTCTGCTGTCAACTCCGGTCGTCCTCAAGCTGACAACGAGTTGCGAAATCCACCGATGATTCAAATGATTCGATTTCATCACAAGCAAATGACAAGTGGAGAGTAGTTGGCTCGTTTGTCCTTCCGGCCGGTTTTTACTCGCCGATTTCACAACTCTTTCGGAACAACTGCGGACTTCTGCTTGCGAGCGGACGACGAGCAAGCGGAAACCAGCGAGAAGAGAAGCGGCACGAGATTCTCGACCGAAAGTCCACTGCTTCGAATTGGCCGCCGCTGATTTCGCAACGAAACGGAGAGCAATTGGGCATTCTTGGCTCTTTCTTTCGAATTCAACTCCCGTCTGCTAGTCGTCTGCCTGCCGTCTGTCGGTTAGCCGAGAACGAGCAGAGCTGGTGAATCATCGGCATGTTTCTGCTCGTTTCTGCTGCTCGCAGTCAATTAGTACGGCTCTCATTCCTCCGGGCAAGGCGAAACGAGAGTTGATTAGTTCGTCTGCAGTTCGGTGCCCGAAAAAGCGGCCAGTAATTGAATTCTCGACTTCTTTCGGGGGGCACGAGCGGTTGGGCCACGTGGCTTCAAGCTTCCATTTCGCTTGTGGTGCGTGTTCCGTCCTTTCACTTTCATT
This sequence comes from Aphelenchoides fujianensis, assembly GCA_024699865.1. NCBI lineage: Eukaryota > Metazoa > Nematoda > Chromadorea > Rhabditida > Aphelenchoididae > Aphelenchoides > Aphelenchoides fujianensis. Next base: position 406,053 of record JAMPIO010000046.1, on the reverse strand, counting down.
TGGATCGACGTGCAGATACGCTTTCCCAAGCCCTTTGATTGCTTCTTGCTCTTTTGTTCTTCGACTGGCTGCGAAAAATCCATTAGCAAGCCAACGAGTCGTGTGATCGTTCGAAAAAATGTCTGCGGGCTCCGGCGGGTGGGCGCGCGGGACGACGGCCGTGCGAAATGCCCGTGCGGCGTCCTTCGCCGCCACCTGGACGAGCCCTCGGATTGTTTTTCTGCTGCCAAATGGGTGAAATCCGCTCTGCCCGCCGTCATCCAATCCCCGCAAAAAAAGACTAATGGCCGCCGATTTCTCCTGCTGCGCCTCCGCTCGTCTCGAGGTTCGCGCGGCGCTCTCGACGCAGCTGCCGCTCCGGCGAACGCGCAAAACAAAAAACATTCGAGGCGTTCGTCACGTAGTCGCCGGGCGGCGGTCAGCGGCAAAGCGGCTCCACGAATGACCGACGGGCAGTTCCCAGTGCAAGTGGAGCGGCGTAATGGACGGGGGCTCGCGTGATGCAAGCGCGCAGTCGAAAACAACTCGGCGATCCCCCCGCCTCCCGTTGACCTCCGCGCGGTGCGGCGAGCGAGTGGACGGGCGGCCGGTCAGCAAAAACATGCGAGTCGCCGGCGAACGTCAAAACAAAATCGTAAAATGCGAGGGCGAATGCACCAAACGTGCGGATTTGCTCCAAATTTTGTTGTTGTGACCTAAAAAACTGGGGCGTTGTTTACCGCATCTGGTGTAAAGATGCGGTAGACTGTGTGGAGCAGTTCGAGGTCGTCGGAATTGAACTTTGTCTTGTCAAGTGAACTCTCGCTGCTTTCTTGCCGTTAGGAGCATCAAAGAAGGAGACCTTTTCGGCTCGCTTGCTCGCTTTCTTTGCGCATCGCGGTTCGATCAAACAGGCGGCTCGGCGAGCGCGAAAGGCGCCAATCTTCTTTCCGCTCGTCCGCGCTCTTCTCGCTCGTGAGCCAAATGCTGCCCGTCCCATTCGCGCGGTGATTGAAGGACGTTTGCCGCGCGGACGGACGACCTTTGGGAACGTCGAGCCGCGAACGGAATGACAGCGCGGCCTTCGCTTTCGGCGCGCGAATGGGATCTCGAAGGGCGCGTTCACCTTTCGCTTTCTTCCCACTTCTTTCACGTCATCCACCGAACGATCCCCCCGCGCCAACGTTAGAGCGCCACGTTCCCGTGCGGCGGCCGCCGTTTGTTGATTTGCAAGTCGGAAACGTCGCCGTTTGTTTGTTGCGTGCGTGTGCCTGCAGGCGGGTTTTATCGGCGAGAAGCCCGCCCGCCCGGCCGAGTGCACCCCGATCGACGCGGCGAACGTGGAAGTTCGGCTGCGTGCATTCGACTTGCAATTCGGGCGGTCGCGCTTTTCGCTTCGAAGCGGCGAGCGTGCGGCGGGGTTTCATTCTTTCCTTCTTCCACTGCCGCCGCCGCCGCCTGCCCGAAGCGAACGAGCGGGACGGCCGTGCGGAACGGTCGGCCTTCAAATTTCGCCTCCGTCCGGGCCGCCCGTTCACTTCTATCCGCCGTCTTTCGCGTCGGCCGTCTCTCCGCAACGCCGCGGAGGGCTCTCGACGATTCGAACGTCTCGTCGCCCGCCTGCGAGGAGGGCGGGCCTCGGCGGGCGACGAACGGGGCGGGCAAAAAAGCGAATGTTTGGGCGCTCGTCTTTCGTTCGGCGGGCGGGCGGGCGACTGGCGGAGGGCGGGCCGCCAACTGGGCGGGGAGTGCAGTGCGTTCGGCCGCCTCGGTTTTTTGCTTGCTCGCTTCTTCGCTCCGCCGCGCCGCGTTCCCCGCCATTCGATTCGTTTTTGTGCTCGCAGGAGGGCCGCACAGCGGCGGCGGCGGCGGAAGAGCGCTGCGTGGAGAAGGACGAACTTTCTGCCGCTCGGCTCGCCTTCATGCCACGTCCTCGCCCCGTTCTCCGCACGCACGCCGACGGCCGTCCTCCGCGGGCTGTCGTTCGCTGGCGTCGGGCGGCGGCGGCGGCTGTGAGGACGGTCGGCGTCGTTCCTCCGTTCTGCCCGCTGCGTTCGTTTTTCTTCGAGGTTTTTTGCACGAACCGAAAAGAAGACGACGAGGCCGCCCGCCCGCCACTCGCTGGGGCCCCCATCAAACTGCAGCCGTGGCGGCGGCGGCAACGGGCGATGCGAGTGTTCTGCTCGTTTTCGCCACGCCACATGCCCGATTTGGTTTTCCGTCCTTTTCTTCTTCTCCATTCTCGCGCCTGCCTGCCGAAACTCGCCGCTGTTTCGGCCCGCCGCCCAACGCGCCGCGCAGCGATTCGCGCGGGCCCGATCGCGGCGACGGCGGCGGCCGTTCGGTCGCGAGTTTGGCGCCGATTTTCGGTCGGCGTGGTCGCGGAGACCGCACGCAATCGGGCGCTCCTCCTTTGCTCCGTTGAAAACAATGCGGGGGTTCGGTTTGCGAGTCGCTCGAATTCGCTCGCCGATCTCACCTCTTTTCAATCGAACATTCGCGGAACGTCCAAAGAAACACGCCGCTTCTCTTTCTTTCCTCCGAACTTTCCCCAATCGAATTGCGGCGATTTGTTTGCGCGAATCGAGCGGGAGGCGCGAGAGCGAGTGGCCTACTCGCCGGCGGCAGGCGGGCGGGCGGCTACGGTAGTTTTCCGCTCGCGCACTCCCGCCGATCACTTCCGTCCGCTCGCGTTCGCGTTCGATGCATGGCGACAGGCGTGGCGTTGAAAGACATGGGTAGTTAGACGCTGGACGTCGCGGCCGGCGGGCGTCCCCGCGCGGGGCGCTCGTGGCCGCGGCCCCCCGAGAAGTCGTGTAACTACTCGGTTTTTCACCGCTCGTTCTCATGTTGCCCTCCACTCCGACGGGGGCGGTCCTTCACTTCTCTGGGCACTGATTTGTGCTTGTTCTCGTGATAATTGCAGATTTCAGCCGTTTGAAGTTGAACTTGAATAAACCATTACCCCTTGCTTTCTTCTACGTTGGTTGGAAACGAAAGGAACGAAGGAACGGAAGCTGGAAGAGCACATGCAACACAGAGAACAGTAACCGGAGGAACTTCCGAGCATTGACAAGTCACACCATATGAGTTTGATCGGAAGGACGCGCCTGTCGGCAGTTCAAATCTCTGGTGCGGCTTCCTCGCTGTTCGCCTCCATCAGCGGATGCGCACCTTCCTTCGGAGATGATCGACGGCCGGCCAACCGAACAGACGGGCGGGCGGATCGACGCCATTCGATGAGGCGGTCGAACGGCGCCCAAGCGGAAGGTCGGAGGCCGAAGGGCGCCGTTCGCCGTCTTCCTTTCGGCCGTCCGATTTGACGAGCGGCCGCTTCGAACGACCCCCGCGGACACGCCGGTCGCCGTTTGATTGCGGCGGGCGGCTGTTCGGCGGCGGCGGCGGGATGCCGAAAAGCGAGGCGGCCGATCGGAACTTCCTTCCTCCGATTACGTCACCCCGCCCTTCGCCCTCCGCCTTGCCGCTCGATTGCCGCCCGCTTTGTTCCGATCGGCCGCCTCAAGTGGCCGATCGAACGGTCGGGCGGGCGGCTGCCGAAGATCAAAAGGCCGACGGAATTGGCGGGATGTCGATTTCGAATCCGAAGCACAGTTGTTGGCCAACGGATGAAAAGTGGCTTCAGAAAACGAACGTTCGCGCACATTAATCAACAAAAAGCAGCAGACAGTGCAGCGGCTCGAATCGTGAGCTGACAGAAGCAGCAAGAGGGACGCATTGCAAACACGGAGGACAACAACGATCATTGATTGCACCCGTAACCGCTCACAGCTTTGAATCGGCGAAAGATAAAGCGTTCAAGTGGAGTGATCGCATGCAAACCAAGGGGAATCGGTCCGTTCTCTCCGCCCTGTTTTGCTTGTTCGTTCGTTTTTGAAGAAGCCAATCGTTCTTTGCGTACAGAATTTCAAGAGCCGCGCGTTTGCGCCGATCAGCTACCGCTCTGCATGAACTTCACAGCAATTGAAGCAAAACCGCATAAACTACCGAGAACGAGCAGCAAATCTGAGATTCAGTATCTCTTTTCGGTTGCAATTCAATCCCTTCTAATGCTCGTTGTTCAGCTCCGTTCACTCATAATTTCATCGGCATTCGGCACAAACACAATCCACCTGCCTTTAGCGAAAGAAATAACCAGCTTACTGCGAGCAGGCGAACAGAAGAGTTGACCGAGCGACTCACGCAGGCGAGAGAGCTGACTCGCCGGCCGCCGTCTAATTTCTGCTTCGTCACTTTTGGCTTTTCGCGCACTTCCAGCCGCTTTTCGGACACGACGGCCACGTGAACGCGCCGCCGGCAGCCGCCCGTCGGTCAAATTGCTCCCTGATTACGCGCCGTCGACCGTTGGGAAGCGCGTGGTCGGAAATGGCGCGTAATTGAGCGTTTCGCTCACAACCGTTGATTCCGCCATCCGGCCAGACGAACGTTCCGCTCGATTCCGAGGATCCGGTGCTCGATCGACGTCCACTCCCGCCGACTCCACGCGGATGTGCGATGAGCGTCTTCTGCTTCTTTCGCCGCTCGAAGTACCCGCGACGAGTCTACGTCGGGAATAATCATTTCTGTGGCATGAAATGGTGCAACAAGGACATCTGCGGCATCTTCTGCGCCATGTTCACGTGGTGAGTTCCCTTCTGTGATTATTTCTCGAGGAATTTACCAGAAAATTGAAGAATTCTCGTCTACTTTCCAATTATTCGCTTAATTTTGGCTCGTTCAGGTTCCTCATGGGCTACGCGCAGTTCTGCGTCTGCTTCGTGATGATGGCGTCGTGGCCCGCGCGACCTCTGTGGCAGGGCGTGAACTTCGCGATCTTCCAGTCGTTCTTTGTGCTCTCCTTCCTCTCGCACTTCCGCACGATGACCACCGATCCGGGCGCCGTGCCCAAGGGCAACCTCACCGAAGACTACCTGCAGCGACTGGAGCGGGAGCGCGCCGTTGGAGCGCCCATCTACAAGTGCCAGCGGTGCGCGTCGGTGAAGCCGGAACGCGCCCACCACTGCTCCGTCTGTGATCGCTGCATCAAACGGATGGATCACCACTGTTCGTTTGCTTTCTTTCGTTACGTTGATTCCATCGTGCTTGCAGGTCCGTGGGTGAACAACTGCGTCGGAGAGGCGAATCAAAAGACGTTCGTTCTGTTCACGGTACGTACACTTCTTCCTCTTCGTTTGCATTCGATCGCTTACAGATGTACATCGCCCTGATGTCGCTGCACGTGTTGATGTGGACGGTCTTCCAATTCATACAGTGCGTGGACGACGAATTCCGGCAGTGCTCCACGTTCGGGCCGCCCGCAACCACGATCATCCTCATTTTCCTGCTGTTCGAAGCGATCCTCTTCTCCATCTTCACCGCGGTCATGCTCGGCACGCAGCTGTCGGCCATTTGCGCCGACCAGACGGGCATCGAGTCGCTGCGCAAGGAGTCGCACTCGAACGGCGGCGGTTGGCGCAAAAACATGCAGGTGGTCTTCGGCGGTCCGCTTTCCCTCCGCTGGTTCAACCCGCTGGCCGCCCCGTTCATCACCGAGAAGGCGTTCGAGTTCTCGGTTTGATCCCCGCCTCGAATCGATCCCATCGGTCCTCCACCTCTCATTCGACCAGCTATTCACCGTCTTCGTCGTGCTTTCAACCCACTGGAATTCTTCCGTCTTCTTAATTCTTTTGTTTCGAATCTCTCCGAACAAAATCCACCCTTCTTTCGTGCATTTGTTTCTCCTCGCGCTCTTCACTTCCGACTTCTATGGTCAATTATTTGGTTCGTATTTATTTGTTGCCCGTGTGTACAGCGGAGTGAATAAACGAGTAGAATGCGGACGATTTGGACGAGTGGACGGCACTTGGAATGTTCTCTGGACATCCCCAACGGTTATCTCTTGCTCCTCTTCCGCTTTGTACTCCGTCGAGTTCAGATCGTTCGTCAAAGCGGGTACACGCGCCGACCGCTCGGATGTCGCTGTCGACGTCGCTGATGACCGGCGGATTCGGGCGGCTGCTGGCGGCAGTGGCGCGCTTCCACGCGCTGATCACCACCCTCTGCCTGTTCGCCCCCTTCCTCTACCTGAGCATCGCCGCCTGGCCCGGCTTCGTCGAGCACACGCGCATCTCCGAGAACGCCCTCCTGCCCGGCCTCGTCGACGAGAAGTGGGCGAATCAGGCGGACGTCCACCGAGTGCTCCAAGAGTTGAAGGCCACCGAGGGCGAGAAGTGAGTCTCTTTTATTCATTCCTATTTCCCTCTGGTTCGTCTTCAGAAACAACCAGAAACGAGGCCAAATCGTCTTCGAACAGCTGGAGCAGTTTGGCCTCGAAGACTACCGGCAGGAATTTCACTCGAATTTGTCCGTACGTCCACTCAATTTCTTTCTTCTTTAATTTCTGTCTGTTGCTTCCAGCACGTCTCCGGAACGAACGTCGTCGGCGTGGTGCGGGCGGTTCGCGCGACGCCTGGCGAGGCGATCCTGCTCGCCGTTCGGTACGTTCTTTTCTTTCGTTGCAGTTGTCGATCGATTGCTGATCATCCAGCTTCTTATTCGTTCAATCGTTGCAGGCTGGCCGCCGACCAACACCACGCGATTGCCGTCGCTCTTTCGTTGGCCCGTCACTCCAAAAGTGCGTTCTCCCATCTTCCTCCTTTCTTTACACCGCTTTAGACCAAAACTACTGGGCACGCGACCTGATCTTCCTGTTCGTGGACGGTGCGGACGCGAACAGCGGCACCTTGGCGTGGCTGCAGGCGTACAACGGCGAGGAGCCGAACAAGTACCTCCACGCCGCCCCGCTGCCCACCCACTCGGGCACCATCGTCGGCGGGATAGTGCTGGACCTGTCGATGCCCGAGTTCACGCACTTCCAAATCCAGTACCTCGGAGTGAGTTCTCTTCCATTCATCTTCCTTTATTCCTGTGGTTTGAGGTCAACGGCCTGTTGCCGAACCTCGACGTCTTCAACCTGTTCGTGCGGCTGTGCGACAAGCACGGCGTCACGTCGATCATTCAACACCACCACGGCCGCGGCAAGTACGCGAACGTCGAGATCCTCTGGCGCGGAGTCTTCGCTCAGGTACTCGCTTTCCTTCCTTCATTGATTTAATCCCCTTAAGGCGTTCAACGAGGTGGAGGGCATCCACTCGGTGCTCAACCACTACCGCATTCACTCGGTGACCCTGAAGGCGGCCCGCAATCGGCAGTACCGCGCCCAGAGCACCGACGCCGCCGCCCACGTGCTGGAGGCGGGACTGCGCTCGTTGAACAACATCCTCGAGAAGCTGCACCAATCGTACTTCTTCTACCTGCTCGTGAACCCCAACCACTTCCTGTCGATCGCCTACTTCTTCCCCGCTCTCGCCATCCAAACGCTCCCCTTCCTGCTGCAGCAATATCGGGCGTTTGCGGCGATTCGCGGCTTCGACACGCCGCTGATCGCGTGGGCGACCACGCAGTTGTGGGCGTTGGGCGTCTACTTTGCGCACGTGCTGCTCTACGAGTGGCTTCAGCGCCCGGACGTGCGGCTGGTCGAGCCGTTCGCCTCGTGGTCCGAATCCCAGTGGTCGATCGCCGTCCTCGCGTTCAACGTCGTCTGGCCGATTGTGTTCGCTTCCAAGATGTGAGTTCCTCTTTTCTATAGCCTCTTCTAATGGGAATTGCAGCTACTCGCACGCCGAGTCGGCGATCATCCGCTGCCTGTTCTTCAACGGCCTGACGGTCGTTCTGCTGTGCGTCGGCCTGCTGAACATCTCGACCGGCTTGTACCTCGGCTTCTACCTGCTCGTCTCCCACTCGGTCACTCGCATGTTGTGAGTTCTTTCGATCCTTCCCATTCGATTTGCTTCCTCTCGTGTTCAGCCCGTGGAACAACTTCGCCACTCGGACGATCTACGGGCTGCTCATGAATCCGATCGTCTTCTACACGGCGACCGTCGTGCTCGCCGCCCATTTCCAGCTGTGGCCGCACGAGTTGGGACGCGTGGGGATCAAAGGTTCGCTTCTCAACTCGTCGCTCATCCGTCTCCTTTGTGCTTCAGACCTGAGCAACCTCGAGCGAGTGGCGGTGTTTGTCGGACGGGAGGGCCGCCGCTTCCTGACCGCCCATTTGCAACACAACACCTGCAACTTCCTGCTGTTCGCGTTCGTCGGCCAGATTTCGCACACGATCTTCATCTCGCTGGTCGGCTGGGAGTTCTGCAAGCCGGACGAGATCGCGGTGGCCACCGACGCGAAGAAGGAGCAGCTGGAGGAGAAGAAGAAGCGTTGAGCTCCCCGTTCTTTTGTTTGTTCGTGATCAAAGGGTCCTTTCACTTTACGCGCCGCTTCGAATCGGAAGCATTTCGGTCTTTGTTTTCCGTTTGATTGTTTAGAGCGGAGAGAATAAATTATTTTCGATCTCAACGGGCGGATTGCGAGCGAGTATTGACGGGTTGCATTACCCAGTTTTATTTCTTTCGTTTTCCCTTGAATTCCATTCGTTAATCCCTCATCGTTCTAGGCGGAGCAAACCGGACTGCGAGAATTTCTCTGCCCGAGGACTGAACGAAGCCGAGAGCGATGCCCGCCTTCCGGACGGCCAAGTGGGATCCGAGCCTGATCATCGGGCAGATCGCCTGCAATCAGTGCATCTTCTACTCGGCCGAGTGCGCCCTGATGTTCGCGTGGAGTTTCTTTGGCCTCTACAAGCCGAACCTCGACCACGTGTTCACGCCGATCGTGAGTTCTCCTTCGATCATTCTTTCGATCTGTTCCTCGCTCATTTGCAGACCGCCCGCCCGGTTTCGATCATCCAGCTGATGTCGGCGGCCGTCCTCGGCTACGCCTTCTCGCACGTGATCCAACGCTCGAAGAACTGCCTCGACTTCGCGTGCACCCTCCACTTCTGGCACCTGATCCTCGTGGTCGTCTACAACGGCCTCTTCCCCACGCAACTCAACTGGTGGCTGCTGCAGTTGGTCAGTGTGACGATCACGACGGTCGTCGGCGAGTATTTCTGCATGTGAGTCCTCTCTTTCCTTTGATTCAATCGACTGCTCGATGTTCAGGCTGAAAGAATCCGAGGAGATCCCGCTCACCCACCCGACCGCCTCGTCCAACTCGCAAGCGGGCGGCGGCGGCCAATCCGACTGATCGGACGGCTGTGCATCCGTTTCCCTCTAATCAACAGAATTCTATCCTCCGTCTGTCGCATAAATCCACCGCCTTCTAATCGTCGTCTTCTCGCAATCATAACCGCTCGGGTATTTTCGGTTCTTTCCGCGTCCCTCCGCCTAATCCACCTGCAGTCCGCTTCTCCAGCCAACGGTGCCACTTTACGTTCATTTCTTTCCCGTTTCTTTGTCCTTCGTTTGGGATTCCCACTCGTGTGTTGCATGAACCGTAAACAAGAGAATAAACACGTGTACATTGCCGACAGACGGCCGTTGATGATCGATGATTGTTGCTCGAACATTCTACCGTTCAAACCACGCCAATCTGCCCTTGATTCTTCGTTGTTTAGTGCGGAAGATGACTCAACTGCGGTTAGTCCGCTTCGTCCACCCGCCTTTCCGCCTGCTCGTTCGTCGCTCGTCGACGGCCGCCCACTCGACCGCTGGAGAGGCAGAAGCTGAAGGATTGTCCAAGGCGCCGCTCTTCCCGACGAAAGCCCGCTCGAGCGGAGAAGCCGCTTCGTTCGTGGACTTCCGCCGCGTTCGCTGCAAGGGCGGGGACGGCGGCAACGGGATGGTTTCGTTCCTGCGCGAGTACAAGGTCCCTTTCGGAGGGCCGGACGGCGGGAACGGGGGCAACGGCGGGCACGTGATCTTCAAAGGTTCCTTTCCACTCATTCTTCGTGTTCATTCGTCTGTTTGCAGCGAACTCGAAGACGAAGGACCTCTCCGGCGTCGCCACGATGCTGAAGGCGCCGAACGGCGAGTACGGGCACACGAAGTGTTGCCACGGGAAGTCGGCCGAGCATCGCGTCGTTTCGGTTCGCTCCCTCCCTTTTGCTTCAATCATTTCTTGCATTTCAGGTCCCGTTGAGCACGCTGATCAAGGACCCGGCAGACGGGCGCGTGGTCCACGAGCTGCTCGAAGAAGCGGAGGTTTTCGTCGCCGCTCGAGGCGGGGCCGGCGGTCACGGGAATCACTTCTACGTGTCCAATCAGGTGCGGAAGCCCGTGAAAGCGGAGTTGGGCGGCGTGGGCGAGGAGACGCGCTACGAGCTGGAGATGCGCGTGATGGCGACCGCCGGACTGATCGGCTTCCCGAACGCCGGCAAATCGTGAATCTTCTCTCGGCATTCCTTTGTTCATTCCTCTCTGCTTCAGGACGTTCTTGCGAGCAATCTCCCGCGCGAAGCCGAAGGTCGCCGCCTATCCGTTCACGACGCTCAAGCCGCACGTGGGGGTCGTGAACTACGCGGATTTCGCGCAGGTCGCCGGTTTGTTCCCTCCCTTTCGTTCAATTCACTTTCGTTTGCTCGCCCTCCAGTGGCCGACATCCCCGGCCTCATCGAAGGCGCCCACCGGAACGTGGGGCTCGGCTTCAGCTTCCTGCGGCACGTCCAACGCTGCCACTCGCTGTTCTTCGTGGTCGACTTCGCGCTCGGCGAGTGGCGAGAGCAGTTCGACTCGCTGCGCGAAGAACTGCGCCTCTACAACCCCGAGCTGCTGGAAAAGAAGACGACGATCATCCTGAACAAGATCGACTTGATGACCTCCGAAGTGAGTTCTTACGCTTTACACCATGATCCCTTTTTCGATTTAGACGGAGAAGCAGGCGATTCGGGAGCAATTCGCCGAGTTCCCCGACTTCTTCTTTGTCTCCGCAAAAGAGGGCGTCGGGCTGGAAGAAGTGATGGTCCACTTGAGGCACGAGTACGACGAGTTCCTCTCCGAACAGAAGCGGCGGATCGCAAACGTCCGCAAGTTCGAGATCGTCGAGGGATGAACGGTCATTGATTAGGTTCCTGATTGTTTCTGTTTGCCAGTTCGTTTGGAATAAACTCCGAGGACTCTCACTACTTCAGCCGCCTTTAGCGATAGAAACTCCTTTATTCTCTCGATAGAATTGACATGAACGTTTGCGAAAGCGGGTGGAATTCGGGAGCACTCCGTAAGGCAAATGCGACTAGCGACCGACGAAAGGAACAATCCGTTCGGTTAAGCGGAAATAAATAGGGGAAGGAATGGTGACTATGCTCGAATTCTCTCGACAAAAGACGAAGCTGTTCACATGTTCTTCAGTTGATTCCGCAGGGCGGAGAGGTCGACCTTCGGCTTCTCCTCCTCTTCCTCCTCCGTTGGGTCGTCTTCCGGCTCGTCCGTTCGGTCGGGCGCGTCGTAGGCGAACCGGAGGCCTTCGGAAGCGGCTTGAGTGGACGAGGAGGCGGGCGGGTGGCTCGCGGAAGCTCCCTCGGCGCCGCCCTCCTCCTCGACGCACTCGATCCCCCAATCGTTGGATTCGTGGACGACGGCCGGCTCTTCGGCCGCCTTCTTCTCCTCGGCGGGCGGTTCACGGGCGAGTTTCTCCTGAACGGGGGCATTCAATAGACGAACGAAAGAAGCGGAACGCCCACTTGGTATTCTCCTTCTGCCGCTTCTGACACCACCGATCGTCGCACTGCGGGTTCGGCTTGATCTCCTGCCGCGGGAAGAAGTCGGCCAGCGCGTTGTAGCCGAGGTAGTGCGAGACCTCGCCGAATTTCAGCAGGTACCTGCAATCAACGATCGAATAAAATAGAGGGAAGTGGGGGACGAACTTGAGCGTGTTCTGGACCAAGAAGCCGGCCACAACGGCCATCGTCGTGGGCAGACTGGCCGCACAGACGCCCTCCTTCTTCAGCGTCTTCTCGTCGATCTTTGACGCAACGACCAGCGGCGGAAGGCACTGCAAACAGCGAACGATTGAATAGAACGAAGGCTGGAGGGCTAACGGCAAAGCACGCGGTTCGGCCGGGCTCCAGGTACTGAATGTGGCCGGAGACCGCGTTCTCGCTCACGCCCGACTCCATCCACGTTTGGTTCTCCTCGTTGCAGGCCTGCAAGCACAAATGAATGAAGAAGGAAGCGGGGGAACGAACGGTGTTGACGGTCATTCGAGCCTCAAAGTTGTCCACGCAGCTCAGCACCAAATCGACCTGCCCGCCGTCCATGCTGCCGTGCCTAAAGCGGAGGGAATGGGAAGAAGCCGACGGAAAGAACGCACTTGATTCGGTCGACGAACGTCTTGAAGTTGTCCAGCGTCGTGATGTTCATGTTGTGGACCTCGAATTGGACGTCCGGATTGATCAGACTGCAAGAAGAATGAATGAAAGGGAGGACGGAGGAGAGACGAACGCAAGGGTGTCCCGTGCGGCCTCGACCTTGGAGAGCCCGCTCTGATGGGGTTGGTAGAAGAGTCGGTTCATGTTCGCCATCTCAACTTTGTCGTAGTCGTAGAGAATGAGCTTCCCGACGCCGCAACGTGTGAGCATTTCGGCGACCACCGAGCCGACGCCGCCCACGCCCACGACGACGACGGTGAACGTGCGGATGCGCTCGTAGTCCTCGACGATCCCCATCCGCTTCAACGCCATCAGCCGGCTGTAGGGGTTCGAGTCCACGACCTCGGCGCTCATCGCGGCGATTCGCTCGCGTTTCGGCTGCGCGACGCCCGCCGCTGCGGCCGGTGGTTTCTCGCCGGCCTTTGGCTTTCTCCTGAACGAACGACGGAAATATTGGGAAAGAAATCAAACGAAAGAAAACTCACCTTCTTCTTCGCAATCAACTGCTGGACTTCCACCTCGGTTTTGTCGTTGAAATCTTTGAGCTGGTCGTGCATCTCGCGGATTTTCTCCATCGGGTTCGTCTTGTCCGCCATTTCGGAGCGAACGGAACGAAGAAGCCGAAGGAAATCGGAAGGAATCAGCGGAAAACGTGAACGCGCGACCGCCGTCGAGTTCCACGCGGCTCCGCGTCGTCGCAGCGGGGAAGACTTGACGCGGCGTGTCAAGAGGCGCCCGCTGGACGGCGCTCTTTCGAAGCCGCATTTCGAAAAGCAAACAGTTGGACGCGTCCGAGAATCTCCGCCCCCTTCGCTTCGAGCAGGCGGCCGCAAAAAGCCGCCAGTCGTTTCGGTCGGCGGCGGCGGGGCGGTCGGGCGGGCGTTTGGCTCCGCTTTTTCGCCGTTCGAACCGCCGAGTTTTCGGCTTTTCGCTGGACGTCGCCGGCGGCCGCCGCGATGACCGTAGGCGCGTCCAGCGGGTAGAAGCGCGCCGAAAACCAAACCGGAGGGAAAAAGCGGCCGCTAGCCGGCTGAACAAGCGGCTTTTTTCGCTTCGCGGGCGAAGGGCGCTTCACTTTTGCCCGCACTCGACCGCCCGTCCGCCCGCTTCTTTGTGTCCAGACCGTGCCGGCGGGAGAAAGGGCGCGTCTTCTTTTGGGCACGCCGCCCGATTCTTCGGAGAAGTTCGCCGGCTTCTGTCGACTCGACGTGGGTTCTCCGAATCTCCGCCTTTTGTTCGACTCGGCCTCCGACTTTCGACCGAGCGCCCCCTAACAAAGCCAATTCGGGCGGCTTTTCGCCTGCGAATCCGCTTTCTCCGGGTTCCTTCTTTCTTTTACTCGTGAATCCTCGATTCCAAAGCCAATACCCGTTGATGAATGTCGCCCAATTCGTCGCCCAATTGATTTGATTTACGGCGACCATCGCAAAGCGGAAACCGCCGCCATTGGCATTCGGTTTTCGAGGGGTGGAAGGCGGAAATCGTTTCCGTTTTATCGAATTTGCTCACTCGACCACCCGGAAGACGTGAATCGAAGGTCGAGGGCGCGTAGCGTGGGATCCTCGCCGCTTTCGTTTTCGGCGGCCATTCGGGTCGGCGGACGCTCGATTTTCCCATTGGTATTGGATTCTTGTATCCGCTTACGCCCTCCCTCTTCCTCTTCCTTCTTTCGTTGCTCTTTGTTTCGTTCGTTTTCGCTCGGGTCCGCTTGGATTCGATTGTTCCTCCTTCTTTCCGGTGGGTTTCCCTTGGGGATTGTTCGTGTTCTCTAGGCTTTCGGCGAGTATTGATTCTCGATGTTCGGACCTCCGTTTCGGCTTCTTTTGTTCTCGGAATGACGAACATCGGAAGCGGAAGAGAAGCGGGATGACGGCAGCGAGCGGGAGGCGGGCGGGCGGGCGGATCGCGAGCAATCCGTCGCCCATCTTCGCGTTTCCCGTCGTTTCGTCAACGCCGCCGGACGGGCGGGCGGGGCGGAATGAATCGAATCGCCCGCCCGCTCGGGTCGATCTCGGCGGCGACGATCCGTTCGCTCCTTCCCGCCGCCCGCCCGCCCACCTTGTCGCTCGCCACGTCACGTCCGGCGGGCGGCAAATTTCGCTCTCTTGCGTTTGGTTTGCGTTCAACTGTGCGACCGTTTTATTGCGTTGAACTCTGCTGCTCGCTCATTTGAACTCTTGAACACTTGGGTTCGATGACCAAATCGAAACAATTGTGGTCTTTGACCAATTCTTCGTTGTGCATTCCTTGTGCTTCCCATTTCTCGACCTCTCGACTCATTCCGCTCGTTCCAGCTCCGGTCATGTCCCCACTTCCGTGCGAGGACCGCCCGACCGTCTCGTCGGAGTGCGCGCCCGTCGCCGAGCGGAAGCCGGCGGCCGAAGAGCCGCGCGTTCAACCGGCCGAACCGAACGGCCAGCGGAAGCCGACGAGGAAGCGCGAGGCCACGAAGGAGGCGGTCGAGCAGAAGGCCGCCGAGTTGTTCGAAACTCACCGCATTTTGGTCGGAAAGGAGGGCCAATGGTCGGCGGAGCGGATCGAAGAGGAGCGCGCGAAAGGAGCGGACAAATTCCTCCGTTTGGCCAACCGAGCGATCCGTGAGTTCTCCCTCTCCTCCACTCACTACTCCGCTCTTGCAGAAGCCGGCCACTTCGCGCACACGGACGACCTGGAGCTCGTGCGCGCCGACGCCCAACACAAGCAGGCGCTCGAACTTCTCCGGCGTTTCCATTCGTGATCCCTCCAGTGGCCCCCAATCATTAGCTACCTCTACTTCTCCTTTAATTAATGTTCTAACTTTATTCCCACGGGCTTTTCTCACCTTTCGAGTGCTTTCTTTTGTGTTCACGAGCCACGCGTTTCGGCGACGAATAAACAAAACTTTCGTGTGTGCCGTGGACTCTTGTTCGTTCTCCTTTGCGGATTGCCGTTCAATGCTTGCTATTTGATTACTGGTGTAAAGTGATGGTTTGGACTTCTTTACGCGTTTATCTTCCCGTTTGGCAACTTCTTTCCTGTTGCTGCCCTCCTAATTGGTTCTTGCTGGGGACATTCGCGCTGGACGACGAACGCCGCGGAATTCGAGATCCTTTTGCTGAAAGTAGGGAAGATTGCGTGCTCTCGTCAGTTTCCGCCTGTTTTCGACAGCCCTTTGAGTTTCGCTCATTCATTAGCACGTTTGTTCGCTCTTTTCCCTCTGCGGGCATCCATACGCGGTCATTTCGTCTCGTTTCCGTTCGTGCTCTCGATGGGTCGGTTTTTGTGAAGGGGCAAGGGTTGAGTTCCGCCGTGAATCGCGTTCGTGACCTTTTGCCGCGAATTCTACCGCTCAACCAACTCATTTACCACTTGTTGCAGAAACCCCACTTCTCACTCTTCTGCTCTCAAGCCGCTGGAAAGGATGTCCGACCGGAAGACGAAGTTCACGCTGGACGAGTCGGTGGAGGTGTTCGCGCCGCCGGAGGCGCTGCGGGCGGGCGCCCACGTAAAGGACCTGCCCGGCTACCACGCGCTGTACGACCGGTCGACGCGCGACGCGGACGAGTTCTGGCTGGAGGCCGCCCGCGAGCTCTTCTTCGCGGAGTCCAGCACGCGCGGCCTCGAGTGGAACTTCGACGTGCGCAAGGGCCCCGTCTTCACGCGCTTTATGGCCGGCTCCAAGACCAACATTTCGTACAACTGCTTGGAGCGCGCCGTGGCCAACGGTTCGTCCGCTCCGTCCTCTCACGCACCTCTTCCTTTTGTTGCAGGCCTCGGCCAGAAGATCGCCTACAAGTGGGTGGGCAACGAGCCGGGCGACGAGCAGACGATCACCTACCAGCAGCTGCTCGACCAGGTGGCCGTCTTCTCGACCGTCCTCCGCTCCAAGGGCGTGTGCAAAGGCGACGTCGTCGCGATCTACCTGCCGATGATCCTCGAGCTTCCCGTCGCGATGCTCGCGTGCGCCCGCATCGGCGCCCCGCACTCGGTGATCTTCGCCGGCTTCTCCGCCGAGTCGCTCGCCCAACGCGTCCAGCAGGCCGACGCCCGCGTGTTGATCACGGCGGACGCGTTCTGCCGCGGGCCGAAGCTCATCCACCTCAAGGTTTGCGGCTACTTCTTGTTGCACTCACTCCTCGCCTTGCTTCAGGCTCTCGCCGACCGCGCGCTGGCCATCTGCGAGCAGGCCGGCCACTCCGTGCGCACGCAAATCGTCGTCGAACACGCCGCGCGCGTCCGCCTGCCCGCCGGCGTCTCGCCGCCCGCCGTCCAGTGGAACGCGGTGGACGTGAAGTGGGCGGAGGAAATGGAGAAGTTGTGAGTCCTCCGGCCTTCCATTCCAATGCTTCCTCTACGTTCAGTGCCGGTGTGGAGACTCCCGTCGAGTGGATGGACGCCGAAGACCAGCTTTTCGTCCTGTACACGAGTGGATCGACGGGAGTGCCCAAAGGTTCGTTCTTTTGAGGATTCCCTTCATGCTTTGCCGCAGGAATCGTTCACACAACTGCGGGCTACATGGTCTACGCGTACACGACCTGCAAGCTGACCTTCGACGCTCAGAAGGACGACGTCTTCTGGTGCACGGCCGACTGCGGTGAGCGTCCACTCGTTCTTTCCGATACCCACTGATTTCTGCCGGTTTGCAGGCTGGATCACGGGCCACAGCTACGTGGTTTACGGACCGCTGCTGAACGGCTTGACGTCCGTCTTCTTCGAGGGCATCCCCACCTATCCGACGGCCGCCCGCACGTGGCAGATGGTCGAGGAGCACAAGGTAGCCGCTCCTTTCCGTTTGGGCACTCATTGATTGGTTGCAGGTGACCAAGCTGTACACGAGTCCGACGGCCGTCCGCTGCCTCATGGGCTTCTCGCAGGAGATGGTCACCGCGCACGACCGCTCCTCGCTGAAGGTCGTCGGAACGGTCGGCGAGCCGATCAATCCGAAGGCGTGGCTGTGGCTGCACGAGGTGGTCGGCGAGGGACGGGCGGCCATTGTGGACACGGTGAGCACTCTCTTGAGCTTCCTCTCATTGTTCTCCGTTCGTTTCAGTACTGGCAGACGGAGACCGGTGAGTTCCTTTAGAGAAACTGATCGAAAACTCCCGGTGTAGGTGGCCACGTGATCACCGCGCTGCCCGCCGCGACGCCCACGAAGCCCGGCTCGGCGACGCTGCCGTTCCCGGGCGTGCGGCCGGTGCTCGTCGACCACGACGGGGCGATCGTCGAGGGGCCCGGCGAGGGCAATCTGGTGCGTTCCACTCCCTCCAATTACTCCTGCTCGTTCGTTTAGTGCTTCGCCGCGCCCTGGCCGGGCATCAGCCGGACGGTGCTCGGAGACCACGAGCGCTTCGAGAAGACGTACTTCCGCTCCTTCCCCGGTCTCTACTTCACGGGCGACGGGGCGCGTCGCGACGAGGACGGCTACTTTTGGGTCACGGGCCGCGTGGACGACCTGATGAACGTCTCCGGCCACCTTCTGTCGACGGCGGAGATCGAGAGCGCCCTCGCCGCCCACCCGGACGTCGTGGAGGCGGCGGTGGTCGCCGCAGAGCACGAGATCAAAGGCCACTTCCCGTACGCCTTCGTGGTCATCCGAAAGGCGGGTGACCGTCCCTGCTTCCGCTCATCTCCCCGTTGTTCAGGACAAACAACTCACGGACTCGCTCGTCCATCAGCTGAAACTGTTGGTGCGCGAGAAGATCGGGCCGATCGCCGTGCCGGACGAGGTCCAGTTGGCGCCCGGCAAGTCCCCTCCTTTCCCCTTCCTTTCAATCGACTGCTCGTTGCAGGGCTCCCGAAGACCCGCTCCGGCAAGGTGACTCGCCGCATCCTCCGCAAGATCGCCGAGGGCGACAAGGCGGCCGACCTGGGCGACACCTCGACGCTCATCGACTCGGCCGTCATCGAGGAGCTGTGGATCGCCCGCGTGCCCGCCCGCAATGGCTGAGCGCTGTGGACGGCCACTCTCGTCGTTTTTCACTTGCTGTTCGTTTTGTGATCGAGTGACTATGGAACGCAATAAACACACTTCATTTGGGCTGATGGAAGAACGGGGAAAATTGTGTCTGGCCGAGCAACAGGAGGAGGAGCGACCGAACGCGCGGCATCCCGTCGAATCGTGCAGCTCGCCAATGTTCGAGTGGACGAACTGGAGCACCGCGTCGCGTAACTCGCCGACGTACTCGTGGCTGAGAACGGGCGGCAAAGCGCGGAGAACGGTGGCGAAAAAGAGTGAGCAAACGATTGCCGGCTAAAGCGAGGCATCGAAAAGGACCAAAGGTTGGATGCTTTTTCATGAGAACTGCAGCAATGCCGCGAATTGCGTACACAAAGCTCGATCACTTCCCAGTGGTGCGCGACCAAAACAAACGCAATCTCGACCGCCTAAATGACGCTCAGCCAACCGACCTTTCCACCGCTCGGTTGACGAGAAGTGGGCGGGATTCTCACGACCTCCGCTGATTGCGCACGGCGTGGGCGGGCGGCATGGGTCAAGTCGAAGTGGTTGAAAAGGCACAACCCGCTGCATACCACGCATTCGGTTTTTCTGCAGCCCCTCCCTTCCCCGCACTCGCCTGCCGCTCCCCTGCCGCTTTGTCGTGGTGAGTTTAAGCGGAGTTTTCGGTCGGTCGTTTACTCTCCGCACTCGTTTCAGAATCATGTCGACAACCACTTCGTATCGCTGGGAACTGGCCAACTTCCGCGATCGCTCGAATGCCGCCGCTGTGGGAGAGGGGTGGACCAGTCCGTCGTTTGCGCTGAACGGCGTTTCCGGCGCTCAATTCCAGCTCTTTCTCGTGCCCAAGCATCACACTAAGGACGGGCGTGATATGAGGGAGTTCGGCTTGACGTGTACGCAGTTGAGCGACCACTCTTCTGTTCGCCTTCAGTTCGGGATGTGGTTCGAAAACGCCGTCGGAGCGGCCACGGCTATATTTGGTACGCCTTAAATTTCCAACACGGCACTGCATAACTGTATTGCAGTCGACTACGAGAAGTTTCTTGTAGGACAAAAGCCCGGACGGAACGGCTGCTGGTCGCGCGACATTCAGCACATTGTCGGCGAAGGGCCCCTGTTTTTCTGCTGCGATATCGGCCGCGTCGATGCCATCGAAATGACTCCCGCTGATCCGATGATCGAAGACGTCAAGACGCGCGTGCTCGGCAATTTTGGCGCCACGCTTTGGGACGACGAGTTCGTGGACTTCGCCGTGCGCGCGAACGAGCGAGTTTTCAAGGCATGGCCTCCTCTCTAGACGCTCATTACTAATGCGTTTGTACAGGTCCACAAGTTCGTGCTCGTCTCGCAATCGGACTACTTCAAGGGCGTGTTCCGTCACGACTCGGAGGTCAAACGGAAGGGAATGATCGAACTGAAGCACTCGGCCGAGGTGATTGAGAAGATTCTTTGCTTCATGTACACGGGCGAAGTGGGGGACTTGGAGGCGTGCGCTCGCGATCTTCTGCCCGCTGCCGACTACTACCAGTTGGCGGTCTTGCAGGTTAGTCCGCGTTTCTCTTGTGTCTTCACTTCTTTCCATTCACTTTCAGGAGATGTGCACTACGTCGATTCTCGAGTCTCTTTCCCTGGAAACAATCATCGAAGATCTCCGGCTCGCCTTCACGCTCGTCCACCTTCAAGGCTTTAAGAACCAGCTGCTCAAATTCGCGAAGCAAAATGCGAAGGCAACCAGCGAGTTGCCTGCTTTCACGGACGAATTCATCCGCGACAATCCGGAGCTGAACAAAGAGTTGCAGCAATTGTTCGCCGAGTGAGCTCCAGTCATTTTGCTTTTGCGATTGATACTGTTATCCAATGAATAAACCTATCGACAAGCGAACAACGTAACAAGAATGGGTTGATTTGCTACAAAAGAGCGGAGGGCACGTCTAACTCCACTTGGGCAGCCAATTCACTGCTTCCATTGGGCATCCAATTTCTTATAACTCCTTTTTGTTCCTTGTCTGTCGAAAGCGTTCGATAAACTTGTTGCGTTTATTGGAGAACGAACGAACGAAGGAATGGACATGCGAGTCGTACTTCACGTCCACTTCACAGAATTCACCAGAATCAATGCCGTCCCGTCTTCGACTGCCTATCGCGAGCAGCCCGCAGAGACTGTTAAAGGCGGCGTGGGAGCAGAGAAGAAGGATCGTGCCGTTCTCATTCTCGTCGCACATCCATTTTGAATCACGTGCAAATCTTCGAAGGCAGGAGAACACAGCCGAATGGTGGGCTTTCTGAAACGAGTGAGAACTTGCGGACCGACTTGCAGACGGCGGAACGAGGCCGAGAGCGAGGGCTTTGGGTGGGATTTCGTCGAACGAATACTCCGTTTCGTGTACACGGGCGAAGTGGAGGAGTTCGAGCGAGTGGCCGTCGCACACCTCCCACTCGCCAGTGGGTACGGGCTGAAGCTGCTGCAAGCTCGCGCACTTTCAGCTTCTTTCTTCACTGTTCTCCTCTGCAACAAACGAACGAGTAGGAAAGGATCAAAAGAAGAGTTAACGGAACGAAACTGACTGACGAAAGCGGGGGTACACGCGGAAGCGACACACTTGCGATGGCGTGCAGAAAGAAGCGAGTGAGCGGAAAGGCGAAAAAGAGGCTTATTGCAAGACAAAGCTCGAAATCCGAGACCCATACGATCTTCCGGCCATACACGCAAATCGCTTTCAGAGCGAAAAGAAGCGGCAGAGTGAAGAACGCAGAAATCTAGCCTCCTGCAAGGGCTTTCTCTTGTTTGCCGTCTGGAAGTTGAGTTGGACGAGCGAGCAGACCGAGCGGGAGAACTCGTTTTATCTCCTTTGTTTCCCACGCGGCCTCCACCAGCCGGCGGCGAGATAGTGTGGAGATTGCTCGTCTACCGATTGCAAACGCTACCGGCATGTTGTCTTGTAGCCGAACGGCTCCCCTCTATCCCATCCCTTTTGCTCACCTCCTACTGCTCGTCGGCAAGCATGTGAAAAAGTGCACGACCGCGTCCTTCAGCACGTGATCTACTTCGAGCGTTCGGACGGCAGCCATTCCGTTCGTGAGGGTGGTTGAAAGCGGGGAAATAAGTGGACGACGAACGACAGCCTCCGTTCGGCGCGTGACGGTTCGTGGATGCAAGCTGCAAGGCGACCGCTCATCTTCTTTTATACGCCCATCTTTCTTCGTTCTTTTAAACACACCCGCCGCTCGTGCTCGAGGTTTATTCGCAGAAGACAACAGAAACAACAGAACACAACTTGGATTCAAGTAGCGGACAACAACGAGAAGAGAAACTTCCGATCAGACGTCCTCGGCCACGAGCTGGCGGAAGTGCGGGTGTTTGCGGACGAACGCCTTCCAGCCGCTCAGCTGCTTCACTTCCGCGCGGTTTTCGCGGACGAACGCGTAGATTTTGGGCTTGAAGTCCTCGTCGAGGTGGCCGTGCTTCTCGGCCAACTCCAGCAGCTGCATCGCGCGGTCGACGGAGAGGTTCGAGAGGATCGACTCGATGCACAGCTTCTGCAAGAAGAGGAAGGAAATTGAGAGGAGGATTAGGGAAGACCCACCTGCAGACGAAGGATCCCGAAGTAGTCCGCGTCCTGAAGGAGGTCCGCAGCGATCTGGTCCAGCCCCTCCACCTCGCCCGTGTAGAGGAAGCGGAGCACTCGCTCGACAGCCGCCACTCCGCACTTCTCCTCGTCGATTTTGATCTTCTTCTTTTCGGCTTCCTTCAGGCCGGACGAGAAGCACGTGTTGAAATACTCGGACTGAGTGCAGACGATGTTTCGAGCGACCTGAAAGAAGAGCAGCAATGAAAGAGAAGAAGTGGACGTACGTGGAAGGTGCGGGGCCCGACGACGACCTCCGAATCGGAGTAGAGCGGCTGGTCGAACGTGCGGGCCTGCTCGATCGACCGGATCTCGAGGTTGGAGAGCTCGGCGACCGGCGATCCCATCGGTTGGAGCTCGCAGCAGACGTTGAGCGGTCCCTCGCCCACCATCTCCGCCAGCTTGACGTGCGAGATCGCGTACACGAATTCCGCCGTGTTGCTCGCGTCCCAGCCGACGACCATCCCTGAAAAAAGGAAAATGATTGTATACGGGCGTTATCGGCAAACCGACCCGTTTTGAACGTGCGGCGTTTGTCCGCAGCTTCGATCCACGTCGTGCAGAGCGGCGGACAGCGAGAGGAAGTTGCCGAACTCTTGGGCATAAATTCCAACACAGAGTCCGTCCTTCGAATTCTCGTCGTAGCCTTTCGGATAAGAAAGAAGACGGAACTTGGCGTCGTTGAAGCCGGTCACTTGGAACTCGTCTCTTTTCCAATGGTCCTCGTTTCCGCCGCTTCGAACCGCGCGCGGAAGTCGGGGAGCTCCCACTTGTGGACGGTCGACAGCGCCAACGGAGTCCTGATCTTCGTACACGCGAACGACAGGCGGCAGCAGAGGAAGATGGTCGGGGTGCCGCGGAAAACGTCCATCTCTTCGGAGGTGAAGATTTCGCAATCGTAGGACCACACGTGGCCGAAATTGACGCGAGTCTCTGAAGACCAGTAATTAGACGAATTCCTCCAGAAACAACTCACCTTTCTTCGGGCTGATTGTCCCATCGATTTTCTCGATCCACGCCTCGCAGTTCCGATCGTACGGCGAGTTGGGGGCGGGCTCGAGGATGCGCACCGAGAGGACGCCCGTTTCGCCTTCTCCTTTCGGCGCGAACGCGAGACAGAAGACGAGGTGATCGGGCGTCGGGTCAACGTCCATGTGCGGGTCGCTCGCCCACGTGTCGCCGGGCTTCGCCGCTCGCACCTTTTGGTCGAAATTCTCCACGCGCCAGACGACCACGTTCCGCTCGGCCAGCAGCGAGCGGAAGCTCATCGTGACGGGCGCCTGAAACGAGGATGCAATTATTTCCGCGAAGTGCACGAAATCCACCAAGCACGAGAATGCACGCAAATCGCGCGTAGTAATAAATAAGAAAATTGCCAAAACAATGGCAAACGAAGAGGAAACCCGAGGAAGCAACGCGAAGCACAAGCAAACCAACCGCAAACAGCAGCCGTGCAGCGCAGGCTCCAGATCCTCGCCCACAAAGAAGCGGCTCCCAAACAGCCGACACGTCGACGGCCGACCAGCGCGAAAGAAATGAGCGAAGAGCGGAGGTGCGAACTGCAGCGAGGCAAAGGATAGAACGGGAATGAGCCGACCGCTGCTTCCGCCGATCTTTTATACTTGACGGCGTTTCGCAACAAAAAGAAGTGGAAATTGCGGCCGCTGGTTAGCCGAACAGTTGCCCGACCCGTTTCGTTGGGGAGATCAAGTGGCTTGTGCGGGCTAGACGGCGCTGATTGTGAGTTCAGTCTCTTTTCCTTGCAGCGGAAGGACGACGAGTAGCTCGCCGACAACGCGTCCTCCTCGCTGCAGGTCACGCGGGTGCGGCGGGTCGGTGGCTTCTTTGGAGCGGCCACCATTCCTCGCTTCCAGCGGTCGCCCACTCGTTCGACGATCCCCGCTCTTCCTATGCGGCCATTCGCGTGGGCGGCCGCTCCTTGCTCAACAAAGAAGGGGAAGCTGTTATTTCGAACCAGCGTGTGACGGCGCTTCGCGCCGTCCCCAGCTGGGGCTGTCGTTAGACTGGTGCGTATCGAATGCTTCTATCGACTTTTCTTGAAGCAAGTGCTCGTTGCGACGAGAGAACGCCGAGTCAAACTTCACAAACGTTGGGGTTTGATTGAAACTCGACAAAGAGTCAGTTTGTTAACAAAGGCAGCCGGCTAACTGCACTCTGCTCTTACGAACCCAAGAAAACAGATACGGGCAGCGGAGCCGTTTGCAAGTGCAGTCTTCGAGCACGGCAACGCGGACAACGCTGTCCGCGGTGCGAAAACAATGCCAAGTAGTTCGTACTAGTGCCACCAAGCGGAAAGAGGTGAGAATATCGGTTTTCCAAGCGAAGAAACCGACCGCAAAGCCCGAGTGCAGAACCCACTACAAAACGACCGATTACTCATCGGCAGCCGACTGTTTGAAAAATCTAAAACGGTGGTAAGGAAGGCAACTACGTGTCCGACTTTTCTGCCACTTTTGAAGAGAATCCGTGCACTCATGTCCAAACCCGCCCGCTTTTTGCGCATTTTCAGGGGTCCGGTTTGCATAAGTTGCAGTGGCCAAGTGGGCCAAGGACATCAACAACCTGCACATCACTGGAAAGCTCGTATTGCACGCTTTTGAATGAGCCTACATACGTATCGTCAACCCCGACAGTCGATGAGAACGACGAGATTAAATATCGCTTCAAGTTTTCCAACCGACACAAAATTTTCGGTCGGATTTAACGTCTCGAAATCGGCGTTCCATCGCCACAAAATTTAGTTCAAAAGATGCGCAAAACCTTTTTCTAGGGGGGATTATTTTTAGTTTTTGGAATAAAATTCGGCGAGCCGAGAACGGCGCCTCTGAGTGTGGACCTCTTCGATTTTCCGTCCCGACCTTTCGACTTTGGGCGATCACAACTTTTTTTAACTACATTTCGTGATGATGCCGTCAACTAATAAAATGTTCCTCGTTTCAAGGCGCATCTTTTCGTCCACAGGGCGGGTGGATTTGAGGGTACGCGGAGAACGGTACGGCGCGGAACGTCGGCACGGAACGTTGAACGTGCCCGCCGGTGGTCGAAATGCACGTTTTTGAAAACCGCGCATGCGACTTCCTCTAGCCAGAAAAAATTTCGGATCGATTGGAGCAAAGCGCTAAAAGTTGAGCGGGCAAGTGGGACTGACAAACGCACACAGGGTCCCGCCTTACGAGGGGATTCGTGCAGTCAGTGGAAGGCGCACAACGAGAGGGCGAGGACGGGCAGCTCGTGGGCGGACGACAAGGCAGCGGAGGTCGTGGCGACCATTTGAGGCAGCAAGTCCGTTGTGCAGTCCTCCGCCGTCCTGCAACGAGAGGAGTGGAGTGAGCGGGGAGAGAGCGGGGAGGACTCACGCGTTCTTCTTGTCGCACAGTTGGAACACGAGGTTTTCCGCGTTCTTGACGACGCCGCACTGGCGGCAGCCCGTCTTCTCCACCGGCTCGGGGAGCCCGTCGGCCGTGTAGTCCAGCGAGTGGAAGCACTTGAGGGCGGACATCCTGGACGGGCGAGAGCGGAGGAGCGGCGAGTGGGGAGCGGAGTGGAGAGGTGGAGTGCGAGTAGCCGTCCCGATCTCGCCGCCCGGCTTTTATACGCGCCGATCCCGCCGCAATTTGCATCGTTTCCCGCTTGTCGTCGGGATTTGCGTAAGAAGTGGGCGTTCGTTTACTCCGCTCGTTCATGCGTCACGTCTACACTAGTGTTCTGAAAGACCGCGTGCTAGTGCTTATTCGCGTCGATTTGCTGTTCTTCTGCCGCTTCTTTCTTCGGGTCGGAGGCTTTGCTGGCTGAAGCAGAGGTTCGAATCGTCGGAGAACCAACGCAACAGGCCGTTCGATGGCGGAAAGACAAACAGCTGGTCTACGGCGTTCACGTGCAGGCCGAACGGCTGTTCGTGGTCCTACGCTCGTCCGGCTGACCGCGACTCGTCAACGCCTTGTTCTTCGTTCTTTTCTACCCGCGTTCGTTCTCAAAGACAGCCGAATGCCCACTGCACACTTCATTCAACAATTTATTTAAAGCAGCAACAATTGAAACAGAAAAATGTCTTGAGGATGTCCTCCGATTTGAGGCACACTCCGGTCGAACGTCCTCGAATCGACGGGATCGACTCGCCGCTTGCATTCGGCATCTGCTCGCATTCGCAGCTTCCATTTCTGTGAGTTCTCACTGGAATCGAGTGATGAGAAGGGGGAGTGATCGCGGATGGAGTCACCTACAATTCGCCCATTCACCCCGAAGACCGTCGGTGGGTGAGGACTTGGCCCTTCGGCTTCTTAGCGGCCGTACCGGTCGGATTCTGAAAGGATTGTGGAGAGAAGTCAGTTGATTGCTTCGAAAAGCGGCACTCACTCGACTTCATTCGCGCACTTGAGAACGGGTGGAACTCGCCCTCACAAGAGCCCAACTTCGCTGTTGTGCCGAAAAAAGAGCGGCGGTCTTGAGAGGGCCGTGTCGTAGTCGACCCATTAACGAACAGAAGACGGCTGAAAACGAGCAGCGGTGAATCGAAGATGTGCGCGTGAACGAACCGACTGCTGTGCAGCACTTGAGGTATCGGTTGGCGAGGAATCACAAGATATCGTTTTCAGTTCTTCCGCTCGAGCTGAGCAGTCGGCGCTGGAAGGAGTAGGAGTGAGATGAGCGGAAGGCGGTCGGATTCACCAACCCGTTCGCCGAGGACGTGCTTCACCACGGGCGCAACGTTCGCACGGCGGCGATTCAACGGTTGAAGACAGAAGGAAGTCGCCTCTAACGGCAGCAGCAGGAGGGACGTCTTGATCGTGTAGCCGCTCTTCGTTCGAACGGAAGAGCACCAAAAAGGCGCTGGAAGCAGGAACAGGAGGTGAGTTGTTGAGGGGGAGAGCGAGGAACTCACCAATCAGCCCGCTTGGCGAGGGCAGCAGAAAGATCAATGAGAGTGCATTCCGGGTAGTTCTCCCTGCTGCCCCGAGCAGTGCGTACTTGTCGTTGTGCGCGCTGATCGACCCCAACAACTCCTGGAAACAAACAGGAAGTAGACCGAAGAAGAGCAGCAAGAACTCACCGATCAACAGAAACAGCGGGCTTGACTCGCCGACGGTCAACCAAACGCCGGTCCTCGACGTGGTGGTTCGCACACAACTGCAAGCAGTGGAGGTCGACAGCCGGCTGGGGAGGACTCACGACCAGAACAGAAGAGGGAGTCGGGCAGCCGGTTCGTCTACATCCTCACAGATTCGTCCATCCGACCGCACTGCAATTAGGTTGCGGAGGTGAAGAGGAGAAGGAACCCACGCATCGATGGGTCTTGTTCTTGCGGCGCGTAACGCGTCGCAGCACTGTTCCGTTCGGCCACGTAACTGAAGAGGGACTTGAGGCACGTACACGGCCACGTTCGCAAGTGACGCCGCAATTCATTCCCACTGCAAAGCGGCGAGTGGTGATGGAAGAGCGGAGGGACTGGCGACTCACAGACGGATAGAAGAACGACCACGGATTCTTCGCTCCTTCGGTCGTTGCCGTCTCGAACCCGCTTCGAACTTCATCGTGCAGACGGTCGCTGTGGTCGGGCGCACCCCGACGGCCATTATTCGAAGGATCCTGCAACGAGATGGGCGGAAGGATGGATTAAACGAAAAGGAACGGACCGCTTTCCCGCCGTTCCGCACAGGAATCTTGTCGGTTGTAGCGACAGTCGCTCTCGGCACGCCTTATTTGGTCCGTTGGACCCGGAAGGTTTGGTGGCTTGAGACGGCGATGTTCGGGTGCTCGTACGAGTCCTGAAATCGACGCTGGGGTTAGTGAGGAGCGAACGTAGAAGACGGCCGACACTTACCGAGCGATCGGGAGGAGAATCCGAAGAGACGGACGACCGGGGCAGCAGTTTGTGGGTAAGCAGGGCAAGCTTGAAGGTCGTTGCGAACTGGATCCGCGGACGAACGGAGCGACTGCTCGACGCAGCAGAGAGCGAGCGGAAGGCGAATGAAGGCGAGAGGGGAGAGCGGACGAGGCGAAAGGGAGGGCGGCGGAAAGCGGGAATGAGCGGCCCGCTGCCCCCGCCGCTCTTTTATACGCCGCCCCGTCGTCGTGTCCCGCAGCGGAGGTGATTGCGCAACGGTTTGAGTGAGAATTCGTCCGTCGATTAGCCCGACGGTCCGTCGAGGCGATTGCGCAATCGTCGGGCCGTCGCTGTTCGCGTCCGAATCGCCGCCGCTCGTGGGCGGCCGTTGCGCGCCGCCCGTGCTCGAATTCGACGACGACGACGCGACCCAACGATTTCTGCTCATCGCCAATGCTCCATTCGCTCCGGAGAGTGGTCGGCGCGATCAGCCGCCAGAAGAGCGGGTGCAGCGGAAGCGGCTGGACGGCGGCAGTGCGGAACTCGCCGCTCGTCCACTCCGATCAGATTTGCAGCGATCGCTTACAGCCGGCAAGCAGCCGCCGTCGACCGCCTAACAGTCGAGCGCGTCCTCCAGCAAGTGGGCGGCGGAAGGAGGTGGACGAGAAACAAACAAAAGAGATTCACTTGCCGGCTTTTGTATCAATAATCAACACCTCGACCCCGCCGTCCAGTTGCGGGAAGTCCACGAGCGGCCGGCCAGAAATGAACACTCGGTCGCCGTTTAAAGGAAACGTACTACGTCGTGGAGATCGCGTAGTTCAATTTGACGACGTCGAGAGTTCGCGAATGGAATGGGTGAAACACACGAATGAAACGAGCGGATGGAAGAAGCTGGTGAGTGGCCGAGCTCTCGCTTTTGTTTGGTCAGCGTGTTGATCGGATTGCTTCAGTAAAGGGTCGAAACGATTGCTATTCACCGAATGGTCGAAAGTGATCGAAGGTCGCTTGCTTTCTGCTGCGAACTGCAGCGATTGGGAGGATTGGGCACACAAAACTCGCTCACTTCCCCGTGGTGCGCGACCTAAACAAACGCAAACCCCAGCGACCTTCCTTCCCACCGCTTGGTCGATGAGAAGTGGGCGGAACTCTCACGACCTCCGCTGATTGCGCGCGGCGTGGGCGGGCGCCGTGGGTCCAGTTGGAGAGGATAAAAGCGGGCACAACTCACTGCTCACCACCCAGTCAGCTTTCCTGCCTTCCCACTGCCGCTCCCCGCCGCTCCCCCTGCCGCCTTCGTTGTGGTCAGTTCAAACGGAACTTTGAGTCTTTCACGCTCTCCACGTGTGTTTTAGAATCATGTCAACAACGACTTCGTGTCGCTGGGTACTCCCCCACTTCCGCGGTCGTTCGAATGCCGCCGCTGTGGGAGAAAAGTGGAGCCGCCCCACGTTTTCGCTGAACGGCGTTCCGGGCGCTCAATTCCAGCTTTACATCGTGCCCAAGCATCGGGTAGACTGTTTTGGAGCTCCGCTGAGCAGGTTCGGCCTGATCTGCTCTCATCTGAATGCCCGCCTCAACGTCCGTGTGCGATTCAACCTGCGACTTGAAGCTGACAGTGGCACAAAAGTCACACAATTCGGTAAGCGGTATTTTTGTGAAATCGGCGGCGAGAACACGTGTATTGCAGGAAAAGAAGAACAATTCATTTCGCAGCAAACACACGAATGGCAGGACCGGTACCTCTCCCATCTTCATCATCACGCGCGCGAGACGTCATTGATTCTTTGCTGCGAAATGGACTGTCTTGATGCGTTCGAAAGGACGCTCGCTTTTCCGCAGATCGACGACGCGAAACTTCGTGTTTTCGCGAAAACGGCGGCCCTGTTTGGAGATGAAAAGTTCGCTGATGTCGAGTTGCACGTGGACGGCCAAGTTTTTAAGGTGAGTAATTTTTTGCTTTTTGTTGCATTTCCTTCTTGTTCAGGTCCACAAGCTGGTTCTTGTGGCGCAGTCGGAACACTTCGACCGAATGTTCACTCACGACACAAAAGAGAAGCGGACGGGCATCGTGGAAGTTAAGAACCGATCGGCCGCCGTGATCCAAGGACTGCTGAAGTTCATGTACACGGCCGAAGTGGACGATCTGGACGGTTGTGCCCGCGATTTCCTGCCCGCCGCCGACTACTACCAACTGGAGCCGCTGGTGGTGAGTTGAGGACAGTGTAGTGCAAAGGTAATGCGGCTGCACAGAGTTCGGTTGCTCGCAGGTTCGATTCCTGTTCGGAGCAGTAATTCGAGCTCCGCTGTTCTCGCCCAACCCAGGCGGTACCGACTTCGGAAGCCAATGGGTACCCTGAGCAATCAGGGGAAGCACGAGGGGCGCTGCCAGAGCTTGCAACTCGCACAGCAAAAAGCCCTTACATATGCTAAACCCCGGTCAAAAAACCGCGACCGGTGCCCCTTCCATCGCGAAAGCGATTGAAACAAGGGGGGGTTTTCGTTTTTTCGTGGTGGTGAGTTGGTTCTGCAATGTTCTCTCCAATCTCGTCTGCTTTCAGGAGATGTGCGTGGCCTCGATCCTCAGCACCCTCTCGCTGCAAACGATCCTCGGTGACCTTCGTCTCGCTTTCGTGCTCCACCACGTGGAAGACTTCAAGGACCAAGTGCTGTTCTTCGCCAAGAACAACCTGACGGCGATCAGCGACCTGCCAGAATTCACTGGAGAATTCATGCGCAACAACTCGGATCTCGTGAAGGAGTTGTTGAAAGCTCTCGATTCCTGATTCACGTTTGTATTTGCTGTTGAAATCGTTGACTAACGAATAAACTCGTGTTGAAGTGCAGAAAGAGAATCGTCTTTTGTCTGGAAACTCTATTTTGTTCATTGACCGTCGGAAGCGTTCGGTAAACTCGCTGCGTTTATTGAAGAAGAAACAAAGAAAAACATGCAAGTTGACCCCAGAGCCAGCCCACAGAATTCAATGGGATCAACGGCGTCCCGTCTTCTGCTCGCTTCTCGTGCGCACTCCGCAAAAAGCAGTGGAGGGCGTTCCGCAGTAAAGAAGAAGAAGCGTGACATTTCCGTCCGTTTGGTCGCAATCCATTTCGAATCACAACGCGAGTCCTCGCAGAGTGAGAAACGAATGGAGGGCTCCTTGGAGCGAGATGGAGCTTGCGAGTCCATTGTTGAGCGCTTGGCACGAGAACGGAGCGCTAAACCCTGCTCGAATGAACACACGAAGACCTCAAACACACCATCAAGGCGTGGCCCCGTTCAAAGCATTCAACTCTACTCTTTTTCGCTTCCAGCCGGCAGATCCACTCGAATCGTCGCTTGCAATCGGCATTCCCTCGCATTCGCACTGCAAACAAATGAAGAGGAGTGGTGGAAGGACTGAACTCACACCGGCCGTTAGGGATTGAGAACGGAGCGGTTGGGGGCGACAAGAAGAGCCTGACGAGCCGGAAGGGAAGTCGACTGGTGGATCGGTCGTCAAAAACACTCACCCTCCTAATCGGCCGCCGCCTTCGTTCACCACACCTACTGCTTTCTGCCACTTCTCCCGCCAGAGATCGTGTGCCGTCCGCCACACATCGACGAGCGGAAGGCGCTGCTGAAAGAGGAACGATCAAACGGGAGTGACGAAAGAACAAACCACTGCTTCCCTATGCTTCCGTCCACGTTGGACACCTGCAATGAGCAACGGATGAACCTTTGAGAATAGGCGGGAATACTCACATGATTTGCATGAGTGTCCAGTGACTTGCTTCACCACCGGCACAATGTTCGCACTGCCTCAAAGCTCGCAGTTCGACCGCACGACCAAGGGAGAAATTTCACGAGCAGGGAGCTTCTTGCTCGTACGAGAAGCTACCGTTCGCAACTGAAACGAGACGATTAGAAGGTTGAATGCAAAGAAGAGCACTCACGTTCGGCGACCACAAACACCGAGTGGCCACCAAGTTGCTGAGCATCCCGTTGAGTGGTTGAACGAGAGCAAAGGCGAGCAGCGCATGCTGGGCGAGTGGTTGAGTAAAAGAAAGTTGACAAAAGCCCTCGTTCTGACCACTAATCATCGCAATGCAAAGGCCATCGTCCTTCTACGGCTGCCCGCTGGAAGGCCGAGCGGTGCGTTCCGCCGCGATGATTTCCGCGCGTGCTGCGGAACGCCAGAGCTTGCTGCCGCCGCCGCATTTCTGCCGCTTTCCGTCGTCCTTCCACTCGTCCGACTGCTCCGAATTCGTCGACGATGGAGGCGGCGGTCGTTAAACCGAAGCCGCGAATTCGTGCGGCCGTGCGCGACGGCTTGAATCGCTTCCAGCTGGTCGACGAAATGCAGACGGACGAGACGAAAGGAGCGGCGAAATTGAAACGTCTGACCGTAAGTTCCTTTCTTGATTTCCAAATTGTTTTCGTGTGTTTTCAGTTGATCTCTCGCGCCCATCTGGAATCCGTCCGCCGCTCCGCCCGCGGGATCAAATTCAAGCTGGACCGCTCCGTGTGGCGCGTGAAATTGAATTTAGGCCTCGGCGCGCCGAAGATCGCCTTTCCGGTCGAGCAAGCGGAGATGGTCGGCATCATCGAGCTGCTCGGCGTGCCCGTCCACTTGACGTTCGACTATTTCTATCCGTCCTTTGAAACAGTCGATTGGGAGGAGTTGCGTCAAATCGAGAAATGTGAGTGTGACCGATCCTCTTCCGAATGCAGCCGCCTTCTTGCAGACGTGAACGCGCTGGGCGTCTACCGACAGTCTGATTCTCCCGATTTCTCCGCGTTCATCAGCAGCGTGGCGCCTCATCTCCGGGCGCTCCATTCCACATGGTCCGTCTTAGCTCAACTCCCGCCGTTGCAGTTGGAAAGAGCCCGTCTCTACGTTCAGCGTATGCTTCTCCTTGCTTTGCCTACGCCCCATCTGCTGGCTTTCAGCCGATGATTTCGGCGAGTTGAACCGCCACGAGATCCACCGGTTGGAAGTGCCCGTCTATAACCTCAACAGTCGTTCCGAACTTCAAAGGTTTGGTGGATTTGTGTCAATCAAATGACGGCCCGGTGTTCAGCAATCAAGTCATCTCTTCGTCGATCAAGTCGCTGGCCATCCTGCACCTCGGCAATTGGACGGATTTCCCGTACGATTCCATTGAAACCTTCCGTCGTCGTTTCCCGTCGCTCGAAGATCTCCACATCGTCTGTGAATACGGGGTACGTTTTTGGATGCTTCTTCATGCTTCATACGTCGAATTCCAGCGACGCATTCTTGATGTTCGCGGTTTCTTCACGCAGCTGTGGGCGAAGTGCCTCAAAATACGCGACCGCTTGCACGTTTCCGGACTGAAACGCCTCTTCCTGACGATCAAACAGGATTCCACTTTTTACGGAGTTCGTTGATTGTTTCGATCGATGTCTTTTATTCCTATTGTTTTCAGACGGAGACCGACTGGCTCGAGCAGCTGAAGCAGGTGGAACCCTTCGACAAGGCCACCGTCACGATCGACCGCTCCAACAAGCGCGTGCGGATGTTCCTCAAGCACAACGAGCCGCGAGCGGCGAAACCTACGTTCATCTGCATCAAAGGCGACTTTTCTTGCACCAACTAACGAACTCGAGCGACTGTCCCGACGAAACGCAACGAAGCATTCGAGACGAGCCTTCTTCCACCTGTTCATGCTGTTCTGTGCGTGTACTCTTTGCGTATTGGTTCTTCTCGCATAAACACTCCTCACTAATGTCTTGGCTTTCGAACGTTACATTGCAAAGCAACGCGACTAGGTAATCCAATTGCTTTATTTCAACCACTTCAACAAGCAGCTCAAAAGAAGACATTCTCGATCGAAAGGTGTTTGGGAAGCGGGCGCGAATCGGCCGGATGGCGGGCGGCGAGCGCCAGACGCAGCAGAGAGGCGGGCTGGCTGGAAGAAACGAACGATTGATTGGTCGCCGACTACTCGTTCGAACGCACCGAACGCTCAAACGGTAGGAATTCCTGCGGAAGGTGGGCGTTCCGTTCGCCCACGTGCGCCCGTTGGCGGACGCGTGGGAACGGCGGACGTGGAGCGTAAGCGCGCCGTCGGCGTCCACGTGCAGCAAGTCGGCGGGCTCGCCCGTGTCCACGACGCCCGCGCGCCACTCGCCGAACCAACCGGCGGCGCGCAGTTCGTCCATCAGCGCGCTCTCGACGGCCGTCCACCGGCCGCTCGCGAGGTCCAGGCGGCGCACGCGGGGCCGCAGCGAACGGGGCGCTCCGTCGGCCGTCGTGACGACGATTTGCTCCAAAACGAAGGCGAAATCCGCGTGGAATCCGACGGACGACGGCGAGAAGCAGCGGACGGCGACGTTCGGCTGCAAGAATCCAATGGACGGGCGGAGGAAGGCGGAAACTTACGCTCGCGTCCACGCGCTCCACGTCCACTCGCCGCTGGTCGCCGGCCGCGTCGATCGAGTGGACCGACGAGAGGCGCCCTTCCGCTTGGACGACCGCGTGCAGGCGGCCCGCGAACGCGTGGACGCCGGCGATCGCGCCTTCCGCGACCTTCGGCAAGCCGAGCGGCCGGACGCCGCGCCCGCTCAAGTGGATCGCGTAAAAATTGGCGCGACGGTCGCTGCGGAGCCCTGCGAAAACGAAGCGGTCGGGCGCCTCGGTGGCGGCGATCAAGCGGCGCGCGTGGAGGCGGCGCGTCCGATCGAAATGCGGGAAGCGGTGGAGAACGTCCGTCCGGAACTCGCCGCTCCGCCAGTCCAGCGCAACGCGCAGCAAACAGTCGTGAAGGACGAGCAGCAGGCGGTCCGCCCGCAACGCCCAACAGTCCAGCACTCCGAGCAGCCAGTCGGCGGTGGCGTGCGGCGAGAACGTCCTGAAAGCGGAGGGCGTGGGCAAGAAGCAGAAAAAACGCACTTTTTCTCGTTCGTCTCCGTGTCCACGACCACAAGGCGCCCGTCGTTCACGCCGACGAGCAGCCGGCCGCACGCGAACGCGACGAGCTGCGCGCCGTGGAAGCGGGCGCCGCAGATCGCCGACTCCGCGCTCGCGTACGCCGCCCCCCGACTCCCGATCGTCGGCATCTGCACAGGAGATGCAGGAATGAGCTCGTTTGCTTCCTTTGGTCGAGGATCACTCGAATGCGCAAACGAGGGAACGCGGCAGCGGCGACCGTTGAACGCGGGAGTCGGAGGAGAAGGGCCGCTCGTTTCCCACGCGATGCAATCGTTACGTCTTGATTGATCATTTTAACAACGATCCGTAAGCTCCAATCGGCGGTAGCTGGGCTCTAATCGGTTAGTCTCGACCAGCGTGTGACGGCGCTTCGCGCCGTCCCCAGCTGGGGGAGTCGTTAGACAGGTGCGTATCGAATGCTGTTGTCGACTTCGATAAACGAGTGCTCACTGGAACGGTAGAACGCTTAGTCGCGCTTCACTAAAGTTTGGGTTTTATTGAAAGTTTGCGAATTGTCAGTTTCGAGACAAAGACTGCCTACTTACTCCATTCTGCTCATAAGAGCCTAAGAAGAACAAAGGCGAACGGTTGAAGTCGCTTGCAAACGCGGGCTTTGGGCGTGGCTGTGCGCAGAACGTCATCAAACATTTGCGAACGTCGCTAAACAGTTTGTTTTGCTCCGAGCAAGCGGAAACAGTGAGTGCTGGTTGCGGCACACAATGAAGCCGACCGCAAAGCTAGAGTCCAGGCCTTCACTATAGAACGATCCATTACTCCTCGGCAAGCGATTGTTTGAAAAATCTGAAACGGCGGAATGATGGGCAACTAAGTGCTCGACATTTCTGCAAAGGTTCAGAAGAATTCGTCCACTCATGCCCGATCCCGCCCGGTATTTGCGCATTTTTAGGGGTCCGGTTCGCGTAAGCCGCAGTGGCCACGTGGACCAAGAACAACAAAACAATGCATACCGCCGAAAAGCCCGCATTCTGCGCTTTCAAATAAGCCTACACACGAGTTTCCACGCCCGACAGTCGACGAGAACGGCGAAATTAAAATTCGCCAGTTTTCGAATCGACACAAAATTTTCGGTCCATGAGCCTGAGCTTCCGGCAACTTCTAGTGACTCAAACGCCAGCTTAAAAGATGCGCAAGACCTTTTTCTAGATACGTTTTTTTTGTTTGCCGAACAAAATTCCGGGAATCGAGAACGGCGCGTCCGAGTGTGGACCTCTTCGATTTTCCGCCCCGACCTTTCGACTTTGGGCGATCACAACTTTCTTTAACGACATTTCCTGATGATGCGGTCAACTGATGAGATGTTCCTCGTTTTAAGGCGCATCTTTTTGCCCACTGCGCGGATGGATTTGGCCGGGCGCGAAGAACGGTACGGCGCGGAACGTCGGCACGGAACGTTGAACGTGCTCGCCGGCGGTCGAAATGCACATTTTCGAACTTCGCGCATATGAGTTACTCTAGCCAGAAAAAATTTCAGATCGATTGGAGCAACGGCTAAAAAATTGAGGGGGCGGAGGGGACTGACAGACTCACCGGTTAGCGCCGTTTACGAGGGGACAACGATCGTCTGTTCAATACGAAGAGGAAGCGGCCGTGAAAGTCGGTGGACGACGGGAAGAAGGCGCAAGCTGGAAGGAGTCCAGAAGAAACAAGCGATCTAATGAACGAAGCGGAGGGAACTCACGACTTCTTCCTTCCGCACGACCGCTCCAGTCTTGCTCCCGTCCGTCAAACTGATCGATGCGGTGCGCGTGTTGTCGTGGACGACTGCATGCACGAGGCCCGCGTGGAAGTGGACGCCGCCGACGGCGCTTGCGTCGACCGCCAACGAGCCCACGGACTCGACGGCTCGCGTGTTCAAATCGGCGCCCTGAAATTCGAGACGAGCGGCCGCAAAGACGAAGCGGTCGGCCGGGCGGCAGCAGACGGCGGAGGGCGCGAATTCGTGGAGGATTTCGACGCCAAAGCGGCCGCCCGCCCACTCCAGCGCGATTCGCAGCAGCCGCTCGCAAGTGGTGACTAGCAGGCGGTCCGCCGGCACCACCGCGCAATCGAGCACTTCGTGGAGGAGCTGGAAGCTGAACGGGCACGAGAACCGCCCGCAAGCAGAGAGTGGGCGGACTTTTACTCGTTCGTCCGCGCGCCCCAGTCCTGAAACAAGACGAGCAGCCGAGAAGGTGTTCTAAGCGACTCCATTGCCATGCATTCTTTTTTCATTGCCTTCTTGCAGGGCGGGCCACAAGTTCGTGCTCGTCTTTCAGTCGGCCTACTTCCACCGAATGTTCACGCACGACACGCGGGAGAAGGGGCCGGGCGTCGTCGAGGTCAGAAACTACGCGCCCGCTATGATCAAACTGGTGCTCCGTTTCGTGTACACGGCGGAGGTCGAGGAGTTGGACTTGTGTGCTCGCTATCTCCTCTCCGCTGCCGACTTTTACGAGTTGGGGCTTGCAGCTGCGTCCACCCACTCGTCTTCATTTCGTTCCGCTTCCAGAAGGTGTGCGTGGGGTCGATCGAAAGTGTGCTCGACGATCTGCAGCACGTCACCGCCCACTCGCATCTCGACGGCTTCAAGGAGCGGGTCTCGAAGTTCGCGCAGGAGAATGCACATGCAATCAAGGAGCTGCTCGAAGGGGACGCCGCGAGCGCGGGGGAGTACGCGGAGAGTGTTGCCGAATTCTTCGCGTTGATTGCCGTTTGATTTGCGTTTGTCGAATAAAATTGAGTAGAGAAATGGACTGGCGGTTGTTGGCGAATAAATCAGCTTCATTGTTCAACGGTTCGTCTGGAGCCGAGGATCACCGGCTGTGTCGATCGAGTGGATCGAAAAGAAGCGCCCTTTTTTGTCAACGATCACTTGCAGGCAATCCGCCCGCGTCGCGAACCAACTAGAAGCGGTGATCGCGCCCTTGACTGCGATCAGCGAGCTCAGCGGCGAGACGACGCGCCCGCTGGAGTGGATCGCGTGGAGTTCGGCGCGACGGTCGCTGCGGAGAGCCAGCGAAAACGAAGCAATCCGGATTTTCGGCGGCGGCATTGACGGGCGGGAAGCGGTGGGGACTCTCGTTCGCAACTCGCCGCTCGTCCGGGCCGACAGAAGACGCTTGTGGACGACGGCCAACAGGCGGTCAGCCCGCAACGCCCGGAAGTCGAGCGGAAGGACACTTCCGCGTTAAAACGAAGTGACTCGATGATCTTTAGACTGTTAATTTCGGAGCGGACGGGTGTTTATTGCGTAAAGCTTAGGAACGACTGGTGAGTATACATCGGAACAACAACAAGAGGGGTGGTAACGAAGAAGGTGTACAAATCACTGGAAGGCCGCGTCCATGATCTTCATCACGATCTTCGCGTTTTGCTCGACGAACTCCTCCGTCCAGTCGGGCTGCTGCTTCACGAGCTTGAAGTTCTCCTTGGCGAACTGAAGAAACTTCTGCTGGTGGTCACCCTTGTGGTCGTGGGCGAAGGCCAACTGCAAGTCCCGCAGGACAGTTTCGACCGACGCGTTGGCGAGGAGCGATTCGAGGCACAAGTCCTAAAGTCGGAGATAAGAATAGAGAGCAGAGAGCGTACTTACGACCAACTTGAGGACTTCGTAGCAGTCAGCGACTGGGAGGAGACGAGCGGCGACCTCTGGCAGGTTCTGCACTTGTCCCGAGTAGAGGTAGCGCAGGAGCAGCTCGATCACGTCCGCCTTCTCCTTCTTGATCTCGACGATTCCCGTCTCCTTCTCCTTAGTGTCGTGCGTGAACATCCGGTCGAAGATGGGCGATCCCGCACAAATGATGGCCTTCGAGACCTGAACGACGGAGTGGAAACATGGATCAATTGAAAGAATAGGATCAAACCTTGAAGCTCTTCGCTTGCACCCGCACTTCGACGTCCGCGAACTTGTCCGAGCCGAAAGAGGCCGCGATCTTCTCCAGCACGTCCACCGGCGCCGTCTCAAGCGCCCGCTTCAACGAGCCAATGGGATCCAGCGGAGTGACCTTGCAGAAGGCGACCAACGGACCCCTCTTGGCGAAATTGAAGAGCTTCGTTTGGGTGAACATTGAGAACCATCCCCAATCGTCGTCGGGGAAAACAAACGTGTGTTCCACCTCTAAATAAGGCACCCACTCCGATTACTGGGGTGCGATCAAACGAACTCACCGTCTTGCTTCAGTTGTTTCTTCGCACGGTTTTCGATCCAGCACTCGAACGTGAGACGAATGGACGAATGGCCGCCGAAGCTCCGAACGGTCAGGAACATCGCGCAGTCATTTTTGTACTCACCATATTGGCCCTTGGGGTAGAACTGAATGTAAAACTTGACGGACGGGAGGCCTTTGACGGTGAAATCGGGGCTCTCCCACGCCTGGTTGAAGGCGGACTCGTGGAAGCGCTCCTCGAAGTCGTCGAGCGGCCAGCGGAAGATCGTCGGCTTGACCAGAGCCATGCTGCTCGAGGACGGCCTGAAAC
Organism: Aphelenchoides fujianensis; assembly: GCA_024699865.1. Lineage (NCBI taxonomy): Eukaryota > Metazoa > Nematoda > Chromadorea > Rhabditida > Aphelenchoididae > Aphelenchoides > Aphelenchoides fujianensis. Next base: position 367,007 of record JAMPIO010000046.1, on the reverse strand, counting down.
GAGAGGAAGTTGAAGGAAACGCGTGATTCTCAGCGGGCAGCAAAAGAACGCGGAATTTCGAAAGAGCCGCTCGATCGGCGTGGGACGCCATTCGCTCACAATCAGACAGCCGCCCGCCCGCCTGCAAACTGCCGGCAGAACGCCCGAAAGACGCCACTCAGCCGGTTCGTTTACGGGCCGACGAACGCGATCTTGTGATGAAATCGGCGAAACAACCCCGCAACATGATCGTTCAGCGGCCGCGCGGATCAGCGAGCGGAAAAGGCGAGCGGGTGGATCGCTTTCGTGCACAACGTTCGATTGGCCCGCAGACACCCGCTTTGATCGGGCGACTGGTCGGCGGCACGCGGCATTTGTCCGCGTTCAACTGGCCATTCGGCGGTTGGACGCGAGTGACGGCACTCAAAAGAAAGCTTTTGATTTCGGGCAGTCGCTTCGATCTCGTGGCGGTCGAAGAGAAAAAGCGAACAGAAATGCGGGCGGATGCAAAGAACAATCGAAAATGCGGGCAAATGGAGCGCGGAAATTCCACTCCGCCGCTGGCCGCACGGGCAAGAAGCGAGGAATCAATTCGATCACCAAGCAGCGGTTGCTGGAAGCAAAGCCGACGGATGCAACGTGTCGAAATCTGCAGCAATCGGAGCGGCGGACGGAGCGGGAAGTCGGCCCGTGTTTCGCTCGTCCGCCGAATGCCCACCGATCGACGGCGGCGGAACGGAGCGGAGTGCCAGCGAACCACTGGCCGCTCTGCTCCAAGCCACGCAAAACGAAGCGGCGTGGACTGCAGTGAACTCAACTGCCAGCCCGGCAACGGAAAGACAGTGGGGCACTGAATGAACGCTCTGCTCTTTTTGTTCGTTCCACGTAGTGAGTGTCGATTTCTGGAGCTGAACGGCAAGTCGTCCTCGCTTTTGTGTTCAAGAATAACCGTCTTTTCCGGTAGTACATGTTTGAATAGGCAGGCGACAGACATCAAGCAGTTGTTCTTGACAAAGAGACGAGCAGAAAGCTCCTTTCAACTGGCTGGATCCAAATATCGCCCATTAGGACGAGGGATTTAACAACAATCCCCCCTTAACCATGCCGACCATTTGAATCGAGTTTGTGCAGCCCCGATTGCCGCACTTCCTTGTTGAACGCAACGAAATGCAGGGTTTCAGTTCGCTGCTCTTGCTTTCGTTCACCGCTTTGAGTGACCGGGTGTCCGCAGAGAACTCGCGTGCTGATAAGGACATTGTCGCGTAAGTTCTGCTCAACCAGCAGGTGGTCTGCTCGATCACTCCAATGGCCTTCGCTTTAACATTCTTCATTCAACAAACCACCGAACGCCCGCCAAGCGGCCGCTGCACAAAGGAAAAACGATCTTCATCACGGGCTCCACGTCGGCGGGCGAAGAGGTGCAGATCGGCTGTTTGCGGGCGTGCCGGGCGTGGGCCGCGGCCTGGACCGCTTCGCGCATAACGACGTCGCCCTCTACGCGTACTGGGATCGGAACGCCCAAAAGGTGAGTGCGCACGCCCGCTTCCCCATCCGCCGGCGTCGCCTCGCCCTCCACCACTCCGTCTGTGAGCTCCCGGCCGATCCCCCGATCCACTCGCTCCCCTCCAGAATCCAAACAAACAACGACCACTTCTCGAACTTCGTGAACAACAAGTTCCAACTTGACTTCCCGTACCGCCAGGGCGCCCGGCTGGTCGTCCAGTCGATGGCGGTGATCGGCCGCCGGCCCGTGCCGAAGGGCATCTTAAATCACGGTAAGCAGCTATTATTGTAGTAAGGAGTGGGAGGAGCCGTTAGTCCGTGGTAAAAGCACTCTAGAGCGATTAGAGTCGTTAAAGAGCGATGAAAGCGATCAGGCAGCAGCAATCAACCCGCATGGCCGCGCTGATCTCCGCCACGTTCACGAATGCCGTCGGCTGACGGAGGGCGGCAACAAGACGATCGCCCTGCTGCTCGACATCCATTTCGATCGGGGCGTCATCGGGCGCAACTTGTTCGTGAACGGCTGGTGGGGCCAGAAGGAGCGCAAAGGCACGCTGTTCTTCGCGAAGGACGAGTGGCTCGACGTCGTCATCTTGTGCGTGGACAAGAAGTTCGTAAGTGCATGGTCAATAGGGGGATCTAAGCAAGAATGTTTGGAGCAACAGAACTCAAACAATCCTTTTTGAAGGGACAGGAGTAGTGCACTTACACGCACTGCATCCTGCCCGAGGACATCGACCGCTTGAGCAGCGACGGCGTTGTCTGCAAGTCGATCGCCCAAATCGTGTGGGTCAACCCGTCCGCCGACTTCCATTTCGACGACGACGAGTCTTGACCCCCGAACGAGTTGTTGCTTTCGTTCGAGTACAACGTGCAGTTTGTTCGAAGATCGGCCGTTGAATGCGCCCGTTCCGGTAGAGAAGCTTTCGGCAGTGATCGCTCACTGCAACACTCTTTTCAAAATGCCGCTCATCGTTCCACACGACGAGCGTCCGCCAAGTTCTTTCCCGTCTTTTCGTCGTGGTTTTTCTTTCAAGCCACCGTTCCGTTCTCTGCGCTCACTCTTCCGCCGTGAGCTCCGAACTGGAGGAAGAGGGCCCACCGTCAAGCACGAGCTGTTCGATGCGGACGTCGTCGAGCGAATGCTTCGTCCGTGATGAGAGGCTGGACGCGTGGGCCACTCGCTTCTTCTCTTTCCGACTACTCATTGCGGGGCAGTTCTCCGTCTTCCTCGCTTTCTCTTCAAGGCGCCTGTATCACTCCGATCCTCGGCAAGCTGTCGGTGGAGCACGCGATGGAACACCCACTGCTCGCCTACCCCCGAGAAAGGTTTATTGTCGGAGTGCACAAGATACAAGCGGTACAAAGAATCCAAAGAAGAAAGTGGAGTTGATTGATAGCGGGCCCAAGCTTCCGGCACGTTCAACTCATCAGCTCTTGTAACGAATCACTTCGTGCACGATGTCTGTCTGCTCGACGACGAACTGCTTCCACTCGTCCGTCCGTGCGGCGTAGTCGAGGGCGCGCTGCAGGAAGTCGAAGATCGTGTCCGCGGAGAAGTTACCGCACATGCTCGCCACGCCCACCTCCTGCAAACAGCCGTCTCGCAATCCAATGCTTCCCATTGCTCTCACCTGCAGCCGGACGAGTCGGTAGCGGTCGGCGAGGACGAAGAGAGCAGCGTCCACTCCACTCGGCTGGCGTACAGAAAGCGGAGCATCGGCTCGACGAGACGCGGCTTCATTCGAATCGTCTTCTCGCGGCTCTCCCGCGTGTTCTCGTGCGCGAACATCCGCTCGAACACTTCCGAGAGGGCGCCGAGGACTGCGAGAAGGCGAACTGAGGGGATGAGTTCAGAGGAAGGTGTACGTGGAAGACAATCCCACCGAGCTTCGGGTTGTTGCAGCAAGCGCCGATGGATTGATGCAGCTGCCCTTTGACTTCAAGCGTTTGCTTTACGTACGATCGAGGGCAAAGCCAACAAACATTTAAACGAACAAAAGCGTAGCTGTTCGAAAAGAAATTGCCCCCGTCAGCGGAATTGTAAGACGAGCCGCTCGACGAGCTCGCATCATTGGCGAACCCGCAAGATTCTGTCTGTCGACAAAGGGCGATGTTCAAAGCAAACCCGTTTTGTAGGTTCGGTGCCCGCGATCACTTCGTAGTGGAGCGCACGCCTCCACTCCGAATCGAAATGGACGACAAGATCCCGCGTGCGCTAAACGACGGGCTTTCGCACCGTCCCGCGCACGCGGATCGCGGCGCTCTCGCGCATTCCAAGGGATTCGTTGAACGAGCAAGCGTTTCGATTTTTCCGTCGTGTTTGTCCTGCGATCTCTCGCTTTCTTCGATGCGGCAGCAAATGGAGACCCCGCTTGCTGTCGATAGCCGATCGATGGATTCCGCTTGCGATTGGGCAAAGCGCTGATTCACGACCACTAAATCGAATCGCTGAACACACTTTTCAACCACTCACTCATCCACGATTGCTTCATTCTCGTCTTCGATCCACACCGCCTTCTCGTTGGGGGGCTCGCTGTCAACGAACGACACCCATAGACCGCCGTCCACTGGAGAAGAAGCGTTCAGTCGAGTTTGAACTGCCGAGTAGGCGAATGGGCGACTGGCGGTCCAAAGAACAGAAAACACTGCGGACTGCCGTCCAAATTTGTCGTGAACAAGTCGGAACACCACTGATCGCCACACACGGCCGCCCGCAGCTTCTCCCCGTTCGATGAGCTTCGTCTGATTCGGGAGGTGTTCGCTGAAACGATTGGTGAATGGTGAGGAGTCGGCAGCAGATGATTCAAGAGCGGTATGTAATCGAGCAACGAGTTCAGAATCGAGCATTCGAAAGAAAGGGAGAAGACGGGATGTTCAGCGATCGCAAGGAACCCTGAACCGAACGGAAAGTGCGGCCGTTGGGCTCAACACCTCTTTTTATGCGCTCCCCGCCGAACAGCAGGACCGCGAGCATTTGCAAGAGAGATGGAAGTAGGGACCAAGAAGCGCAACCGCCGCTGCCCACCCATTTGTTCAATCGCCAGCTGCCGAATGCCCGCCGGTCGCCGTTGATTGCAATGGGAACTCCGCTCTTCGTTTGCTGTTTGGATTTTCCGCTTGCATCCAAACGATCGACAATCGACCCGCAGAGACCTTGAAGTTCGTAAGAAGAAAAAACGGTGAACGACGAACGCCCGAGAAGTGCGAGCAGTGCTCCGGCGCGAGATGGCCGCAAGAAACATGAGGTTGCGGAGAAACGCATTGACGACGCAAAAAAGAATGCTCGACTTCCCCCGCCGTTGTTACGTGAAATGTGGAAGCTCTCGACCAACTCATGATTGCCAAACGGCTTGATTAATCGTCTGCTTCAGTCTCTTGTTCGGTTAGTCGTGGGCAAAGAATGAAAGAAAAGCAAGGCCGAGCCGACTGCCTCGCGGTCATCCGGCGACTTGTTCGCTCCTCTCACCGCGTCGTTTGTGCGACCAGTTCGACCTTCTTCTCAACGGGAAGCCAACAAGGTCGAAGGTCGCTGCTTTCTCGTGCGCTCTCAAGCAGCAGCCGCTCGTGTTTGCGGGCGGGGCGGCGTGGGTCGAACGCGGCGTCCAGCCAGTCGGTCGGCATTTCGTTCGATCGGCGTTGTTTTCGGCTGGCTTGCTGCGCGCGTTGGGATTCGCTTCGTTTCAAGGCGCTTTCGGATTTTCAGACGACGCAGACGATGCCAGACGAGATGGTGCTTCGCTGGGAGATTTCCGACTTCAAAGAGCACCTCGACTTGACTCCAAACGGGGAGTATATCGGCAGCCACACATTTTCGTTTAAGGGTCCCGACGCCGTCAGGTTCCAATTGGCCATTTCTTCTGGGAATGACGACGTACACTCCGCCGATTATTGCGGGATGTTCCTGGCCGTCGATTTGTACGGTCGGTCATCGGTGCGTCTTCAGTACGTCGTGTGGCTGGAGGACAAACACGGTAGTCGGACTCAAACAAAACGTCCGTTTGCTCATGAATGTGCAGCACTAAAATTTCTTTCCGATTGCAGAATTGGACCATTTGTTTAAGGACAGTAACGGCTTTGGATGGCACGAATTCGAAAAACGCGCAAATCTCCTTCGCATGGCCGAGGACTCTCCGCTGATCGTCTGCTGCAAAGTTCGTCACGTCGAGGCGGTAAATCGAACTCAGATGGACGACCGTCTCCGCAAGCAGTTTGCCGAGATGTTCGAAAGCGGCGAGCTCGCGGACTTTGAGGTGCACGTGGAGCAGCGGGTGTTCAAATTGAGTCCTTATTCTTACTCTCTTCACTTCACACCTTCTGTGTTCAGGTCCACAAGTTCGTCTTGGCGTCACAGTCAACCTACTTTAAGGCGATGCTCACGAACGACACAAAAGAACTCAGAGAAGGATTGGTGTGCGTCAAAAAGTTCGACGTCGACCTGATCGAGAAACTCCTTCGTTTTCTGTACACGGGCGAGGTGAAAGATCTGGAAACAAGTGCCCCGGATCTCTTGCGTGCCGCCGACTACTTCGGGCTGGCCTCTCTAGCTGTAAGGACTTTCCTTGATCATTTATGTTTGTGGTTGCAGGAGTTGTGCATTGACGTGCTGGAGAGTTCGCTTTGTCCGTCAAACCTTTTGGATCGACTGCGATTGGCGTTTGAATTGAATCACTACGAGAAGTTCCAGCGGACGGTCTTTCGCACCGCTCACGAGAATCTCGTGTCGCTCGTGAAGTTGGAAGAATGGCCGCAATTTAACGACGAGAACCCAAAGATCGTCCTCGCTTTGCTGGAATTCGCCCACGCAGATCGTGTGATCGAATTGTTGTTCTGTCCTTCTTGCTATGTTTTGTCTTCGAAATAAACGCCACTTTTCTTTGATAACTCCGTTGAAATTCGGCTGAGCTGCAAGACGAGCCAGTGTTGATGGCTGCACTTGGGACGCTAAATTGAGAAGTCGCTTCTGCAGCACGTCGAACTCGCCTTTTTCGTTACGACGCGCTCGATGCGGCTCGGCGTCTCACAAACTCTTCCGCCGTCGCGCAACAAGCGGAGCGTCCACTCACTCAAGAGTCAAAGAAAGAACGCTCGCCGCACGCCGGGCGGCAAAAAATTTGGAACGCTTCACGAATTTGCGTGTCATCCTTGCGCAGGGGCAACGCTAATCTTCTCTGTATTGTTCCAATTTTAGTATAGGTTCATTTGGAATGAACGGCAGTGTTCGGTGGCGCCCGCTCGGCCGACCGGCAGTCCGACGGGTCGCCCGGGCGGCGGGGCGGCGAGCGGGGCGCGCTCTCTTCGGCTTTTGTTGTTCGTCTGCGCTCTCCTCCATTTAGACGCTCTTCTCTGCGGGATGGGCGGTGAGTGCGCTCACTGCGGACTTGCGGCGGGCGGTCGGACGAGGGATTTGCGGCCACCGGTCTTCGTACAGGGGCGCCGCTTTAAAATGTGCTCACGGGCCGATCTCCGCGTGGAGCTGCTCGCCTTCTGTCATCAGAGTCCGTTATTTGAGCAATGCCGAGAGATTTGTATGCGGCTCGCAGTCAGCGGTGGTCCAGCCGAAAGTGACGGAAAGAAGCGGACGGTGACCGCGGATTGGGGCAGACCGCCCCACCATTCTGAAGAAAGGCGCGGAGGATCGGTGGTCGAGCACCTGGTCGGCTGATGTAGCGGTCGAGTGCATTGGTGCGAAGAGCTCTAACAAGAACACTCTTTTTCCAGTATACCTTCACGTCAGTCAGCTTTGCTGCTTGAGACGAAGAAGGTTTTTCGGCTGACATGAGCGGATCGTGCGGAGTGGTTGTTGAAGGAATTGCTTGTGGTTGAAACAGTGCTGACTGACCACACTGCAGACGTCGTTCTCCCAAGGTTAGTGGTCGGAATGTGCTGTTTGTCTTTGGATGGAAATTCGAAACGGAGAAATGAGTCGGTTCGTAATTCCGGTCTACCACTAACTTTCTAATTGCTAAATTTTTGTTTGAGAAGGCCGATGAGTGAGGTCAATCGTTTCGGGTGTTCATGTTGGAGACTGGTTCTTTTCATTAATTCCGTACTCTCCTGCGTAGGTGGCCCACGATGTTTTGTTCAGTCTTTGCTCAAGCTGTAAGATAGTCTGCAAAGATATTTCAACCCGGCTCCAATGTATGACAAGAAGCGAAAAGTTCAATCACTGCTGCTGGTTAAGGCGTTGCAGTAAACATTCTTGTCGTTTACCGAAGTTGGCAAGCATTATATTCCGTCGTAGACGACTATTCCTACAGCTTGCGGTTTGTTGAGATCGTTAAGATCATCGTCCGATTCCGTTCGTTTCTCACGTTCGTTTCGAGAATGAGAACTTGAAAACGAGCGTGCAGGTGGCAAGCTTTCATCGAAGTGCGAATCGCTTCTTCGTGATTTTACTCCGTGCTGTTTACGTCCATTGCCTCGAAGTAACAATTGCAGTACGTATGCGGCTTCATTTCTCTTTTGTTTGCTGGTGGCCAAACGGACGTTTCTGGTCGTTTTGAACAATTTGCAAGCTTTTTATTCCGACGTTCAACCTCTTCTCTGATCATCGGGATTTGCTCAACCAACAACACGCCAACCGATCTTGTCCACTCCAACAAACAAGGAAGAATGACGCATTCACATTGTGCTTCGTTTTATTCGCTGCATATTGGTTTGAGCGCGATCGCACCAACCGGTGGACTTGCAGTTCGATGTTCAACTCGCCGTGTTCCTCAACAGAACCGAAGAGACAAAGGTTGTTCGGCTGGGGATGTTGAGGCAAAAAATGCACACGTTCGTTGATTTGTGGCGGGCGGAAGCAAGAAGAGGATGGGTTCTTTCATTTGCTGACACAAAAGTGTACGGAAAACATAATTCCGGGTTTTCATCTCTTTCTCTTTTGGCGTCGACAAAGCGTGATTGTTTCGTTTATTTATTCCGCAACGTGAAGAATAGTCGATCTTTCAATGGAGAAGTCTTATGTTCAGGCGCTTTTGGATTGCCGGTTTTTTTCATGGTTTGTTTGTTCCTCACACTTGCGAGCAGTGGTTGGAACAGAGCAGGCTGAGAAGGTTTCAGGCGTTGAATGATAAACAACCGCTGGTTGTTCGGTTGCCCCAGCGGCTCGTTGGGGAGCGCATCGATTGATCGCTTCTTTTGTCGATTTGTACTCGGAATTTGTCTCTGCCGAGTAGTTGGGTTTTTTCGTTTATTGGACTCTCAAATAAAGTTGCGGTCGATTGAGTGGAAGAATGAAGTGGAAGAGAGTCCCCGCCGCTAGTCGGTCGGTTCTTTTGTATTCGGGAGATAAGCGAAAGGGAGCGGTCGAGGAGGCGGCCCGCGGCGTCGGTTTTTGCCAGTCGGGCGAGAGGCAAGTGCGATAAGCGCGTAAGTTAAATAAGAGCGTCTAAAGACTGTGACGTAGTGGTCTCAAAAGAGTAATGATCGCGGAAAACAAGAGACTAAAGAACAAAGGGCAGATTTGCCCGATTCCGGGCACACGATTTTGATCACGGGTTGCTGGGTCTTTTTTTTGTCGCGATTGATTCAGTCAAGCGTCATTATTCCGTCGTCCAACAGCTGCGGGGGCTAACAAATACAAGACATCGTTCGTTGATTATCACGCACCGTGTCCGTTTGCCTTTTAAGTTCGTCCTTGAAGGCAGCGTTCAACCGGATGTTTGCTTAAGAGACGGTAGAATTGCTAGCACTGGTCGCTCGTCATTCTAACGGTTGTTTCTTATGACGTTTTGTTGGGGAGGCTTTTTATTATCCCACGCACTCTTGCTTAGACGCATCGCATTTATTCCGCCTGAATTGCTTCCGCGACTTGTGATTTATTGCTTTTTAAAATGATTATTTCGATCGATCGTTCATTTCTCCGTTCTTTCGTTTTGACAACCCCCAACCGCTCATTTTTCTGACCGCTTTTTGCCCCAACCGGACTCACTTCTATCGTCTGTCGAAGAGGACGAACAGACAAGAGATCGCGGAAAGATCGTGTTTCACGGCATTCGGCTCGTTGGACCGGCTTCCGTTCGATCACGAGCATTCTGCCTTCCATTCAATCGCTTCACATCGCTCCAATCCATGAGCAAGGCGGCCTGAAACGAGAAGAAGTGAGCGGGAGAAGGCGAGCACAAGGGAAAGAAGAAATCAACGGTCAGCCGCCGAACACCCGCCCGAAACTCCCGACCGACCGATCGACTGGCCGCTCGCGCCGACCGCAGAGGATCGACTGGTGGAATGCGAGGGCGGGAGCGAAACGACGGCCATTCGACCCGCCCGCCCGTCCACTCGTCGCCCCGCTCGTTCGGTCGGCCCAACGGAAGGCGGAGGATCGCCGATTTGTTTACGCTGTCCGGCCGCGCGGCCCGTCCACGCCGCTAATCCCTTTGCCGATCGCGCCGCCGATCGCCCGGCCGAAGCGGCGCGGTCTGCAGAAACAAACGAGTCGAACGGACCGATCAACAGACAAACAACCCCTTCCTTTCCAGATTCGGTTGAGACCTCCGCACCTTCCATGTTGGACGAGCGGGAAAGAAGTGGTCGAGTCGCCTCTCCGAACTCAACCGAATTCCCGACTCGTCCGTGTGCTCAAACGGAAGGACGAGCGGGAGCGCGATCTCGGGCTCCGTTGAACGAACTGAAGTGAGGGCAAAGAAGGCACCGATCGACGCGCTCTTTTTTGGTCGGGCGCCTGCCGCGCGGTCTGCAGGATCGCATGGGTTCTGACCAGAGGTCGCAGCGGTCGACCGGACCGACTGGACCGTAAGTGGAAGCGGTCCGGTCCGGACCGTACCGAAACAGAAATACGGTCCGGTCGACCGGACCGGCGGCCAAAAATCGGTCCGGTCCACCGGACCGACAGGTGACGGTCGGTTGCGGTCCGGTCGACAGACCGATGGGACCGACGCGTATTTAACGGCAGAATTAAGTTGATATCTATATTTTTTGATCACGCACCTCATACGAGGAAGAGAAAAAAAGAATGACATGGTTTTTTACCTCTTTAGTCGATGAAATTTTGCGGTCCGGTAGACCGAACCGCAACCGACCGCCATCTGTCGGTCCGGTGGACCGGACCGAAAATGACCGATCGGTACGGTCGACCGGACCGTATTTCTGTTTCGGTACGGTCCGGACCGGACCGAAAATCCCATCCCGGTCTGGTTTTGCGAGGTCTGGTTCTGACTCGTCGTTCTTCCGTCTACTCCAACCGTCCGACCAGATCGCCGCTTCGCGAGACGCCGCTTGACGAGCTGCTCTGCCGAAGGAACGGAAGCGAGCGGCGTGTTCCAAGAAGAAGCGAACCGAATGGACGTCGCTGTTTGCTGAAAAGTCGAATGAAAGTTCCCAGCGGAAGTTCGAGAACAACGTGTTCTTCCAGCTGTTGTTTAACGACCGTTGATTTCTCTACGTTTGTCCACCGAAAACGGCTCGAATTCGACGAGCGAAAGGCGAGCCGACCGGCCGGCAGCGGAGTGTCTTCTCTTCCACGGCGGTCAGGTGTGCCGCTCGGGGGACGCCGCGTCCAGCCGCCCGCCGCTCTTCCTCCGCCGCATTTCGCTGCTGCCCGCTGATTTCGATGACCGATTGCTCGTTGAATTTCGGAAGTTTTGTGTTCGGACGCCCTCAAAAATTCTCCAATTTGTGTACCCGAATTTTCGAACGGAGTTTTTGTCGTTGATTCGCGCGTGATTGTCCAGAGTTTTTACCGATTAATTCGCGTGTTTGCAGCGGGACGATGGCCGAAGCGGCGGGCTCATCTGCGGGCCGACAGCAGACGGCCGAACCGAAGGAATCGGCGGACGACTCGCCCATCGTCCAACTCTCCCACACTCACAATCAGCTGTGCGGATGCGACGAGTGTCGGGAGAAGGAGGTCATTCAATCCTCCGTCCACTCCGATCGTCTGCCGGCGAAGAACCCGAAGCAAACAAAAGACGTGACGGCCTTGCACCACAAACGTGTGGAGGGCAAGAACTTCTTCGTCTACGAGAGCTACGAGGTTCGCTTTGTTTTTCTCCTCTCATCAATTTCATCTGCTTTCAGGTCGATTTTGAGCTTGGATTTTCCGCGGACGGGCGCTACATGTACACCTTCACGGAAGAGGCGGATTTGCTCGTCGTGGACCTTCGGCGCAACGCCTACAAGTGAGTTCATCCTCTACCTTTTTACTGTTCTGTTTGGGTTCAGGTCGTGGAAATCTCCGAACAAATGGTGCGACGGAATGTTGATCAACGGAGTGGTGGTCGTGAATCACGGCACAATCCTCGTTGCGGCCAGCAACTACCTCGGGGACGGCGGCCCCAGCGAGTTGCACTTGATTCGCCTTCCGGTCGACGGGGAAGCCGAAGTCTACGAACGCACTCTCCTGCATTCGACCCTCCGCTCGCTGACCACGTTCGTGTTGACGGAGATCACCGGCGAGGTCGTGGACAGGAAGCGGCCGGTCATCGGCTCTTTCGGAGAGCTCGTTTTCCTGCAGCTGAACCTCGAGGATGCGCGTGCGACCGTCCTGCACACGACCGCTCATCCCGAACTCGTCTTCTTCCCGGCCCAGATGTCCGAGGACGGGACGCGGTTGTACACGGTCGACTGCTGCCGAACGCCCAAGGATCTGCACGTGTACTCGTTGCGCGAGCAGAAGTGGACCAAAGAGGCGTTGGGCGGCGTCGAGTTGGAAGCGCACGTACGTTTTTGTTCTTGCTTTTGTTAAACTCATCGATCGAACTTCAGAATGTACGCTGGATGTCCCACGGGACGCAATCCCTCTTCGTGAAAGAGAGCCGAGAATTCGACGGGCTCCCGACTTGGGTTCTCTTCCGCTGCAACTTCGAAACGCGCAAGTGGGAAGCGTGGGAGTGGGAAGCGTGGGAGTGGGAAGCGATTCGATTCTGCACGCCGCTCTTCGATCGTCTCTTCCCGATCGTCTCGCCGGTGGACGGCGGTGACGACGGGGTCGTGGTCGTCGAAAGTTCGGACAGCCGCCGACAGAACGGGCATCGCGTCAGGCGCTCCAAGATCCAGCGCGTCATGTTCCGGTGAGGCCGCCTCTCTCCACTCCCTCACTCCCTCCCCTTCTCTGCAGAAATCCCGACTCGCTTCGGAACCTCTCCGTGACGGCCGCCCACAAGGGTCTCGAGCTGGTGGACGGCGAGGGCGGCTTCCAGCACGAGAGGAACAAGCCGCCGCTGAAGACCGTTCTGCCCAGTGCTTTCGAAGGAATGAAGCCGATCCCCGTCCGTCGCCTCCAGTAATCTCTCCTTCGTTTTCGTTGTGTTCTGTTAGTGTGGGGTCAATAAACAAGCTCTAATGGAAATTACGAGTTTAAATCGACACAACTTGCGGGCAGTCGAGTTGCAGTTTACAAACGGGAAGTTTGTGCGGTTGGTCGCCGCCTGTCGTCCGGGCAGCAAGCAAGTGTGGCGCGATCCGTCTTCTAGCTGAACCACTTCCCGCCTCCAACCCAGCAAAGCGGAGGACGGGAAAGGGTCCGCGTGTTCTTCGACCAACTCGCCCGCCACTCGGGTGCCCGCTCATCTGCGTGCCTGATGGTGCGCGGCCTCGCCGAAGTGGCGCGTTTGACCCGGCGGCACGCAGGCGTTTCATTCGAGAACGTCCACTTCGATCTGGCCGGCCACAAGCAGAGTGAGTGCCCACGCTTCTCGCCGCTCGTCCCCCGTGCAGACCGCCCGAACGGCCGAGTGTCGCTGCTCGAGGTGGAAGGGCGTGATTCTCGAGTTCGCTCAACGGGGAGCCGCTTCGAGCTGGACGGCGGCGACGAATTCGAGCGGGTGCGGGCCGACTGCAGAATCCGGGCGAAGAGAATGCGAGCGACGGTTCGAGAGATCCCTGTGGACTGATCGACGGCTTCCTGCCGGCCGCCCGCAAGGCGCTCCCGTTCGACGCGGAACACGGCGGCTCCGTCCTGCCCGTCGACTTCGTGGTGGCCGAACACGCGACTACTCGGTTCGCTCTCCACCCACCACTCCGCGCCGAGCAGCCCGAACTGGACGCCTTTCGGCGGTCGCCCGCTACGTTGAAAGGCGGCCCGGAGAGCGGTGGACGCGGGCATCAATGTTGTTCGTGATTCGAATGAAGCTTGCACTAGTGAACTGATTTCAACGGTCGTTCACATTCGGAGGACCACGTTTTATTGTGCAGGGAGAGGAAAGAAGGCGGCGAAGGGATGAATTTTGAGTCTTATCGGCATTTCGTCCGTCGTTTCGCAGCTCGTCGATCAGCACTGGGCACTTCCCACTTCTCGCAACTGCAAAGCGAGTGGATCAGTCGGGAGAACGAAGGGAATCGACAGACTCACTTGACAGGAGGTTCTTGGAAGAAATCGAATGCGTCCGTCACACCTCTCGCCCCAATCGTCCGTCCAGCAAACGAGGAACTTCTCGGTGGTGCTCGCCCGAGTCGCTCGCAAGTGACTCCGCAATCCATTCGAGCTGCAACGTGTGCTGCAGGAGCGAAAACGGACCTGAAAGAAGCCAGCGAGTGATTAGCAGAGAGCGGAAGCACTCACGTGTGAAGGCGATCAGTTCACGGTCGCAAGTGGACAGAAGTCAGCACAGACGGTCGGTTCTTGTCGATGCGGTCGTTCGTCTCTCACACTCCTCACATCTAAGCGGTCGATTGTTGCCGAACGAGAAGCTTGAGGACTTGAGGAGGGTCGTTGCCCAAAAGGCCGTCCTGAATAAACGGATGGATCAACGCCCGCCGATTCGAAGGAAGAACTCATCAATCGGACGGCCGGCGAAGAATCCGAAGAGACGAACGGTGCAGACAGCAACGGACGGAGGAAGCGAAAGGAACTTGCAGGAAGTCGTTTGCGTTCACTGCAACATCGGAGCAACAAGCGAGCAGCCGACTCGTCGACGAGCCGGCGGCAGGACGAGAATGAGAGCGGGCGCAGCGGAAGGCGGCGGAGAGCGCGAATGAGCCGCCCGCTGCTCCCGCCGCTCTTTTGTACTCGCCGGGATTGCGCAACGAAAAGAAGCGAATAGAAACGAGACCGAAAATAATCAGTAGAGTTTCTGTTCCGTGGGCGCAATCGTCTCGTCGTCGTTTGGCGGCGAGTTGTGAACGGGCGGCGGCAAGGACGCGTGTGGAGCGCTTCGCACAGAAAAAAGTGGACGAGTTCGCTCTTTCGACTGAACGAAATCGAAGGAGCGCACTTCCGGCTGGTGTCTGAGCGCAACAGTAGTGATTTCACGGAGTTCACTTCTGTTTGGCGTGTGGGGTGGCTAGACAGCCAAGCGACCGTCCGCTTCCGCTTCAAGCTGTGGATGGGGTGCGGCGGGAAGAGTTGGGGGCGAGCGGTTCGTGCGCGTGTTCTGCCGACCGCCTGCTCAGAGGAAGCGGCGGGTGGGTGGAGCGAGGAGGAGTTTTCGGCGAACGCACGGGTGGAAGCAGCGGAAACCACTCGGCTGACGTTCACCGTCTGCACAAAACCGACGAAGTCGATCTTTGCGGCAAAATCGAGCTGCTCGGCGCGGTCAAGTCGCTCCCGTTCGACCAGCAGGCCGTGAAGGCGCGCACGTGCGACAGCAACGGCGAAATGCTCCGGGATCCCGGGTTCGCGGACGTCGAAGTGCGCGCGGGCGATCGGGTCTTCAAGCACATAAAAACGTTCCTCGATCACTCCTCACTCACTTCTCTCGTTGCAGGACCACAAGTTCGCGCTAGTCTCCCAATCCCCGTACTTCGAGCGAACGGCCGTTGTGGAGGTCAAAACCACACGGTCGACGTCATAGAGCGAGTCGTCCGCTTCATGTACACCCGCGAAGTGGCTGAGTTGGATCGGTGGGACGGCGAACTGCTGCCGGCCGCCTGCAGCTGTTGCCAGGTACTCCCAACTTCTGTTCGTTTGGGGTGGATCCTCGCGAATCTGTCGATGGATCTCACGCTTGTCGACCTCTGCCTCGCGTTCACCCACCGCCACCCGGACGGCTTCACGGACGGCGCACTCGATCGTCCTGCTGGCGGATGGACCGCCGAGTAGGCGGAGGCGAACGCAGAGATCGTCGGCGAGATGTTCGAACCGCTCTTTGAATGATTGCAACGAATTTTGGTTGAATGAACGTTGTGGTGAGCGAGACAAGCGAGCATTCCGCCCGCTTTGCGAACGGAACGCGCAGATTCCCGGATTTCGAAAGCCGACGGCGTTCCCACCACCCCAGCCTGCCTTCTCTTTCGCGTGTGAGTCCCCGAGCGGCAAGCAAGCCGGCAGGCGGGCGGCAGGCAGGCGGACGGACGGAGCGGACGTGCAAGCGGGCGGGCGGCTTGGCGGCAAGAAACCGACGCTCTGTTCGTTCGGAGCGCCCGCTCGCCGGCCGCCGCCGCTTTCCGCGTTGTTTTCGTCCAATATCCACCGCCTTTCCTTCTTGCACAAATTCGAGGAGTTTCCGCGTGCTTCCGCGCTATTCACCCGCCGCCGACTCGTTTCTTCGATTCCAGCCGTTCCACTCCCCCATGCCGGTGGTCACGTCTCAGCGGTGGGAGCTGGTGGACTTCCGCAGACGCTCGGCGGTCGCCCAAGTCGGGGAGAAGTGGACGGGCCCGCTCTTCGCTCTCGACGGGATGGCCGGCGGCCAATTCCAGCTAGTGCTCGTTCTCCGCAGCACGGGCAATCAGGCGAAGGGCGGCCCGTACTTGGCGTGCCTGCAGCTCCCCAACCACTCCTCCGTCCAGCTCCAATTCAACGTCTGGTTCGAGTACAACGACGGTCAAAGAAACGGCTGGGGAGGTGAGCGAGTGCCCGTCTTACGAGCAGCCCTCCTTGCGCGCATTTCAGCACAAACCGAGGAGTTTTTTCCGCGCCAACAACACGCCTGGGGCCCCTCCTTCAATCTGGACACCGCCCAACGCTTGGCGGACAGCGGCGGAGGGTTCTTCCTGTGCGCCGAACTCCAAGTCCTCGCTGCCGTCCGGTGGCCGGCGAAGCGCTTGAACGCGGAGGCTCACCTCAACAACACGGCGGCGATGTTCGGCGACGAGTCGCTCGCGGACGTCGAAATCCGCGTGGAGGAGCGGATCTTCAAGGTGACTCTCCACTTCTTGCATCAATCATTCCACTCTTGCAGGTCCACAAGCAGATCCTGTGCGCGCAATCGCCCTACTTCAAGACGATGTTCACGACGGACAGCAAGGAGCGCCAGACGGGCATCGTTGAGGTCACGGACCACTCGCCGGAGATCGTCGAGAAGGTCCTCCGCTTCGTCTACTCGGGCGAAGTGGACGAGTTGGATTCGTGCGCCCGCGAGCTCCTCTTCGCCGCCGGCTTCTACGAGCTGCCCGTCTTGCAGGCAAGCTTCCCTTCTCTCCTTCTTCCAATCCACTTGTTTCAGGAGATGTGCGTCTCGTCGATCCTGAACGCGCTCTCGACGGACGCGATCCTCGACGCCCTGGAGTTCGCCCACGCGCACGAGCGGTTCGACGGCCTCAAGAGCGGCGTGCTGGACTTCGCGAAGAAGAACGCCCGCGCGATCGTCGAGCTGCCCGGCTGGACGGACGAGTTCGTCGGCCGGAACGTGAAGATCGCCACCGAGTTGTTCAAGCTGCTCCTCTCTCCCTCCGTCTGAACGTGTACTCGCATTCATTTCTCCCACTCTCCGCTCACGTTAACCGGCAATAAACTCGACTACGCGACCACTTTGATCGAGTGATGTGCGGAACAACGGAAGCGAAGATGAGAGCGTGAGTTCGGCAAGTCGCCGCCGAACTCGTTTCTGTTTGTCGCGGAGCACGAGCTGAGAACAGGAAGCGAACGTCCTAATGACCGGACGACCTTCTCCGTGCGCTGCCCCCTCGACTTCGACGAGGAGGGGACTCCCACCAGAAAACACACTGATGGTTGGTAACGGGAAGAAAAACGTGGTGGACGACACCGTCACTCATTCGGAGATTCCGCTTTCGTTTCGCTCAAACACACGCGTGATGCCCATATTTTCCATTCTTTTGCTCGATTGTGTGTTCCGCTTGAAAGCAGAACGTTCCAAACCACTGCGAGAGGGTCGGATTCGTCGACTAACCTCAAACTTGGGTCAAAAACTGAAGAAGTCGGCGGCCGCTCGCCGCTCGTGCGGACGGGAGGGCGATCGGCCGACGAGAAGCACGCGGTGGGAGCGCGCGCGACCTCGTCGTCCGGTCGCCGACTTCCGCACACAATCTTTTCGTTTCGT
This sequence comes from Aphelenchoides fujianensis, assembly GCA_024699865.1. Classification (NCBI taxonomy): domain Eukaryota; kingdom Metazoa; phylum Nematoda; class Chromadorea; order Rhabditida; family Aphelenchoididae; genus Aphelenchoides; species Aphelenchoides fujianensis. Next base: position 349,344 of record JAMPIO010000046.1, on the reverse strand, counting down.
TAAGCTCGACTGCTGCGGGCGAGACGAGAGCAAGTGCGTGTGTGCCGTTAGCTCGCACTTCCGGCTTGGAGTGCGGCGATCAATTGCTTTGTGCGCTCCGGATCACATCCCGCTGTTTCAACGCTGACCGATGGGTTTATTTCTCACACATCTTCACGACAATAAAAATAGAGCGAATCACGGAAACGAAGCCATTATTTCTTCGATAATCTCCGGATTCTCGCGAAGGAAGTCGCCTGTCCACGCGGGCTGCACCTTGACCAGCTCGTAGTTCTCTTTGGCGAATTGGAGGAACTTGTGCTTGAAGTCGCCCTTATGGTCGTGCGCAAAGGCGAGATTCAGGTCGCGCAACGCCGTTTGGACGGACACTTGGTCGTAGAGCGCTTCCAAACACATCTCCTGAGACAAACGGTAGGAGAACAAACGTTTAGAGAACTTACGGCCAGGTGGAGCACTTCGTAGCAGTCGGCGACCGGCAACAAGCGATGAGCGATTGCAGGCAGTCCGTTCACTCGTCCGGAGTACAAGTAGCGGAGCAGGAGTTCGATCACGTCGGCTTCTTCGTCTTTGATGTCGACTACACCTGTTCGCTTCTCCTTTGTGTCGTGTGTGAACATCCGCTTTAAGACCGGAGATCCCGCGCAGATTACGAGTTTCGACACCTGAACAGTGGGAAGTTCAAGGCAACGAAAAAGGAAAAAAACCTTGAAAACTCGTCCCTGCACGCGCACCTCCACATCCGCGAACGCTTCCGCGTTGAAGGTGGCGGCGAGCCCCTCCAAGACGTTTGCTTGAGCTGTTTCGTCTGCGCGCTCCATGGGATCCAGCGGAATCAGCTTGCAGCAAGCGAACACCGCACCCTTTCGAGCGGCTTCCAGAAGTTCGTTTTGCTTGATGATTGGTAGTCCCCAGGACTGGCTCTCAAGAACAAACTCGCCATGGAGGTCTAAACGAGAAAGGTAAACTTTCTTCCAGCAAACGAGTCTTACCGCTTCTTTTGACGAGCACTTGCTCACCGCTTTCGAGCCACATTTCGACTTTCAGACGGATAACCCGGTGCGATCCGAAGTGTTGGACGCACAAAAACAGTCCACAGTGCTCCTTGAAGTTCTCATTCCAACCTTTCGGATAGAACTTTAGGCAGAAGATCGCTTTCGGCACTTCCTTGATTTCGAACTCGACGCTTGTCCAATATTCATGGAAGATAGCTCGTCCAAAGCGATGTACAAAGTCTCGAAGATGCCAGCGAATAACCGCCGGCGATGGCAACGGCTTCTGTGATGGCTGCTCGAGAGAAAGATAATTCCCCATCGAAAATGAGTAAAACAAATGCGGTTGGGGTAGGAGCAACGCGTACCGCTCGCCGACCTCCACTGCAGAAAGAGTAAGTGAGCGACGAGGCGAAGGCCAGCGACTAGGCGGGGGATGCCGCTTTGTTTCGGTTGCGCCATCGCCCGCATTCGAATGATCGTTTGGCGGGCTGATCGCGCTTGCGAGCGACGAGGGCGGTTTGTGGGTCAAAGAGGAGGACCACTCGCTTCTCGTCCGGTCGTTGTCGACGTCGATTGGGCGACGCTACCGCTTCCTCGTTCTCGATCGCAATGCACCACTCGATCATCCCCGCTACCCGCAGTTAGCAACCGCCTCACAATCAGATGCGCAAAGAGAATACGACTTCCTGCATCACGCGCGGCTCCTTGATCGACCAGTCCTTGCCGCGCTTGTCGCTGAAATTGAAGCGGACGCCCTGAAAGTCGAGGCCGTCGGTAGGCGAGAGAAGAAGCTTCTTTGCTGATCTGCCGTTCGGTTGCGGCCGTCGCGCAGTTGACGGATGGCGGCGAAAAGACGGTTGAGATCAGCAACGAACGAGCGAGGAGCGATCGAAAGAAGAAGCCGACTGGCGGAAGCGGGTACACGTGGAAGCGACCCACTTGCGGCGCCCTGCAGAAAACAGCGAGCAAGTGGAAGGACGAGCTCGAAGGAGACCTACCGGAACTTTCGCTCGCCCATCAGCGCGCACAAGTCGGCGGCTGCCGCAATCGTCCGCCCGAACACGCGGTTCGCCTCCTGGACGATAAGCAGTGAGCGGACGACGAACGACAGCCGCAAGGCGATCACTCGTCCTCTTCTCTCCGCCCAACCCTCTTTGTTCTTTCGAGACACCTCCGGCGGCTTGTAGTCGAGTTTATTCGCAGAGGACGACAGAAACACACAAGGGATTGAATGAGTGAACAGCAACGAGAGAAGATTGCGATCTCCGATCAGACGGCGTCGGCCACGAGCTGGCGGAAGTGCGGGTGTTCGCGGACGAACGCCTTCCAGCCGCTCAGCTGCTTCACTTCCGCGCGGTTCTCGCGGACGAACGCGTGGATTCGGGACTTGAAGTCCTCGTCGAGATGGCCGTGCTTCTCGGCCAGCTCCAGCAGCTGCATCGCGCGCTCGACGGCGAGGTTCGAGAGAATCGATTCGATGCACAGCTTCTGCAAGAAGCGGAGAGGATTGAGAGGAGGATTAGGGAAGACCCACCTGCAGACGGAGGATCCCGAAGTAGTCGGCGTCCGGCAGGAGCTCGGCGGCCACCTCGTCCAGCCGCTCCACCTCGCCCGTGTAGAGAAAGCGGAGCACTCGCTCGACGGCCGCCCCTCCGCACTTCTGCTCGTCGATTTTGATCTTCTTCTTCTCGGCTTCTTTCCCGCGGAACGAGAGGCACGTCTTGAAGTAGTCCGACTGCGTGCAGAGCAGGAGACGGGAGACCTGAAGGCTGGCATTTTGAGAGGAGAGACAGCCGGCTTACGTGGAAGGTACGATGGCCGACGACGACCTCCAAGTCGGAGTAGAGCGGCTGGTCGAACGTGCGGGCGAAGTCGACCTTGGAGATGTCGGCGTCGGAAAGCTCGACCGGCGGGCCCATCGGCCGGACCTCGCAGCAGACGGTGATCGGGCCGTCTCCCACCATCTCCGCCAGTTCGGCGTGAAAGATCGCGTACGCCGTGTCTGTTTCGTTTTCCGCGTACAAACTGACGATGAGTTCTGAACAAAGGAAAATGATTGGATGAGGGCGTTATGGGCACACTGACCTTGTTTGCACGTCCGCCGTCGATCCGCCGCTTCGATCCAGGACGTGGAGTGGAAGAGAAGCGAAGGGAACGCGCCGAACTCTTGGACGTAAATTCCAACACAGAGTTCGCCCTTCGAATTCTCGTCGTAGCCTTTCGGATAAGAAAGAAGACGGAACTTGGCGTCGTTGAAGCCGGTCACTTGGAACTCGTCTCTTTTCCAATGGTCCTCGTTTGCGGCAGCATTGAAACGCGCGCGGAAGTCGGGGAGCTCCCACTTGTGGACGGTCGACGGCCAATGGAGTGCCGATCTTCTTGCACGCGAACGGCAGGCGGCAGCAGAAGAAGATCGTCGGGGTGTTGCGGAAAGCGTCCATCTCTTCGCGGGAGAAGAGTCCATGGTCCTCGGAGTCCCGTTCGTTGAAATTGACTCGGAATTCTGAACAGCGAAGAATAGACGGTTTCCTCTACGAACCGCTCACCTTTCTTTTCACTGCTGGTCCCGTCGATCTTTTCGATCCACACCTCGGTGTTCACTTCGAGCGGCGCGTTCTGGGCGCACTCGATCACGTTCAAGTGAAACATGACCTCGTCGTCCTCTTCTCCGGGCTCGAACGCAAGGCTAAAGACGACCCGGCCGGCGGTCGTGTGGACGAATTCGTGCGGGTCGCTCGTCCAGATGGTGCCCGCGTGTGCGGTTCGCAGATTTTGGTCGTAGTTTTCGACGCGCCAAACGACGATCTCCCGCTCGGCCAGCAGCGAGCGGAAGCTCATCGTGACGCGCGCCTAAAACGAGATCGCGATTATTTCGGCGAAATTTAACGAAAACACGCGAAAATCGACGCGAATTGTGGGCAACAATGGAAAGAAATCAATAGAGAAAGAAATTGATTGAAAGTATCGACAAATGAAGAGGAAGTAACGAAAAAGAACATCCACATCGGGCGTAAACACCGCCGGTTTCTCCACAGCCGCCCGCATTCGGCGCGGAGAAAGGACGCCGCGAACGCCGGCCCGCAGACGCCAAGCGGCCGGCCGCCGAAAAGAAACGCGGCGGGACGGCGGGCGGGGGTCTCCGCAGCGGTCGGCAGCAGGCGATGAGTTAGCGGATGTCCCGCTTGCCTCTTGTTTAGCAACAACTGCAATTATCCCCGTGATCAACCATACAGCCAGTGGAGGACGTGGAGATTCAGCGGCAAGTCACCTTTCAACCCGCTGACTTCAGCACGCGGAACGTGATCTTCGGTCGCTTCCATTCGCCCGCTTTACCACTCCTTCGTCTGCGAACCAAAACCCACTGCTCCTCTCCGCTCCCCTCCAGCTGCTCTTGGGACGCGACCGCGTCCTCCAGCACGTGGATCCACTCGGGGCGTCCGGGCGGTGTCCTTCCAGTGGAAGCGGCGATGGGTGGACGTTCGATCGCGCAGGCAACCAAGCGGCCGGCCGGCAAGACCGAGAGGCACGATCATCCAACCCATCAGCCGACCGATTAGCCGGCCGAGTCAGCCGAGGCTCACGACTGCAAACGGGAGAGTTGCTCCGTGAATCCCCCGTTGAAGAGCGACGTTGACGGCGAGTTGAAAGAGGAGAATCGACGCGCACCGTTGGTCATTCGGAAACGCCCACAAATGATCGCGCATCGCTCGTTGTTTGTGGGAAGCAAAGCGCCTGCTCGAAGAATCCGCGAACCGAGTGAGACGCGTTGATTCGGAACGAACAATTGAGTGAAGTTCGCCCTTTCCTCTTCACATTGCCGAACTTGAAGAGATCGGATTCCGCCTACTCGTCGGTCCATTCGGAACCCGACGAGCGCTTCCCGCTGCCCACCACGCGGAGGTATCCGATCCTTGTGCAGCTTTTTATAAGGACAACTTGAGGAGATGAGGACAGAGAGTAGGAGGGATTGAGGCCGACAGGAAGAGAACAGAAGAGCGAAGGAAGGAAGAAGACATTAGTTGGATCACTTGGGTTTCTTGTTCGTGCTCTTCTTTGTGGTGAAGAGCTCGGCGCGAGCGGAAGAGAACGTCTGCACATCCGCATGTTGTTTCGGATCGTTTCGAATGGCGGGCAGGTTGCGATCCAACAACACGTCCACATCCAGCAATCGCTGGTCGACCGCATTGTTCGGAGCCGCAGCGCGCGGCGGCGAGGGCGGCGGCGAGAGCGGGATGGTGGGCAGCACAGCGGGGTGCTGATTTGCTGCCATGTTGCAACGCTTATAAGACCAATCCGGAGCGTGTGAGGATGGAAAAGCGGCAGAAGCCAAAGGCAAAGGTTAGGAACAGACTGACTGCATCCGAGAAATTTCGGGCCGTGAGTGGTAGTTAGCGAATAGTCGGTTCTCGGATCAATTCAACGACGAGTACAGCAAATGGACTACGTTGATCACAAATCCGCGGTTCTTTTGGTCTGATCGTAGTTGAACACGCCCCTCCAGGGGTGCTTCTTGTCCGCACGGAACGGAGTCCAAATTGAAGTCATTCCGGTGATCCGATTGCTCTTGAATCGCTTCCACTCGGACGTCCATTTTTTGTTCGGCGAGTGGTGGGGCCACCCGAAAACAATCGACTGATGACCTCAGCGTTCATCCCAGACGGGTGCTGGCCGCCGGCCGAATCGATGGCGACGGCTTGTTCGCGACGGGCGGGAAAAAAGCGAGTGGACGCGGAGGAAACGCGGCGCTGTGTTCACCTAGCGGGCAGATCGCCCTCAAACTCCACGATCTGCTCGCTCCGTTCCCGCCGGCCGTCGCCGCCGGTCGGCGAGCAGTCGGCCCACCGGACGGCCTCCAGCGCGCTCAAGCGATCGATCGGCCGGGTGGAAGGAGCGTTCGGAAGGGGCGGTCGGCCGTCCACTCACGCGCCGGAGGCTTCTCGCTGCAGCCGGGCGATCCGCTCGTCTGCTTTTCGTCGGACGGCCTCCAACTCGCCAATTGCCGCGTCCACGAGCGCGACCGGGGCCGCTCACTACGCCCACTTCTTCGCGTGCACAAAAAGGAGTGAACGCTGGAGTCCTCTCCGCCTCCGGGGCGACCGCTTCCGCTCGTTGGACGGCGCCAGCTGCTACGGAGTTTGCGGACGGCCGACCGTTGGGCGGCGACTTCGGCGGCCGCTTTCCGCTTTTTCTCGCCGGCGTCTTTGAGGCTGCGCGAGTGAATGACGACCGCCCGCCACGAGACGCTTCCGCTCGTCGGCGAGCTTCCGCAGCGCCCGCCGCAGTTCGTCGACCTCCCGCTTTACCATTAGTCGGGCGGCCTCCCGCTCGCCGTTCTCCGCCCGCTCGTGCACCGCACGAACCACTCGATCCCATCGGCCGTTGACGGCCGCGAGAAGTCGCTGGAGGCGGTCGACATCACGGAGAAGCGGGCGGGCAGCCCGGGGGCATCGGCGAAGATCCCCTCGAGAATCTTGCGGTCAATGAGTGCGGCGGGCGGCTCGCCTGACGACTCCACTGAAAGCGGGCGGTCCTCTCGGACGGCGGGCGGGCACTCACCCGTCGTCTTCCCGTCGACGAGTCCCCGTTAGACGGCCGACTTCATGAGGGCCGCAAGTTCGACGCGAAGAGGTGAGTGGCGAGTCGCACTTGCAAACAGAAGGAGCTTCTTTGTTGAGGAAACACCAGGATCTCGCATTCGTTCTCCTCGAACAACAAAGCGAAGACTTCAAACTAGCGGAACGGGCGGGTTGTTTCGGGGAAGTGCGGGGCGAGAACTCGCAATCTTCCGCCCGTCGTCGCCGTCCAGTCGGTGCAGAAGGTTGAGCTCCATGAAACGGGCGACCATCTTCCGTTCGAGCCATTCGAGCTTCGTTTCGGACGGCGGGGCGTCCTGCTCGGGGGCCGCCGCTTGCAGCCATTCGTTGTTGACAGTCAAGGGATGGGTGGGAGAAATGTGGCAACTGATTCACCCATTTGGCAGCATGCAGACGACGGAAAGGCGAGTGGTCGTTGAAAGCTGCCGGGTCAGCCGATCCAATCGGTTTTTCTGCTGCTTTTCTCCCGAAGTGATCCCGTTCTTGCCCATCTCCTTCCCATCTTCCTGCGGGTTTATTCCGTCCAAACAACCCCGAACGCCTCCCAAGAACCGATTCAACATTCAACCCAAAGAGCTGCGCGTGGTTGACTCGTCCATCGACATGTGCGCGCAACGAGGCCTGCAAGCGAGAGTGAAGATCACGGATCGAGAAGAAGAACTCACAAATCAACAAACAGAAAGCTTGGAACTGCTGCAACCACTCGTGCGCAGCAGCGGTGCCCAGTGGACGTCCGGCGAGCTCGCCGGCGTCTCGTCCATCGCTGGACAGCGCGCCATGAGGAGGAGGAAGGAAGGCGGGAGACTCACTCGAACGGAACTTCTTGCGCGCCCCACCGCTTTGAGAGCTTCTTGTTTGTCCGCGATCGCGAGGTTCTCAAGTGACTCCGCAATCCATTCGAGCTGCAAGCGGGAGTCGGAGTGACAGAACGAAGGGACTTACGGCTCCACTGCAACCGAACGGGCGGCTTCTTTCGCCGCAGAGGTCTTGGAAGTGGCTGCTGTCGTTGGTCGCAACCGCTCGTTCACCCGCTGCGGGCCGGCAGTTCTGTCGCGTCGATCGGCCGCATCGGCAGGGCTTGGCGGCAGCAGTTCGACCCCGTCGCAAGAGTCTGCAAACAGCCGGACGAACAGCGACAGTCGAGCGAACGGAAGAGGACTCACCAATCGATCGATCGGCCGAACGCAAAGATCGGCAGCAGGCGAGACGGGCCTGAAACAAGACGAGTGATCGTCCGAGAGCGAGCAGAACTCACTTGTGCACGGGACGACACTCAATTCCCAAGCGGACAGCAGGCGGCAGTTTGCAGTGGGTTCTTGGAAGCTGGACGTCTCCACGAACGCACTCTTCACTTCTGGGCGGCGGCCGGCTTCTTCAACGTGGGCGCACAAAAGAAGAGCCTGGAACGAAACAGAAGACGGGGATGAACAGCCGCTTCTTCCCGTGTGGACTCACCAGGCGGACGGCCGACGAGAATCCGAAGAGACGAACGGCGCGGGCATTGCCGGACGAAACGGAGAAGAAAAAAGCTTGCGGTTGTCCTTTTCGATCCATCGCATCAACGAAACAGCCGATCGGTCGACGGGCGGGCGGCAGGAGGAGAAATGAGCGGAAGGCGGAGGAGCGAACCGCAGCGGCCGACGGAAGAGAGCGCAAATGAGCCGCCCGTTGCTCCCGTCGCTCTTTTGTACTCACGGGATTGCGCAACGGAGAGGAGTGAGTGGATAGAAGTCAGTGAATAAGCAGGAGCAGCCGATTCGAGTGGAATGCAGGTCGTGACGGAGGGTTGTTCCTTGCAGGAGTGAACGACTTCGGCGAATAAACGACGGGATGGTCAGGTGGCGGTTTCGGAATTCGCTGTGTGTTGAACGATTCTTTCAATTGAGTTGACTGTCGAAAGCAGGTGAGTAAAAATTCCGACAAGGTCCGCGGTTTTTGGTAGGAGGATTCTGCTCTTAACAGCTTGGTGGAAGTGGAAATTCCGATTTCTTGTGTTATCCGCCTTAGCACTGCAATAGCCTCACTAACTCAGTACAAGAGATTTTCTAATGCCGGCACCACCCGCTTTCGATTTCGTAGCTTATTCCGAGCGTAGATGGGGTGAGGTTGGGGCTTGTTGGAAAAAATGAGCTACCAGCAGCTCAACGAGGACCCTGTCGTCTACGACTGTGTTTCATGCGTCAAGTAGGGGAATTCTAATAGCTGGCGTTTTTAGGAGTTGCCGGCGAGCTTCTTTTTGTTGTAGAAGACGTCAAAGCACGCCGGCATTCCGAACTTGGAGCGCTTCTTGCAGTCCTTCGTGAATAGCCAACGAATCGTGCTTCTTTTTATTCCGGTTGAGTACTTATCGTGAAGATGCTGCCAACCGCCAGCAGTAAGGACAGAGAGCGGACTAGACGATCGAGAGGTCGTTCGAGTATTCCGTGTACGAACAAAAGTGAGCTTCGTTCGTCAAGCAGTTCCATGTGCAAGCGACGAACCGTTTCTGCGTTGGAGCTTTCGTCCAAGTCTGTAGTCCGTGGCGGCCGCAACCTTTTCCCTGTTTTATTTATCCCTCCGCCTTCTCGCAATCGTTGGTTCGCCTGCTGGCAGCTGGCAAAGATGACGGTCGACGGGATTCTTTGGGTTATTCCGCAACAAACGGCGCTCTTGGCCAGCAGTAACACTTGCATGGACGTGTGTCGCGTCGTCTTTGAATCCGCTGTATTTTGGTCGTTCTCTTCTTGTCGGCGCGGAATCCGATATCCGGAGAAGCAATTCCGACGCGAGGTCGGCTTTAACGCAAGATTCTCATGGGGTTTTGGGCATGAATAGCAGTCGTCTGCCAACCGTTCGCTTTTTTGCTCGATCACTTCTTTTCTGTCTTGCTTGACGGTCAAGCGTTTTGCAATTTCGGCGAAGGCGTTGCTCAACATGCGTACATGATCGGCGGACTTCTTTCGGCCAATCAATTCCGTTTTTTTCTTTTTAGCTTTGCTCTTTGACTAACCACTTGTACGATCCATCAATTTTCGTCGTTTCTACGGATCTTTAAGTTATTTTATGAAGTGCGGTAAGTGTTCGGTGAAAGACGAAAGTCACAGCGATTTTAGTCCACCGGCGCCGGCCTGAAGGTGGCTTGAAGGCGAGAAGAGTGCGCTTGAAACAATGACAGCCTTCTTTTGTCCGATGGCTACCACGAACCAGGTTTTATTCCGCACGCCAAGTGGAACCATTTGATTGTACTCGTTCTGCTGCGTCTTTTAGGATTCTTTTTTAACGTTGGAAAACGCGATCAAGTCGGTTTTATTCCGTTCGTTCGAATCGTTTTCGCATTTTGTCCAAAAGAAAATTGCCCGACTGTTTTTGATCGTCGTAGTCGTGCAACTCCCACATGTTCAACAAAGCCGACAACAAGCAGTCGTTAGAGACGATGAAGAGAAGCGAAGGGTTTGAGGCTCATTCCGTGCAATTCTTCCAGTTGAGAGAGTCAACGCCTTTTCTGTTGTTTGAAAGTCAAACGAGCGCTCCTTGCATTACTGCCTAGCTTGTTGGGCGTTGGTACACTTTTTGTGGTCGTTCCTCCGTTTTCACTAGCAAAAGACGGTCGCAGAGTGGATTTCACGAAGTATTTCACTTGGTCGGTTCCCTTCAGACGGACGAAAGGAAAGCTTTTGATTGCGTGTGTTCAAGGGCGATGATTGCGGCTGATTTTCGACCAGAAACACAAAGATCGATTCTTTGTCGTCGATGTGAAGTCGTCGGATAAGAGGGATCAATTCCGTCAGCCGGGGGCACAGTTGGCAGATTTTTGTTCGAAAGTGCTTTTCAGCGAGATTGTTTCGAGCATGCTGCGTCCATTCTGATGGTGTGTAGAAGACCTGCCTGTTAAACACAACGTCGAGGTGTACTGACTGCGTGTTTTGGTCTCCGCTTCTACTCGCTTGAAACAGAGAGCGTTCGCATTCCTGGAGTGCGCTGTCTAGCGACCTCAATTCCGGCGTCAGTGGCAACGTAAGCAGAGAATTCCGCACAATTGATACGAAGATCGTTTGCTGTCGACCTGGATTGAACGCCGCTTTGTTTCGTCTTGTCCCGCACTGATTCCGTTCGCCTTCTATTTGAGCTGTTGCAAGCCTGCAAAAGCAGCGATTCTCGGAGCTGAAGAACGAAAACAGGCCGCCGCGCCATCCAAACAAAGCAGCAGATTCTGTGTGCCCACGTTCTGCCCTGGTAGGCGGGCGAAGAATTCCGCAACTTATTGCTTAGCGTCGATCGTCGGCGTTTTGTAAAGAAACAGGACGTCGCTCATGATTTCTTCACCTGGTAATTCCTTTCTTTTGAACGCAAATTTCAGTTAGCAGCCATTCCGTTTCATGATTTCCATTGCAGAATAGCATCGTTGAGGGTTAGGTCTCAAACCGTGTTTATAGCGGTAAAGAAAAGGTTTTATCTCAACGAGAAAAGGTGCTGTTTGGTCGAGTGGACTTATTCCGTGTACCAGCGATAGGTATTTGCGTGCAGTATGACGTTTTGTTTAAAAAACACCATGCAGCCATCAGGAAGTTTCCAGACTGCGGATAATTCCGCGATTTGCTTGATTAAGCCGCTCCATCTCGTTTCGTTTTATGCTCGGTGACCCGCTTGTCGAGTCTTCGGTTGCTTTCCCATTCCGTTATTCGTTGGTTCACAAGGAAAGCGTCAAGAACCAACCTGCTTGTCGCGGGACAGACGGTTCGACGGAACGGGCAGGTTCGGAACGATCGATCACTCCCTTCTATCGAACGAATCCTGTGTGCATTTTACTCCCGACGAACATGGCGTAAGTCGGCCACGGCTGAAAAGAAGCTATTAGTCGAGAGAAACACACAAATTGAAAGCACGAATCCCTGTTCCAACCACCCAACCGGCAGCAACACGCCGAAATGCCGCACTGCTCGTCGCCCCGAGGCCGCCTTCCGACTGATCGGCCGCCTTTCTTCGCTCGTGAATCGACTGGTGACCTTTCCGCCGCGCCCGCCCGCCCGCCGGTCGTCGTGATTCACGCTTGCTGGGCGGCGAGCGGGCGGAAGGAAGTCGATTGACGGGCGGGCGGGAGAAACAAAACGGAGCCGATCGAATGCATTCGTTCCGGGCATTCAGCTCACAACTCGCTGATCGCCGGAAGGCGAGTGAGGGATCAACGACTGAAATCATCCAACACGTGGGTGCTCGCTGACGGTGCGCGTGCTCGAATGCTCCAAACGACGAGAAGCACGGCAAGCCGGTTGATCGACGCTCGAGCACTCGAATGGCCCGCTCGTTGTTGCAGAGCACGCTTTCTGTGGACTTCGGGTCGACGACTCCGCAAGTCTGGAAGCCCGAACGACGTCTCAGTGTTCTCCGAAGGCACCGGTGGATGCGGGCGGACGCCATCTAGTTGTGCAAACTGAAGAATGCTTTGGGCGGTGGTCAAACGAACAGTTAGCTTCTTGCTCTGACACGATCGGCTCGATGTGAAGCTTCCCGCATTTGTTCGCACCTTCCACTTCCTCCTGCAGCTTCGACACGATCACGCCGTGGAGCCGGCAGATTCGATTGCTTTGCGGTTGTTGGGAAGTCGAGCACTTCGCTTGCACCGGCTGGAGGAGCAGCCCGAGCGGACGCCGTTTGTTGAAAGTTGCATAGAACTCGTGCATTGTGCTCGTTTGTAAACAAGACAGAGAGAACCGAGTGGGCGGCCGTCGGGCGAGTCAATGCGCGCCGAGCAGAAAGAAAGCGGCTGAATGGAACGAAGCGGACGAGTGAACACGTGCACCAAACAACGGTCCGGCGGACAGCGAATTCGCGCCGATTTTTGTGCACAACTCGTGACTCATCCACTCACTTCTTTCGTCTTTTACGGCGGCCGTGTTTTCTTGCAACACTTCTCTCTTCACTCATTCTTCTTCGATGAGGCTTTGGCCGCCGTCTTCCGATCGGTTTGCACTCTGCGGATGGCCGTCGAGCGGCAAGCGGGCCGCCGGCAAGCAGGCGGTGAGCAAGGGAATGTTCCCGTTCGGGCGGTTCCCCTCGCCCCGCTGCCCGGCGACTTTTGGCGGGAAGAGCGGCGGCGTTCGGTCGGGCGTCTTTTTCGTCGCGGCCGCCGCCGCCGATCGACCGGCCGCCCGCTTGGGGAAAAATCTCCGCTGCCCGCGTTTCTCGTTTGTCGCGGGCGATTTTCCAGACACGCGCGTTCTGCAATTCCAATCTTCATCCCGTCTGGTTGCAGGACTCCGATGTCGGTCCTCGATTTCAACGCTCCGAAGGTTGTCGTTTGGCGCGTGCCGAATTTCGACCAGTGGCTCGAGACGGCGATCCGCAGAGATGAGCGCACAAGTGACCTTTACGAGTACATGGACCCGATTCACGGCCGGATTCTTTTTGATGCGCGTTTGGAGCTGAAGGACGCGGACGGCACTTGCTGGCTGTACGTCTCTGTGGTCGACGCGCCCTCGAACTTCACGTTGGACGCGAAATGTGAGATGTGGCTCGAGAAGACCGATGGAACGAGTGGTGTTCACGATAGTAAGTGGACAATAACCCCATATGATCAGTCGGCTTTTTAGCGGCTAATTGGGTTCTCAAACAGGCAACCGAGCGGTTTGCGCTCTTGTGCACCGCAGATGAGATGCGCGACTTCCGCCACACGCCGACGGTTTTCGTTTGTCTCCGCCTGCCGTTCGAAGTGAAGAAGATAGCGACTCCGCTTCCTCTCCCGACTGTCCACCGTTATGAAATTTCCGACTTCCCGCAGCGTTTCGAATCGTCAGCTTTCGAACAGGAATGGAACGGACCCGAGTTCGGTGCGAACGGACTGGGAAATGCCACGTTCCGTCTTCTCTTCTGTCCGAAGGGCAACAAAGATGGAAGCCAGAAGCATGCCGGCTTGTACTTGTACTGCTCCAATCTCGGTGGCCATCCTTCCGTTTCTGCTCAGTTCGACTTGTGGATCGAAAATGGAAGCAAGGAGCGGACGCACAAATCGAGTGAGTTCTTTGGCGATGCTCGAAGCAAGCGTTCGTCTGTTTCAGCTCTCAACTACGAGTGCACTAAAACGGAAAAACATGGCCTTACCAAGTGGATGTCGCAAACTCAATTCCCCTCTTGGGCCAAGAACGGCCCGATCACGATCTGCTGCGAAATGCGCCCGCTCGGCCCGCCCGTCGACTTCTCGCCGGCCGAAGTGCACGGCTTTTCGGTGGCTCGCAGCTTCAAAGACCCCACGTTCTCGGACCTCAAGATTCGAGTCGGCGCGCAGCTCTTCCCCGTGCGTTTGTTGAGAGTTCTATTCACTCACCACTTGCTTGCAGGCGCACCGCTCCGTCCTCTGCTCGCAGTCGTCGGCGATGGCCGCCAAGTTCTCTGCGGGCGGCGAGATCACGATCGACGGCTTCGAAGCGGACGTGGTCACGAATTTCCTGCGATTCGTCTACTGCGGCGAACTGGACAACTTCGAGGCGATCGCCGCCCGCCTCCTGCCGATCGCCCGCGAGTTCGGGCTTCACCGTCTGGAGGTGAGTTCCCCGACGGTCGAGTGCGTGCTGCCCGTTCTGGAGTGGGCCTTCGGGCAGGCGGCCGGCGAGAAGCACCGTGCCCAACTCCTCCAATTCGCCCACAGCCATTTGGAAGAGCTGGAGCAAACGGAGGCGTAGCGGTCGTTCGAGAACTCGACCGTCTTGAAGGCTCTGCTGACCGTCTCCAAGCGACCCGCGTGTTCCAAGACGTCCGTCAGGAGTTCGGCCAAGGGCGCCGTCAAGAAGTGACCGCCCTCCTCGTTGTTTGTTGTTGTTACTCGCTTGTGTCTGTTGATAAATTTTGTTTTGTTCATGTGAGGGATCTAGCCGAAGATGCAGATGAGAAGGAGTGCGCTCTGATGGGAAGGGGGCGTAAGGAACTCACCGCTGCAAGAAGACGAGCTGGGCACGAGAACTCCCCCGTGTTGTCCCCCACTTCCTACACCCAAAGCCCACAGCTTTCTGCATCCTCCAACTGATTTATCAACACATGCGAACAACGACAGAAGCAAACGGATCGCGGAGTGAGCAACGCCGCAACGTCCATCACGACCTGCCAGTTGCTGTCCACGACCTCGGGCGTCCAGTCGGCGTGTTGGCGCACGAGTTTGAAGTTCTTCTGCGCAAACTCCAGCAGTTTCTCCGTGAAGTAGCCGGCGTGGTCGTGGGCGTAGGCCAGCTTCAAGTCGCGGAGCACCGTCTCGACCGTTACGTGGTTGTACAGCGACTCCAGACGAGGGGATTGAACGAGAAGGAGCAAGAAGAAACTCATGACCAAGCAGAGCACTCCGTAGCAGTCGGCCACAAGAAGCAAAAGCGGCCACGTTCTTCACTCCGGCGACCTTGCCCGAGTAGAGAAAGCGGAGCAAAAGTTCGATGAGGTGCGCGTCCTCCTTCTCGATCTCGATCGCAGCGCTCGTCTTCTCCTTCGTCGTGTGCGCGGACATGCGATCGAAGACCGGCGATCCGGAGCAGATGACGAGCTTCGAAACCTGAAAGGCGAAACGAGAAGTGGTGTGAAGGAAGCAAGCGGAACGCATCCTGAAGACCCTGTCCTTCACGCGCATCTCGACGTCCGCGAACTTCATCGAGTCAAAGTTGGCGCGAGCTTGTCCAAGACGTCCAACGGAGCGCTTTCGTCCGTGTGCGCCATGAGGTCGAGCGGAACGACCTTGCAGACGACGACCAACGAGGCGCCTTTGGCCAGATCGAGGAGCTCCGTTTGGGTGCACACCTTCGACCAGCCACAAGTGGCGGCCGCAGGGGGGAACTTGTGATCGGTGCCTAAAGAGAGACAGTCAGTTGTCACAAAGGCCTGCCGACTCACTTTCTTTCATGAAGTGTAACATTCCCTCCCTTCTCGGACCAGACCTCGTACTTCAAACGAAGGAAGGGATGATCGCCGAAATCGCGAACGTTCAGGTACAGGCCGCAGCCGTCTTTGGACGTCTCACGCTCGCCTTTGGGGTAGAAGGACAGGCAGAACTTGCCCTTCGGCACGCCCGTGACTTCAAAATCGATCTCCGCCACTTCTCGTTGAACGTCGCCTTTGCGAAACGATCGTCGACGTCGTTGAGCGGCCAGTGGAAGATCGTCCCCTTCAAAGACCTGATCGCTGTATCGGCCTGAAACGGGAAAAAGGATTTGCGCGTGTCTCGAACGCCAGACAGAACGCGAAAACATGCGCGACCAAACGGCCAACCGATCGAGTGGTGAGCAGACAGGCAGGCGACGCGCGAGAGGCCATTTGCCCCGACCGCCGTCAGCCGTGCGCGAATTGCGGAGAGACGCCACTCGGGCCAACGATTTTTGGGCGCGTGAATCACCCAGTCCGTTTCGAAGTTCTTCGCATTGCCCGCCGTCGATTGCAAGGAATGCGGACGTGAAGACGACCAAGCCGATCGCGCGATTTGTTTGCGGTCTTCGAAGAGCTCGCGAACGTCTCTATTTCCCCCAGCGAAAGGCGTGTGGGAAGAAGCGGAAAAAAAATAGCTCATTCTGCTACTCGGTCTTTTGGACACCTGAAAGGTCTGTGCAAGGCACTTGAACAGAACGTCCTAAATCTTGTAACAAACCGAAGTTAGTGTGTTCACTCGTTTACTGCTTTTGCTGCCCTCATTGGGGAAAAGAAGAGCGGAGCTATTTTTCCAATCTCGCCCGCTTTCTGCATCCTTAAGTAATTTATCAATTTTTGAACAACACATTGCGATGTAAAACACGAGAAGAGGCAAGGATCACGAGGTGCGCACGGACGTCACTTCGAGCACGATTTTCGCGTTCCCTTGGATGAATTCTTCGGTCCACTCGGACTGTTGGCTCAGCAGCTCGAGGTTCCCGCGGGCGAACTTCAAGAACTTCCGCTTGTACGCGCCGGCGTGGTCGTGGGCGTAGACCAGCTTCAAGTCGCGGAGCACCGTCTCGACCGACATGTTCGCGACGAGCGATTCCAGGCACAGCTCCTGAAGGCAGTGCATGCAAAGAAGATGGCAAGAGAGAACTCACGGCCAAGTGGAGCACCTCGTAGCTGTCGGTGACTGGCAACAAGCGGGCGGTCACGTCTTTCAGCCCGACGACCTTGCCCGAGTAAAGGTAGCGGAGGAGAGCCTCGATGGCGTCCGGTTCCTCTTCCTTGATCTCCACTACGCCCGTCGTCTTCTCTTTGGTGTCGAGCGTGAACATTCGGTCAAAGACGGGAGAGCCCAAACAGATGATCGTTTTCGAGACCTGAGCAACAAATTGAGAGGACTGGGAGATTGGAGCATTGGAACAAACCTTGAACACCTTCTGCTGGACGCGCACTTCGACGTCCGCGAACTTGCCCGAATCGAAGTCGACCGCGATCTTATTCAGAACGCACGACGGCCCCGTTCACTCAGCCCACTCGATCGCATCGATTGGATCCAATGGAGTGGCTTTGCAGACGGCAACCAGCGTACCGTTTTTGGCCAGCTCGGTGAGTTCCGTTTCGGTGCACATGGACGGCCATCCTCGATTGTTGGCCGCAAGGATGAATTTAAACTCGGATTCTGAAACGAGCAACTGTTAATCACGCTTACAATCGACTCACTTTCTTTTCTGAAGTGTGCCTTCGAATCGCTTCCGCTTTCCAGCCACAACACGAACTTCAAGCGAATCCACGGATGATTGCCGAAGCCACGAATGTGAAGGAACATTGCCCCATATTCTTTCTCGTTGTATCCCTTGGGATCGAACCAAAGGCAGAACTTGGCCTCCGGCACGCCCAGCACGTTAAATTCGTCGCTGCTCCATCGGTCTTTATACTCCGCTTTCTCGAAGCGATCCTTGAAGTCGTCGAGCGGCCAGCGGAAGATCGTCTCGTTGGGCACAGACATTCTTTAGCACAAGCACAAACCAACTCGAAATGCACACGAACACGCGGAGAACCCAGTCGATCCGCTTGCCGACCTCCACTGCAGATCTAAAGTGTAAGTGGGTGGGCGACGAGGTGGGGGACGCGGCAGGTTGGGGGGCCGCCGCGTGAGTTCGATTGCGCCATCTCATTCGAATGAGCGGTTGGCGGGCGACTCGGTCGCCAAACGAGAGGAATGCGGGCACCAGCGGCTGGTTTTGTCCTCCTTCCACTGCCTGTCGGCCTTTCGTTCGGGTTTGAAGTCAGGTTGACTGAAGACCACGCAGCAACCTCTTATTCGTGTGTTTATTCACATCGTTCTGCATCGTAAAAAGATGAACGAGACACGTGGTCGTGGAGCTCACCAGGTGGTGCAAGTGAACAGGCTGCAGAGAGAACAACCCGAAATCAAAGAAACGGGCAGTCGAGCGAGCAGATTCTGTGGAACTCGCCCTCATCGCAGACCGACAGGTCCCAAAAGCACCAGGTCTGTCGGCAGGTTTCGACCTGGGCGCCCGCCTCGAAGAAGGAGAGGGCGAAGAGGACGAGCAGGAGGAACAAAAAGCGGAGGGCTTCCATTTCGGGCGGGCGTGTGATTGAAGAGCGGTTCCTCTGTTCGCCTTTTGAACGCCCCGTTGGCGGTCGGCTGTGAATCAACATTGTTTTCTCTTTCGCTTCGTGAGGATTCGTTCGGTTCGGCGAGCAACATCGCTCGTCCTTCCGCCCGTCTTCTCAAGCAACCTTTCGTTCGGTGAGGCAGTGGGTCGTGGAAGCGTTGCCCGTCTCTGCGCCCGCATCGGCAGTGATCTCTTTGTTCAAAAGATGTGCGCGCCGCCGATCCGAGATCTCTAGTTTGCGAAGAAAGAGGATGACGTGCCACAGTCAACCGACTACCGCTCCAAGTTAACACTGTTTATTCACTTCAAATCATCTGACAGCGCTCTCACGTCTTCCGTCTAGCCGAATAATCCATTCGTTTGGTTGTTCGACGGAGGGGTGGTGCAGAAGGAGGCCATGCAAATGCAGCCTAAAGCAGGATTGACAGCAAACTGTTGACTGCAACGCACCTTTGTCGCAGTCGGAGTTCGACCAGCAGATGCCTCCGCAGCCGTGGACTCCAATCGAGACGAGCGAGAAGCAGAGGGCGAGAACGAGCAATAAGTTGAGGAATTTCATTTCCGTTCGAATGAGCGGTTGGTGGAAAGAAGCCGGCGGTTCGCTTTTAAACCGATCGAATGTTTTCGATCGCACGTCTGCGGCACTTTTGATGAGTGTACGATGAATCATTCGCCTGTTGTTCTTGCCGCCGCACACTCATTGCTTGTTTGCTGACGCACCGGCATTTACCTTTTGTTTAGTCGTTCGCCCTGTTCCGCGGCCTTTACAAAACTCGCCTTTTCAACGGAGCAAAGCGATCAGATCCTTGCATTGATGTTAACAATTTATTCGCCTCCAAACCATCCGTCTCCTCAACAAGCACAAGAAGGACACGAAAACAAGGACAACTCAGTTCATGATTTCGTGCGCGATCTCCGCGTTCTCGCGGATGAAGTCGGGCGTCCACTCGGGCTGCAGCTTGACGAGCTTGAAGTTCTTGCGCGCGTACGCGAGCAGCTCCCGTTTGAAGTCGCCTTGGTGGTCGTGAGCGAAAGCCAACTTGAGCGCCGAGAGGACGTTCTCGACGGACACGTCGGCGAGAAGCGACTCCAGGCACATTTCCTGAAAGCAGAGCTGAAGGAGACGAGCAGACGAGGGAACTCACGACCAAGTCGAGCACCTCGTAGCAGTCGGCGACCGGCAGCAAGCGCGCGGCAGCGGTTTTCAGTCCCTTCCACCTTGCCCGAGTAGAGGAAACGAAGGAGCAGTTCGATCACGTCCGCGTCCTCCTTCTCGATGTCGACCACTCCCGTCTTCTTCTCCTTCGTGTCGTCGGTGAACATCCGGCGGAACACCGGAGATCCCGAGCAGATGATCACCTTCGAGACCTGAACGACCGAAGGATGAAAGGGCACGAACGAACGGGGCAAACCTTGAAGACCTTCCCCTGCACACGCACGGCGGCGTCGACGAACTCGCTCGAATCGAAGTTGGAGGCGATCTTCTCCAGAACGTTCAACGGGGCCGTCCGCTGCGTCCACTCGACCGCATCGATCGGTTTGAACGGGAGAATCGAACAGCAGACGGAAAGCGGCCCGCCGTTCACGAAGTCCACGAGTTCCTTCTGCGTCGTCACGCGCTCCCAGCCGCCGGCAGCGTTCTTCGCATCGAAATCGTGCTCATCGCCTGAAACACACCAATCAGGAGGAGGTCGATCAAACGAAAGAAGGAACTCACACTTCTTGCCGAAACGGGCCTTCGTCCCGCGGTCGAACCAGCACGCGAACTCGAGCCGAACGAGCGAGTGGCCGCCGAACTCACGAACGCAGAGGAAGAGGCCGCAGTACTCCTTCCATTTTTCGTTGCATCTTTTCGGGAAGAAGCGAAGGAAGAACTTGGCGCCCGGCACGCCTTTGACGTCGAAGTCGCCGCTCTCCCACTTGTCGCCGAAAGCCGCATTTTAGAAGCGTTGGCCGAAATCCGGCACTTTCAGCCGGTGGAACGTCGCTTTGACCATCGCAATTCGGACGATCTAAACGAGCGGAAGTTAGTGAACGAAACACGAATGCGAGAGCAAAACGATGAAAAATCGTCGAATTCCGCCCGCAGGAACGCGGCGAGCAAGCGGGAGGAGGACGCGGCAGAGCGGCGTCTTGTTTGGCGTTGTGTCGCCGCTTTCCGCTCGGTTGCGGGCGGCGGGTTGGCAAAGAGAGTCGTTGCGGAACACTCGCGACCGCACTTCGGCCAGCCGAGTGGATAGTCAAATGACTTTTCCGCTCTTTTCACCACCAAGAACTACGCGGCATATCGTTCGTCCGCACTTGAGAATGGACACTGCGCCTGTTTACGACCAACAAGGTGAACAACTTTTGCACTATGCGCCCACCACCCGCTCTATCAGGCGATCGTTTCCATTCCAACCAAAGATCGACGAATTTTTCACGACCAGGCTGAAGCGTCCGAACTTTCGCTCACTAGTTTAGGTCATCGGAGTTATGCGACTTTCCCACAGTCGACGCAAGGAGAAAATCGATGGCTTCAGAGTGCAATCGACCTGCCCGCCTCTCGCTCGGTTGCTCAGTGTGGGAAGCGAGGGCGGTTTCTGGAGTGGAGCGAATAAAAGCGGGCGGCCAGTCGAATGCCGACCACACTTCTTCGTTGTGAAAATGCGGTCCTCTTCCTACGCTCCTCTCACCCCCTTCCTTCGAATCCTCCCTCGCTGCCTGCTGCTCTTCTTTCTAATCCCTCTCGCTCTCGCGAAAGACCGTTGGAGCAACAGGATCCCCATCGAGAAGTGGCCGCTCAAGACGGCGATCATTCGAGGATTGCTGGAGGCGGGCATCGACGAGCTCACCGAACTGCAGCAAACGGCGGTCTTCGCGATCGCGGACGGCGACGCGCTGCTCATGGAGGTGAAGACGGGCGCGGTCGAGCGGCTCGGCCGAACGACCGCCATCGCCGTCGGCCTGCTCGATCGGATCGACGAGGACGCCGACCGCCCCCAAGCGGTGATCCTCAGCCCGACTGCCGAACACGCGCGACACGTGAGCTCATCCTCTCATTCCTCTAATTGCTCGCTTTAGATGCTGGAGACGCTGCAGACAGTCGGCGAGTACATGGCTGTCCGCGTCCACTCGTGTGTCGACGACGCGCGTTCGGTGGACGAAGAGCGCGCGCTGCTGAAGGACGAGGAGCCGCACGTGATCGTCGGGCTGCCCGGCCGCGTGCTGGAGCTGCTCGAAGGCGGGGCTTTCGGTCCGCTCTTCTCATTGTCCACTGCTTATTCCCTCGTTGCAGAAGTCGCCCACCTCCGCTCGCTCGTGCTGCACAAGTCGTACGACGCCGCGTGGGAGTCGCTGGACGAGCCGACGGCCGCGATTCTCCCCCGCTTCCCGTCGGGCGGCCAGCTGGTGGCGGACGGCGGCGCAATCACGTGCGTCTGCTTTCCGACCATCGAGGCGCGCCTGCCCCGTCCGTTCGAGATGGTCGTGAAGCATCCGGACGGTCACTACGACGTAACGGAGTTCCACGAACCTCCCCGACAGGCCGGGAAGCGAGTGGGTCAGAGGAAGAAGATCGAGTGAGTGATGTACGCTTCTTTCCGTTTTGATTTCCCCATTACTGTTAGAGTCGTGACGATCCCTCTCCCCCTGCACCTCATGCCCGTCTTGAAACAGCTCATCGACTCGGGTGCGCGAACCGACGAGGAGTTCCTGAAGACCACGGACCAGAAGACACTCGACGAGCTTTCGGCCCACATCAACGCTTGGGGCGCTTCCCGCGGCGACGAGCTGTAGCGAGTGCAGCGTGTCCTTTTAGTTGCTGTTGTTGTGCACGATCTCCCGCATTTTCTCCATCGATAAACGAATGCCCTAACAACATGTTATTCATCTGGAAGCAGCTGTAAAAAAAGCCGTTCACTTCTTTTCTCCTTTCGGCTTGCGATTGTTCGTCTTCCGATTCCGCTCGGTCCTTTCATCTCCGCTTTTTTTGCTCGTTTCGTCGCCGCCGCTCGCTGACGCGGCCGCTGATTCACGAGACGGCGGGCGGGCGGCGGAAGTCGACGGAAATTTCGCATTCGGGCAAGAAACGAGCGGGAGTACGCTCTCTACTCTTCCATTAGATCTTTGGAGGATGACGTACGTGGCGACGGCGACGTCGACGAGCTTCGCGACCGCCGTCTCGGTCAACCGGCAGCACCGCCGCGTAAGCCGCCCATTCCCGAGAGCACCCCCAATGAGCGTTTAGTGGCTGGAGGCGCTGAACCGGCTGGACCTGCGGAGCGGCTTCGGGCCGGCGGTGTGGACGGACCCGTTCGGCTACGAGCACTGGCTGCTCGGCCTGCTGCGACGCGTCGAGCGGACGGCCGGCTGGGAGGCGTGCGGGACGACGGCGGGCACGGCGGCCGTCCGAACGCTCCAGCGGCACGTGGTGCAGCCGCTGAAGGTGGGCGGGCGGGTGGCGTTCCGACCCGCGTGGCCGGGCGTCCTGCTGCGCGCCGCCGCCGACTGCGAGCCCGTCCTGCGCGCGCTGGCCACCGAGTTCAACGGGAACGCGGCGCGCGTCGACGTGCGCGACCTCCTCAACCGCCGCTTCCGTCTGCACGCGTCGCCGGCGCGCGGCCTCCTCCGCCTCCTCAAGCACAAACTGCGGCCCTTCGTCCTCGTGTTGGACCACGCCGGTCGGTGCGGGAAGGACTCCGATCATTCCTCCTTTCGTTGCAGACCTCCTGCTCTCCCGCGAACCCGACCCGCTGGTGGACGCCGAGCGCGTGCGCCGCCTCAAGCGCAAACTCTGCGCCTGCTGGCCCACCGCCGACGACCTCGTCGTCCTCCTGCTGCCCACCCGCCTGCCCGACGCCGAGCTCGACCGCAAGTTCGTCGCCGACCGCCTCCGCACCGTCGAGTGGGCCGAGGACGTCGTAAGTGTGGAAGACGCCGGAAGCGATGCGGATGAGGAGGTGGGCTGGTCGGCTTGTTGGTGGTGTATGAGTTGTTTTTAGCCTGCGAGTCGCCGCCTTCTGCTGCCCACTTCTCGGACCATTACGGAGGTCTAACGGACGGCGAGCGACGTTTGTTCGGGCGTGCTTTTTTTAGTTCCGAGATCCTCGAATTCAGGAAAAACTTCCAATTACTGCCATTCAGAACAAATGTCTCGATTTGATTATTTTAGCTCGGAAATAAACAGTTGCATTCACTAACGAGAGCCGTCTTTTGTCAACACAAGAGCTCCCTTTCGCCGGTAGCTTCCGCATTGCTCGCGGCTCGGGTTCGTTCGGAGGCCGCTCGTGTCCACTTTTTTCGTCTCGCTTTGCCTCGGGGGCGCGCGGTCGGGCGGTTTGACCCCGCGGCGAGTGGTCGGTGGGTGTTTGCTCGCGGCGACGAAGCGAGTTCAACCGTCGCACTTCCGCCTTCGTCGGCCGGCCGTTGGGATCGCGAGTGCACTCATTCCGGCGGCCACCGTTTCCCGTCGATCAACCACCGAACATGCGCGTCTTTTGTGTCGTTTGCACGCGCCTTCTGCAGGAAATGACGTCCGTTTTGTTCTCCACGCAAGCAATCGAATGATCGATCGACCGAATGTTCCCGAAACAGAAGCGCGAGAGAACGCGCGGCCACCAACAAACAGAAGGAGGGAATGACCGGTTCGCGCGCCGCTTTTGTTCTCCCGCCCGCCCGCCCGTCCGTCTTCTGTTTGTTGGGCGAACAAACGGGGAGAACGAACGAGAATAACCGTCCGACCATCTTGCGAGGGCCCGCATCCCCCGTCGTCTCGCGTCGTTCTATTCTCGTCTTTTGTGGATGGGTGCGGGTGTCCGCCGGCCGGTCGTTCTGCTGTGATCTTCGTTCTCGATCGACGTGAAGAGGCTCGAGCTTTGGATTGGAAGGTCCTGCTGCAAGTGAACACTCTAGCGAGTTGTTCCAATCGTTTCCACACTTCGATGATTACTCGCCGTCCCCTTGTAACTTTCGAGTACTCGCTCTCTTTGTGTCGGTCACTCGTCGTTTCGGCGCGTCTGTCTGGCGGCCGCCTGTTGCTCATCGCGACGATCGCCTTCGGCTCGTTTTTTGTCTCCGCCGCTCGCGACTCCTTTGTATTTATCGCCGCTTCGAACAACGAGACGGCGAATGTGTATCGTCCATTTTATTTCTTCTTTCGAACGTTTGCCGCCGTCGTCCACTTCCGAGACGGCTTTCCGGCGCGCGCTTTACGAGAACGCGGACGTGTGCGTTTTGGGACGAGAATAGAAACACGCAAACAAAAAGCCGATCGTAAGCGAGGAAAAACGTACGCTTTTCGTGGGTGGGGCGGCCGGACGGCGGGAACGAGGCGGAAAAAAACCACTCCGTCCGCCCGCACCGATCGCCAAGTGGGAGGAACAACAAAGCGGAGGGGAGAAAAAAGAAACAGGCGGTCGGCGGGCGGGAGAACGAGTTTTTCCCAGCCGGGCGATCCGCCTGCCGTCTGTTCTCTTTTTACGTTTTTCTGTCTAGACGGCCGGCCAGCGGCGGGAAACTCCCCGAAAACGGAGAACAACGCGAAAAGAAACTGGACAGTTTTATATTGACGGTTTGTTTCGCTCATAGATTTCTAGTTTGTCTGTAAAATAGTTCTATCTAGCTTCTTTTCATCGCCTTTTCGAGAGTAAACTATTCGCGTTTCGATAGTTTCTACCGTTGACCTTTGCGCTCCGTTTGGAATGTTGCTCTCGGTTTCTGCTTGTTGTGCAAACAAACCCCGCACCGGCCGATTGCGAACCAAACGCGGAGGACATTCGCGCCGGTCGACAAAAACGAACGAAAATGCGGGAGTTTCCCTACCGCGCGCGGATCTCGTTTGTTCGTCCGGGGTTGACCGCCCGAAGAACCGGAATTCGTTGAACTTTTGGATTCTTTGCGCGCTTCCGACGGTCGGCCACTCGACCCGCTGACCGCGTTTCCATTTTTGGGTTCGATCGCCTCTTTCGTTCATTCCTTCGATTTGTCCGCAGAAGACGGTCGTCCTCGTCGATCTGCGCGGTGATTGCGCGGGCGGTGTTGCGAGAGCGCAACGCGAGGACAAAAAGCGGCAGAATGCGCGGCCCCTTCTTCGCGCCGCTGTGATCAAAAGCGAGCGCGGCGCGAGGGCGTCAGGCGGGCGGCGTGTCCAAAAGCGGGCCGCCGAATGCCCGAGAGGGCGGCGGCGCGTTTGATCGGCCGCCTCCAACCGCCAGACGGCACGCAGAGCGGCGGCGATCGACGAAACGTTGAAAATCGATCAAGCGGGGCGATAAGCGCGCGAAGGGCTACCGGCAGAATTCTTTTGTTTTGGGCTCGATGCCGACGGTAGAAACTTCTACCGATTCTTTGATGTTTTCGATTTCTCATCGTGATTAGCCGCAGGTTCTTGGGCGGCTACTTTCTTTCCCTCGTTCCCCGCAACCTTCGCATTTGCGTGTTGCCCCCCGACGGACCGCCCGCCACGGCATTTCGGCGACGAGAAATACGAGGCGGCCGCCCGCCCGCTGTGTGGAGGTTCACGTCCTGCATCGGATTGCACTCGGCCGCCTCCCTTTCGGGCCGCGCGCTCTTTTTTGCGCGCTGGGGCGAAGCCGGCCGGCCGGCGGGATCGCGCGGGGCGATCGGGCAGAAGGGCGCGCGGGGGCTCGCCGAGTGCAAACGACGGGCGCCCTTCGACTCGCCCCCTGCGACTGGCGGGCGCGCAGTGCGGCCTTCGGTTCGCCCGCCCGCCCGTCTTCCTTCGTGCCAACCCGCGCGCCCGCCCACGCTGCCGCTCGCCGCCCGCTCGACGGCATGCGCGCGGGAGCGGCGGAGCACGCGGAAGAGCGGTGGAATTTGCATCTTCGGGATCCAAACTTCGAATCGACTTCCTCGTGTTACACACTCGTCCACCTTCTCCTCATCGTCCATCTCGTCCTTCGTCTTCCTGCTTGCTCCCAATCCAGCTCTTGCCGCTCCAATCAAGCTCTTCTTGCCAGCTTTATCCTCGCCAATCGGCTTCAAACGTGCCGCTTTTGGCGCCAATCGCCGTGAGCCGGCGCTCATCCGCGCCGAGCGCTCGCTTCGTCCTCGCCGCCGTTCTTCGGTCTCCATTGATGCGGCCGAAATCGGATTAAAATCTGCGGATTTCTTCAATCCATTTCGCAAGGCCGCAGGCGCGTTGATTGGAAGTGGTTTGGAGTGCTCTCCCTTCCGCGGGCATTTCCCAAACATTCCAGCCAGCCATCGATCGGAGGTGTTGTTCGCGGCTGCCGACTGTCAGTGACATTCGAGAGTTCGCAGTCCCGATTTCTCGTTGTTTTTAATTCCATAATGGATTTGGCGTCTTCTTCTTGTTTGCAGTTGCTCTCCGCCTTCACTTGCTCGTTCGTTTCCGGTCGTGCTGGTCGCTTGCTGAACTCTTGCCGTCTACAAAAGCTCGCATTCTTTCCTTGTTTTTTCCTCTCATCTGCTGCCCCTATCCATTGTCTTTTGGCCGATTGCGCGGATTCCAGCCGTTCTGCTCGCTCTTGCGACGGTTTTCGTTCAATCCTAAAGCCGTCTTTGTCCCCATCCTTCCCTTCGAATTCGAGCAATCTTTGTTCGATCGCCATCGTCGAGCCCCGCATTCCATCGGGCCGCCATTACCGCGAGGCGATCGACGCGCAACGGTGGGCACTCGAACGCAGTGCTGGCCGGCCGGCCCGGTGCCTGTTGAGTCCACGCGCGCGTAATCTTCATGGGAACGCGGGCGTTCGGTCGAGGATCGACGGTCGGGATTAACAACCTGCTGCTTTCCTGTTCATTTTACAACTCCTGGCTGTTCCATGAGCAATCGATCGATCGAATCGAATCGTTCCGTTGGGCGTCGTCGTCCACCCAACCCGCCGAATCTCCCGCTCCTCGCCATCTGCCGTCCGCAGCGGGCGGCGAAGAAAGCGGGGCGCAACGACGACGACGACGGGGAGAAGAAAGAAGCGGAGAGATAAGCCGCTCGCCCTTCGCCCCGCTCCGTCCGTCCATCGGGGGCTTTCGATCTTGCGTCTGCCCACCCGCCCGCCCGCAATCGACGGCGATTCGATCGATCGCTGGCTGGGGATTAGAAGCGGGTGCTTTCAAGGCAAACCGGTGGGATGGATCGAGCCGATGGATTCAAATCTCTCGTATTTCGTCTCATGAATTCTCTCTCGATTGTTTGATCACTCTTCTTTCCTCATTCTTGCGCTTTCACCGCCTCTTTCACTCACAGTTGACGGCGACATCCGAGTCGTCGTCGGGGATTAGCGGACGGCGGGCGGGCGGAATCAAGCGGCACGAGGACGCGGGCGGCCGGCGATAAACGGCAGCAACTGCGCACTCGAGCGGGCGGCGTGCAGATGAACGGGGAGATTGATTAGCGGGTTGATAAAAACGGGAGAAGACGGCGGAATGCGAGGGGATCGAAGGCGAGTTGAGTGCATTCAATGGATTCTTTTGAATCCATCGGAATCCCCGCACTCCGGTGTTGTCGATCGTTTGTTTGTCCCGCCGGCTGTCCGCGGCCTCTGTTTACAGCGCGCGCTTCCGTCCGCTCGACCCCGAAAGCCGCTCGCCCACGTACGCGCCGCTCACCACCGCATCGCACCGGCCGGCCGCCCCAAGGACGCCCGCCGCCCTGATCGAAGGAAGTGATTTCAGTCGGTTTTTACACCGCCCGCTAATCCACCCGCCTCGGCGCCCCACTCGACCGCTCGCTCGCTTCGAATTCCGCCGGCGATCCGCGGAGACGTCGATTCGAAACGACAGAAGGAATGAAGTAGAGGAATTGATAGAATTCTCTTCTATTCACTTGTTTATCCCTTCTACCGTTGATTAACGAACGTCGTCGGTGTTGTTGTCGATTGATCGACGCGGGCCGTAATCTCAATTAGCCCGAATGCTCGGCCGGATTATCCCCGAAAGCCGCTTCTTCTCCGTTCGTTCGTTCTCTCGTGTTTGTCCTCAAATTTTCGGATTTGTGCGAAACAATCCGACCGACCGGCCGCTGCTCCTCCGCCTTCCGATTGGATTAATCGACGAGAAGTCACGACCAATGGGCTTCCCACTCGCCGTCAACAAGCCGTCGGGGAAATCCGCGATTTCCGTTGGCTTCGGGCATTCCGCGGGCATAATTTTTGGTGCTTTCACGGACACAAAGTCCAACGAAGCGAAGGCAAGACGGAAAGAAAGAACATTTTTTCGATCCACGCGTCTAATCCGCCTTTGACTGCGCTGGAGATCCTCTAGACGAGAGCCGGGCGCCGTCTGATCGACCTGCCGGCTTCCGACTGCGTGGACTGATTCCCGGTAGACGGCGGGAATAATCCAACGGTCGTCTGCCGTCGTTTGTGCGGGCATTAGCCGCAGCCGAGGGTCCATCGATTAGCCGCGGGGCTTCCGCTCGGTCGGTCGGTCCGGCAGTCGGGTGCTTCAAGCACCACGCGGATTGTTCTTTTGACTTCTGCTTGCTGTTCGCTTGCTGCCTGCTTGCTGGCTGTTTGCTTTAACCGAAAATATCCAGCTAGCAGTTAAAATAAGCCCTGCATTCCTTCCAATCGCCCCCGCATTCCCCGGCGGAAAGCAACAATCACCGCCGGGCGGTCGGCAGGTGAGTGTGCGCGCCGACCGGAAGCGCGTCATCGAGCCGGCGGCCGGCCGGCGGAATCCTCCAAATTTGCGGCCGGCGGCGACCTTCGGCGGTCGCTCGGCGCTCGCTGGGGGCTTCCAGTGTGTTCGCAGCTGCACGAGCGCTCTGCACGCAGCTACCGCTGCTCCACTCGGCCGGTCGACTGCTTCGAACCGACGGGAGCAGTGGGTCGACCTTTGAGCATTGCGTGAGCAGAGCAGACGGTCGTGCTGGTCTTTCCAATCCAATGAACAACTACTTCTTTCCTTCGTCTGATGGCCATTCTCTTGCTCATGGCTTCCGTTTCAATCCGTGCGAATGGCGTCATAGCGCGAATGGTCGGCCTTTAACGCGAGACGGAGACGCGTGTTGCGCGGAAGATCGATCGCCCCGTTTGGGGCCACTCGATCGTCGCGATTTACGACGACGATTAGCCGAGCGGGTCGTCGTTTACAATCGAGCTCTCGCCATCGAGATCCGGTGGACGATTGTTTGAATGGGGACGATCGATTGATTGCACGAGGGATCACGTGCGAGTGCTTCGACCGTCTTGCCCGTCCTTGTTCCTCTCGACTTTCGCTTTCTCTCTTTGCCGTTGGCACCCGCGCGGGTGGCGGAAGTCGCGCAATCCGGCGCCGCACTCGCGCCCCACTTTCGCTTTCTGCCGCCCGCCGTCTTCGCCACTTGCCCCCGATTCTTTGCGTCTGGATTGCGCGATGGCGTTTTCGATTTTGGGGGTTTTCGAGCGGGAACCTCCTACTTTCTCGTCGGTCGCGCGCCGTTCACGTTGGTCTCCAACTGATTTTGCTCGCCGCTCTCCAGCGTGTTTTCTTCTCACACGTTTTTGAATTCACGTGCTTTGCGCCAAAAATTCCCGCCAAAAACGGCGAGGTCGTCGCCGTCACAAAAACAAACGAGCGCGGCCTCCCGTTGGACGTCGTGAATCGCCGTCGCCATTTGTTTGAAAGGTTACGCGACGCGACGCGCAACGGGGCGGCCACTTTCTCCGTGCGGCAGTTGGCTCCCAGAAAAAGCGGGCGGCGAATCGGAGCGCAAAAGGGAATCACTTTCGGCCGCTGTTTTCGTCCGCGAAAAACGGGCGCCGCCGTTCACTCGGAATTGCCGCGGCCGAAAGTCGGCACGAATCAAAAGAGGCCGCCAAAAGCGAGGGAGAAACGGAAGTGGCGGCGATTTCGAAGGAACGTTGGACGTCCACGCGCCCCGTTCGTCATCTTGCCGTCGTTCCGCGAACTCTCCACCTGCGAATTAGACGGCCATTTTGCCCTGGCGTCGCGCCGCGTGCGTCAAACGTGGTGCGTGAGACGGCGGCGAGTTCACCGTGGAGACGCGCTTTCGCGTTGTCCACACGCAATTCTTTTTCCATGGCGCGCCGGCTTTCATCACGGACAGCATTTCGTTCGTCGAGGAGTGCGCCGATTGACGCGATAGACGGGAGAACACGCGCAGACTTTCGAGGAACCCGCTTCTTCCATTCGGTCTGCTTTGAATTGTTTTCGTCGACCTGTTCGCATGTTTTCGACCCGCAAAAACAGGTGAAAAGTGACGTCATTCGGCGGGCGGTGGGAAACGGAACGCGACGAAACGTTTGAAGAAATCGCACGCGGGATTCCTTTGCTTTGCGTCTTCCCCGTGAATCCCAGCAGTCGCCGTCGCCGCTGATTTCTCGTAGACGTGAGGACGTCAGCGGAAGCGTGGGACGAGACGGCAAGACGTCGAATAATCCGAGCGGCCGTCATCACGGCGATTTCGCAACGAGCTTCGAAGGCAGCCGTCGTGGATTATCCCGCGCTTTCATTTCCTCTTTTTCTTCACGTGAACTCGCCCGCCTCGCGTTGATTCGATTGTCGTTTGACCGTCGACCGTTGAGCCGAACGACGGCCTTCGTTTTTTGTTCGCTGTTGCTCGATTCGATTGGATTTTGCGTGAATTCGATGAACGAGCGGGCGGGCGGCCAGACGGCGCCGAGTGACGCCACTGGACGCGCGTGGCGGTCAATTCCATGGACTCGGGTGGTCGTCGAGTGGCCACGCCGTTCGAAAGAAGCGATCTCCGGTTCGTTCCGGTGGTTTGCGGCCGGTCGGAAGGAGCAAATCTCCGCGCGTGCCGCCGGAAAGCGGCTTTCACGGTCGATTTTTCCAATTCCGTGATTGCTTTCGGCCCCCGACCGCTCCTCTCGGTTTCGCAACGAACCTGCGGGCGTCCAATCTCGTTGAGTATGTTGTGGAATGACCACCTGCCGGCTGGCGGAGATTTCTAGCTACCTACCCCCTGCCTAGTCACTTATTCTTTTCTTTCTCTTGCCGCTGTTTGTTGTTGCTCTCCAGTTGTCGTCGTCTTCGACGACGTCAGCCGACGGCCGCTACAAACGGGCGACGGCGAGTGATCTCTGAGCGTCGATTCGACGTTCTTCCGCCTTCAATTCGCCCAAATCGTAGCCTCGGTTCGAGTGTTCAGGTGTCTGGGCGGAAGCCTACGGTCTTCTTCTAGTTGCCCCGAGTGTGCAGTTGAACTGATCGCTCATCTCGCGTGTCCGGTCGGGATTTCTTCTTCGTGTTTCGTCTTTGTGTTGACCATCGACCGGCTTCGGGCTGACGTGCGTGTGCTTTCGGATTACACGCCAAATCCCCCGTTTCCGCTGCTCGAAGTTTTCGAATTTGTGGCGGTCGTGTTCCCACGCTGTAATCAGCGAAACGGTTACTCATTTCTACTTGCTTTCAGGCCGTCCCAGCTTGAGCTATCGATGGATTGGTGCGCTAATGGGATGGAGCTCGACAAAAAGTAACGCTCCCTCCGGCCATCTCTTTACTTGCGCGAGTGAGCGGTCAATCAAGTGTAGAGTCGGGCAGGAGGTCGGCGGAAAGTGGGCGAATTCCCACAAGCTCCAGCTTTCACACTCCCGCCTCCTTCCATCTTCCGGTTGGTCATTGATTTCCTTTCGTTTTGAGTGGGCAAGACGACAAAAACACTTGTACTTTCCCGGGTAGTGCACGGGCACGTCTTTCCCATCTTTTTTGTCGTCTGGCCGTCTGTTGCACTCCAGCCGACGACCGCCAATCGATTCGGTCGACTGTGGGCGACAGCCATGCGAGGGAACAGTCGGCTGGAAGGGAGAAAGCCGCCCGTCCTCGGAAATCGTGCGGGAAATTGGGCACCGCGCCGTTGCCCGGCGGCCTCGAATTGCGGACGGCCGGCGTGATGTGGGCTCGCAGACGGCTTCGCGGACATGCCGCTGCTCATTCTTTCGATGCGATCGTGTAAAAGAACACTCCGCACGGCCTTGGTCCAGCCCTCTCGCGATCAACTATCGATTCTTGCGGCCATCGTCCCTCCAAAATTCTTCCGTTTGATCAAAACGCAAGCCGGAATTCGGCCGCCGAATTCCCCGTCCTCCGCGCCGCGCTTATCGGGGCGGCGAGGTCGACGCGATGACGCGCACGACGGCGCCCGCACGTCGATTGGGGCGCGCCGACGGAACGTTCTCGACGCGGCCACTCCTCTTGCGTTCGTTCGTTCGTCCCGCTCATTACGCGCCGCTTGATGAAGGCGGCCGGAGGGTGAGTTTTCGATGCTCGCCGACGAGAAGCGAGTGCTTTTTGCGTGCACGCCGTCCGCATTCTTTTCGCTCTCCGCCTGCTGCTCGTTGCTCGCGGCTTTTGCGGTTCGATCGAGAGAATTCTTTTGCAAATTCGCCGCCGCCGCCGCAAGCGAACAAAACGGGTGAGTTGAACAGCCGAACGCGCGCCCTCGTCGCCGCCCGCTTTCTCTCCAGTCTGCACCGCCCGCGACTTGCCGATTTCCGTTCACTCCGCGCCGCCGTCGCCGTCTGGTCGCTCGCATTTTGCGGGCGGGCGGCCGGCGGGTTTGCCCGCAGGCAGACGCAATTTTCGAAATTTCGCTCCCGCGCTCGCCGGCGGCGTCGAGAGCGGCGCGAAACGAGGGCGCGGGCCCCAATCGGCGGCCCCCACTTCGCCGCCGGCCGGCCGCTCGACGCACGCGCCCCGTTTGCCAATCGAGTGCTCGAGCGGGCGGGTTTGCAGCCCGCAATCGGCAGACGAAGAGCGGCAGAGAAGCCGGAGAAATGCGGGGTTCCCAATCGAACTGTGGGTAGACTACCGTAATAGCAGGTGAATTGGAGGAACAGAAAGCAGTAGAAAGCAGGTGTGTTTGCAATTGCTTGTACTCACGAGTGCACGAGCACTCCGCCAAGGAATTCTCAAGCTTCCACCGTCTACTGCGTTTTCGTTCATTTGCATTCGGGAGAAGAAGGCTTCCGCTCCGCTCCAGCCGGCCCTCGAATTTCGCCCCAATCCGCCGCCGCCGCCCCCGTTTCGTTTCGAATTCCCCACCGCCCGGCCGGCCGGCCGTCGCGCCCCGAGAGTCCCGCCCGCCCGCCCGCTTTTATCGCCCACACGGCGCTTCGTTTGCGTCCAACCGACGGCCGGGCGGGGGAGCGGTACGCAATCGATGGACGAACGGTGCAGACGGACGGGCGGAGGAGTGGCGAGTTGCGTTGATGAATCGGCACATGAAAGTCTTCTTGAGTTAAAATAGAAGCCGAATATCCCCGTTACTTGCTTCTACCTATCATGAATCGATCGATTGCTTCTTCCATTGCTTCATCAATTGAATTCGGTCGATGAAAGCGCACAAATTGACGCTCTCTTCGTGTGGAGCCCTCCGTCGCGCACTCTCTCGCCGCTCGTCGGCGAGGATCAACGGCGGCGTGTGGAGAAGCGGGCAGACGGCGGGAGGACGGCGAGGTGCGCGGATTATTTGCACCGCAAACACACGATCGAATCGACCCGCGGCGAGAGAGTGCGGACGCCGACGCGAGAGATCGACGCCGGGCGGAGGCGCGTAGAGACGGCGGGCGGCTTTGCGATTCGCCGCCGCCGCAGGCCGTCCGCCCGCTGGCCGCCTCGCGTCTATCAGCGCCCGCTTTTCTGCCCGTCCGCCCGTCTTTTCTCCCCCCTTCGTCGCCCCTCGCCGCCGCCGCCGCGGTCGCCCATTGCCGGCGGCAGTGTGCGGCTCCGCGGGCCGCCGGCGGTCGCAGGGCTGTCTGCCTGCGGAAAAGCGAGGCGAGGGGCCCGTCGTAGCGTAAAATCGATTCTCCCCCTTCCTTCCACTCGCCCCCCTCTCTTCGTTGAATGGCGGGCGGGCGGGCGGCGAAACGAAAAGAGCGCAGA
The DNA here is from genome assembly GCA_024699865.1 of Aphelenchoides fujianensis. NCBI lineage: Eukaryota > Metazoa > Nematoda > Chromadorea > Rhabditida > Aphelenchoididae > Aphelenchoides > Aphelenchoides fujianensis. Next base: position 315,447 of record JAMPIO010000046.1, on the reverse strand, counting down.
CGTCCTCGTCGTGTACGCACGGGCGCCAGACGACCGGCGGCAAGTGGAAGGCGGACGGGCGAGGGGGGCGAGCGGCGGCGGCAGGGAAGAAAGCACTCGTCCGTCCGCCCGTCCCCCTTCTTCTTCGTTTGCCGAAGGCCGCTCGTCTTTCTGCCCGCAATGCCGCTGGCTGGGGGCCGGCCCGGGAGGAAGCCGGCCGGCCGGCGCACGAGCCGAGTGCTCGCGGCCCCGCCGACCACGCGACCGACGGGAAACCAACGAATCTCATCGCGAATCTTCGGCTTCTTCTCCGCTCTTCTCCGTCCCGCTTCTCCGTCGGCTCCCCGTCCTCGATGCTCGTCTTTTGGGTCGCGAATTTGAATTGCGAATCGTGGACGCGTGATCGTTTCGTTCGCTTCCTTTCGATCGTTCTCGAAGCGCGTGATCGTCGTGTGTTTTGCCGTCGTTTCTTTCTCGTTGAGTTTTCCTTTCTTTTTCAAGCTTTTTCGTGAATTTGTTCGATCAAGTAAATTCTTTACGCTTTCAACACACCTCCATCGCTTCTTTCGTTCGTCCACATTCCGTGCAGCTTTTGGTGGACCGATTTCCGCGGATTTCTCGTCGATTTCAACGGCCGGCGATTTCGTTCGGCTGTACGCGCGGCGTCCTCGTCCTCCACGGGCGTCTTTTGGCATCGATGAGAAAACAAATCGGCTTATGGCGGCGCCTTCGGATCGTCCCCAATTTCCTCATTCCTTTCCTTGCCGCCCACCTCGCTGCACGCCGGCCGGCCGGGTGCTCGTAGTCAAGGGACTTCGCATCGACCAACCAATCGATTGCTTCTTTGAATGGAGGGCACCTCTTTTTCTTCTCGTTCGTTCACTTGCTCGTCCGTTGGTCCCTTGTGTTGTTGACCAAAGACTGGCACGAGTGCACGTGTTTTCTGCCCCCATCCAATCGTTTATTCACGACGATTACGCGGAATTCCCGATTGTCCGGGCGGTCGGTCGGCAGGTGAATTCGATTCCCGCACTCACCCGCTCGGCCCTCCCAAAAACCATCTGCTTGTCTGTCGTTTTGGTTCGTTGCTTTCGTCAATTCGGATGTGAGTCACCCGCATTCCCCGTCAATGGGTGGGCGGTTTGTAGTTGGGTGCTGGACCAAGATTTGTGTGGCCTCGTTTGTATTTTGATTAGAGTACGTCTGGAGGACAAGAGTAGACTAATGGAGAGTGCATGAATGGGTGCATGTTGAAGATCTCGTTTTGTTGTCGTCCGTTTGGGTGGTGGCGTTTGAAAAGGCCGAGTGTCTGCTTATACGAGCCTGAGATCTCGCTATTTGTTCATTTGTTAGACGCACACGTTAACCATTGCTTATGCTTCCATTCGAAGATTTGTTGCTCTAATTCTGACCACCAATCAAGACATCGTATCGATCCCTTTGCTTTCTTGTTGGAGCTAATCGATACCTCTCGTCAGATCGGCTGCGAGCTCTGGCAGCGCTTGAAATCGCCTTGCACATCGGCATCGACGGAAGGCCGTGGCCACGCGCGGCATCGATGGCCGTCGACGTGCCCAACGACGCCAGACGTCGTCGACGGCGCTTCGAATTCCGTGTGGCGCGCCCATTTTCTCCGTCGACGCCGCCGCGGGGCGAATTCGACGGCGGGCGAGGGGGCCGGCCGGCCGTCTTTTCTCTTCGCCGCCGCCGCTCGTGCTCGCCGGGCGGGCGGTCGGGTTGGGCGTTGTCGTTGTGCGGGCGGCGGGCGGCGGCGAGTGGAAGGAAGACGGGCGGCCTGCTTCAGCGTGCTCGCCGCGATCGATTTGCTCCCCGCCACCGCCCGCCGTCGGGGGGTCGGCGGACGAGGCGGCGGGCGGCGGGAAAGAGCGGGGAGGCAGGCAGGCGGGCGGGGGGCGAAGCGAAGAAGACGGCGGCGGCGGCGGGGAGCGCGGGGCAAACGGAGCGGGCGACTCGTCGACGGTCGTCCGCGTTTTCGCGCACCTCCGCGCGCCCGACCGTCCGCTGTCGGCCGGCGCCTCGTTTTACCGCACGCTCCGTTGTGGTCCCCGCTTGTCCGCAGATGGAAGGAACGACGGCCAGCAGATCCATCGGAATCCACTCGCCTTCTCTTTCCCATCCAATCGATTCGAAACCACGTGCGCTTTCCCCGTTTTTCGATAGATTTCTCGAGATTGGCGAGCGAGTTGGTTATTCCAACCTTTCCTGGGCTATCGATTCCAGTACGAATGTGCTGTAGCGGCCAGTTGGTAGATCAACCCGCCATTGCGTCGTTGTTGCTCGCAGTCTTCTTCTCCTCTCGGCATTCGACTATTCGGGGCATGCCTTCCAATCAACTGCGGCATTCCTGTGGATTTACGATCTGCGAACCCTTTGGGAAGCAATCCGAATTTGAGTTCCTCATTACTTCAAGGAACAATTCGAAGTGAATGAATACACGGTTCGTCTACCTCAATCAAGCGAGTGTCGCTTCCTACAATCATCGTCCATGAATGCTGCCGTTTGTTGCGAATAACGAGTGGATTGACACCTTCTGCCCACTCGTCATTCCACCGGCTTTTGCTCTCCGTTCGGTCCACGTGCTTCCGCCGGTCGGTCGGCCGGCCGCTAATTGTGGTCTTTGATTGTTTTGAGGGCGTCGCGATGGCGGCGGGCGGGGCCAACCGGCGAGCGAGCGGGATCTCGGGGAATTCCCCCACCGGCCGGCGTGTTCGTTTCGCTAATCCCGAGAAGACGGTCGGCGGAAACCGCACGCGAGTACGCGGAACGCCCGCCGATTTCCGCCCGTCTGGCCGCCGGTTCGCTTGCTCGCCGGCCAGTCGGTCGGTGGGTTCGTGAGCGTGCCGTTCTTTCGGTTTACCTGCTCGCATTCCCGCCTTTGCGGGGATCGCGTGTCGGTCGGGGCGGCCAGACCGAAGGCGCCAATTTAATTCCCACCTCTTCTCTCCGCTTCGTTCGCTCGTTGTTTACTCTGCAGTTGGACTCGTGGGACGTCTTCCGGGTTTGTTCTTCTTGCTGGAGGGCGACCTTCGGATCACGCGTCCGTTCCTCCGAATCGCGTGTCCTCCTCCTAATTGCCCAATCCTCCCGCCGGCTAATTGTTACGGTCGTCCACTTTCTTCGCTTTCTGGCCTTTCGGTCGGTCGGTAGGCTGTTGGGGAGTTTCGCGTATTTCGTCGTTGTTGACCCCGCCGAACAGCCGACTGATGGCCGTCGACGGGCGCCAATTTGCTGACCTCGAGGTGAACCTAATCGTTCGGTGGGGAGGGCGAGTTATCTGCCTTTCTTCCCGCTAATTATCACTCCGGCCCGTGGGTCTTCGCTTCGTTTACGGCGCCGCACTCACCGCTTTGTTCCGAACAGTCCGCTTTTTCTTCGTAGCTTGCTTTAATTCACAGCTGGGTATTTGATGCCCTGCCTGTCGTTGTATTCCGTAGGCCAAGTGAAGGGAACTCGTTACTTGTTTGTGTGTTTAACGCGCGTGTTTAAACCGGCCGGAAGGTCCGGTTGTGATCGAACGTGCGACTCGTGTGTTCCGCCAACTCGTGACGCATCCACCGCTCGTTTTAAACCCTCGTTTGATTTCAGCGGGCCCCCTGCCGCTCCCGCCCGTCCCGTCGGTTCGCTTCACGCCCCGCCGATCGCCGCGCACAGGAACGACGCCCGCCCGCCCGCCGGCAGCCAGCGTTCCTCGGAGGCCGCCCGCCGTTGAATGGACCCGCAGAACGACGTCGGCGAAGCAGCAGCCGCCAACACCGCGGAGTTGACCGCCGCCGCCCAGCCGGCGCTCGGCATCGCGAGCCCCGCGCAGTTGGCCGTCGCGCCGCCCCTGCCGCTGCTCTCCGCCCCCTACGCGCCCGCCTCCACCGATTCGGACCTGGAGACGCTCGGCTCGGCGATCAGCGCGGCGTTCGGCCACCCCTCCACCTCCTACCTGCTGAACCCGTTGGCGCAGCCTGTGCGGACGTTCCCCTACTTCAATCCGGCCGCCCAACCCGCCGCCGCCGTCCCGCCCGTCGCCTCGTCGCTGCCACGCAACCAGCCGCTCTCCGACGCCCTGCAGGCGGCCCAGCAGCAGACGCCGTACGTGCAGCAGTACCTGGCGGCCGCCCAACAACGCCCGCCGCCCCCGACGCCGCAGGTGTTGGACCCGTTGAGTGTGATGAACGCTCTCAACTCCTACCACCAGTCGAGCGTGCAGGCCACGAACTCGCTGCTCTCATCGCTGATGGCCGCCGCCGCCAACGCCACGGCCGTGATCTCCGCCCCGTCCACGACCGGCGCCGCCCACCACCACGTGGCCACGCCGCAGCCGCCGGGCGTCGCGCCCGCAGCTCAGCTGGCGACCGTTGCGGCCTCCTCGAATCCCTTTGCGCTGCTCGGCCAGCAGCCGGGCGCCGCCGTCGGCCACTCGTGCTCGTGTCCCGCCCAGCCGTCCACCGCCGCCTTCTTGGCCCCGTACCTGCAGCAACTCCCGCAAGTGGCCGGCGCCTCCACGAACCCCGTCCTGCGGGCCCCGAACAGCGCGACGTTGATGCGGCAACAGCGGAAACGAAACGCCGCCCAGCTGCGCGACGACTCGCAGTCCGGGGCGCGAGCGAAGTGCCCGCGTTACGACGAGACCTTCCGCCCGCAGCAGGCCGGCCGGTCGAGCGGCCAAATCGGCCTCTTCACGCCGCCCACCACCCCGCCTCGTGTACAAGTGAGTTCCCCTTGCAATTCAACAGTGCTTATTGTTCGCTCCTTGCAGATCCCTCCCCAGAATGCGGCCGGTCTGCTGGCGGCCGTCGCGCGCGCCTCCGCCGCCCAACACCAGCAGCAGGGATCGACGAGCCTGTCCATGAGTGGGCAGACGGCCGGTTCCTCGGCGTCCTTCTGCTTCCGCTGCCAGGGCGCCATCGTGCCGCCGGCGCCGCAGCCGACCGCCGCCGCCGCCCAACCGCCCGCCCTCTCGATGTTCCTGCAGGGCGCCGCCTCGTGGGCGCCCACGCCGGCGGCCAACTTCGCCGGCGGCACGACGAGCACCACTGCGCAGACGGCCGCTTCGGAGGCCGAGAGCGCGCCCTTCCCCGCCGCGGCCGCCTGCGACAACCACTCGACCGGCTACTCGTGCTCCAGCTGCACGACTAGCGGCGGGACGGACGACTCGACGCCCGCCACGCAGCCCGTCGCTCCGCCCGCCTCCAACTCGGCGACGGCGGCGGCGATTGCGGCGGGCATTCGGACGGCCTCCGAAGCCTACCCGATGCACTACTATGCCGAGCAGCTCCAGCAGATGCTCATCCACCACTCGCGGCCGAGCCAGCTGATGTCCACCATCCCCGAGAACATGCTCTCCATCCTCCCGCCCCAGGTGCACCATCAGACGAGTCAGCAGACGGCCGCCGCGGCCGCCGGTTTGGTCCGCCCGTCGCACCTCCTCATCCCGCCCTACGCGCCGCCCAACGCCGCCGCTACGCAAATGAACCGCGCGATCCCCACCGCTCTGACGCGAACCGGAAGGTAAGCGGAATGAATCGAATGGAAGTCGACTAATCGCCCACTGTTTGCAGCTTGAATCCATCGGCTCTGCTCGGCGGACGCCACGACCACGCCGCCCTCACGTCGCAACGGCAGCAGCAGCGGCTGGCGCAGAACACGTACATGAACAACTTCTACCAGAACGCGCGAGTGCTCGTGCCGAACGCCGCTGCCCAGCAACAGCAGGCGGCAGCCGCCGCAGCGGTCGCGGCCGTCGGGCAGGCCCAACAGCAGGTGCCGCTGACCGCTCCGGCGCCGCTGATCTCCGCCGACTTCAACTACCTGTTCGCGCCCACGAGCAACCGGCTGATCATGCTGCGGCAGCAGGCCAACGGGACGGCCGACCCGCTGCCCGCCCTCATGCTGCTCAATCCCGCCGATCACCCGCACGCCGCCTTCTTCCTCAACCCCGCCGATGCGGCCGCCGCGCGGACCCACGATGGCCGTCATGCACCACGCGCCCGAGCCGCAGCCCGTCGGCGCCTCCAACGATCAAATCAAACGATGCACGCAGATCCGCAACTACGTTAAGGACCCGGACGTGCCCGAGCAGGAGAAGGAGCGTTGCACCGTCTGCTTGGCCGACTTCGAGACCGGCGAGGACATCCGCACGCTCCACTGCTCGCACATGTTCCACATCGAGTGCATCGATCGGTGAGTTCCCAGCCGAATGAACGTGATTGATACTCGAGTTGCAGCTGGCTGAACTACAACAAGAAGTGCCCGGTGTGTCGCGTGGACATGGACAAGGTGCCGATGCTGATCACGGACGCCGAGGCGTGCTCGATGGCCGCCACTTGAAGCCGTCCGTCGTCCACACAATCCTCCCCATTCGCCGTCGTTCTTTCGTTCGTCTCACATTTCAAGTTTTTGCGTTCACGACGGTGATTCCCGCTTGCGGCCGTTCTTCTTTCCTCCTTCCTTGTAGTCCCCCTTCCGTCTTGTTCGTCATTCGGCTGAAGGAATAAAATCTCGTGTTGTTTGTCGTTCACTCCGCTTTCCGGCAGTCTTCAATTAGCGAGTGCACGCGGGAAGAAGTGGGTGAACGACCCACAAGTGGACGCTCTTCCCCTCGTGCACTCCTGCTTCTCACCCATCTCTCTAGTCAATCGATTGAACGCCCTCTCTCTGCTTCCTCTTGCTCGCAAACAACTCGACTCCTCTTCGCGCTCGCCGTGCCGCTCCGGCGGCCGCGAGACGCCGCTAATCCCGCTGACTTCTTTTGCCTTTGGATTCGATTGCAGCAGACAACAACTGCTCTTGCATTCGTTCCTCTCCCTTCTCGATGCCTACATTCTCCCCCTTGTTGTTGTTGCTAGATCAAAGGAATTAGTGCAAATAATCAAGCGATGGTCGTTGTGTTCTTTCCGTTCTCCTGTACACACTTCTTTCTTCCTTTCTGTTGCTCCCGTAGGACTTCCATCAACCCCAACAATTCGGTATTCGTTCGCATGTTAGCTTTCATTCGTTCTCCCACTATTTCTTTCGCCTGTTTGTGTTGTTAGCCTGATTGTACGTGTGCGTGTGCGGTCGGTAGTCTGCAGGATGAATAAATTGAATATTTTATTGAATCAATCGGCCTTCGTGGCGCTGAGCTGAACGGGATAAAGAAGCGATCTCGCCTAACCATCCGACAACTTGCGTCTATGTCAGTTGTTTAAAACATTAACACGGTCCTTGAAACGTTCACAAGCGAAGAGTAAACAATCCCGTCGGTGAGCAGTGGACATAGCGAGTGATAAGTGCATCGTCCCCCGGTTTTGCGTCCTTCGGATCGCCACTTCAAAGTGGACACCGCTCGTTTCTTCAAGCGGAGGACAAGCGGCGGACAAGTGCGGAGATCGCGCGAGTGATCTCAATAGCCGGTGGACATTAGAGGGCCGAAGTGACGACTCGCTTCTTGTTTTGCGCTGCTATTGAGCCGAGTCAGAAGGGTTCGATCTCCGTTTTGATCCAAGAAGTCCTCCCAAGTTCGCACGCGTCCCCAACTTTGTTTCCAACCCGTTTAGAATCGAACCGAAGAAGGAAGGAAGGCGGCCGAAACGGGCAGCTCATCCATCAGTCTGCCGATCGCCGATCTCCGCATTCTTCGCCCCGCTTTCTTCTGCTTCGTCGTCGTGATCAGCGAGTGCGCAACTCCGATCGATTCATCTTCCCGCCCGCCTGCCCGCTCGCCCGTCTTCGCGATCGCTTGTGATGAGCGACGGGCGGGCACGAGAAGCAAAGGAGGCGAGGAGGAGAAGCAGAAGATTATTATCTAGAAAACTGGTGGCCGCCGATCGGCCGACCCGACCGGCCGGCGAGCCCAAAGAGGCGGGCGGGAGTCTTTCGGAGAGTTGGGCGGCCGCCGTTTGTGTTCGTGCTGCCGCCCAAAAGCGGCGATCCTACGCGTTTCGTTTGTTTTGGTCTTTGCAAATCCAGCTTCAAAGGACTTTGTAATTCTAAGTTTTAACCGAGATTGATTTCGAAGAAAATTGACTATCCCGGCGTTTACTTGTAGTTGTTCGGGGTTCGTTTTCTGCTGAGCTTGATCTGAACGGGCATCTACAACATAGATCACTTTTCATCTTCCATTGGTACAGTAGCTCATTCCGCTTGCTCTTGCCAGTCATCGCCTGCTCGCGTGTTGTTCGAGACCTTCGCTCTTGTTTTTGCCTGCTGATCAAACAGACTGCTCGCTTGTTATTCTTTCGGTTTGTCACTTCCCGCCGGTTTGTTTTGCCCCGCAGCCGAACGCTCGTTTACGAGTGATGGGCGCCGCTTTAATCGTTTCGCCGTCATCGCCCCGCGGAAGACGACGGCGGAATTTCGCGCGGCCGCCGTAATTTACGGCCGACGCGCTCCGTAAAACCGTCCATCTTGGGAAAACCGATCGCGATCAACTCGCTTCAAGGCCGTCATTGCGTTTTAAACGATACCAGTGGGATGGAGGTGGTAAACTCGGCTGTGATATTCGCGAGTTTTCCGTAAGACAAAAAGCGGCGAGAAAAGAGTTGATCTAAAAGTTTACCGGCTTTCGCTTCCAATAGTTCAATCCCATGTTCTTCCTTTCTTTCTTCCTCTGCCTGCTGTCCGCCGAAATCCCGACTTCGAAGTGGTTTAACGGCCGCCTCATCCGAAGACCTTGACGGACGATTTGCGCCCGCTTACGATCGCGCACGGGATCAAGAAGGCGGGCAGGCAGACCGGCGGGGGGACGGGTGGAGTTGATCTAATTAGTCCGCACTCCTCGTTTGCGCACACCCGCCCGCCCGTCCACCGACAGCTCCCGACTGCCGGCGGGCGACGGCGAGTGCACGCGCCGAGCGGGAACCTTCTTTTCGGTTCTTCGCCCGCCGTTTCGCACCAATCGACTCCCGAAAGACGGCCGCCGAACGACCGAAAGCGAACGGAACGGCGGCGAAAGGAAGACGATCACGCGCCAGCCCGCTCGCTTCTCCACTTGTCACCATTCCGTTTTGATTTTTGACTTTCGGAACGCACTGAACGGAGCGAGCAGAACGGAATTTTGAAGCCGTTTTCCTTCATTTCGGTGATGTCACGGTGCAAGAGCGGGTATTTACCCCTTTTATTACGCCTTGCTTCCATAATAATCGGCTTTGGATTCATCGACTACACTTCAACCGCCTGCACTTTTGCTGATCACTCGGCTGATCTCTTGTTTCGGCTCATTACGCGCTCAATCCGTCGCATCAATCTCTCGAATCAAATCGAAGCAAATCCATCCGCAGCAGCCGCCGGCCGCATTCCGCAATCATGCGCGCGTGATCACGGCGCGCTTTACGATCGCCCCCATCTTCCGTTGATTAATCGACTCCGTCGTCCGTCCGTCGCCGAGCAAATTGGCGGCCGACCGATCGCTGCCGCCGCCGCCCATGGGCGCGCCAAGTCGATTGCGCGCAGCGATCGATCAGCCGCCCGCCCCGTCGCGAGGCGGCGGCGGTTAAAACCGATGCGGCGGTGGGTAAACGAGCGCGACGATCGTTGCGGAGTGTACGGTTGTCTCCCCCTCTACTGCTGATTATCCGGCCTTCTCGCTCCAAATCGCTGCGATCAGCAGTCGGGCGGGCGGGCGGAAGGCGGCAATCCAATTTGCGGAGTGCAGCGGGCGACTTGCGGGCGTCGTGTGGGCGAGTGATAAGTCGGCGGAGTGGCGGCCGGCCGGCTTCTTCCCCGTGTAATCAACCCGCTTCTTCGCTCTTCGCCTCGACTCCCGCTTGCCGGTGGCCGGTGGCGTGTTTGTGCTCGCAGTCCCCGATTATCATCGTTTCTTTCTGGGCCTCAAAAAGAAGCTACTCGTTCACGAATCGCAGTGCTTTCGCGTAAAGTTGAAGCGCTTGTTGACTGCGGACGACGAAAAAGCAGGCTTGTCTTTCGTAGATCCTGCTCTTAATTGCGTGCGTTCTGATATCCTCTCGTTTATTCGTTCTGCTGTCACTTTCATTCGCTACCGAACGTCTACGAGCTGCTCTATTCAATCATTTACTCACTAGTTCGCGCTCAATGACGGGATTCGTGTCGCTTTGATGGCTTAGCCTTAATGAGTATTCGATTGATCACATCATAAAGCTAGGCTATCAAATCGCGTCGAAGTCTTGTTTCCTATTTTGAGAAGAGCTTGTCTTTCTTGCACTGTGCATGTTCGAAAGTCGATCTTTTCACGCAACCCCCAGCGCCCTTGCCCGGAAAACACTCGAGATTCATTTTCCATTCATCCAAAAAGCCCTAACTGTAAGCTCTTTTCACGAGCATAAGCCCCTTTTCGCCGTCTTCCTTTTGTTACACTTCTTTAAGCAAACGCCCGAGAAAAGGATGGCAATCACCGACCGCCATCTCGCTTATGTTCGATCAAATCGGAGGTTTGTGCGGTGCAATAACGGCCGATTACTTTCAATCCAGATCGATGGCATCTTTACCGTGCTCGCTCGGCTCAAAACTTTATGACAGTAAACGAATGCTTTTGTTTAATCGACGAAAGAGTTGTGGTTTATCTCACTCTTTGGTGGATGCCGACGCCGACTTGCTTTTGCTCATAGTCGAAGGCCCAGCACAGATTGAATTCGAGTGCGTAGATGTCGATAATCCACGGCTCCACCGCGTTGCTCCGACCGACCGGGTTGAAGGTCGCCCACATGAATTCAAACGTGGCGTTCCAGTGCGCGTCGAAGTGGCGGATGGTGTTGAACGAGGGAACGTAGACCAAGTAGAAGTGTTCGCCGGCTGTGATGTTCAAGTACACGACCTGATCGGGGTCAAATTCCCGGCCGTAGAGGTCATCGTCGGCGTCCGTCGCCAATTTGGGGTCCAAAATGCCTCCACCACGGATGAGTTCACGGAGTGCAGCTCGCGGGATCGTGAGCACAACTCCTTTTGTGCTTAACGTAGCCTGAACCAACTACTTTGCTTCAAAATCTCGTGGACAACTCAACACTCACCTCTTGATCGTAGAAAGTCGTTCCGAGCAGCTCGAACCGCGGAATGCGGAACGTCCAGCCGCTCTCTTCGGAGACCACCGGGAAGAACGTCCAATTCCAGCAGTCCCGGTCCAGCCCGCCAAACGTGACAAAGAAGTCGGAGGCAAAAGAAACGAGGGGCCGCTTGATTACATCGGCCTCTGCGAGCTGTTCCACGACGCCCCGCCGTCCGCTCGCGTCCCGCATTCCCAGTCCAATCACGGCTGTGGGATCGTGGCCAAACAACCTTAAGAATTTGTTAAAATAGATTCTTAAAAGCGGTAGCAGAGGTAAAACGAAAAGGATGACGAGATACTATCAATTAGGTAAATACTCACGTCTTCTGCATGAGCAAGCCCTCGACGAATTCCAGTCGACTATTCGGTGTCTCCGACCCAAATCCAACGACATCCTCGGCGAACTGGCCGTAGAACGTGTTCCGACAGCACGCGCTCGCCTGCTTCCAGCGGTCGGCGAGCGGCCGGTGGGTGGACGAGAGGCTCGAGTTGAAGGGCCTCGTGCACAACGCCTGTTTGAGCAGCGGGCTGAACGGAAAGCACAACGGTTCGCAGTAGAAGGCGGCAAAAGACACTAAACTCTGGCTTGATATCAATACAATTCTAAGAAACGAACGATCGCTGCAGTAGACGGGACAACCAGCTTGATGAACGCCGCACTGCTCACTGCTCACAAGCAACGGAACAGTGCCCAAATCGAAGATGGCAAGAAGCGTTTGCGGCGGTGTTCCAATTGTTATGTTGATTGCCCCTGAAAGGAAAAGAAACGACTGCTGAGCGAAGGAACGGACGTACAAGTTTGTTCTTGACGCACGCGAATCACGCCATCCTCCCCTCCGTCGCTGCTGATCGTCGCGGAAAGGAGTGGTAGCAAGTGGAAAGCCGAAAGGAAGAGCCCAAGTTTCATTCACAACAAACGAGTGAATAGTCGAAATTCAATTCATTTTCTCCCGTGTGGTTCGAATTGAAACGCCGGGGATTAGGAACGAGCAAGTCGGCGGAGATTAACGTCTACGCACGTCGTCCTTATCACGTTTCGTTCCAAATTGCGTGTGAAACGAAAGATTCGTCTCATCTACGCATTCTCTTCTTGGACCCTTCCCAGTTGACTTCTCCTTCGCCGGTCAAAGCGGAGGTCCATTCGCCTGCTTGGTGTCCGAGTCAATCTTTGTCCTTTACTGAAGCAAATTTTGAGGGTGGATGGAACCACTTTTACTCCAACCGAAAGGGTCAACTGGAAAAGATTTCTCTTCTTTTCAGCTGTACACTTCATGAGATCAGTCGATTTAAATCGCCGAAAGACTATTGTTTGTCCGCTTTACCGCTCACATCAACGAAATGCTTTTTATTCCACAAGCGACCTACAAGGAAACGAAAGAACGGCTTCAAATCCGATCGAACGACCCGCTGCCATAGGTTTGGTTCAGGCGGCCGATGAGCGCGTGGATCTTTTCGGTGGCTGTCGGGTCGCCGACGATCGTCCGTACTTCCTCTTTCGAGAGCTTCAAGAACACGGTGGGGTCGATTTCCTGCTGGACGAAGTGCGGGAAGAAGGCGGCCACGCCGGCGGCGTCCATGAACGAGCGGATTTTCTCTGCAACGGCCACTCGTTGGCCCTCCCTCCATTCCCCTCCGCTCGCTCACCCATGGTCAAAACGGAGGACTTGCGAACGCGCGGCGTGGGCGGGACGATCATGAGCGGCGGGGCGCTCGCGTTGGCGGGCGGCGTCGCCGGAGCACTCGCCGACGTCGTGATGAGCGGCGGCGGCGGGTCCAAGTGGAAGTGGGCGCGGTGGCCGTGCGGCACGCGATGCCGCAATTTCGTGGACGAGTTGGGCGACGGGCCGGGCGCCGAGTTGGCCGAATTCATCGTGAAGCGTCGATGGGGCGGCGGATTCAGGGCGGGCGTCGCCGGCATCGAAGCGGCCGAGTGGGCGGCGTAGAGCGTCGAGTGCCGCTGCCCGATCCCCAGCGCTCCCGCGTTCCCGCAACTGCCCGCGTACAACCCGTTCGTCCTGCAATCCACCGAGTAGAGAGGAACAAGAAGCAAACAGACCTCGTCGATCGAATGCTCTCGTTCGACTCGACGAAACTCGTGGCCGCCTGCGAGTACGAGAGCGACGGCGCGTCGTTCGAATTGCTGAAGCGTTGTTGGGCGGACACTCGGTGCTGCTTGTGCGTGTTCTCCGACTTGCGACGAGTCGGCTCAGTCCGGAGTTGCAGCAGCGAGTTGCGGGAGTCTGCAGGCAAACAATCAGCAATTGCCACAACAGAAATGAGCGTACCGGCAGCGTAAAGGGCGGCTCCGGCAGAGTTTGAGGCGAGGATGCCCGAGTGGGAGCTGCCGCTGCGTTCGCAGAAGTCGCTGGGCGTTCGCTGGAGGCCGCTTTCCCGGCTGGAGTTCACCCGTTTCATCCGCGTGTAGTTGTGCATTGCGTCGTGAATGCTGCCGTCTTCCCTCTCTCCATCCGGCCGATCGGTCGAATGCTCCGGGTAGGAGAAGGAGTTGAACGACGAGAAGAACTGATAGAAACGCTGGTAGTCGCCGTCCACCGGCACTCCGACGGGGAACGGCTTCAGAAAGCCGGGATGTTGGACGAGGGACTGAAAGAAACAAGCGGATGAATGGATGCACTTCATTTTCTTCCCACCTTGGCCATGTTCCGCACCATCCCGACCCGATCGTCAGCGGTGGGCGGCTGCAGCGGTCGCGGGAGCACACAACCGGGCTGCATCAGCTGGTCGGCCGTGAAAAAGGGCAACGGTTGACTCCAGTCGGTGAGCGACGGTTGGACCAGCGAGTCGAAGGTCGCCCGACCAGAGATCTCGTCGTCTTTTTCCTCGTCCACAATCCCCAGGCGTTGCATCAAGCGGTTCAGAAGTTCCTGCAGCCAACAGTCGACTAATGGCTTTTGATTGAAAAAGACGAACCTTCGGCGACGACTTCTGTTGTTCGCGTCCGCCCGATCGATTGAAGAAGTGCTTCTTCTCGCCTCCACTGCAGTTCTCGTTGAAGAGCATCAGCTGGAGGGCGGCGGAGAATCCCGAGTTGAAGGCGAGGTCGAACGCAGTGAACGGTCGGTCTTTGAAGCGCGCCTCCACATTCGGATCGGCGCCTGCTTGCACCAACTGGAAGACCATTTCGAAGTCCCTGAATTCAAGTGAACGAAAGTGAATGAATGGAGTGAACAAACCGAACGACGACTGCCATCATCAGGGCGGTCATCCCGAGCTTCGGTTCGCGGAGGTTCACGAACGTCGCGATCGAGTTGGCGGGCAGTTTGGAGGGCGTGTACAACGAGGTGGCGGTCAGCTGATTGGCGTCCAGGTCCGCTTCGCACAGGTGTTGGATCTGAATAATGGAATGCACTAATAGAATAAGAAAGGAACTGACAGCTTCTAGTTTGCCCAACACCACGGCGTACATCAACGGCGTGATTTCGGCGACCGTCAACGTCGAGTATTGGCGGCGGAGTTTGTGCAACGCTTCCGGGTCGCCTTTCATCACGATGTCCGCTGCAACTCGTGCGAATTGAATGGAAGAAGGGGAAGGAAAGAACGGACAGACGTGAATCTTCGGCGGCTTCTCGGGAATCCGCTTGCTCCGCTTGAACAGCTCGATGTATCGCTGGGCTTCTTTGTTCTCCGCGTAGAGGGCGATCTTCTCCGCCTTCTTGTTCTTAAAGGAGAGCTTCTCGAGCGGCGCCTTCAGCCGAACGAGCGCGTCGATCACCTCTGCGTTGCCGCAAATCACGGCCAAGTGGAGCGGAGTGAGGCCGAGACCGCGCGACGAGTAGTTCACGTTCCCGCCACTAAAAGGAAAGAATGAAGAGAAGCCTAAAGGTGGAACGTGCCGAGAAGCGAGGAACTGAACGGCGTGCACGTGTGAGCGGGCGGCGGCGGCCATCAGCGGCGAGGGCGTGAGGCCCTCTTCCGTGGGGATCATGTCCACTTCGAGCGAAGACAGAAAGCGCATCACCTCCACGTGCCCGCCCGCCGATGCCAACCCCAGTGCGGACATGCCGAACCCGCTGCAAAGCGATCAATCGAAGGATTGTGGAGAGTGCTCACGTCTTCCGCTTCTCATCTGCTCCGTGTTGCTTCAAGAACTTCACGACGTGCAGGTGGCCCTCGCGGCAGGCGTGCAGGAAGGGCGTGTAGCCGAGTTGATTCGCCAAGTCGACCGTCGCGCCCAAGCCAACCAGCTCTTCGACCTAACGGAAGGATGCAGGAAGTAGGATGCAGTGGGAACTCACGAGATTCAAGTGGCCGCAAGCTGAAGCGATCTGCAGCGCCGTCATCCCGTCGTCGTCGCCCTCGTCCACGTCGACGTCGCCCTGCCGGAGGATTTCGCGCACTTCGGGCAGCTCGCCGCTGCGGCACCGATTCAGGAGGTTCATTTTGCCCCAGTCGGGGTCCGAAAGCCAGTTGGGGCCCTTGTTGATGCCGCCGCTCATTCTCGCCGCTTCGATCGAAAGCGCCGCGCTACCGACCGCTTCTTCGGAGAACACGAACTGAACAACCGAAATTTAATGATCGAGACGACGAAAACACACGTGAAATTCACGAACGACCAACGAAAATCGACCAATTGGAGCAACCTCCGCTGTCCACATCGAAAACAAGCAAGAAACGAAAGAAAGGCGGCGATTGCGGGCCGGCGACCCCGCAAACCGACGGGCAGACCGACCGCTCGGTTGCGCGGCGGTCGATGCGGCGATCGAAATCAATCGATTGCGCTCGTCATCCGCCCGCCCGCCTGCCGTCTTCGCCCCGCAGTCACCAATCTTTCGTTCTCCCCGCTCGCTCGTCATAATCGGCGTGCGCGAGGCGGGCGTCTCGCTCTTTTGCCCGCTTGCTGCCGCTTGCTTGTTTGTCGTGAACCCGAGCGACCACCCGCCCATTACACAGACGGCAACATTTTTGCTTGGTGGGAAGATCAATACGATCGAGTTATTTTAGGTTGCACTCATGACGTTCTTTGAGAGCGGTGGAATGCGGAAGCGTTCATAAAACGATCAAAATAAGGCAATTCGAAGTGCAACATGTCAAGAAAGAGGCGGTTTATTCTTCGAGCACTACTCAGTTATATATGTTTTTGTTGCAAGGCTCACAGTCCGGTTTTCAAAGTCCAACGAGGGGCAAAAGGCGCTCCACAACGCGTTGTTGCCGAGAACCCAGGGCTCTTCGAGGGCACTCGCCTGATCGCTCGTTCGGACTTTTGCCGCGCAAAACGTTCGGTTGTGGCGGTCGGTCGTGCACCAGCTCGAAACGGTGTGTGCGATGTCGTACTCGAATGTGTGTTGGTCGTGGACGATGACCATTGATGACTGCTTCACATCCACTCGAACGCAGAGCCAGGAGTTGTGGAAGCAGTAGGCGCTGGAAAGGATGTTCTCTTGGACAAGAGTGTTGAATGCAGTTCGTGGGATCCCTGTTTGTGTTTCTTGGAGACTGAACGTCAGCTGCAGTTATCTGCTGACCAAAAATTATAGACAGAAACGAACCAACTGATTTGTGAACTGCACGCCGAACAGCACAATCTCCTCCACCCGAACTGTCCACCCGTTCGCTTCGGCCACCACCGGAAAGTGGGTCCAATTGGCGCAGTGCTTGTAGTCGCGAGTCCCGAGAAGTGCGTGCTGTTTGGGTACCAACGTCCAAACGGGCGCTTTGATTCGCTTCTGCTCGTGGATCTGCTGGACGAAACTCGCTCGGTCGCTTGAGTCGTGGAAGCCCAGCCCGACAAACGCCGTGCTCAAGTCGAACACGCTGCAGACGAGAGTTTTCGGGCATTCCGCCGTCCACTCACTTCTTCTGCATGGACGTTCCCTCGACGAACTCTAGCGAGAAGGAATCGTTTCCAAATTGCATCGTGTCTTTCGCGAACTCTCCGAAGAATTCGTCTTTGGCGAATTGCAGCGACTCGCGCCAGTCGCCACCGAGCGGCGTGTAGGTGGACGAGTTGGACGAGACGAAGGGTTTGGGGCACAAAGCGGAACGAAGCATCGGAGAGATCGAAAAGCACATCGGGCGACAGTACGACCGGGCGAAGGGGCCTGCAACCGATTGCGCTTATTGCTTTGTTGGATCGAAAGCGACCGCTTGCCATAAGAGCAGTAACGGGGGCAGTCCTCCAACGGCAATCCACACCTCTCGCTCGTCAACAGAAGCGGGACGATGCCGAGGTGGAATTGCGCGTAAATGGTTTGATCCTGGCTACCCGCTAGGAAATGAATTCTTTCTGAAAAGCCAAGAAATTAAGAAAAAGCAGGTTTGATTACGTGAATCGTCTACGGGGATGCGCAGAACGCCTTCCTCCTCGTCTCTTTCGAGTAGTGGACCATGTGAGCAGTAAAGCGGTAAGTAAACAAATAGAAACAAAAGAACGGTGAATGTGAACATCAAATGCCGTCAGTGAAAGAAAATTCGATCGTTTAGTTTCGAAATGCTCTATTCGTTTGTGACTGACGCAACGAAACAAAATAGTCGACTGATTACCCCGACAATCCCCGCTGAACAGACACGCTTATCGTTGCGGCTCGAATTCGCTAAATTTTAATCCGAAAGACGAGTTTTGTCGGGCTGGAACGCACGTGCTCTTCGATGGAAACAATGAAACATTTTTTGTCCTTCAACAACTAGAGCAAGCTCGTCGGACGTCATCCGTTGGATTAACGGGACCTCACCACATCCCAGTTCAATGAAAGAATTAGACAAGAGCCTACGGTAGTCAGCCAGCTGTTTCGCTTCGTTTCCGTTCGCTACTTTCAAATTCTACTTCCTCTTTCCTTCCGTTAAACATTTGAATTCCTCTGAATCGTAAGTACTTCGCCCAACACAAACGAGACGAACGGAAGCGGTTGGATTCGACGACCAAACGGCGGAACGGAAGCACGCGGAACGGCAGACGACCACCTGCTTGACGCGACTGTCTGCCGAGAAACAAAAAATCTTCATTGGCGGTTACGTGGGGTGTACGCAGAGGAGGAGTCGGGATTTGAGAAATCAAGTGACGACCGGCCGCTTTCGGCGCCTCCGATCCCCAAATGTCGCCCCGAACTTCTGCCGCTCTTACTTTCTTTGTGGTGCACTTTTCAACACCGCTTGCTTTTGCGGGCTCGTGTTTAACTTCTTGTTACCCATTGCTCACTATTCAATTTTCAGGATTGGTGGACGATGGAAGCAACTTTAACGGTCGATTTCGCCGAGGCAACACACGGTAGGTTTAGTTTTCGACGAATACTGGGGTTTTTTTGCACAGTTATTACTTGTCGCAATGTGCTAGAATTCATAGCAATCAAAAAAAAGAGAGTCGTTGTGATAGAAAGTTTGAAGGATTGCGTGATGTACGGCTTGTGTCGATCTGGTCAACTGTTGACTTCTTCATTGGGTCAAGAGAAACGTTCGGGCCGACCTCTGCCACCGGAGGTCAAGTGTGCAACCACCTATCGCCTAATTGCTGACTGCAGACGTCGTCACAAGAAAAGAGTGGGCGATGTGCAGAGCTGTGTGATGCTCGCGAGGATGACGACCGTTGTCCGAGTTCCGCGTATGAGATTGTCTGTCGCTAATGATCAAAGCGATGATCGCTCTACGGCTGCGCTGAAGACATTTTTTTGTATCCAACTTTCCACTCGCTTTTTGCCTGCTTGTTTGCATTGGATATTTACGGAGATTTCTGGACGCTTCAACTCGAGTTGTTTATCCCGTTCGGTGTAAGACAGACCGTTTGGGATTAAGAATTCCATTAGGAGGAATCGGGGCCAATGGAAGTCCATTATTAATTGGGCCCTTCGTTCACTTCTTTCTGCTCGCCGTCCGTCCAACCGACTGCCGGCTTTTCGTTGGACATTCGGCCTCCATCCAGCTGCTTTCGACGAGTGGAGGCCCTCGAATTCACCTGCTTGCCCCAACGACTCGCGCTCGGTTTGACGAACGCGCGCTCGTCGGAGGATACCGGCTAGTCGGCCGGTCGTCAATAACCCGCGTCTTGCCGTCGCTCGTTCGGTTCCACCGGTTGACATTCGGAGATCTTCGTTGGCAGCGACCTTTCGCTTCGTTCGAGTTTCGGCTGTGTTCGCGATCGATTGAAGTGTTGCGGGAATGAGACTAGAAGACTACGCGGGTGTCGGGTTTGATTCGTTTGTTCCTTGCTCGATTTTGTCGCCGATCTTCTGCCTTTCCGCTTGCGTATTTTCGAACACTTGCACGAACCAGCCGCTGCTTTAGGTCGTCGTTGACTTCAAACAACGCGTTCGATGCGCCGAGGGCTGTGGATCGTCTCGTTCATCTGGATCTTCTTGATCTGGGGCATGATCATAGCGATCGTTAGTGAGTTGCTTTCTGACTGCTGACAAATGTGAAGAGAAAAGTATAATTCCTCGTCAATCAATTGTTACTCTTTCGATCAGCAAAGAGGCAGGTGTCTGCACTTTTTGGGCCTCATTTCTTGCCATTCAAAAAGACCCAATTATGGTTGGGTCGGCTAATTACTTCCTCAACGAAGAAACGAACAAAGGTCGCGTTGGCATTACATCAAACGAGAAGCCACATCACAGCCACTGCAATGCAGTTTTCTCCGGCTTGCTCATCGAACTCCCCGCGCCGCCGATGGCGTCACAATTCGCGGAAGACGGGCGGCAGACGGCCGACCACACGCAGTCGTCGACGACAGCCAAAGGAAGACGCAAAGCTAAAGATCAAAGCGATTAGAAGTCGCACCGTCGCTGCACTTCTTCCTCCTTCGATGTCGTCGTTCGTAATTGCCGCCTTCCATCCGCCAATCGCGTTTATTTTGCACTTGGCATTCGCAAAGAAACGAAAGCAAAGAAGAGTGGATTTCTGATCCAGACGCGTGCACTTCCTTCGTTTGAGTGATGTCGTTCGTCTTGAATTGAAAAGTGGAGAGCTAACAGCAAACGTGTTTAATTTCGGTTTGGTCGAAGAAATGACGTGAGATCGAAGCGCCCACTGCAGGTGCTTTCGGTTTCGATTCGTCACTGTTTGTTTCGCTTTACAGTAGACGTTTGGAAGGTGTGTGGGCCGCAGCAAGTGTTCAGTTCATTCCCCATGCACGTTCATCCTTTATTCACTGCAATTCGTTATTTATGTTCCAATTTCTTGGAATTCCCGTCGAGTTGTTTCGGATTCACTGCAAAGAGCACAGCAGGGCGGCTGCTTGGAGAACTTTGGACTCGGCGGACTCTCGTACGGCAAATTTCGGAGCATTCAGTTAGTCGGATGTTTGCTGCAGCCATTTGCTGTGGGTTCAGTCGATGCACGGCGGTCGGTTCGCTCGTTGGCCTCTGGAGACGCGCGTAGTCTTAAGTCAATTGTCCATCCGAACGCGTTTTGGTGCTAACGGTACGCAATTCTCTGCCCAAACGGGCGTGCGTAAGAGGAATGAATCAACGACCGTCGTGTTCGCGACAAAAACAATGGTCAGCGCGCCGTTCACTCTCGTGTGTTCTGCTCGCACACTCCCGACTGCTTGCACTCTTGCGTTGCTCCAGGCAAACATTTTTGGCTTCTGTACGCGTCTGCCCATTCACTTGCTCGGGCTAACGTTTGATAAGTTCGTTAAGAAGCGCGTGAACAAGGTGACGCAAACTCCACCGCACTATCCTTACACGCGTGTTCCTTTCTCGGTGCAATCGAATCACCGTTCAAACAGGAAATTGCACTCAAATATGTCGGCCGTTCACTTCCGCGTCCTCAAATCAAATTCCAGCGGTCGAGCAGGAAAGCGGCGTTCGAAGAACCCGTGGTTGCTGCTCTCGGTCGATGGTGGACGGTTTGTGCATTCGATTTATTGGTTCACTCTGGGCAAGCTAATTTAATTGTCGTCTGAATGATGCAGTAGGTGCGGAGATCACTTGTTTGCAGTGTCGAAGCAGCGCTGGGGTTGCCTGCAAACGGGAGTTGTACAAAAGTTGAGCACGCCATCAGTTAAAGCGTTCCCATCTCTCGGTTTTTTGTCCAATAACAATAACCACAATGTTTCTTGTCGCCTACCTAATCTGATTTTGCAAGTGAAAGCAAACGCAATTCGATTGGGCACATGTTTTGTGGCCACAATTCGATTTGGATTACTGCTGATTCGAAAAAGGAGACGCGCGTAAAGAACACGTGCGTAGACGACGCACACGTGAAGAACGGCGGTCCAAACCTTTAATTAGATAGACGAAACGGAACGTCTCGCCGTTCGCTTCTCGTCGACCACCAGCGACGTCAATCCCCTCTCATTTACCACACTCCCTTCTGATGTCTTGAGACGGGGCTAATCGAATTCGCCACTCGATTGTTGACGCGTTCATCTCATTTTCTCTTTTGCTTGCCGACCCACCAGCGGTTACCTTCGAGTCTGGCAGCCGGCGGACGAAGTGAAGAAGTTTGGTTCTCGACTTTGGTTGCTGTTTACGCGGCTTTGCTTTGTTCGGTTATTTTTTTAATGATCAGCCGAATCAAAAAAGGGTTACCGACCGCTGCGAACATTATTCTTTGCGCGAAAAATCCTGTACGCCTTCTGCGCGCATTCAACAAGCAATAAGCGCACGATAACGACGCCTTTACGACCCCGCTGCGCCCAATTGCGAGTGGATCAGGCGGAGTGACCCCCGATTCGAGCGGTTTGACAAGTGGCCTGTGTAGTATAGTGGTTAGTACTCCACGTTGTGGCCGTGGCGACGCAGGTTCGATTCCTGCCACAGGCAGCCTTCTTTTTGCCCGAATGGACAGGAAATGAGTAATCCATTCACTGATTCGCGCCTCCATCGTTTTGCATTACGAATTCGACACGAACTTTCCCGCGCGCTGACCTCGCGGCCTTTCGACCTTTCGGCGGGGGCCGCAATTGGAGGATTGAATCCGTCGTTCTTTCTTTCGGCCCTGCGCCTCGTGGACTCCAGCTGAATCTTCGGGCGGTTTCCTCGAATTCTCCCGTTCGTTGACGCAAATCGTGAATAATTCAAGGCGTGCGGCTTACGATAAGCGGCGAAAGTCGTGAGGATTGCCATCGTGCCCGCTTCTTCTCGTGGACATTCGGGCGTTCCGCTGAGTTGCGCGTGGACTTTGTTTTCACTCACCGCTTGCTTCGAATTCGAACGAACGGCCGCGCAAACAACCCGCTTGTTTGTTCTCCGCGGAAGTTCGAAGATGAGTGGATTAAACTTTTGTTGAAGCCGTTTGACGCGTGTAGCGGGGCGCGATCGTTGGTTTGCGAGAAGTTGGGGGTGGAGACTCAAAATAGAACTCCGGAACTCGTGCACTGCCTGCCCAACCGTCCCATTCATCCACCCACTTGTTGCAGGCAAGGAACACGAGATGTTCTTCGCAAAGTACGAGGACGAGTGCACCGTCCTCTCGATCCAAAGCTATGAGTGGCCCGTGGTCAAAGGTTTCATGGTTGTGCTAGAGTTTGCCCTCCTGCTGTTCGCTTTGATCCTCTACCCGCTGCTCCTGCGAGACCTCTACAAGAGCCATCGAATGATGCCGTACATGAAGCTGCTCGTCGGGATGCTCCTCTCGGTTCAGGCAGCCAATGCTGCCTTGCGGTTCGTCCATTCCTCATCGATTTGCATTGATTCCCTTTCTTCAGAGTGCTCCAAGTGTTCATCACGCGGCCGCGATTCAGCGAACTGTTCGCCGAAGTGTTCTTCTACTCGTTCATGCTGCGAGACATCGCGACGATCGTCCAAGCACTGGTGTTGACGTTCGTTGTGGGCCTGCTGCTCGCCGAGGTCTCGTCCAGCACGTTCCGGCAGTACACGGCCAAGTTCCGCTTTGCTGCTCCTATTTTCTTTCTTTCGGTGAGCAGTGGTTGTACATTCATTCTTTAACGCCTGTTCGTTCAGCCGATCAGTGCAACGGCCTTCGTCGCCACTCAAAACATCATCGGAACGACGCCGACGGTCATGTTTTGGATCAAGTGCGCCGCCTACTTGTGGCTCTTTTCGGTTCGTTCTCGACGAAAGCGATGAAAATGAAGAGTGGATTGCAGATCCAAAGCTTCCTGAGCTTCCACGCGAGTCGAATGAGCCGCCGGCCGAACTTCACGAAGAAGACTCACTTGCTTTCGCTTCAACGATCTGTAAGCTTCTGAATTACAATAAGAATGACCATTATTTCTGCTCGTTCAGTACCGCCGAGCCGTGCGGGGCGCTCGTTATATGCGCGTCCAAGTGCACATTTACTTCGCGCAGTTCGTCGCCTCTTCGATTGCCTTCTTCATCGCCTACGAGGTCGCGTTGGCCAACTGCCGGCCCGTCTGGTTCCAGTTGGCGCAGTCGATGGGCGAACTGATCACCGCGTTCGGCTTCATGTTCTGCCTCTTTAACTTCTCGCACTTCATTGGCGGCAAGGTGCATCGCTTCATGTGAGTGCACTGGAATGAAGGATGTGACTGATTGATTTGCTTCTTTAGTGCCCGCATCTTTCCGTCGAAGAAGATGGTTTCCACCGCTTCAACCGAGCCCTTCGCCTACAATACGGAGCAAATGAACCCCGCCGAGCAGCACTTCCGCCAGCTCTCCGAACTGTGGACGACGCAGAGCTCGCGGAACGTCGTCGCCACGCAGTCCGCTTGATTCCGAGCGATTGGTTGATGTAAATAGATTGTCTCTTGCCTAGTGTACATCTCTCTTCGAATGACGTCTAAAGAGAGTGGGATAGACGGTCGGAATAAAACGAGTTGCTCATTGTAGTTTTCGTAATTGGCAGACCGAAGCATTGTTTACTTCGCTTTCAGCGACTACAAAATAGAAACTAGAAAGCTCATGGCAGAAGAGATTGCAAGAAAGACCACGCCCGTTTCAGGCCCGCTCCAATTACAACCGTTCACCGTTCAGACCTCCGTGATCGTCCGAGAGGTGGGCAGCAGAAGCCGCCGACTCGCGGTCTGAAAAATGATGAGCGATGCAACACAATGACCCACCTCCTCGTAGTCGCTCTCGCCGTCCTCAACCACACACTCGTCGGCCCACTCGACGGTGCGGAGGCGGTCGGCGACGAACTTGCGGTCGAACTCGTCGTCGGGCAGGCGGGTGGGCAGCAGGAGGACGACGAGGTCGTCGGCGGTGGGCCAGCAGGCGCAGAGTTTGCGCTTGAGGCGGCGCACGCGCTCGGCGTCCACCAGCGGGTCGGGCTCGCGGGAGAGCAGGAGGTCTGCAAGGGGGAGGGGGTGATTGGAGTGCTCTCCGCACCGACCGGCGTGGTCCAACACGAGGACGAAGGGCCGCAGTTTGTGCTTGAGGAGGCGGAGGAGGCCGCGGGCGGGCGACGCGTGCAGCCGGAAGCGGCGGTTGAGGAGGTCGCGCACGTCGACGCGCGCCGCGTTCCCGTTGAACTCGGTGGCGAGCGCGCGCAGGACGGGCTCGCAGTCGGCGGCGCGCAGCAGGACGCCCGGCCACGCCGGCCGGAACGCCACCCGCCCGCCCACCTTCAGCGGCTGGACGACGTGGCGCTGGAGCGCGCGGACGGCCGTCGCGCCCGCCGCCGTCTCGCACGCCTCCCAGCCGGCCGTCCGCTCCACCCGCCGCAGCAGCCCGAGCAGCCAGTGCTCGTAGCCGAACGGGTCCGTCCACACCGCCGGCCCGAAGCCGCTCCGCAAGTCCAGCCGGTTCAGCGCCTCCAGCCACTAAACGCGCATTGCGAGCTCTCAATCACAAGTGGGCGACTCACGCGGCGGTGCTGCCGGTTGACCGAGACGGCCGTCGCGAAGCTCGTCGACGTCGCCGTCGCCACGTACGTCATCTCGAAGATCAAGAGGAGAGTAGTGGGCGCCGCGTACTCCCGCCCGTTTCTTGGCCCGAATGCGAAATTTTCGCCGACTTCTGCCGCCCGCCCGCCGTCTCGTGAGTCAGCGGCCGCGTCAGCGAGCGGCGGCGACGAAACGAGCAAAAGAGAAGCGGAGATGAATTGGAGAACTCGGAAGACGAACAATAGCGGGCCGGTCGATCGGAAGAAGTGAACGCTTCTCGATTTTGTTTCTTTTACGGCTGCTTACGAGTGAGTAACATGTTGTTAGGACATTTCCCCCGTAAAGCGCGTAAAATTGTGCGTTTGTTCGTCAGACTCGCACCCTCAACTTTTAGCGCTTTGCTCCTATCGATCTGAAATTTTTTCTGGCTACACTAAAGTGCCTGTGCGGAGTCTGAAAATGTGCATTTCGACCGCCGGCGGGCACGTTCAACGTTCCGTGCCGACGTTCCGCGCCGTACCGTTCTGCCCCGCCGTCCGAATTCACCCGCCCTGTGGACGAAAAGATGCGCCTTGAAACGAGGAACAGATTATCAGTTGACAGCATCATCAGGAAATGTTGTTGAAGAAAGTTGTGATCGCTCAAAGACGAAAGGTCGGGGCAGAAAATCGAAGAGGTCCACACTCAAACGCACCGTTCGCGGCTCCCAGAATTTTAGGCGCCAAACAAAAAAAAACGTACCTAGAAAAAGGTCTTGCGCATTTTTTAAGCCAGCGTGTGTATTCGGAGGGGTTGCGCGAAGCTCAGGCTCATGGACCGAAAATTGTGTGTCGGTTCGAAAATTTCGGGCGAATTTCAACCTCGCCGTTCTCGTTGCAGTCTGAACGTGGTGGCATGAATGTGGGCTCATTCGAAAGCGCAGAATCTGGGCTTTCCAAGAGTGGGAATTTGTTGTCGTGTTTGGCCCGCTTGGCCCCTGCGGCTTTCGCGAACCAACCCCGTAATATCGGACGAAAAGCCGGCGGGATCGGGCATGCGTGGACGGATCGCTGTGAAACTTGGCAGAAATGTCGACCACGTAGTGTCGGTCCTTTTCACCGTTTTAGATTTTAAAACGGTTGTGTCCAAAGAGTGATGGATCGTTTTGTTGTGGAGGCCTTTACTTTAGCTTTGCGGTCGCCTTCTTTGGGTGCCGCAACCAACACTCACTTTTTCCGTTTGCTGGGGTCAAAAACTACTATTCAGCGTTGTTTGCGGGTAAAAAATAGCGTTGTGCGCGCCGTTTTCCTCAAAAACTGCATTCCCGTGCGGCTCTCGCAGTTTGGATCGGTCTTCCTTGGGACCGTAAGAGCGTAATGGACGGACGGAGGCGTGTGTTGAGTAACGGCCCATTCGCAGAGCTTTCATTAAACTTGACCGTTTGTGCTGCACGACTCGGCGTTCTCCCGTCGTGACGAACACTGGGTTAGTTAAAGTTGAACAAAAGCATTCGATACGCACCAGTCTACCGACTCCCCCGGCTGGGGACGGCGCGAAGCGCCGTCACACGCTGGTGTTTATCAATCGAAGAAAATGCAGGAGTTCGAGTAAGCGGCGGCGGCGCGGAAAACACGTTGCACTCCCTACAGCTCGACGCCCGCCATGTTCTTGAGTTCGGACTTTGCGTCGCCGCCGGTCGCCTTGTAATTGCGGATGTGAGCCCACCATTCGTCGAGCGTCTTCTTGTCCGCAATCTCCAGGAACTCCTTGACGGATCGGGCGCCCGTGTCGAGGACCAGTCTGAAGACGGGGATGAGGGGTTTCGGGAAGGGGATCGTGACGACTCTGCAAGCGGAGATAAGAGCG
Organism: Aphelenchoides fujianensis; assembly: GCA_024699865.1. Taxonomy (NCBI): domain Eukaryota; kingdom Metazoa; phylum Nematoda; class Chromadorea; order Rhabditida; family Aphelenchoididae; genus Aphelenchoides; species Aphelenchoides fujianensis. Next base: position 288,916 of record JAMPIO010000046.1, on the reverse strand, counting down.
GTGAGGAGTGAAAAGGACTCACTCGATCTCCTTTTGATCCTCTCGCGTCATCGGCTTTTCAAAGTCTCGGGGGTCCTTCTGGAACCCCACTACGTTGTAGTGCCCGTACGGGTGCTTCACGAGCATCTCGAAGGGGCGGGGCAGCCGCGCCTCGATGGTCGGGAAGCAGACGCACGTGGTCGCGCCGCCGTCCGCCACCAGCTGGCCGCCCGACGGGAAGCGGCGGAGGATCGCGGCCAGCGGCTCGTCCAGCGACTCCCACGCCGCGTCGTACGAGCGGTGCAGCACGAGCGAGCGGAGGTGGGCGACTTCTGCAACGAGGGAATAAGCAGTGGACAATGAGAAGAGCGGACCGAAAGCCCCGCCTTCGAGCAGCTCCAGCACGCGGCCGGGCAGCCCGACGATCACGTGCGGCTCCTCGTCCTCCAGCAGCGCGCGCTCTCGCTCGACCGAACGCGCGCCGTCGACACACGAGTGGACGCGAATGGCCGTGTACTCGCCGACCGCCTGCAGCGTCTCCAGCATCTGAACGAGAGCAATTAGAGGAATGAACGGAGAGCTCACGTGTCGGGCGTGTGCGGCGGTCGGGCTGAGGATCACCGCTTGGAGGCGGTCGGAGTGCTCGTCGATCCGTTCGAGGAGGCCGACGGCGATGGCGGTCGTTCGGCCGAGCCGCTCGCCCGCCCCCGCCTTCACCTCCATGAGCAGCGTGTCGCCGTCCGCGATCGCGAAGACCGCTGTTTGCTGCAGTTCGGTGAGCTCGTCGACGCCCGCCTCCAGCAGCCCTCGGACGATCGCCGTCTTGAGCGGCCACTTCTCCACGGGGATCGCGTTTCCCTGCCGGTCTTTCGCGAGAGCGAGTGGGACTAGTAGGAAAAGCAGCAGGCAGCGAGAGGGGACTCGGAGGAAGGGGGTGGAAGAATCGAAGAACCGCATTGCACGACGAAGAAGGAAGCACAGTGGTCGACATTCGGATGGCCGCCCGCTTTTATCCGCTCCCGTTCCTGCGACCGCCCCCGCTTCCCACATGGCGCAATTGAGTGAGCGGCAGACGGGTCGATTGCAGCCGGCAGTCAGCGCTGTTCTCATTGTTCGAGCTGTGTGTAGAATGAAATAACTCCGATGATCTCAACGATCGATTGATAGAGCGGATGGTGGGTGCATAGTGCAAACGTTGGTCACTCGTTTGCAAACAGGTGCAGTCCGCATCTTTAACTGCAAACAGACGGTCTGCCCCGCACTTCCTTGTAGTGGAAAGTAACTGAACATTCGCTAGGCTGGCCGAAGGGCGGTCATGAGTGTTCCGCAACGAATTTCTTTGCCAACCCGCCGTCCGCCACCGAGCGGAAAGCGGCGACACAACGCCAAACGAGACGCCGCTCTGCCGCCGCGTTCGGGCGGGCGGAATTCGGTGTTTTATCGTCGTTTTGCTCGCGTTTCGTCCACTAATTTCCGCTCGTTTAGATCATCCGAATTCCGATGGTTAAAGCGACGTTCCACCGACTGAAAGTGCCGGATTTCGGCCAACGCTTCAAGAATGCGGCTTTCGGCGACAAGTGGGAGAGCGGCGACTTCGAAGTGAAGGGAGTGCCGAAGGCCAGGTTCTTCCTTCGCTTCTTCCCGAAAGGATGCACGGACGAGTGGAAGCAGGACTGCGGCCTCTTCCTCTGCGTTCGAGACTTCGGCGGCCACTCGCGCGTTCGCCTCCAGTACACGTGCTGGTTCGACCGCGGAACGAAGGCCCGTTTTGGCAAGAAGTGTGAGTCCATTCTTTCGTTCGATCGACCTTCTGATTGGCTTTCTTTAGGCGATGAGCACGAATTCGATGCGAAGAACGATGCCGGCGGCTGGGAGCGCGTGACGACGCAGAAGGAACTCGTGGACTTCGTGAACGGCGGGCCGCTTTCCGTCTGCTGTTCGATTCTCCCGTTCAAACCGATCGATGCGGTCGAGTGGACGCAGCGGACGGCCCCGTTGAACGTTCTGGAGAAGATCGCCGCCAACTTCGATTCGGCCGAGTTCGTCGACGCCGCCGTGCGTGTGCAGGGGAAGGTCTTCAAGGTTTGCCCCGTTCGTTCGCCTGCTTTCATCCTTTGCTCGCGTTCAGGTCTCGAAGGTGATCATCTGCTCGGGATCTCCGGTGTTCCGCCGCATGTTCGCGGACGACACGAAGGAGAAGAAGACGGGAGTGGTCGACATCGAGAAGGAGGACGCGGACGTGATCGAACTGCTCCTTCGTTTCCTCTACTCGGGCAAGGTGGAGGGACTGAAAACCGCTGCCGCGCGCTTGCTGCCGGTCGCCGACTGCTACGAGGTGCTCGGCTTGGTCGTGAGTCCCCTCGTCTGCTCGTCTCCTTCAGCTCTGCTTTCAGGAAATGTGCCTGGAGTCGCTTCTCGCCGACGTGTCCGTCGAGAACGTCCTCTCGGCGCTCAAGTTGGCTTTCGCTCACGACCACCAAGGCGACTTCAAACGGGAGCTGCTCGCGTACGCGCGCAAGAACTTCAAGCTCGTGAAGCAACATCCCGAGTGGACGCCCGACTTCATTCGCGAGAACGCGGAGATCGCGCACGAGATCATGAACTGAGTTGCCCTTGGTTTTGAGTCGTTCTTGTGCTTGTTGAGGAGACGGATGGTTTGGAGGCGAATAAACTGTTAACATCAATGCAAAAATCTGATCGCTTTGCTCCGATTCAAAGGCGAGTTTCGTAAAAGCCGCAAAACACGACAAATGATGGAACAAAAGGTAAATGCCGGTGCGTCAGCAGACAAACGATGAGTGTGCGGCGGCAAGAACAACAGGCGAATGATTCATGTCGACTCATTAAATGCCGCAAGAAGTGGTGGAAAACATTCGATCGGTTTAAAAGCGAACCGCCGGCTTCTTCCCACCAACCGCTCATTCGAACGGAAATGAAATTCCTCAACTTGCTGCTCGTTCTCGCCCTCTGCTTCTCGCTTGTCTCGCTCGAGGTCCACGGCTGCGGAGGCATCTGCTGGTCGAACTCCGACTGCGACAAAGGTGCGTTGCAGTCAACAGTTTGCTGTCAATCCTGCTTTAGGCTGCATTTGCATGGCCTCCTTCTGCACCACACCTCCGTCGAACAACGAAACGAATGGACTATTCGGTTAGACGGAAAACGTTAGAGCGCTGTCGGTTGATTTGAAGTGAATAAACGGTGTTAACTTAAAGCCGATGGGTCGCTGGGAGATCTGAAGCCAGCGACGCGTTCATTTTTTGAACGAAGAGATCACTGCCGATGCGGGCGCAGAGACGGGCAACGCTTCCACGACCCACTGCCTCCACGAACGAAAGGTTGCTTGAGAAGACGGGCGGAAGGACGGGCGATGTTGCTCGCCGAACCGAACGAATCCTCACGAAGCGAAAGAGAAAACAATGTTGATTCACAGCCGACCGCCAACGGGGCGTTCAAAAGGCGAAAAGAGGAGCCGCTCTTCATTCACTCGCCCGCTCGCAATGGAAGCTCGCCGCCTCTTGTTCCTCCTGCTCGTCCTCTTCCGAGGCGGCCGCCCAGGTCGAAACCTGCCGACAGACCTGGTGCTTCTGGGATCTGTCGGTCTGCGATGAGGGCGAGTTCCACAGAATCTGCTCGCTCAACCGTCCGTTTCTTTGATTTCAGGTTGTTCTCTCTGCAGCCTGTTCACTTGCACCACCTGGTGAGCTCCACGAACACACCCTTCGTCTACCCTTTTCTACAAAGCAGAACGACGTGAATAAACACACGAATAGAAGGTTGCTGCGTGGACCTCAATGTCAACCTGACTTCAAACCCGAACGAAAGGCCGACCGGCAGTGGAAGGAAGACAAAACCAGCCGCTGGTGCCCGCTTTCCTCTCTTTTGGCGACCGAGTCGCCCGCCAACCGTTCATTCGAATGAGATGGCGCAATCGAACCCACGCGGCGTCTCCCCGACCTGCCGCGTCCCGCGCCTCGTCGCTCACCCACCCACTCTTCGATCTGCAGTGGAGGTCGGCAAGCGGATCGACTGGGTTCTCCGCGTGTTCGTGTGCATTTCGAGTTGTTTTTGGGCTTGTGCTAAAGAATGGTCGTGCCTAAAGAAACTATCTTCCGCTGGCCGCTCGATGAGTTCGAGGAGCGCTTTGAGAATGCAATGTTCCTACACAACTGGAAAAGCGCCGATTTCGAAGTTGTGGGCGTTCCGCGAGCCAAGTTCTACATCAGATTTTACCCGAAAGGCAACGATGAGAGATACAAAAAAGAGTGTGCTATCTATTTTTACGTGCGTGAATTCCACGACCATTCGTCTATCCGCTTGAAGTACGAGGTGTGGCTGGAAGGCGGAGATGATTCGACGGCGTACTTCATGAAAGAAAGTGGGTCGCGAGCTTCTCTGACCAATAACTCTTTTTGTTTAGGAGCCGAGCGCAAGTTTCTTCCTACGAGCACCAACTGGGGCTGGCCGCAATTCTGCACCCAAACGGAGCTTCTCGATTTCGCGAAAAAGGGACAGTTAACTCTCGTTTGCAAGGTCGTGCCGTTGGATCCCATCAGCACGATCGCGCATACGAACGAGAGCGCTCTGTCGGACGTTCTGGCAAAGATCGCCGCGAACTTCGACACGGGCAAGTTCGCGGACATCGAGGTGCGCGTTCAAGGGAAGGTGTTCAAGGTTTGCCCCATTTCTTCTCACCCAAGTACCCCTTCTTTTAGGTCGCAAAGGCGATCGTCTGCTCGGGATCGCCCGTCTTCGACCGAATGTTCACGCTCGACACGAAGGAGAAGGAGACGGGGATCGTGGAAATCAATGAAGACTCCGACATGATTGAGCTTCTCCTCCGCTACCTGTACTCCGGCAAGGTCGTCGAACTGAAGGGAGTCGCGCATCGCCTGTTGCCGGTCGCCGACTGCTACGAAGTTCTCCATTTAGCCGTCAGTTGTTTCGGTTTTGTTTTTTTTCAGTCTTTTTTACAGAGCATGTGCCTGGAATCGCTCGTCGCCAACGTCTCAGTGAATACGATTCTCCGCGACCTCAAACTCGCTTTCGCTCACGACCACGAGGGTCAATTCAAGCAGAAGCTTGTGGAATTCGCGCACGCCAACTTCCAGCAGGTAAAGCAGCAGCCCGAGTGGACGGCCGTCTTCATTCGCGAAAATTCGGAGATCGTGCTCGAAGTGACCTCCTTGTGTACTTGCTAATTCATTTTTTGTTGTTGTCCAATCTTTTTTATTGCTTGCAGTGTGTTGTCTAAAAAACGAATAAATGACTTGCGAAGATGCAGAAAGCGGGCGAGGTTGAGGAATCACCGGCCGCTCTCTTTTCCAGTGAGGGCAGCAAAAGCAGTAAACGTGTGTACACACCGACTTCGATTTGTTGCAGGATTATGGACGTGCTGTCCAAGTGCCTTGCAAAGATCTTTTGAGCGGCCGACAGATCGAGTAGCAAGATGAGCCGCTTCCGTTCGCTTCTTTCCACACGCCCATTGACAAAGGAAAGCGAAGCGTTCTCGGATTTGTTCGACTGTCGCGGACAAAACGAGCTGTGCGCTTGTCAGCCGTCTTTGCGTCTGCACTCGTCCGATCGACGGCGAGCGATGCAAGGGCTTCAAAACGGACTCGATGACTCACACGTCCGCAATCGGCGGCTTGAGTGGTGTCTCGCCGCTGTCTGCAGGCTGTCGGAGCGAGCGGCGTCCTGCCGCCTCTGCTCGCCCGCTTGCCGCCCGCTTGCCGTTTGGTCGGGCGGTCGGTCGCCTCTTTTCCTTCCGCGTTCTTCTCGCCGCCCGCTTGCAAACCCCCGAATCCTTCAATTTCCTCTCGTTTCAGGCCGCTTTCGACGGAGATGGCCGTGGCCAAAGAGACGATTTTCCGCTGGCCGCTCGACGACTTCGACGATCGCTTTGCAAAGACGGTCTACGGGCAGAGCTGGGAGAGCGTCAGCTTTAAAATCAAGTCGGTGCCCAAGGCCAAAGTCTTCCTCCGCTTCTATCCGAAGGGCGAGCGCGAGGAGTTCAAGAACGGTTGCGCGATGTTCGTGCACGTGCGCAACTTCGGCGATCATCCGTTCATCCGTGTGAAGTACACGATCTCGTTCGAGAATGGCGCCAAGCAACAATTGGCCAAACAAGGCAAGTCCGATCAAATTCATCAAGGAGAGGTTGATTCTACAAGTTTTATTGCCCGTCCGTTTAAAAAACGAGCACAAGTTCTTGCCCACGGTCAACAATTGGGGCTGGTGGCAAATGTGCACCCAGACGGAGCTCACCGAGTTCGCCGACGGTGGTCCGCTGGTCGTTGTCTGCAAGGTCATTCCGAGGGATCCCATCGACCCGACCGAGTGGACGGAGCGGACGGGACCGTTGGGCGTCTGCCGAAACATCGCCGCCAACTTCGATTCGGAGGAATTCGCGGACGTTGAGGTGCGCGTCCAGAGGAAGATCTTCAAGGTTTGTCCTTTGCTTCTTTATACGCAGTCCTCTCAACCCGTCTTTCAGGTTTCGAAGCTCATCATCTGCTCGGGATCGCCGGTCTTTCGCCGCACGTTCACGCACAACACGAAGGAGAAAGAGACAAGCATCGTGGAGATCAAAAAGGAGGACCCCGAGATGATCGAACTCTTGCTCCGCTACCTCTACTCCGGACAAGTGGAGGGATTGTCGGTCGTGGCCGCCCAGTTGTTGCCCGTTGCGGACTGCTACGAAGTGCTGCAGTTGGCGGTGAGTTTTCTCTTCTATTTCGAACTTTTGAATTCTTCCTCAGGAACTGTGCTTGGAGTCGCTCTTGGATCAGATGTCTCTCCAAACCGCTCTCCGCGATCTGAAGCTGGTGTTCGCCCATGACCACGCGAACGACTTCAAGCCGGAGTTCCTCCGCTTCGCTCAAGAGAACTTCCCGCACCTGAAGCAGCAGCCCGAGTGGACGCCCGAGTTCGTTCGCGAGAATGCGGAGATCGTGATGGAAATCGTGTCGCCGCTCAGCCTGTGATCCTTGCACCTTTTTGTTGTCAAATGCTGTTACATTCTGTTGCGCTAAGGGTCGATAAATCAACTTCGAGAATGCAGAAAGCAACGACAGAGATCGCGAGTAGACGACTGTCTTCTTATTCCGCCGTTGAGGGAGGAAAAAGCTATTCTTTTTTGCTCAAAGACGACTGCGGACCTGCGGCCCACTTTTTATATGAGCTATCAACAGAAATACTTCGACTTGCCTCTCCATCGGGCTGCCCCCAGTCACCCGTCCAGCTGATTCTCTCCGGCGGCGTTGTTAAAAACCGTCTGAGCGGCGACCTGCAGATGTCGAAGCGGTCGTCATTCACGTCCGATCTTCCTGTCTGGACAACCGAACAGGAGGGGGCGATTCGAGGAGCTTTTCTCGAACAGCTCGTCTTCCTGCATTTGTGAGCTCCTTACGGTTTCCCATCGTTCCTTTCTTTCCCCCGATTGAACATTCGCCCTTGATGGGAACAGAACGAATATTTATCAACAGGAACAAACGAGTAACAACAAAAGCGATCACTTTTTGACGGGGCCCTTGGCTGAACTGTTGACCGCCGACTTCGAACAGGCAGGGCGCTTGGAGACCGTCAGCAGGGCTTTAAGGACGGTCGAGTTCTCGAACGAGCGCCACGCCTCCGTTTGCTCCAGCTCGGCCAGATTGTCGTGGGCGAATTGGAGGAGTTGGGCGCGGAACTTCTCGCCGGCCGCCTGCCCGAAGGCCCACTCCAGGACGGGCAGCACGCACTCGACGGTCGGGCGGGCGGCGAGAGCGGAGAGCGCCGAGTGGCACGCCTTCTAGAGAGTAGAAGAGACTGGCTTCAAAGGAAGATGGAGAACTCACCTCCAATCGATAGACTCCGAACTCGCGGGCGATCGGCAGGAGGCGGGCGGCTTTTGCCTCGAAGTTGTCCAGCTCGCCGCAGTAGACGAACCGCAGGAAGTTCTCGACGACATCCGCGTCGAAGCCGTCGATCGTGAGCTCGCCGCCCGCAGAGAACTTGGCGGCCATCGCTGCCGACTGCGAGCAGAGGACGGAGCGGTGCGCCTGCAGTCAGATATGTTTGATTAATCGACGGAGTGAAGGAGAGCTCACGGGAATGACCTCCCCGCCGATTCGAATCTTGAGGTCCGAGAACGTGGGGTCTTTGAAGCTGCGAGCCACCGAAAAGCCGTGCACTTCGGCCGGCGAGAAGTCGACGGGCGGGCCGAGCGGGCGCATTTCGCAGCAGATCGTGATCGGGCCGTTCTTGGCCCAAGAGGGGAATTGAGTTTGCGACATCCACTTGGTAAGGCCATGTTTTTCCGTTTTAGTGCACTCGTAGTTGAGAGCTGAAACAGACGAACGCTTGCTTCGAGCATCGCCAAAGAACTCACTCGATTTGTGCGTCCGCTCCTTGCTTCCATTTTCGATCCACAAGTCGAACTGAGCAGAAACGGAAGGATGGCCACCGAGATTGGAGCAGTACAAGTACAAGCCGGCATGCTTCTGGCTTCCATCTTTGTTGCCCTTCGGACAGAAGAGAAGACGGAACGTGGCATTTCCCAGTCCGTTCGCACCGAACTCGGGTCCGTTCCATTCCTGTTCGAAAGCTGACGATTCGAAACGCTGCGGGAAGTCGGAAATTTCATAACGGTGGACAGTCGGGAGAGGAAGCGGAGTCGCTATCTTCTTCACTTCGAACGGCAGGCGGAGACAAACGAAAACCGTCGGCGTGTGGCGGAAGTCGCGCATCTCATCTGCGGTGCACAAGAGCGCAAACCGCTCGGTTGCCTGTTTGAGAACCCAATTAGCCGCTAAAAAGCCGACTGATCATATGGGGTTATTGTCCACTTACTATCGTGAACACCACTCGTTCCATCGGTCTTCTCGAGCCACATCTCACATTTCGCGTCCAACGTGAAGTTCGAGGGCGCGTCGACCACAGAGACGTACAGCCAGCAAGTGCCGTCCGCGTCCTTCAGCTCCAAACGCGCATCAAAAAGAATCCGGCCGTGAATCGGGTCCATGTACTCGTAAAGGTCACTTGTGCGCTCATCTCTGCGGATCGCCGTCTCGAGCCACTGGTCGAAATTCGGCACGCGCCAAACGACAACCTTCGGAGCGTTGAAATCGAGGACCGACATCGGAGTCCTGCAACCAGACGGGATGAAGATTGGAATTGCAGAACGCGCGTGTCTGGAAAATCGCCCGCGACAAACGAGAAACGCGGGCAGCGGAGATTTTTCCCCAAGCGGGCGGCCGGTCGATCGGCGGCGGCGGCCGCGACGAAAAAGACGCCCGACCGAACGCCGCCGCTCTTCCCGCCAAAAGTCGCCGGGCAGCGGGGCGAGGGGAACCGCCCGAACGGGAACATTCCCTTGCTCACCGCCTGCTTGCCGGCGGCCCGCTTGCCGCTCGACGGCCATCCGCAGATTGGAAACCGAAGGGAAGACGGCGGCGAATTCCCATTGGAGAAGGGTCAGTGAAATGAGCGTTGCAAGAGCACGTGCCCGACGCAAAAGTCGAAAGAATTGGGTGGATGAGTCACGAGTTGTGCGCAGAAACCGGCGCGAATTTTGCCGTCCGCCCGGCCGCCGTTTGGCGCACGTGTTCACTCGTTCGCTTGGTCTCCTGCCCGCCGCTTTCGCTTCGTTCGGCGCTCAACGACGCGGCAACTGCCTCTCACTCGATTTCCACCGCTTCGTTTCTCCACCGGACGACCACAAACAAGGAACAAAGAGGAGTCATCCGCAACTTTGCGCAATCGGCAACCGAACGGCGTCCGTAAGAGAAGCGGACTGTTCGTTCGACTTTCCGTTCCATCGCTCTCTTCGATTTGCGCGACGAATTGGCGGTCGCCCGCAACCATCGGTACATTCGAAGCGAGCAACGTGCAGGCTTCTACGTCCTGCGGAAATAGCGACCCGAAGCCCACAGAAACCGTGCTCTGCAGCTACGGGCGTCCCATTTGAGTGCTCGTTCGTCGATCAGCCGGCTTGCCGTCGTTCTTGTCGTTTGGAACATTCGAACACGCGCATCGTCAGCGAGCTCCCACGTGTTCGGGGAGATGTCAGTCGTTGATCACTCACTCGCCTAAACGTGGCTCTCTGTTGATTTCCAGCGATCAGCGAGTTGTGTGGTGAATGGACGAAACAAATGCATTCGATCGGCTCCGTTTTGTTCCTCCCGCCCGCCCGCCCGTCAATCGACTTCCTTCCGCCCGCCTTCCGGCCAGAAGAAGTGAATCACGACGACCGGCGGCCGAGCGGGGCTGAAAGGTCACCAGTCGATTCATAAGCGAAGGAAAGGCGGCCGGCTCGAAGCGACGAGCAGTGCGGGCGTTTCGGCGTGCTGCTGCCGGTCGGGTGGTTGGAGCGGAGTTCGTGTCGGGAATTAGCGTGTTTCTCTCGACTAATCGCTTCTTTTCAGCAGTGGACGAGAGGATTGAAGGACGATCGATGCTAACTCGAGGACGGAATATAATGCGGAGACGATTCGTTCAACGGAAGTGAGTGATCGACCGCTCCGAACCTGCCCTCCATGTGGAATCGTCTGTTTGTGGTAAGCAGGTTGGTTACTGACGCTTCTTCTAAACGAAAGAATAACAGAATGGGAAAGCAACAAAAGACTGGACGAGCGGATCACCGAGCATAAAACAAAACGAGATGGAGCGGCTTAATCAAGCAACTCGCGGAATTACCCGCAGTCTGGAAACTTCCTGACGGCGGCATGGAATGTTGCTCAACAAAGCGTAACTGCACCGAAGATCCACAGCTGTCGACGGAATTACTTTGCACAAGCAATCAGCACTTATTCTCGTTGAGATAAAACCTTTTCTTTACCATCAAGAGCGTCCTTTAACAATCCAACGCTGCAGTGGAAATAATCAACGGAATGGCTGCTAACTGAAGCTTGCCTTTGAGAGAAGGAGTCACTAGGTGGGCAAGTGAAACGAATGAGCGACGTCCTGTTTTTTACTAAACTTTGAAAATTCGCGCCAAGCACGAGTGCACGGAATTCTTCGCCCGCCTACCAGGGCAGAACGTGGGCACACAGAATCTGCTGCTTTGTTTGGATGGCCCGGCGGCCTGCTTTCGTTCTTCAACTCCGAGAACCTCTGCTTTTGCAGTCGTCCAACAGCTAAAGTCAAAGCGAACGGAATCAGTGCGGGACAAAACGAAACAAAGCGGCGTTCAATCCAGGTCGACAGCAAACGATCTTCGTATCAATTGTGCGGAATTCTCTGCTTACGTTGCCACTGACGCCGGAATTGAGGTCGCTAGACAGCGCACTCCAGGAATGCGAACGCTCTCTGTTTCAAGCGAGTAGAAGCGGAGACCAAAACACGCAGTCAGTACACCTCGACGTTGTGTTTAACAGGCAGGTCTTCTACACACCATCAGAATGGACGCAGCATGCTCGAAACAATCTCGCTGAAAAGCACTTTCGAACAAAAATCTGCCAACTGTGCCCCCGGCTGACGGAATTGATCCCTCTTATCCGACGACTTCACATCGACGACAAAGAATCGATCTTTGTGTTTCTGGTCGAAAATCAGCCGCAATCATCGCCCTTGAACACACGCAATCAAAAGCTTTCCTTTCGTCCGTCTGAAGGGAACCGACCAAGTGAAATACTTCGTGAAATCCACTCTGCGACCGTCTTTTGCTAGTGAAAACGGAGGAACGACCACAAAAAGTGTACCAACGCCCAACAAGCTAGGCAGTAATGCAAGGAGCGCTCGTTTGACTTTCAAACAACAGAAAAGGCGTTGACTCTCTCAACTGGAAGAATTGCACGGAATGAGCCTCAAACCCTTCGCTTCTCTTCATCGTCTCTAACGACTGCTTGTTGTCGGCTTTGTTGAACATGTGGGAGTTGCACGACTACGACGATCAAAAACAGTCGGGCAATTTTCTTTTGGACAAAATGCGAAAACGATTCGAACGAACGGAATAAAACCGACTTGATCGCGTTTTCCAACGTTAAAAAAGAATCCTAAAAGACGCAGCAGAACGAGTACAATCAAATGGTTCCACTTGGCGTGCGGAATAAAACCTGGTTCGTGGTAGCCATCGGACAAAAGAAGGCTGTCATTGTTTCAAGCGCACTCTTCTCGCCTTCAAGCCACCTTCAGGCCGGCGCCGGTGGACTAAAATCGCTGTGACTTTCGTCTTTCACCGAACACTTACCGCACTTCATAAAATAACTTAAAGATCCGTAGAAACGACGAAAATTGATGGATCGTACAAGTGGTTAGTCAAAGAGCAAAGCTAAAAAGAAAAAAACGGAATTGATTGGCCGAAAGAAGTCCGCCGATCATGTACGCATGTTGAGCAACGCCTTCGCCGAAATTGCAAAACGCTTGACCGTCAAGCAAGACAGAAAAGAAGTGATCGAGCAAAAAAGCGAACGGTTGGCAGACGACTGCTATTCATGCCCAAAACCCCATGAGAATCTTGCGTTAAAGCCGACCTCGCGTCGGAATTGCTTCTCCGGATATCGGATTCCGCGCCGACAAGAAGAGAACGACCAAAATACAGCGGATTCAAAGACGACGCGACACACGTCCATGCAAGTGTTACTGCTGGCCAAGAGCGCCGTTTGTTGCGGAATAACCCAAAGAATCCCGTCGACCGTCATCTTTGCCAGCTGCCAGCAGGCGAACCAACGATTGCGAGAAGGCGGAGGGATAAATAAAACAGGGAAAAGGTTGCGGCCGCCACGGACTACAGACTTGGACGAAAGCTCCAACGCAGAAACGGTTCGTCGCTTGCACATGGAACTGCTTGACGAACGAAGCTCACTTTTGTTCGTACACGGAATACTCGAACGACCTCTCGATCGTCTAGTCCGCTCTCTGTCCTTACTGCTGGCGGTTGGCAGCATCTTCACGATAAGTACTCAACCGGAATAAAAAGAAGCACGATTCGTTGGCTATTCACGAAGGACTGCAAGAAGCGCTCCAAGTTCGGAATGCCGGCGTGCTTTGACGTCTTCTACAACAAAAAGAAGCTCGCCGGCAACTCCTAAAAACGCCAGCTATTAGAATTCCCCTACTTGACGCATGAAACACAGTCGTAGACGACAGGGTCCTCGTTGAGCTGCTGGTAGCTCATTTTTTCCAACAAGCCCCAACCTCACCCCATCTACGCTCGGAATAAGCTACGAAATCGAAAGCGGGTGGTGCCGGCATTAGAAAATCTCTTGTACTGAGTTAGTGAGGCTATTGCAGTGCTAAGGCGGATAACACAAGAAATCGGAATTTCCACTTCCACCAAGCTGTTAAGAGCAGAATCCTCCTACCAAAAACCGCGGACCTTGTCGGAATTTTTACTCACCTGCTTTCGACAGTCAACTCAATTGAAAGAATCGTTCAACACACAGCGAATTCCGAAACCGCCACCTGACCATCCCGTCGTTTATTCGCCGAAGTCGTTCACTCCTGCAAGGAACAACCCTCCGTCACGACCTGCATTCCACTCGAATCGGCTGCTCCTGCTTATTCACTGACTTCTATCCACTCACTCCTCTCCGTTGCGCAATCCCGTGAGTACAAAAGAGCGACGGGAGCAACGGGCGGCTCATTTGCGCTCTCTTCCGTCGGCCGCTGCGGTTCGCTCCTCCGCCTTCCGCTCATTTCTCCTCCTGCCGCCCGCCCGTCGACCGATCGGCTGTTTCGTTGATGCGATGGATCGAAAAGGACAACCGCAAGCTTTTTTCTTCTCCGTTTCGTCCGGCAATGCCCGCGCCGTTCGTCTCTTCGGATTCTCGTCGGCCGTCCGCCTGGTGAGTCCACACGGGAAGAAGCGGCTGTTCATCCCCGTCTTCTGTTTCGTTCCAGGCTCTTCTTTTGTGCGCCCACGTTGAAGAAGCCGGCCGCCGCCCAGAAGTGAAGAGTGCGTTCGTGGAGACGTCCAGCTTCCAAGAACCCACTGCAAACTGCCGCCTGCTGTCCGCTTGGGAATTGAGTGTCGTCCCGTGCACAAGTGAGTTCTGCTCGCTCTCGGACGATCACTCGTCTTGTTTCAGGCCCGTCTCGCCTGCTGCCGATCTTTGCGTTCGGCCGATCGATCGATTGGTGAGTCCTCTTCCGTTCGCTCGACTGTCGCTGTTCGTCCGGCTGTTTGCAGACTCTTGCGACGGGGTCGAACTGCTGCCGCCAAGCCCTGCCGATGCGGCCGATCGACGCGACAGAACTGCCGGCCCGCAGCGGGTGAACGAGCGGTTGCGACCAACGACAGCAGCCACTTCCAAGACCTCTGCGGCGAAAGAAGCCGCCCGTTCGGTTGCAGTGGAGCCGTAAGTCCCTTCGTTCTGTCACTCCGACTCCCGCTTGCAGCTCGAATGGATTGCGGAGTCACTTGAGAACCTCGCGATCGCGGACAAACAAGAAGCTCTCAAAGCGGTGGGGCGCGCAAGAAGTTCCGTTCGAGTGAGTCTCCCGCCTTCCTTCCTCCTCCTCATGGCGCGCTGTCCAGCGATGGACGAGAGACGCCGGCGAGCTCGCCGGACGTCCACTGGGCACCGCTGCTGCGCACGAGTGGTTGCAGCAGTTCCAAGCTTTCTGTTTGTTGATTTGTGAGTTCTTCTTCTCGATCCGTGATCTTCACTCTCGCTTGCAGGCCTCGTTGCGCGCACATGTCGATGGACGAGTCAACCACGCGCAGCTCTTTGGGTTGAATGTTGAATCGGTTCTTGGGAGGCGTTCGGGGTTGTTTGGACGGAATAAACCCGCAGGAAGATGGGAAGGAGATGGGCAAGAACGGGATCACTTCGGGAGAAAAGCAGCAGAAAAACCGATTGGATCGGCTGACCCGGCAGCTTTCAACGACCACTCGCCTTTCCGTCGTCTGCATGCTGCCAAATGGGTGAATCAGTTGCCACATTTCTCCCACCCATCCCTTGACTGTCAACAACGAATGGCTGCAAGCGGCGGCCCCCGAGCAGGACGCCCCGCCGTCCGAAACGAAGCTCGAATGGCTCGAACGGAAGATGGTCGCCCGTTTCATGGAGCTCAACCTTCTGCACCGACTGGACGGCGACGACGGGCGGAAGATTGCGAGTTCTCGCCCCGCACTTCCCCGAAACAACCCGCCCGTTCCGCTAGTTTGAAGTCTTCGCTTTGTTGTTCGAGGAGAACGAATGCGAGATCCTGGTGTTTCCTCAACAAAGAAGCTCCTTCTGTTTGCAAGTGCGACTCGCCACTCACCTCTTCGCGTCGAACTTGCGGCCCTCATGAAGTCGGCCGTCTAACGGGGACTCGTCGACGGGAAGACGACGGGTGAGTGCCCGCCCGCCGTCCGAGAGGACCGCCCGCTTTCAGTGGAGTCGTCAGGCGAGCCGCCCGCCGCACTCATTGACCGCAAGATTCTCGAGGGGATCTTCGCCGATGCCCCCGGGCTGCCCGCCCGCTTCTCCGTGATGTCGACCGCCTCCAGCGACTTCTCGCGGCCGTCAACGGCCGATGGGATCGAGTGGTTCGTGCGGTGCACGAGCGGGCGGAGAACGGCGAGCGGGAGGCCGCCCGACTAATGGTAAAGCGGGAGGTCGACGAACTGCGGCGGGCGCTGCGGAAGCTCGCCGACGAGCGGAAGCGTCTCGTGGCGGGCGGTCGTCATT
This sequence comes from Aphelenchoides fujianensis, assembly GCA_024699865.1. Lineage (NCBI taxonomy): Eukaryota > Metazoa > Nematoda > Chromadorea > Rhabditida > Aphelenchoididae > Aphelenchoides > Aphelenchoides fujianensis. The sequence goes on along the minus strand of JAMPIO010000046.1, from coordinate 273,341 downwards.
CACTCGCGCAGCCTCAAAGACGCCGGCGAGAAAAAGCGGAAAGCGGCCGCCGAAGTCGCCGCCCAACGGTCGGCCGTCCGCAAACTCCGTAGCAGCTGGCGCCGTCCAACGAGCGGAAGCGGTCGCCCCGGAGGCGGAGAGGACTCCAGCGTTCACTCCTTTTTGTGCACGCGAAGAAGTGGGCGTAGTGAGCGGCCCCGGTCGCGCTCGTGGACGCGGCAATTGGCGAGTTGGAGGCCGTCCGACGAAAAGCAGACGAGCGGATCGCCCGGCTGCAGCGAGAAGCCTCCGGCGCGTGAGTGGACGGCCGACCGCCCCTTCCGAACGCTCCTTCCACCCGGCCGATCGATCGCTTGAGCGCGCTGGAGGCCGTCCGGTGGGCCGACTGCTCGCCGACCGGCGGCGACGGCCGGCGGGAACGGAGCGAGCAGATCGTGGAGTTTGAGGGCGATCTGCCCGCTAGGTGAACACAGCGCCGCGTTTCCTCCGCGTCCACTCGCTTTTTTCCCGCCCGTCGCGAACAAGCCGTCGCCATCGATTCGGCCGGCGGCCAGCACCCGTCTGGGATGAACGCTGAGGTCATCAGTCGATTGTTTTCGGGTGGCCCCACCACTCGCCGAACAAAAAATGGACGTCCGAGTGGAAGCGATTCAAGAGCAATCGGATCACCGGAATGACTTCAATTTGGACTCCGTTCCGTGCGGACAAGAAGCACCCCTGGAGGGGCGTGTTCAACTACGATCAGACCAAAAGAACCGCGGATTTGTGATCAACGTAGTCCATTTGCTGTACTCGTCGTTGAATTGATCCGAGAACCGACTATTCGCTAACTACCACTCACGGCCCGAAATTTCTCGGATGCAGTCAGTCTGTTCCTAACCTTTGCCTTTGGCTTCTGCCGCTTTTCCATCCTCACACGCTCCGGATTGGTCTTATAAGCGTTGCAACATGGCAGCAAATCAGCACCCCGCTGTGCTGCCCACCATCCCGCTCTCGCCGCCGCCCTCGCCGCCGCGCGCTGCGGCTCCGAACAATGCGGTCGACCAGCGATTGCTGGATGTGGACGTGTTGTTGGATCGCAACCTGCCCGCCATTCGAAACGATCCGAAACAACATGCGGATGTGCAGACGTTCTCTTCCGCTCGCGCCGAGCTCTTCACCACAAAGAAGAGCACGAACAAGAAACCCAAGTGATCCAACTAATGTCTTCTTCCTTCCTTCGCTCTTCTGTTCTCTTCCTGTCGGCCTCAATCCCTCCTACTCTCTGTCCTCATCTCCTCAAGTTGTCCTTATAAAAAGCTGCACAAGGATCGGATACCTCCGCGTGGTGGGCAGCGGGAAGCGCTCGTCGGGTTCCGAATGGACCGACGAGTAGGCGGAATCCGATCTCTTCAAGTTCGGCAATGTGAAGAGGAAAGGGCGAACTTCACTCAATTGTTCGTTCCGAATCAACGCGTCTCACTCGGTTCGCGGATTCTTCGAGCAGGCGCTTTGCTTCCCACAAACAACGAGCGATGCGCGATCATTTGTGGGCGTTTCCGAATGACCAACGGTGCGCGTCGATTCTCCTCTTTCAACTCGCCGTCAACGTCGCTCTTCAACGGGGGATTCACGGAGCAACTCTCCCGTTTGCAGTCGTGAGCCTCGGCTGACTCGGCCGGCTAATCGGTCGGCTGATGGGTTGGATGATCGTGCCTCTCGGTCTTGCCGGCCGGCCGCTTGGTTGCCTGCGCGATCGAACGTCCACCCATCGCCGCTTCCACTGGAAGGACACCGCCCGGACGCCCCGAGTGGATCCACGTGCTGGAGGACGCGGTCGCGTCCCAAGAGCAGCTGGAGGGGAGCGGAGAGGAGCAGTGGGTTTTGGTTCGCAGACGAAGGAGTGGTAAAGCGGGCGAATGGAAGCGACCGAAGATCACGTTCCGCGTGCTGAAGTCAGCGGGTTGAAAGGTGACTTGCCGCTGAATCTCCACGTCCTCCACTGGCTGTATGGTTGATCACGGGGATAATTGCAGTTGTTGCTAAACAAGAGGCAAGCGGGACATCCGCTAACTCATCGCCTGCTGCCGACCGCTGCGGAGACCCCCGCCCGCCGTCCCGCCGCGTTTCTTTTCGGCGGCCGGCCGCTTGGCGTCTGCGGGCCGGCGTTCGCGGCGTCCTTTCTCCGCGCCGAATGCGGGCGGCTGTGGAGAAACCGGCGGTGTTTACGCCCGATGTGGATGTTCTTTTTCGTTACTTCCTCTTCATTTGTCGATACTTTCAATCAATTTCTTTCTCTATTGATTTCTTTCCATTGTTGCCCACAATTCGCGTCGATTTTCGCGTGTTTTCGTTAAATTTCGCCGAAATAATCGCGATCTCGTTTTAGGCGCGCGTCACGATGAGCTTCCGCTCGCTGCTGGCCGAGCGGGAGATCGTCGTTTGGCGCGTCGAAAACTACGACCAAAATCTGCGAACCGCACACGCGGGCACCATCTGGACGAGCGACCCGCACGAATTCGTCCACACGACCGCCGGCCGGGTCGTCTTTAGCCTTGCGTTCGAGCCCGGAGAAGAGGACGACGAGGTCATGTTTCACTTGAACGTGATCGAGTGCGCCCAGAACGCGCCGCTCGAAGTGAACACCGAGGTGTGGATCGAAAAGATCGACGGGACCAGCAGTGAAAAGAAAGGTGAGCGGTTCGTAGAGGAAACCGTCTATTCTTCGCTGTTCAGAATTCCGAGTCAATTTCAACGAACGGGACTCCGAGGACCATGGACTCTTCTCCCGCGAAGAGATGGACGCTTTCCGCAACACCCCGACGATCTTCTTCTGCTGCCGCCTGCCGTTCGCGTGCAAGAAGATCGGCACTCCATTGGCCGTCGACCGTCCACAAGTGGGAGCTCCCCGACTTCCGCGCGCGTTTCAATGCTGCCGCAAACGAGGACCATTGGAAAAGAGACGAGTTCCAAGTGACCGGCTTCAACGACGCCAAGTTCCGTCTTCTTTCTTATCCGAAAGGCTACGACGAGAATTCGAAGGGCGAACTCTGTGTTGGAATTTACGTCCAAGAGTTCGGCGCGTTCCCTTCGCTTCTCTTCCACTCCACGTCCTGGATCGAAGCGGCGGATCGACGGCGGACGTGCAAACAAGGTCAGTGTGCCCATAACGCCCTCATCCAATCATTTTCCTTTGTTCAGAACTCATCGTCAGTTTGTACGCGGAAAACGAAACAGACACGGCGTACGCGATCTTTCACGCCGAACTGGCGGAGATGGTGGGAGACGGCCCGATCACCGTCTGCTGCGAGGTCCGGCCGATGGGCCCGCCGGTCGAGCTTTCCGACGCCGACATCTCCAAGGTCGACTTCGCCCGCACGTTCGACCAGCCGCTCTACTCCGACTTGGAGGTCGTCGTCGGCCATCGTACCTTCCACGTAAGCCGGCTGTCTCTCCTCTCAAAATGCCAGCCTTCAGGTCTCCCGTCTCCTGCTCTGCACGCAGTCGGACTACTTCAAGACGTGCCTCTCGTTCCGCGGGAAAGAAGCCGAGAAGAAGAAGATCAAAATCGACGAGCAGAAGTGCGGAGGGGCGGCCGTCGAGCGAGTGCTCCGCTTTCTCTACACGGGCGAGGTGGAGCGGCTGGACGAGGTGGCCGCCGAGCTCCTGCCGGACGCCGACTACTTCGGGATCCTCCGTCTGCAGGTGGGTCTTCCCTAATCCTCCTCTCAATCCTCTCCGCTTCTTGCAGAAGCTGTGCATCGAATCGATTCTCTCGAACCTCGCCGTCGAGCGCGCGATGCAGCTGCTGGAGCTGGCCGAGAAGCACGGCCATCTCGACGAGGACTTCAAGTCCCGAATCCACGCGTTCGTCCGCGAGAACCGCGCGGAAGTGAAGCAGCTGAGCGGCTGGAAGGCGTTCGTCCGCGAACACCCGCACTTCCGCCAGCTCGTGGCCGACGCCGTCTGATCGGAGATCGCAATCTTCTCTCGTTGCTGTTCACTCATTCAATCCCTTGTGTGTTTCTGTCGTCCTCTGCGAATAAACTCGACTACAAGCCGCCGGAGGTGTCTCGAAAGAACAAAGAGGGTTGGGCGGAGAGAAGAGGACGAGTGATCGCCTTGCGGCTGTCGTTCGTCGTCCGCTCACTGCTTATCGTCCAGGAGGCGAACCGCGTGTTCGGGCGGACGATTGCGGCAGCCGCCGACTTGTGCGCGCTGATGGGCGAGCGAAAGTTCCGGTAGGTCTCCTTCGAGCTCGTCCTTCCACTTGCTCGCTGTTTTCTGCAGGGCGCCGCAAGTGGGTCGCTTCCACGTGTACCCGCTTCCGCCAGTCGGCTTCTTCTTTCGATCGCTCCTCGCTCGTTCGTTGCTGATCTCAACCGTCTTTTCGCCGCCATCCGTCAACTGCGCGACGGCCGCAACCGAACGGCAGATCAGCAAAGAAGCTTCTTCTCTCGCCTACCGACGGCCTCGACTTTCAGGGCGTCCGCTTCAATTTCAGCGACAAGCGCGGCAAGGACTGGTCGATCAAGGAGCCGCGCGTGATGCAGGAAGTCGTATTCTCTTTGCGCATCTGATTGTGAGGCGGTTGCTAACTGCGGGTAGCGGGGATGATCGAGTGGTGCATTGCGATCGAGAACGAGGAAGCGGTAGCGTCGCCCAATCGACGTCGACAACGACCGGACGAGAAGCGAGTGGTCCTCCTCTTTGACCCACAAACCGCCCTCGTCGCTCGCAAGCGCGATCAGCCCGCCAAACGATCATTCGAATGCGGGCGATGGCGCAACCGAAACAAAGCGGCATCCCCCGCCTAGTCGCTGGCCTTCGCCTCGTCGCTCACTTACTCTTTCTGCAGTGGAGGTCGGCGAGCGGTACGCGTTGCTCCTACCCCAACCGCATTTGTTTTACTCATTTTCGATGGGGAATTATCTTTCTCTCGAGCAGCCATCACAGAAGCCGTTGCCATCGCCGGCGGTTATTCGCTGGCATCTTCGAGACTTTGTACATCGCTTTGGACGAGCTATCTTCCATGAATATTGGACAAGCGTCGAGTTCGAAATCAAGGAAGTGCCGAAAGCGATCTTCTGCCTAAAGTTCTATCCGAAAGGTTGGAATGAGAACTTCAAGGAGCACTGTGGACTGTTTTTGTGCGTCCAACACTTCGGATCGCACCGGGTTATCCGTCTGAAAGTCGAAATGTGGCTCGAAAGCGGTGAGCAAGTGCTCGTCAAAAGAAGCGGTAAGACTCGTTTGCTGGAAGAAAGTTTACCTTTCTCGTTTAGACCTCCATGGCGAGTTTGTTCTTGAGAGCCAGTCCTGGGGACTACCAATCATCAAGCAAAACGAACTTCTGGAAGCCGCTCGAAAGGGTGCGGTGTTCGCTTGCTGCAAGCTGATTCCGCTGGATCCCATGGAGCGCGCAGACGAAACAGCTCAAGCAAACGTCTTGGAGGGGCTCGCCGCCACCTTCAACGCGGAAGCGTTCGCGGATGTGGAGGTGCGCGTGCAGGGACGAGTTTTCAAGGTTTTTTTCCTTTTTCGTTGCCTTGAACTTCCCACTGTTCAGGTGTCGAAACTCGTAATCTGCGCGGGATCTCCGGTCTTAAAGCGGATGTTCACACACGACACAAAGGAGAAGCGAACAGGTGTAGTCGACATCAAAGACGAAGAAGCCGACGTGATCGAACTCCTGCTCCGCTACTTGTACTCCGGACGAGTGAACGGACTGCCTGCAATCGCTCATCGCTTGTTGCCGGTCGCCGACTGCTACGAAGTGCTCCACCTGGCCGTAAGTTCTCTAAACGTTTGTTCTCCTACCGTTTGTCTCAGGAGATGTGTTTGGAAGCGCTCTACGACCAAGTGTCCGTCCAAACGGCGTTGCGCGACCTGAATCTCGCCTTTGCGCACGACCATAAGGGCGACTTCAAGCACAAGTTCCTCCAATTCGCCAAAGAGAACTACGAGCTGGTCAAGGTGCAGCCCGCGTGGACAGGCGACTTCCTTCGCGAGAATCCGGAGATTATCGAAGAAATAATGGCTTCGTTTCCGTGATTCGCTCTATTTTTATTGTCGTGAAGATGTGTGAGAAATAAACCCATCGGTCAGCGTTGAAACAGCGGGATGTGATCCGGAGCGCACAAAGCAATTGATCGCCGCACTCCAAGCCGGAAGTGCGAGCTAACGGCACACACGCACTTGCTCTCGTCTCGCCCGCAGCAGTCGAGCTTAACGAAACGAAAAGATTGTGTGCGGAAGTCGGCGACCGGACGACGAGGTCGCGCGCGCTCCCACCGCGTGCTTCTCGTCGGCCGATCGCCCTCCCGTCCGCACGAGCGGCGAGCGGCCGCCGACTTCTTCAGTTTTTGACCCAAGTTTGAGGTTAGTCGACGAATCCGACCCTCTCGCAGTGGTTTGGAACGTTCTGCTTTCAAGCGGAACACACAATCGAGCAAAAGAATGGAAAATATGGGCATCACGCGTGTGTTTGAGCGAAACGAAAGCGGAATCTCCGAATGAGTGACGGTGTCGTCCACCACGTTTTTCTTCCCGTTACCAACCATCAGTGTGTTTTCTGGTGGGAGTCCCCTCCTCGTCGAAGTCGAGGGGGCAGCGCACGGAGAAGGTCGTCCGGTCATTAGGACGTTCGCTTCCTGTTCTCAGCTCGTGCTCCGCGACAAACAGAAACGAGTTCGGCGGCGACTTGCCGAACTCACGCTCTCATCTTCGCTTCCGTTGTTCCGCACATCACTCGATCAAAGTGGTCGCGTAGTCGAGTTTATTGCCGGTTAACGTGAGCGGAGAGTGGGAGAAATGAATGCGAGTACACGTTCAGACGGAGGGAGAGAGGAGCAGCTTGAACAACTCGGTGGCGATCTTCACGTTCCGGCCGACGAACTCGTCCGTCCAGCCGGGCAGCTCGACGATCGCGCGGGCGTTCTTCTTCGCGAAGTCCAGCACGCCGCTCTTGAGGCCGTCGAACCGCTCGTGCGCGTGGGCGAACTCCAGGGCGTCGAGGATCGCGTCCGTCGAGAGCGCGTTCAGGATCGACGAGACGCACATCTCCTGAAACAAGTGGATTGGAAGAAGGAGAGAAGGGAAGCTTGCCTGCAAGACGGGCAGCTCGTAGAAGCCGGCGGCGAAGAGGAGCTCGCGGGCGCACGAATCCAACTCGTCCACTTCGCCCGAGTAGACGAAGCGGAGGACCTTCTCGACGATCTCCGGCGAGTGGTCCGTGACCTCAACGATGCCCGTCTGGCGCTCCTTGCTGTCCGTCGTGAACATCGTCTTGAAGTAGGGCGATTGCGCGCACAGGATCTGCTTGTGGACCTGCAAGAGTGGAATGATTGATGCAAGAAGTGGAGAGTCACCTTGAAGATCCGCTCCTCCACGCGGATTTCGACGTCCGCGAGCGACTCGTCGCCGAACATCGCCGCCGTGTTGTTGAGGTGAGCCTCCGCGTTCAAGCGCTTCGCCGGCCACCGGACGGCAGCGAGGACTTGGAGTTCGGCGCACAGGAAGAACCCTCCGCCGCTGTCCGCCAAGCGTTGGGCGGTGTCCAGATTGAAGGAGGGGCCCCAGGCGTGTTGTTGGCGCGGAAAAAACTCCTCGGTTTGTGCTGAAATGCGCGCAAGGAGGGCTGCTCGTAAGACGGGCACTCGCTCACCTCCCCAGCCGTTTCTTTGACCGTCGTTGTACTCGAACCAGACGTTGAATTGGAGCTGGACGGAGGAGTGGTTGGGGAGCTGCAGGCACGCCAAGTACGGGCCGCCCTTCGCCTGATTGCCCGTGCTGCGGAGAACGAGCACTAGCTGGAATTGGCCGCCGGCCATCCCGTCGAGAGCGAAGAGCGGGCCCGTCCACTTCTCCCCGACTTGGGCGACCGCCGAGCGTCTGCGGAAGTCCACCAGCTCCCACCGCTGAGACGTGACCACCGGCATGGGGGAGTGGAACGGCTGGAATCGAAGAAACGAGTCGGCGGCGGGTGAATAGCGCGGAAGCACGCGGAAACTCCTCGAATTTGTGCAAGAAGGAAAGGCGGTGGATATTGGACGAAAACAACGCGGAAAGCGGCGGCGGCCGGCGAGCGGGCGCTCCGAACGAACAGAGCGTCGGTTTCTTGCCGCCAAGCCGCCCGCCCGCTTGCACGTCCGCTCCGTCCGTCCGCCTGCCTGCCGCCCGCCTGCCGGCTTGCTTGCCGCTCGGGGACTCACACGCGAAAGAGAAGGCAGGCTGGGGTGGTGGGAACGCCGTCGGCTTTCGAAATCCGGGAATCTGCGCGTTCCGTTCGCAAAGCGGGCGGAATGCTCGCTTGTCTCGCTCACCACAACGTTCATTCAACCAAAATTCGTTGCAATCATTCAAAGAGCGGTTCGAACATCTCGCCGACGATCTCTGCGTTCGCCTCCGCCTACTCGGCGGTCCATCCGCCAGCAGGACGATCGAGTGCGCCGTCCGTGAAGCCGTCCGGGTGGCGGTGGGTGAACGCGAGGCAGAGGTCGACAAGCGTGAGATCCATCGACAGATTCGCGAGGATCCACCCCAAACGAACAGAAGTTGGGAGTACCTGGCAACAGCTGCAGGCGGCCGGCAGCAGTTCGCCGTCCCACCGATCCAACTCAGCCACTTCGCGGGTGTACATGAAGCGGACGACTCGCTCTATGACGTCGACCGTGTGGTTTTGACCTCCACAACGGCCGTTCGCTCGAAGTACGGGGATTGGGAGACTAGCGCGAACTTGTGGTCCTGCAACGAGAGAAGTGAGTGAGGAGTGATCGAGGAACGTTTTTATGTGCTTGAAGACCCGATCGCCCGCGCGCACTTCGACGTCCGCGAACCCGGGATCCCGGAGCATTTCGCCGTTGCTGTCGCACGTGCGCGCCTTCACGGCCTGCTGGTCGAACGGGAGCGACTTGACCGCGCCGAGCAGCTCGATTTTGCCGCAAAGATCGACTTCGTCGGTTTTGTGCAGACGGTGAACGTCAGCCGAGTGGTTTCCGCTGCTTCCACCCGTGCGTTCGCCGAAAACTCCTCCTCGCTCCACCCACCCGCCGCTTCCTCTGAGCAGGCGGTCGGCAGAACACGCGCACGAACCGCTCGCCCCCAACTCTTCCCGCCGCACCCCATCCACAGCTTGAAGCGGAAGCGGACGGTCGCTTGGCTGTCTAGCCACCCCACACGCCAAACAGAAGTGAACTCCGTGAAATCACTACTGTTGCGCTCAGACACCAGCCGGAAGTGCGCTCCTTCGATTTCGTTCAGTCGAAAGAGCGAACTCGTCCACTTTTTTCTGTGCGAAGCGCTCCACACGCGTCCTTGCCGCCGCCCGTTCACAACTCGCCGCCAAACGACGACGAGACGATTGCGCCCACGGAACAGAAACTCTACTGATTATTTTCGGTCTCGTTTCTATTCGCTTCTTTTCGTTGCGCAATCCCGGCGAGTACAAAAGAGCGGCGGGAGCAGCGGGCGGCTCATTCGCGCTCTCCGCCGCCTTCCGCTGCGCCCGCTCTCATTCTCGTCCTGCCGCCGGCTCGTCGACGAGTCGGCTGCTCGCTTGTTGCTCCGATGTTGCAGTGAACGCAAACGACTTCCTGCAAGTTCCTTTCGCTTCCTCCGTCCGTTGCTGTCTGCACCGTTCGTCTCTTCGGATTCTTCGCCGGCCGTCCGATTGATGAGTTCTTCCTTCGAATCGGCGGGCGTTGATCCATCCGTTTATTCAGGACGGCCTTTTGGGCAACGACCCTCCTCAAGTCCTCAAGCTTCTCGTTCGGCAACAATCGACCGCTTAGATGTGAGGAGTGTGAGAGACGAACGACCGCATCGACAAGAACCGACCGTCTGTGCTGACTTCTGTCCACTTGCGACCGTGAACTGATCGCCTTCACACGTGAGTGCTTCCGCTCTCTGCTAATCACTCGCTGGCTTCTTTCAGGTCCGTTTTCGCTCCTGCAGCACACGTTGCAGCTCGAATGGATTGCGGAGTCACTTGCGAGCGACTCGGGCGAGCACCACCGAGAAGTTCCTCGTTTGCTGGACGGACGATTGGGGCGAGAGGTGTGACGGACGCATTCGATTTCTTCCAAGAACCTCCTGTCAAGTGAGTCTGTCGATTCCCTTCGTTCTCCCGACTGATCCACTCGCTTTGCAGTTGCGAGAAGTGGGAAGTGCCCAGTGCTGATCGACGAGCTGCGAAACGACGGACGAAATGCCGATAAGACTCAAAATTCATCCCTTCGCCGCCTTCTTTCCTCTCCCTGCACAATAAAACGTGGTCCTCCGAATGTGAACGACCGTTGAAATCAGTTCACTAGTGCAAGCTTCATTCGAATCACGAACAACATTGATGCCCGCGTCCACCGCTCTCCGGGCCGCCTTTCAACGTAGCGGGCGACCGCCGAAAGGCGTCCAGTTCGGGCTGCTCGGCGCGGAGTGGTGGGTGGAGAGCGAACCGAGTAGTCGCGTGTTCGGCCACCACGAAGTCGACGGGCAGGACGGAGCCGCCGTGTTCCGCGTCGAACGGGAGCGCCTTGCGGGCGGCCGGCAGGAAGCCGTCGATCAGTCCACAGGGATCTCTCGAACCGTCGCTCGCATTCTCTTCGCCCGGATTCTGCAGTCGGCCCGCACCCGCTCGAATTCGTCGCCGCCGTCCAGCTCGAAGCGGCTCCCCGTTGAGCGAACTCGAGAATCACGCCCTTCCACCTCGAGCAGCGACACTCGGCCGTTCGGGCGGTCTGCACGGGGGACGAGCGGCGAGAAGCGTGGGCACTCACTCTGCTTGTGGCCGGCCAGATCGAAGTGGACGTTCTCGAATGAAACGCCTGCGTGCCGCCGGGTCAAACGCGCCACTTCGGCGAGGCCGCGCACCATCAGGCACGCAGATGAGCGGGCACCCGAGTGGCGGGCGAGTTGGTCGAAGAACACGCGGACCCTTTCCCGTCCTCCGCTTTGCTGGGTTGGAGGCGGGAAGTGGTTCAGCTAGAAGACGGATCGCGCCACACTTGCTTGCTGCCCGGACGACAGGCGGCGACCAACCGCACAAACTTCCCGTTTGTAAACTGCAACTCGACTGCCCGCAAGTTGTGTCGATTTAAACTCGTAATTTCCATTAGAGCTTGTTTATTGACCCCACACTAACAGAACACAACGAAAACGAAGGAGAGATTACTGGAGGCGACGGACGGGGATCGGCTTCATTCCTTCGAAAGCACTGGGCAGAACGGTCTTCAGCGGCGGCTTGTTCCTCTCGTGCTGGAAGCCGCCCTCGCCGTCCACCAGCTCGAGACCCTTGTGGGCGGCCGTCACGGAGAGGTTCCGAAGCGAGTCGGGATTTCTGCAGAGAAGGGGAGGGAGTGAGGGAGTGGAGAGAGGCGGCCTCACCGGAACATGACGCGCTGGATCTTGGAGCGCCTGACGCGATGCCCGTTCTGTCGGCGGCTGTCCGAACTTTCGACGACCACGACCCCGTCGTCACCGCCGTCCACCGGCGAGACGATCGGGAAGAGACGATCGAAGAGCGGCGTGCAGAATCGAATCGCTTCCCACTCCCACGCTTCCCACTCCCACGCTTCCCACTTGCGCGTTTCGAAGTTGCAGCGGAAGAGAACCCAAGTCGGGAGCCCGTCGAATTCTCGGCTCTCTTTCACGAAGAGGGATTGCGTCCCGTGGGACATCCAGCGTACATTCTGAAGTTCGATCGATGAGTTTAACAAAAGCAAGAACAAAAACGTACGTGCGCTTCCAACTCGACGCCGCCCAACGCCTCTTTGGTCCACTTCTGCTCGCGCAACGAGTACACGTGCAGATCCTTGGGCGTTCGGCAGCAGTCGACCGTGTACAACCGCGTCCCGTCCTCGGACATCTGGGCCGGGAAGAAGACGAGTTCGGGATGAGCGGTCGTGTGCAGGACGGTCGCACGCGCATCCTCGAGGTTCAGCTGCAGGAAAACGAGCTCTCCGAAAGAGCCGATGACCGGCCGCTTCCTGTCCACGACCTCGCCGGTGATCTCCGTCAACACGAACGTGGTCAGCGAGCGGAGGGTCGAATGCAGGAGAGTGCGTTCGTAGACTTCGGCTTCCCCGTCGACCGGAAGGCGAATCAAGTGCAACTCGCTGGGGCCGCCGTCCCCGAGGTAGTTGCTGGCCGCAACGAGGATTGTGCCGTGATTCACGACCACCACTCCGTTGATCAACATTCCGTCGCACCATTTGTTCGGAGATTTCCACGACCTGAACCCAAACAGAACAGTAAAAAGGTAAGGGATGAACTCACTTGTAGGCGTTGCGCCGAAGGTCCACGACGAGCAAATCCGCCTCTTCCGTGAAGGTGTACATGTAGCGCCCGTCCGCGGAAAATCCAAGCTCAAAATCGACCTGAAAGCAGATGAAATTGATGAGAGGAGAAAAACAAAGCGAACCTCGTAGCTCTCGTAGACGAAGAAGTTCTTGCCCTCCACACGTTTGTGGTGCAAGGCCGTCACGTCTTTTGTTTGCTTCGGGTTCTTCGCCGGCAGACGATCGGAGTGGACGGAGGATTGAATGACCTCCTTCTCCCGACACTCGTCGCATCCGCACAGCTGATTGTGAGTGTGGGAGAGTTGGACGATGGGCGAGTCGTCCGCCGATTCCTTCGGTTCGGCCGTCTGCTGTCGGCCCGCAGATGAGCCCGCCGCTTCGGCCATCGTTCCGCTGCAAACACGCGAATCAATCGGTGGAAACTCGAGACAATCACGCGCTATTCCACGACAAAAATTCCGTTCGAAAATTCGGGTACACAAATTGGAGAATTTTTGAGGGCGTCCGAACACAAAACTTCCGAAATTCAACAAGAAATCGGTCATCGAAATCAGCGGGCAGCAGCGAAATGCGGCGGAGGAAGAGCGGCGGGGCTGGACGCGGCGTTACCCCAGCGGGACACACGACCGCCGTGGAAGAGAAGACACTCCGCTGCCGGCCGGTTGGCTCGCCTTTCGCTCGTCGAATTCAAGTGAGGTTGGATACAAGCGTAGAGCTATTAACGGTCATCACGCAACACAAAAGACGGGCGTCGACCTCGAACTTTCGCTGCGAGTTTTCGTTCGGTTTCCCGCAGACAGCGACGCCATTCAGTTCGCTTCTTCTTGGAACACGCCTCTCGCTTCCGTTCCTTCGGCAGGGCCGCCCTTGATGCGTCGGAAAGCGGCGAGCTGGTCCGGGCGGCCGGAGTCGACGGAAGAGCGGCGAGCCCGAAGCCGAGCGACTCCGCAGACCGCGCTGCAGCCGCCCAACCGAAAAAGAGCGCATCGATCGGTGCTTTCTTTGCTCTCACTTCAGTTCGTTCAACGGAGCCCGAGAGCGTTCTCCCGCTCCTTCTTCCGTTTGGGCACACGGACGAGTCGGGAATTCGGTTGAGTTCGGAGAGGCGACTCGACCACTTCTTTCCCGCTCGTCCAACATGGAAGGCGCTGAGGTCTCAACCGAACCGAGGAAGGAAGGCGGATGTTCACGTCGGTTGATCGGCCCGTTCAATTCGTTTGTTTCTTCGAACCCCGCCGCTTCGGCCGGCGGATCGAATTTCTCGGCGCCCCAATCGCGTCGATCGGCCGGGCGATCGGCCGGGCGATCTTCGGCGCGATCGGCGAGGAGATTAGCGGCGGCGTGGATGGCCGCGCGGTCGGACGGCGTAAACAAATCGGCGATCCTCCGCCTTCCGTTGGGCCGATCGGACGAGCGGCGAGTGGACGGGCGGGCTGGTTGGAGGCTCTCGTTTCGCTTCCGCTCTCGCATTCCACCAGTCGATCCTCTGCGGTCGGCGCGAGCGGCCAGTCGGGCGGGAGTTGCGGGCTGGTGTTCGGCAGCCGACCGGTGATTTCTTCCCTTCGTTCTTCCTCTCTTTGTACTCGTCTTCTTCCAACTGACTGCTTGTTTCAGGCCGCCCCGCTCATGGACGGGGAATGCTCGTGCTCGAATGGAGAGCCGCTCGAACGGGTCGAATGCCGCGCAACGCAATCTCCACTGGATCTCCCGTCCGCCTGCTCGTCTTCGACCATCGATGAATGTGAGTTCTGGGAGCGGTTAAGGCGGTTGAGACGAAAGAACGAAGAAACGAGCAATCCCCGAAAAAACTCGCATGTGAAACGGAACGAAGAAACCGAAACGAAAGCATAGCCGCTCGTTCGGCTTCACACGAAACGAGGCGGAACGGAATCTTGAACCCAAACCACGTACGTGCTTCGAATGAACGAGTAGAAGAACGAGCTACCGTTGACAAAAGAAATCAACTTCCCTTGAATTCAGCAACAATATTGCTCGTCCATGATTGGAAGAAACGAAAGCAAGCGGTGAAAGAAACGCGATACGGAGTAATCGACGAACAGCCTTTTGCATTCGTAAACGAAACCAAGCGGGACCCGAGCGACGGAATCGAAGCCCCGTCTGTTGACCAATGAAGGGGAATAAACGACCGCCTTTGGCTTCTACTTTGACGTTGCTTGTCGAATGTGCTGTCGTCGGCTTTTCTAAACGGCCGACGCATTAACAACGCGGAATTGTAACCTTCGAACGCCACCGCCGATCGTTGTTGTGAAGAAAAAAAGCGTGCTGTCGTTAACACCCAAACGAAAACAAACGAATCACGGAATTTGAAAGAGAAACAAACAATATCCATGCGTTTACACGAACCTAACCATTCGACTATGAAGAAACTCTAGGCGAAAACCGTAGAGTCGTTCGGAATAAGCTAGACGCGACCAACTGGCAGCGCTTCAAAACGAATGTCGTGTGCGTGAACGCTGAACGGAAAAAAACCGGACGGAATGGGATTGCAACAAAAGAAAGAAGAACTCAATAACAAGTGATAAAAATCGACGAAAGAAAGCAGTCGGCCGCGGCGATGCCCGGCGAGCCGCCGGGGCAACCGAACAACCAGCGATTGTTTATCATTCAACGCCTGAAATCTTCTCAGCCTGCTCTATTCCAACCACTGCTCGCAAGTGTGAGGAGCAAACAAACCATGAAAAAGACCGGCAATCCAAAAGCGCCTGAACATAAGACCTCTCCATTGAATGACCGACTATTCTTCACGTTGCGGAATTAATAAACGAAACAATCATGCTTTGTCGACGCCAAAAGAGAAAGGAGATAAAAACGCGGAATTATGTTTTCCGTACACTTTTGTGTCAGCAAATGAAAGAAACACCCTCGCTTCTGTACGCTCTAATATCAAATTTGTGCATTTCCGACACCAACTTTACTCGACCGACCAACCATCTTCTCTTCAGTTCTGTTGAAGAACCCCGCGCGGTTGAAGAGTGACCTGCAAGTCCATGCGTCGTGTGGTCGAGCTCAGACCAATGTGTAGCGAATAAACGAAGCACAATGTGAATGCGTCATTCTTCTTTGTTTGTTGGAGTGGACACGACCGGTTGGCGTGTTGGTTGCGCAAATTCAAACGATCGAGATGATTGGCCAACGGAATAAACGACGTGCAAGCGTTACAGAACGACAATAAAACGACGATTTAGAACAAGCAGCAACGGAATAAAGCCAGCGGAAGGAACGCGCACGGCGCGTTGGTAGTTTGCCGGCCGTACGCTTGTCATTAAGTTCTTATTCCCAAAACGAACTTGAGCAACGGATGAAATCTAACGAGGATCGCGACGAACGACAAAAACTGTAGGAATCGTCGTCTGGGACGGAATTCAATCGCCGCCAACTTTTGTGAACGACAAAAGAAGAATGTTGCCTGCCACTCTTCCACTAGCGACCGCGATGGAACTTCTTGTTTTACATTGGAGCCGGTTTGAAACATGGTGAGTGGCACTCCACCAATCTTTTCGTCCGCAAAAGATAAAGCCAACACCGTCTAATCAAAACACAGGCATGTACGCAATCAAGTACGGAATTTATAAGAAAAACCGAGGTCCTCCAGGTAAACAAACATAAAGATCGGCCCCAGCCATTGACCATCTCGAACAGAAAGTCGCCCGTGGAAAACGGAGAAGCAGGCAAAATAAAGAGTCTACCCACTTCTCCATTTCGAATTTCCGCCCATAACAAGTCGCAATTCCGACCACCAACTGTGGGCGAGAACGACGTCTTTGCAGTGTGATCAAGCAGCGCCGTTTGAACCCGAGCAATCTCCATCAACCATTCGTTACGACCCGCTCATGTCAGCCGAAGACCTCATTCTTCGTTCCACGCAACGAACCGACTGTTGGAAAACATTGCGTGGAAAGGAGAGTCTTCTTGTGACAACTTTTTGTCTTCGCCCATTCGATCGCTTCATCTATCTATCAGGTGCTCAACCGACGCTCTTACGCGTCTTGTTTTGGAACAAAGCGTCGCCGTGCCAAGATCCGCGTTTGTCGCTCGCTTCTTTCGGGTGAACGGCCGCCGACTGCGAGCCGCAAACGAATCTCTCGGCGTTGCTCAACGAAAAACTCCGATGGCAGGAAGCGAGCAGCTCGGCACGGAGATCAACCGGTCGAACGGCTCACCTGAACGACGAGAACGAACAAAGCCGTTGACCGCAAATCCCTCGTCCGACCGCCAGCCGCAAGTCCGCAGTGAGCGCACGCACCGCCCATCCCGCAGAGAAGAGCGTCTAAATGGAGGAGAGCGCAGACGAACAAGAAAGCCGAAGAGAGCGCGCCCACTCGCGGCCCCGCCGCTCGGGCGACCCGTCGGACTGCCGGTCGAACGAGCGGGCGGGGGAACAAAAGCGAGCAGCAAGAACAGAAGGTGTTCATTCCAAATGAAGATAGACTAAAATTGGAACAATACAGAGAAGATTAGCGTTGCCCCTGCGCAAGGATGACACGCAAATTCGTGAAGCGTTCCAAATTTTTTGCCGCCGAGCGGTGCGGCGAGCGTTCTCTTTTGACTCTTGAGTGAGTGGACGCTCCGCTTGTTGCTGGATGTCAAAAGGGTTGCTCTGGCGCCCGAGCCGCATCGAGCGTTTCGAAACGAAAAAGGCGAGTCCGACGTGCTGTAGAAGCGACTTCTCAATTTAGCGTCCCAAGTGCAGCCATCAACACTGGCTCGTCTTGCAGCTCAGCCGAATTTCAACGGAGTTATCAAAGAAAAGTGGCGTTTATTTCGAAGACAAAACATAGCAAGAAGGACAGAACAACAATTCGATCACACGATCTTCGTGGGCGAATTCCAGCAAAGCGAGGACGATCTTTGGGTTCTCGTCGTTAAATTGCGGCCATTCTTCCAACTTCACGAGCGACACGAGATTCTCGTGAGCGGTGCGAAAGACCGTCCGCTGGAACTTCTCGTAGTGATTCAATTCAAACGCCAATCGCAGTCGATCCAAAAGGTTTGACGGACAAAGCGAACTCTCCAGCACGTCAATGCACAACTCCTGCAACCACAAACATAAATGATCAAGGAAAGTCCTTACAGCTAGAGAGGCCAGCCCGAAGTAGTCGGCGGCACGCAAGAGATCCGGGGCACTTGTTTCCAGATCTTTCACCTCGCCCGTGTACAGAAAACGAAGGAGTTTCTCGATCAGGTCGACGTCGAACTTTTTGACGCACACCAATCCTTCTCTGTGTTCTTTTGTGTTGTTCGTGAGCATCGCCTTAAAGTAGGTTGACTGTGACGCCAAGACGAACTTGTGGACCTGAACACAGAAGGTGTGAAGTGAAGAGAGTAAGAATAAGGACTCAATTTGAACACCCGCTGCTCCACGTGCACCTCAAAGTCCGCGAGCTCGCCGCTTTCGAACATCTCGGCAAACTGCTTGCGGAGACGGTCGTCCATCTGAGTTCGATTTACCGCCTCGACGTGACGAACTTTGCAGCAGACGATCAGCGGAGAGTCCTCGGCCATGCGAAGGAGATTTGCGCGTTTTTCGAATTCGTGCCATCCAAAGCCGTTACTGTCCTTAAACAAATGGTCCAATTCTGCAATCGGGAAGAAATTTTAGTGCTGCACATTCATGAGCAAACGGACGTTTTGTTTGAGTCCGACTACCGTGTTTGTCCTCCAGCCACACGACGTACTGAAGACGCACCGATGACCGACCGTACAAATCGACGGCCAGGAACATCCCGCAATAATCGACGGAGTGTACGTCGTCATTTCCAGAAGAAATGGCCAATTGGAACCTGACGGCGTCGGGACCCTTAAACGAAAATGTGTGGCTGCCGATATACTCCCCGTTTGGAGTCAAGTCGAGGTGCTCTTTGAAGTTGGGAATCTCCCAGCGATACACCGTCTCGTCCGACATCTTTAGGTGGTCTGAAAATCCGAAAGTGTTCGAAGGAGCACAAGTAAACCAGAACGCGGACCCCAACGCGCGCAGCAAGCCAGCCGAAAACAACGCCGATCGAACGAAATGCCGACCGACTGGCTGGACGCCGCGTTCGACCCACGCCGCCCCGCCCGCAAACACGAGCGGCCGCTGCTTGCGAGTGCGTGAGAGAGCAGCGATCTTCGACCTTGTTGGCTTCCCGTTGGGAGGAAAGTCAAACAGAGGAGTCTCTCCCACAAACATAACGGAAAAAGGTCGCCGGATGACCGCGAGGCAGTCGACTCGCCCTTGCTTTTCCTTTCATTTCCTAGTCCACGAGTCGAACAAGAAGCTAAAGCAGACGACTAATCAAGACGTTTGGCGGTTACGAGTCAACGAAATCCTTCCGCACTTCACTCAACAACGGCGAGGGAAGTCGGGTATTCTTCTTTGCGTTGTCAATGCTCTTCTTCTCCGTTGCCTCCTGTTATTCGCGCCGGAGCACTTGCTCGCATATCACGAGCGCTGGTGGTTCTCTTCCCCGGACTTCAATGTCTCTTTAAGTCGATTGTTGATCGTTTGAATACAAGCGGGAAAACCAAACAGCAAACGAAGTGCGGAGTTCCCACTGCAATCAACGGCGACCGGCGGGCATTCGGGAGCTGCCGATTGAACAAATGGGTGGGCGGCAGCGGTTGCGTTTACTGACCTTCTTTCCTTCCTCTCACGAATGGTTGCAGTCCTGCCGTTCGGCGGGGAGGGCATCAAAAAAGGCGTTGGAGGTAGGCGGCCGCACTTTCCGTTCGCTTCGCGGTTTTGTAGTTGCCGGGCATCTCCTCTCTCCGGTTTCCTTGCTGCTTGCGGTTAATCGTGCGCAAATGCTCCCTTGTCGTTGATGAAGGAACCGCTCTCACAAGTCTTCTGCTGGCATCACTCACTCATCAATCGTTTCAGGGATGTCCATCTGCAAACACCTCCCGAATCAGACGACGCTAATCAAATAGCCAGTCAACGACCACGGCGAGAAGCTGCGGGCGGCGGTGTGCGGCGATCAGTGGTGTTTCGACTTGTTCACGACACTTTTGGACGGCAATCCTCAATGTTGCCTTCTGCTTCGACCACCAGTCGCTCACGTCGCATACTCCGACGTTCAAACTCGTCTGAACGCTTCTACCCGAATGGACGGCGAGCTGTGGGTGTCGTTCGTTGACAGCGAGCCCCCGAACGAGCAGGCGGTGTGGATTGAAGACGAGAATGAAGCAATCGTGGGAGAATGAGTGGTCGAAACGTGTGTTCAGCGAATCGATTTAGTGGTCGTGAATCAGCGCTTCGCTCAATTGCAAGCCGAATCCATCGATCAGCTACCGGCTGTCGACAGCAAGCGTGGTCTACATTTGCTGCCGCACACAACAAATCGGGAGATCGCGGTACGAACACGGCGGAAAGATCGAAACAGCGCCTCGATCCGCGTGCGCGGAACGGAGCGAAAACGCTCGTTCAACGCATCCGGGAACTTGTTGTTCATTTCGATTCGGAGTGGAGGCGCGCGTTCCACTACGAAGTGTGGGTGGAAAACAACAGCCAGGTTTGTTCATTTAGTCGCTTTGAACATTGCCCTATGTCGACAGAAGGAATCCTGCGCGTGTTCGCGAACGATGCGAGCTCGTTGAGCGGCTTGGCTTACAATTCCGTTGACGGGGACAACATCTTTTCGAACGGCTACGCTTTTGTTCGTTTGAATCTTCGCCGGCTTTGCCCTCAATCTTACGAAATGCAAACGCCTGGACTCAAAGAGCAGCTGCATCAACACATCGCCGTTCACTTCAACGACGCGAAGCTCGGCGACATCCGCGTGATCGCCAAGGGCGGGGCTGGCTTCCACGCAAACCTTCCTCTAAACCCGTTCTCTGCGCCCACTCGGAAGCGTTCGAGCGGATACTCGCGCACGAGAACACGCTGGAGAGCCGCGAGAAGACGACTCGAATGAAGCCGCGTCTCGTCGAGCCGATGCTCCGCTTTCTGTACGCCAGCCGAGTGAAGTGGACGCTGCTCTCTTCGTCCTTGCCGACCGCTACCGACTCGTCCGGCTGCAGGTGAGAGCAATGGGAAGCATTGGATTGCGAGACGGCTGTTTGCAGGAGGTGGGCGTGGCGAGCATGTGCGGCAACTTCTGCACTGACACGATCTTCGACTTACTGCAGCTCGCCCTCGACTACGCCGCACGGACGGACGAGTGGAAGCAGTTCGTCGTCGAGCACACGGACGTCGTGAACGAAGTGATTCGCTACAAAAACTGATCAGTTGAACGTGGCGGAAGTTTGGGCACTTGTCCAATCAAATCCACCCGTTCTTCTTACCGGTTGTATTTTGTGCCCTCCGACAAGAAACCTTTCTCGGGGGAGGCGTGCAACAGCTGCTCCATCGCGTGCTCCACCGATAGCTGGCCGAGGATTGGAGTGATGCAGGCGCCTTGAAGAGGAAGCGAAGAGCACTGCGCCGCAATGAGCAGTCGGTGATGGGGAAGAGTCGAGTGGCCATGCGGGCAGCCCCTCCACGAGCGCAGCATCCGCTCGACGACGTCCGCAGCGAACAGCTCGTAATTGATGGTGAACTCTCTTCCTCCAATTCGAAGGTCAAGGCGGAAGAATGAACGCAGAGAACGGAGCGGCGGCTTTAAAGAACGATCAGGATGAAAAAAAAGGGAAAGAACTAGGCGGACGCACGAACGGCCGCTTTTTTCTTAAACGCTCGTCGTGTGGAATGATGAGCGGCACCTTGGAAAGAGTGTTGTGAGCGAGCAATCTCTGCCGAAAGCTTCTCTACCGGAACGGGCGCATTCAACGGCCGATCTTCGAACAAACTGCACGTTGTACTCGAACGAAAGCAACAACTCGTTCGGGGGTCAAGACTCGTCGTCGTCGAAATGGAAGTCGGCGGACGGGTTGACCCACACGATTTGGGCGATCGACTTGCAGACAGCGCCGTCGCTGCTCAAGCGGTCGATGTCCTCGGGCAGGATGCAGTGCGTGTGAGTGCACTACTCCTGTCCCTTCAAAAAGGATTGTTTGAGTTCTGTTGCTCCAAATATCCTTGCTTAGAGCTCGCATCTGACAAGCCACTTACAAACTTCTCATTGCGACGTCGAGCCACTCGTCCTTTGTGAAGAACAGCGTGCCGTCGCGCTCCTCTTGGCCCCACTGGCCGTTCACGAACGAGTTGCGCCCGATGACGCCCTGATCGAAGCGGATGTCGACAGCAGAGCGATCTTCTTGTTGTCGCGCTCCATCCGCGGTCGGGGCCTTCGTGAACGTGGCGGAGATCAGCACGGCCTTGCGTATTGATTGGTGCTGTTAGATCGCTTGTACTGCTGGTAGCTAGTCACTGCCGCTCCTCAACGACTCCAATCGTTCCAGGCTGCTCTTACAGCAATAATCTAACTGCTTACCGGGATGAGAGACGCCTTTTGGCACGGGCCGCCGATCACCTCCATCGACTGGACGTTCGTGCCCTCTCGTGGATCAGCCGGACGCTCTGGCGGTACGGGAAGTCGGGCTGGAACTTGTTGTTCACGAAGATCGAAAAGTGGTCGTTGTTTGCTTGAATTCTGGAGGGGAGCGAGTGGATCAGAGGGGATCGGTAGGGAGCTCACTTGCGTCCAGGAACTGCCCGTCCACGTACGGCCGGCTTTCGGTGGTGGTGGGCGAGACGACGCCCGGCGGATGAGTGCCGAAGAAGATCTGCGCGAGCGGAGAAGGGCGGTCGATCGGGCGCGCGCACTCACCTTCTGGGCGTTCCGATCCCAGTACATGTAGAGGGCGACGTCGTTCTGCGCGAAGCGGTCCAGGCCGCGGCCGACGCCTGGCACGCCCGCAAACAACCCGATCTGCATCTCTTTGCCCGCCGACGTGGAGCTCGCGATGAAGATCGTTTGTCCCCTGCGCGGCCGCTTGCCGGGCGACCCGGTGGTTAGTGGATTGAGTGAGAAGTTTGTTGAAAGAATAGTGTTAAAGCGAAAGCTGTTGGAGTGGTTGAGCAGACCACCTGCTGGTTGAGCAGAGCGACCGCGACGATGCTCGTGAATGAGAAGCGAGTTGTTGTGGGCGTTCTCTGCGCACACCCGGCCACTCGCAGCGATGAACGAAAGCAAGAGCATCGAAATGAAACCCTGCATTTCTTTGCGTTACGAGAGCGAAGCGTTCGCTTAAACAAGAAAATGCGGCAATCGGGGCTGCACGAACTCGATTCAAGTGGTCGGCATGATTAAGGGTCGATTGTTGTGTCGAATCCCTTGTCCTAATGGGCGATATTTGGATCCAGCCAGTTGGAAGGAGCTTTCTGCTCGTCTCTTTGTCAAGAACAACTGCTTGATGTCTGTCGCCTGCCTATTCAAACATGTACTACCGGAAAAGACGGCCATTCTTGAACACAGATGACGACTTGCCGTTCAGCTCCTGGAATCGACACTCACTACGTGGAACGAACAAAAAGAGCAGAGCGTTCATTCAGTGCCCCACTGTCTTTCCGTTGCCGGGCTGGCAGTTGAGTTCACTGCAGTCCACGCCGCTTCGTTTTGCGTGGCTTGGAGCAGAGCGGCCAGTGGTTCGCTGGCACTCTGTTCCGTTCCGCCGCCGTCGATCGGTGGGCATTCGGCGGACGAGCGAAACACGGGCCGATTTCCTGCTCCGTCCGCCGCTCCGATTGCTGCAGATTTCGACACGTTGCATCCGTCGGCTTTGCTTCCAGCAACCGCTGCTTGATGATCGAATTGATTCCTCGTTTCTTGCCCGTGCGGCCAGCGGCGGAGTGGAATTTCCGCGCTCCATTTGCCCGCATTTTCGATTGTTCTTTGCATCCGCCCGCATTTCTGTTCGCTTTTTCTCTTCGACCGCCACGAGATCGAAGCGACTGCCCGAAATCAAAAGCTTTCTTTTGAGTGCCGTCACTCGCGTCCAACCGCCGAATGGCCAGTTGAACGCGGACAAATGCCGCGTGCCGCCGACCAGTCGCCCGATCAAAGCGGGTGTCTGCGGGATGTTTGGGGGGTCGTGAACGGAACGCGATCCACCCGCTCGTACTCCTGTGCGTTTGCTAATCCGCGCGGCCGCTGAACGATCCTGTTGCGGAGTTGTTTCGCCGATTTCATCACAAGATCGCGTTCGTCGGCCCGTAAACGAACCGGCTGAGTGGCGTCTTTCGGGCGTTCTGCCGGCAGTTTGCAGGCGGGCGGCTGTCTGATTGTGAGCGAATGGCGTCCCACGCCGATCGAGCGGCTCTTTCGAAATTCCGCGTTCTTTTGCTGCCCGCTGAGAATCACGCGTTTCCTTCAACTTCCTCTCGTTTCAGGCCGTCCTCGAGCAGCATGGCCGTGGTCAAGCCGACGATCTACCGCTGGCCGCTCGACGACTTCCACGAGTCCGCCTTCAAGCAGCGCTGGGACAGCAACGAATTCACCGTCAAGGGCGTGCCCAAGGCCAAGTTCTGCGTTCGATTCTACCCGAAAGACACTTCCGAGCCGGACAACTTAATCTGCTCGTTCTTGAACGTTCAGGACTACGGTCAGCTTCCGTCCATCCAGCTCGAGTACGAGTTTTGGTTCGAAAATGCGGCCAACAAACAGCTGAAGTATTCGAGTGAGTCTCTTTGATGAAACGAAATGATCTTCTCCTTTCTTTTTAGAACTTCAATACACATTTTCTCCCGCGGACAAGGGTTGTGCATTGCCCGCCTTGTTCGCCCAATCAGAAGTTCTCGAATTCGCCAAGGGTGGCTCGTTGGTCGCCTTCTGCAAGGTAACTCCGCTGGATCCCATCGGTCCGATGAAGCGGGCGCTTGAGACGGCGCCGGTGGACGTGCTGGAGAAGATCGCGGCCTCTTTCGGCTCGGACAAGTTCGCGGACGTCGAAGTGCGGGTGCAAGAGAAGAGCTTCAAGGTTTGATCCTATTCTTTTTATTGCTCCATGTTTCCCTTCCGTCGTTCAGGTCTCGAAGGCCATCATTTGTGCGGGATCGCCCATCTTCGACCGGATGTTCACGCACGACACTAAGGAGAAGGAGACGGGAATCGTCGAGATCAAGAAGGAGAAGGCGGACATGGTCGAGCTGTTGCTCCGCTACCTCTACTCGGGACAAGTGCAGGGATTGCCGGAGGTCGCCGCTCGTCTCCTGCCGGTCGCCGACTGCTACGAAGTGCTCAAGTTGGTCGTAAGTACGCTTTATTCCTTCTCTTCTGATTATCTGCTTTAGGACTTGTGCTTCGAATCGCTCCTCGTCGAGGTGTCGATCGAAACGGCCTTGCGGGACTTGAAGCTGGCGTCCACCCACGACCACAAGGGCGACTACGAGCAGAAGTTCCTCCGCTTTGCTCAAGAGAACTTCCAGCAGGTGAAGCTGCAGCCCAACTGGACGCCCGAGTTCGTTCGCGAGAACCCGGAGCTCGTGATGAACATCATGGACGCGGCCTTCCAGTGATCTGTGCACAGTTATCCGTCCCCACTCCTCTCATCTGTTCTTGTTCCATTGCTACCCACCAGTTGTTGCTAAGCTTTCCGCAATAAACACCCGTTTGCTCGAGGATCAAAGAGGGTTGAAAAGCAGTGAATCACTGCTTGTTCTTCTGATGGTCAACCCGGAAGTGATGTTCCGCTCGCTTGCTGGGCGGTGAGGGCAGACCGCCCGCTGCGCGTCTTCTACGGCCGCCTTCTGCTGAGTTGGTGGAGCGGCGAGTTGCGGACGGAAGTCCTCCACGGCTTTTCGCCTTCGCCGTCGCCTGATTGCAGTCGCCGAGGATCCCGACCGCTTCGTTTCTGCAGGGCTGCGCAGCGACCGTCGCGCCGATTTTTACGCGATCCACTTGAGCGGGCGCGGCGTCCGGCCGCTCGGCTTGCCGAAGGTCGCGGAAGGCGCGATCGCCGGCGTCCACGCGTTCGCGGGCCGCCTGCACGCGGTCGTCCAAGCGGAAGGGCGCCTCTCGTCGGTCCACTCGATCGACGCGGCCGGCGACCAGCGGCGAGTGGACGTGGAGCGCGTGGACGCGAGCGTAAGTTTCCGCCTTCCTCCGCCCGTCCATTGGATTCTTGCAGCCGAACGTCGCCGTCCGCTGCTTCTCGCCGTCGTCCGTCGGATTCCACGCGGATTTCGCCTTCGTTTTGGAGCAAATCGTCGTCACGACGGCCGACGGAGCGCCCCGTTCGCTGCGGCCCCGCGTGCGCCGCCTGGACCTCGCGAGCGGCCGGTGGACGGCCGTCGAGAGCGCGCTGATGGACGAACTGCGCGCCGCCGGTTGGTTCGGCGAGTGGCGCGCGGGCGTCGTGGACACGGGCGAGCCCGCCGACTTGCTGCACGTGGACGCCGACGGCGCGCTTACGCTCCACGTCCGCCGTTCCCACGCGTCCGCCAACGGGCGCACGTGGGCGAACGGAACGCCCACCTTCCGCAGGAATTCCTACCGTTTGAGCGTTCGGTGCGTTCGAACGAGTAGTCGGCGACCAATCAATCGTTCGTTTCTTCCAGCCAGCCCGCCTCTCTGCTGCGTCTGGCGCTCGCCGCCCGCCATCCGGCCGATTCGCGCCCGCTTCCCAAACACCTTTCGATCGAGAATGTCTTCTTTTGAGCTGCTTGTTGAAGTGGTTGAAATAAAGCAATTGGATTACCTAGTCGCGTTGCTTTGCAATGTAACGTTCGAAAGCCAAGACATTAGTGAGGAGTGTTTATGCGAGAAGAACCAATACGCAAAGAGTACACGCACAGAACAGCATGAACAGGTGGAAGAAGGCTCGTCTCGAATGCTTCGTTGCGTTTCGTCGGGACAGTCGCTCGAGTTCGTTAGTTGGTGCAAGAAAAGTCGCCTTTGATGCAGATGAACGTAGGTTTCGCCGCTCGCGGCTCGTTGTGCTTGAGGAACATCCGCACGCGCTTGTTGGAGCGGTCGATCGTGACGGTGGCCTTGTCGAAGGGTTCCACCTGCTTCAGCTGCTCGAGCCAGTCGGTCTCCGTCTGAAAACAATAGGAATAAAAGACATCGATCGAAACAATCAACGAACTCCGTAAAAAGTGGAATCCTGTTTGATCGTCAGGAAGAGGCGTTTCAGTCCGGAAACGTGCAAGCGGTCGCGTATTTTGAGGCACTTCGCCCACAGCTGCGTGAAGAAACCGCGAACATCAAGAATGCGTCGCTGGAATTCGACGTATGAAGCATGAAGAAGCATCCAAAAACGTACCCCGTATTCACAGACGATGTGGAGATCTTCGAGCGACGGGAAACGACGACGGAAGGTTTCAATGGAATCGTACGGGAAATCCGTCCAATTGCCGAGGTGCAGGATGGCCAGCGACTTGATCGACGAAGAGATGACTTGATTGCTGAACACCGGGCCGTCATTTGATTGACACAAATCCACCAAACCTTTGAAGTTCGGAACGACTGTTGAGGTTATAGACGGGCACTTCCAACCGGTGGATCTCGTGGCGGTTCAACTCGCCGAAATCATCGGCTGAAAGCCAGCAGATGGGGCGTAGGCAAAGCAAGGAGAAGCATACGCTGAACGTAGAGACGGGCTCTTTCCAACTGCAACGGCGGGAGTTGAGCTAAGACGGACCATGTGGAATGGAGCGCCCGGAGATGAGGCGCCACGCTGCTGATGAACGCGGAGAAATCGGGAGAATCAGACTGTCGGTAGACGCCCAGCGCGTTCACGTCTGCAAGAAGGCGGCTGCATTCGGAAGAGGATCGGTCACACTCACATTTCTCGATTTGACGCAACTCCTCCCAATCGACCGTTTGGAAAGACGGATGGCAATAGTCGAACGTCAAGTGGAGGAGCACGTTCAGCAGTTTGTTGATTGCGCTCATCTGCTTCTGTTCGACCGGGAAGGAGATCTTCGGCGTCCCAAGGCCCAAATTCAACTTTACGTCCCACACGGAGCTGTCCAGCTTGAATTTGATGCCGTGAGCGCCGCGGCGGACGGACGCCAAGTGGGCGCTCGAAATCGCCTGCAGACGAACAAAAGTTAACGGTGAACAAACGAGAAAACACACGGCGAGACGGACCAAATGCGCCGCTCCTTTCTTCTCGTCCGTCTCCATTTTGTCGAACAAATAGAAACGATTCAGGCCATCGCGCACAGCCGCCCGAATTTGCGGCTTCGGTTTGACGACCGCCGCCTCCATCGTTGACGAATTCGAAGCAATCGGGCGAGTGAAAGGACGACGAAAAAGCGCGAGAAAGGCGGCGGCGGCAGCAAACCCTGGCGTTCCGCAGCACGCGCGGAAATCATCGCGGCGGAACGCGCCGCTCGGCCTTTAGCGGGCAGCCGTAGAAGGACGAGGGCCTTTGCATTGCGATGATTTGTGGTCAAAGTAAGTGCACTTCCGTCCACTTCTCTCCACCCAACCACTCGTTTAGAATGCGCAGCTTGGCTTTGCGCTCGTTCAAGCGCCCCAAGTGACGTTCACCAACATGGTGGCCGCCGAACGTGTGTGTTCTTCTTTCAGTTCGAACTTCCAATCGTCTGCTTCCAGTATCGAACGGCAGCTTCTCGTACTAGCAAGAAGCTCCCTGGTCGTGAGGTTTCTCCCTCGGTCTAGCGTTCGGTCTTCTCGTCTGAACTGCGGTCTTCGAGGCAGTGCAAACGTTGTTGTGCCTGTGGTGAAACGAGTGGTTTGGTGAGCTCTCCTGCTCCCTACTCACTCGAAGGTTCATCCGTTGCTCGTTGCAGATGTCCGACGATGAGGTTGGAAAGAAGCAGAGGGCAGCAGTGGGTTCGTTTTATTCGTCACTCCTGTTTGATCGCTCTTCTTTCAGCAGCGCCTTCTGCTCGTTGATGTGGCGGACGTCACACGATCCGCGACGGGAGAAGCGGCAGAAAGAAGTGGATGTGGAGAACGAAGACGGCGGCCAGCAAGGAGAGGGGTGAGCGTTCCTGACGTTCGATCCACCAGTCGACTTCACTTCCGGCTCGTCAGAATCCTCTTGTCGCCGCCAACCGCTTGGCTGTAGTGAGTTCAATTTTTGCACCGCTCCTCTTCACTTGTTTCCAGTGTGAATCCGAGCGAATGCCGATTGCAAGCGACGATTCGAGTGTATCGGCCGACTCGAAGCGAAGAGGAGTGCGGCTGGATACTCTGGACGCGGTGACGCATGAGGGTCTGTTTGTCGTTTGTTCGTGTTTATTCGAGCACGGTTTAGCGCTCCGTTCACGTCCGAAGAGCTCAACGGCTGATCCGCAAGTTATCACTCGCTTCAGCAAGCGCACCATTCGGCCGTGTTGTCACTCCTTTGAAGACTCGCGTTATGGTTCGAAATGGATGTGCGACAAGAAAGACGAGAATGCCACGCTTCTTCTTCTTTACTGCGGGACGCCCTCCGCTGCTTTTTGCGGAGTGCGCACGAGAAGCGAGCAGAAGGCGGAACGACGTTGCTTCCGCTGGATATCATGGGTTGGTCGGGAGTTCACCTTCCATTTTCTTCTTTCAGAGTTTGTTCCCCAATAAACGTTTTTGACGGGCTGTGGACAAGAAGTTCGAGAAAACGTGATGAGCGGTGGCAGCAGTAAACCGGCTGCCCGCTTGCATGCAGACACCCACTCTCTTTTTTTGTTTCTTACTTTGCGGCAAGTGCAATAGACGTCCCGTGTACGATCCCCCCACTCCGAACACAGTTCAAAAGAAATTCATTCATCAGGCAATAACTTCAACAACGAAACGACTGAAGATTAGTGGGTGGCCAGGTGGTACAACTCTTGATCAGGTCCGGATTGTCGCGGATGAACTCGCCGCTGAACGCCGGCAACGTTCCGATCGCCTTGGCATTCTGTTTGGCGAACTTGAGCAGATGATTCTTGAAATCCGTGAGATGGCTGAGAGTGAAGGCGAGCTTGAGATCGTCCAAAATGGTCGCCACACAGAGAGTACCGGCGATCGTGTCGACGCACATCTCCTGAAAGCAGACCAATGGAAGAGTGAACAAGAACAAAAGCAAACGTACCATCAGCAGCTCCAAGCCGTAGTAGTCGGCGACGGGTAGCAGTTCGCGGGCCCAACTGTCCAGATTGTCCACTTCGCCCGTGTACATGAACTTGAGCACTTGTTCGATCACCTCGGCCGAGTAGTTTTTCACTTCGACGATTCCCGTTCGCTTTTCCTTTGTGTCGTGCGTGAACATGTTCCGGAAGTGCTCCGACTGCGCGACGAGAGCGAACTTGTGGGCCTGAATGGGCAAAAGAGGTAGGAATCGAAGAAAAATACGCACTTTGATCACTTTTCCGTCCACGTGTAACTCGACATCCGCAATCGTCTCGTTTCCGAACATTGCGGCGAAATTGCCGATCAAACGCGTCTTGGCGTTGTTGATTTGCGGAGCAACGGGATTAGTTTCAATCGCATCGAGGCAGTCGATTTCGCAGCACAAGAACAGCGACCCGCTGCCCACGTGGTTTTGAGCACTAAACAGCCAGCCGTCGTCCCATCCATGGTTTTGTCC
Organism: Aphelenchoides fujianensis; assembly: GCA_024699865.1. Taxonomy (NCBI): domain Eukaryota; kingdom Metazoa; phylum Nematoda; class Chromadorea; order Rhabditida; family Aphelenchoididae; genus Aphelenchoides; species Aphelenchoides fujianensis. The sequence continues at coordinate 243,666 of JAMPIO010000046.1, read as the reverse complement.
CAAAATAAACTCCTCGGTTTTTTCTGCAATGCACGTGCTCCCGCCGTCGGTTTTGGAAAGAAACACCGCCTACCAAATTGTTCAAGTTTTGTGCCATCGTTTGCTTCAAATCGTACGTTGGATCGCACACGGACGTTATTAGGGCGGCTGTCCAGATGAGAGCAGACTAAGCCGAACCTGCTCAACGGAGACCCAAAATAGTTCATCCGATGTTTGGGCACAACATAAAGTTGGAATTGGGTTTCCGGAACTCCATTCAACGAGAACGATGGACTGGTCCACTTTTCTCCTTGGCGGACGACAGTCAAACGATCGCGGAAGTTGGGGAGTTCCCAGCGATACGAAGTGGTCGTCGACATGAATTCTGAAACGAGAGTAAGGAGTATGAAAGAATGACCGCAGGCTCCGCATGAACTCCCCACGACGAAAGCGGCAGAAGAGCGGCAGGGAAGCAGCGGCAGCGGAGCGGCAGCAGGTGAGCTAACTGAGTGGTAGGCAGGGGGTCGTGCCCGTTTTTATCTCCCCAACTGATACCCACGCCGCCCGCCCACGCCGCGCGCAATCAGCGGAGGTCGCAAGAGTCCGCCCACTTCTCGTCGACCGAGCGGTGGGAAGGAAGGTCGCTGGGGATTGCGTTTGTTTTGGTCGCGCACCGCTGGGGTGTGACCGCGCTTTGTGTGCCCGATCCTCCCAATCGCTGCAGTTCGCAGCAGAGAGCAAGCGACTTTTGATCGTTTCCAACCATTCGCGGTCAACAGCAATCGCTTCGGCTCCTTACTGGAGCAATCCGACCAACACGCCGACCAAACAAAAGCGAATACGTGGCCACTCCACAGCTTCTTCCATCGATTGCTTCCATCGATTGCCCCTATCCCTTCTCTCGTGCATTATCGGCGCACAAAACGCAAAACATGTGACTAGGACGACGCCGATTTGCCGTGCGCGTTTTGCTCCGAACGACGGCCGCGTGTTTACTTCCGGCCGGCTGCTCGTCGCTTCTCGCAGCTGTACGGCGGCGTCAAGGTGCTGGACACGTGCACAAAAGCCGACAAGAGAGTCCCTTTCGTTTGTTTCCCGTCCACCTCCTTTCGCCCTTCTCTCGCCGCCCACTCGCTGGAGGACCCGCTCGACTGTTGGGCGGTGGACGGCGGCTGCTTGCTGGCCGTGAGCGAGTGCCGCAAATCTCATCGGAGTGGACGAGCGGCGAGTTCCGCACTGCTGCCTTCCAGCCGCTTCCGCTGCACTCGCTCTTCTGTCGGCTGATCGCATCGACCGCTCTCCGGGGCGAATGGCGCCCAGTGGATGAGCAGAAATTGTTGGAACGCGTCGTCGTCGAATTGGAGCACGGACGGCGCGCAACGACGACCGCCGACGAGCGGCGTCAATTCGTACGCCAGCACCACGGCCCGTCGACTGCGCAATCGTCTCGGCGGACCCTCGGGCTAATCGACGGACGAATTGCTACTCAAACCGTTGCGCCATCGCCTTCGCTGCGGGACACGACGACGGGGCGGCGTATAAAAGAGCGGCGGGGGCAGCGGGCCGCTCATTTCCGCTTTCCGCCGCCCTCCCGTCCGCCCGCTCCCTTCCGCTCTCCCCTCTTGCCTTCATTCTGCTTCCGCCTGCTCGCTGCTGCGTCGATCGGTTGTTCTGCACGTGTGCGGAACCAGTTCGCAACGACGTTCAAGCTTCTGCCGCTCGACGCCCGTCTCTTCGGATTCTCCTCCCGATCGCTGGGTAAGTGTCGGCCGTCTTCTACGTTCGCTCCTCACTAACCCCAGCGTCGATTTCAGGACTCGTACGAGCACTCGAACATCGCCGTCTCAAACCCTCAAACCTTTCGGGTCGACGGACCAAATGAGGCGTGCTGAGAGCGAACGTTAGAGCAATCGATAAGATCCTGTGCAGAACGGTCTGTTACCCTCTGTTCATCACATTCACCCCCTCGCCTCGTTGCAGGGGCCTTCGAATGATGGCCGTCGGCTGCGTTCCACCCGACCGGAGAACTGCGCCGTGAAGCCCGAGGCGGCGGCAAAACAGCAGAGGCGAAAGAACCGAAAAGGCCAATCGAGGTCGTTCGTCTGTCCACCTGTGAGTCACAGTCCATCCGCTCACGTCTCACCACTCGCCGCTTTGCAGTGGGAATGAAGTGCGGCGTCACTTGCGAACGTGGCCGTGTACGTGCCTCAAGTCCCCGCTTCGGTTAGGCGGACGAGCGGAACGAAGAGCTGCGACGCGTTACGCGCCGCAAGAACAAGAGCCATCGTTGCGTGGGTTGCCCGCCGCTTCTCACGGCAAAACCGCCTGCAGGAGGGCGTGATGGACGAACCGGCTGCCCGCCTCCCTCTTCTGTTCTGTTCGTGAGTCCTCTCCAGCCGGCTGTCGACCTCCACTGCTTGCAGTTGTGTGCGAACCAGCACTTCAAGGACCGGCGTTTGGTTGACCGTCGGCGAGGCAAGCCCGCTGTTTCTGTTGATGGGTGAGTTCTTGCTGCTCTTCTTTGGTTCAATTCGTGTTCGTTTCCAGGAGTTGTTGGGGTCGATCAGCTTGCACAACGGCAAATACGCACTCTTCGGGGACAGCAGGGAGAACAACCCGGAATGCATTCTCATTGATCTTTCTGCTGCCCTCGCCAAGCGGGCTGATTTGTGAGTTCCTCGCTCTCCCCCTCAACAACACACCTCCTGTTCCTGCTTTCAGCGCCTTTTTGGTGCTCTTCCGTTCGAACGAAGAGCGGCTACACGATCAAGACGTCCTCCTGCTGTTGCCGTTAGAGGCGACACGCTTCTGTCTTCAACCGTTGAATCGCCGCCGTGCGAACGTTGCGCCCGTGGTGAAGCACGCCTTCGGTGAACAGGTTGGTAATTCCCGCCGCTTTCCGCTGATCTCACTCCTTCTCGTTACAGTGCCGACTGCTCAACTCGAGCGGAGGAGCTGAATGAGGACTCGTGCGACTGGTCGCCAACTCACCGTCCAAGTTCTGTTCAGCAGCCGGTTCGTCCACCGGGCACTCGTTCGATTAACCGCTGCCCACTTCCACTTCCAGGCGCCTTCTGTTCGTTGCTGCGTACAAGTCGTTCTGACCCCGCCAAGATCACCGCTCCTTTCGCCCCAACAACGAGATCGGACTCGTGCGACTGCAAGTTCCAACCGCTGTCAAGTGCGAACGAAGTCGAGTGAGTGCCGCTTTTCGAAGCAATCCTCTGACCTCTTCCCGCCTTCCTTTCAGCACCCGACTGCTGTGGTGAAGAACGGGATCGACAATCAAGTACTCACCCACCGACGGTCTTCGGGGTGAAGGGGCGAATTGTAGGTGACTCCATCCGCGATCACTCCCCCTTCTCATCGATTGATTTCAGTGAGAACCCACAGAAATGGAAGCTGCGAATGCGAGCGGATGCCGATTGCAAGAGACGAGTCGATCCCGTCGATCGAGGACGTTCGAAAGGAGTGTGCCTCAAATCGGAGGACATCCTCAAGACATTTTTCTGTTTCAATTGTTGCTGCTTGAAATAAATGGTTGAATGAAGTGTGCAGTGGGCATTCGGTTGTCTTTGAGAACGAACGTGGGCAGAAAAGAACGAAGAACAAGGCGTTGACGAGTCGCGGTCAGCCGGACGAGCGTAGGACCACGAACAGCCGTTCGACCTGCACGTGAACGCCGTAGACCGCCGGTTTGATTTCGCGCCCTCGAACGGCCCGTTGCGTTGGTTCTCCGACGATTCGAACCTCTGCTTCAGCCAGCAAAGCCTCCGACCCGAAGAAAGAAAGCGGCAGAAGAACGGCAAATCGACGCGAATAAATACTAGCACGCGGTCTTTCAGAACACTAGTGTAGACGTGACGCAAGAACAAACGGAGTAAACTAACGCTAACTTTCCACGCAAATCCCGACGACAAGCGGGAAGCGATGCAAATTGCGGCGGGATCGACGCGTATAAAAGCCGGGCGGCGAGATCGGGACGGCTACTCGCACTCCACCTCTCCACTCCGCTCCCCGCTCCCCACTCGCCGCTCTCGCCCGTCCAGGATGTCCGCCCTCAAGTGCTTCCACTCGCTGGACTACACGGCCGACGGGCTCCCCAAGCCGGTGGAGAAGACGGGCTGTCGCCAGTGCGTCGTCGTGAAGGACGCGGACAACTTCATGTTCCAACTGGGCGACGAGAAAAACGCGTGAGTCCTCCCCGCTCTCTCCCCGCTCACTCCACTCCTCTCGTTGCAGGACGGCGGAGGACTGCACGCCGACGTTGCTGCCCCGAATGGACGCAACGCCCTCGGCCGCCTCGTCGTCCGCCTGCCCGTCCTCGCCCTCCTCTCCTTGTGCGCCTTCCACTGACTGCACGAAGCACGAATAAACGGTGAACAGAAAAAACTCCGTTCGGTTAACAAAGGAAGAAGAGTCGAGGATTGCGGGCTGAATGGGCGGCTTGCCGAATGGTTTTGCGTCGTGGGGAGACGAGGGCGCCGACCACCGCTTGCGGTCGCAGCTTTCGGTCGACCTTCACCACTCGACCACAGCGACACCAAAAGCTCTGGCGGCCGAATGGAGCGTCTGGTCGGCGCCATCACCCCGACGCCCTGCCACCCTGCCTGGTGGACGGCAGGGACGTGAGCGGGCGGCGCGGCATCTTAAACACCGAGATCGTTTCGGCGTCTCGCACAAGAACCAAAAGTCCGAGAAACAAACGAGCGACATTTTATTACCGGATACGAAGGGAAACATTCACCAACCCTCAAACAACCAACTATTGACAAAAAAACGTAACAATTCCGAACAACCGGCAAGGAAACATCAATCGAATCGAGGGCAGTCGATTCCACTTTCCATAGCTGTAGGCTTTGTTCTGTTACCAGGACTCCTTGTCAGAGACGTCTCAACGGACCCAATTCGGCCCCGCTTCCTTTGTCTTTCGGTCGGCGAGTTCAACGAGGCCGACGGTCGAAAGGATCGGTTGCAAACGACGAGGCGGCGGCGTGTTTGAGCAGCCGTCATTCCGATGGACCGGAACGGGAACGACCGCCGTCCGCCCACCTCCTGTTTGACTGGAGGAGAGGTGGTTGCTCGTGCTCCGTTTTCCACGCAATCGCGGTCCGGCTGCTCAAACACCGAATTCTAACGGTCGATTATAAAAGCGAGGAATGGAAAGCGTTGAATGCATCGAGTGAAAGATGAAGCTCAGCGTTCTCTTCGTCGTCCTCCTCTTCGTTCTCTTGGTCGTTGACGCGGAGGCCGCTGGGCGTCGTCGTGCACGAGCTCGTTCCCGCCGTCCTCAATCCAACGCGCACACCGCCCGAAGGCCCAACGGAAGACGGCGCGAAAGACCGATCCACGCGCCGTCCAACACGTGCCGTTTGTGCGACAGAGTGATGGCAAGTGGGCGATTAAATGAACGGGCAAACTCGTGTGTTTGCAGGCAGTCCGCAAGTGGTCGAAGCGCTTGTGGGAACGCCGCGTACGCCCTTTTTATCCTTGCATTGAGTTCCTTTTGATTGCAGCCCGCAAGCTGAAGCTGGCCGTCGTCTACGACTACGCCGGCCGTCAAGCGGCCGCCTTCTACGTGTTCAGCCGGGCCTTCCGCGACGCCCGCTGCCCCACGTTCACGGGCGGCTACGATCCGCGGTAATCCTCGTGCTTTCTTTCGGCCATTCGAGTCGTTCAGGACGTCCACGACGTTGGAAGAACGCCGCGGGTACGACGAGTACAAGACGCCGCTTCTTCGCGATTGATTCGCCGTGAGTTCTTCGCGTTTCTTCCCAGTGAGCCGCTTGCAGTTGGGCACCGATCCCGCCCGCATGCAACGCGTCGACTTCGATTTCTTGCCCGACGTCGGCTGGTGCCCGTTCGACTGCACGCACGGCGTGGCGGGCGTGTTGCCCTTCCAGCACTGGTACGCGTCCAGCCTGTGGTCGCCGCTGCTCGCCGGCAAACCCGCGCCGATCGTCACCTTCGTCGCCGATCCGTAGGCGCTCCGGCGAGAGCTCTCCTCTTCGGAAGTGCGGGGCGCGCTCCAAACGGGCGAACTCGTGATCGGCGGCGTGGACGAGCGGCGCTGCGGCGGCGGCCAAACGTTCCACCGGGACGGCAGTGGGTTCCATTTGGAGGGGACGAAGTGAGCTGGAATAAGCGGGTTGTGTTCATTCGTCCGTTCAGCGTCGTCCTCACTCACAACGAGGGGAACAACGCGCGCTCGAAAGCCAAACTCGCGCTCGACAAACGCCGCCACCGGCTGTTCGTGAGCATGAACCTCTCGAACAACCGGACGCGCTTCAATTCCGATGACCTCGAAGCGCTCATGCAAGCCGGGAAACTGCAGAAGAACTCAAAAGACGGCGAAATTTACGTCCCGTGCGCCAGTCGCTGGAGCCTCGGCTTCGACTGGGCGTTCACCAAACGGTTGGAGTTCCCGCTGCCGGTCGATCAGGTGCGTTCATCGTGGGGTTGCTTCACTCGACTCTCCGCCGCAGATTCGTCGCAACGGACGCGGTGAGTGCGGGCTGCGAGTCGCCGAAGAGGGCTGGACGGACACGAAGCTCGGCGCCGACTTCCTCGGCTCCCACTGCGTTCACTACAACTTCGGCGGGGGAAGCTACGAGTTGGGCTTCTCGAAGCGCACTTGAGCCGTCCGTTCCTCGAGCGGTCCATTAATAAACGAATGTTGCCGAGGGATTGAAGCGAAGAAGTTGTTGAAAGCAGGAGTCGTTGATTGAGAAGAACCCCAAGATGGTGCCGTCGGCCCTCGTTCGGACGTCCCACTTCGCGCTCACAGCCGCTGAGCACGCGAATCGTCCGCAAGCGCCCGAATGACGCCCGGCGGCCACTCGCTTTCCGCCTGGAATGGGGCGAGCGGTGGTCAGCGTATAAATTAGCGAAAAGAGAAGCAATGGCTCACGAACGATCGCGTCGTCCACTGCGGCCAGGAACAACCGCCGGCATGCGCAATCCACTCAAACGACCGGCGGGTTAATCGACGGCACGAATCGCCGCTTCCAATCGTGCGCAATCCCCGCAAGTATAAAAGGGCGGGCGGAGAAGCGGCCGCTCTTTCCCACTCGCTTCCGCCTTCCCGTCCGCCCTCCAGTCAGCTCCTCTGCTCTCCCCCTTATTCCTTTCTGCTGCGTTTCGTCCAGCCGATCGGTCGCTCTGCTCGTCGAGTGAGTCGACTTCTGCGGCGAGTGTGCGCGAGTTCAACCACGGCCTCCGCTCTTCCTTGGGCTTTTCGCCGTATCGTTCGTCTATTCGAATTCTGCCGCCGATCGACCAATCGGTCGTCCAACTGGTGAGTTCTCTCGAGCGGTCCAAGAGGAGGGACGACAACCGCTCCGTTCCAGGCCGCCGCTCTCTGTCTTCTGTGATGCGCACCACGTCCACTTCGACGATCACGACTTCCTTGAGGAAAAGAGAGTCCTCTCGCGTGGGGGACTCGAATGATCGAGTGTTCGCGCCCTTCTTCTCTCCGACTGCAAAAGACGAGGAGTGCATCGGGCAAGTGAGTTCTCCCTCTCCTGTCGCTCTCCGCCAATTACTCACCGCTTTTTTTCAGGCCACCACTCGCCCGTCGACAAGCCGCGCCGTTCGGCTTCTCCGCTCTCCATTCGACCGTTTGGTGAGTTCTCTCTTGGACCGAAGGTTGTTGGTTTCCGCTCGCATCTTGCTAACCACTCGCACTTGATTTCAGGGTGTGTGCGACAAAAGAAGGATGTGAACCGCAAGCCCCACAAACTACCCATTCGAGAGGGCGTTCGCTCTGCTGCTGGCCGCCTTGCTTGACGACAGGAGAAGCGAGCCGAGTCTCCCGTCCACCTCATCATCGAGGCCAAATCGAAGGGATCGCCGAGCGACGAGAACACGGAGGAGGCGGCCAAGGGCACGCGTTTGGCGTGAGTTCCGCTCTGCCTTTCGTTCATTCAGTTCTCCGCGTTTCAGTCGCATGTGCATCTACTCTTGCTCTCTCGGACCTACCAGCAGATCGAACAGGCCGTGAATCAGTTAAAGCGGCTGCCGTACGCTTGTTGTTCTGCCGTTGGTGAGCCGTCCATGCTTCCCTTTCTCTCCGCTCAAACCCGCCTCTTTGCAGGGCGAATGGATTGCGGAGTCACTTGCGAAGACCGTGGAGGAGTACGTGCAAAAAGCTCTTCGGTAGGGCGATTAATCGAGGGAAAGAATGAGCCGAAGGCGAAGACACCCGCTCAAGCACCTTTCTCGGTGAGTTCTGCCGACCTTCCCTCCAACCGATCCACTTTCCTCTCGTTGCAGTCTTGAGGCTTCGCCGAGTTGGGCAAAACGGAGCCTTGCGGGTCGTGTGGCCCGAGGAGCTCAAGTTTTTGGTCGGCAGTCGGCTCGCTCTCGTGTGATCGACCGTCTTGTTTTCAGGAGTTTTCTGTTTGCCATTGTGACAACGGCAGTATCCTCCAGTCTTCTCGTGAATTCGGGCGTGTGCGAGCGACCGCTCACTTCGTTCCCAAGCGCCAATGAAGCCGGAGGATCGTGAGTGTTCCGGTTTGGCCCAGGCGATGGATTCCCCTCTCTCGTTGCAGGAACCGCCGTGCGCAGTCGAGTCCAACGACGCACCAAGCAGCCGCCCACTGAGCGAGTCGATCGGCCGAGTCGTCGGTGAGTTCAATCCAATCCCCCCTCGCTTTTCATCGCTCGATTGCGGGGCAAACGCGAGCAGACGCCGATTGCGGGTGGCTGGTCGGCGCCTGGACTCGATGGAATCCGAGCGGAATGCGCACTTTGTTTGCTGCCGCCTGCAAGAACATCTTTTCGTTTGATCGTTTTTGTTGGAAATAAACTGCGAAACGGAGTGCGTATGGAGTGTGCGATGAACAGTCGGCGGCCTCGAGAACGAACAAGAGGGCAGAAAGAACGGGGGTTTGAGAGTCTTTTGTCAGTGGTGCGTCCTCTCGCCGTTGCTTGGCGTCTCCGCCCACCCATCCGTTCGATGATTCCACTCGCCGGCAGCATTCGGGCAATGTTCCCGTGTTTCCCGTTTTCGGACCGCTGCAACTGCCGTAATCATCCTTCTTTTGTTCGTCGACGATCGATCGCCTTGTTGTGGGGAGTGCGCATTCGACGATGCTCGCTGCGACAAGCACCGACCGTTCGCCAACTGCTTCGAGCGAGCGAGTTCTTTCGATGGCGCCAACGATTCGTCGACTTCCTTGCAGTCCACTTCAACTACGTGCTTGGTTTGATGGAGGAAAGCTGGGAACTAAAATGAGAAGGAGATGCACGACCGAACGGTAGACGAATCCGCTGAGTGCTCTCCTCGCGTCCGCTCATCCGATAGCTCGCTCTCGGAATGTGCAAGTGGATTGCGGAGCCACTTGGGACGAGGAAGAAGCAAGCCGTCTTTTGCTTGACTTGAGCGACAAAGGGGAGCGAATGGCCGAACGAAAGGATGCGGGAAGCTTCTTTCTGTTTGTTCGTGAGCTCTCCTCAATTGATCGTTGATCTCCACCGCTGGCAGCCTGCTCACCTGTGGACGCGATCCCTAACACCTCGCCAAGACAAGCCCGTCCTCCGTTGATTCGTGATTTCCGCCCTCCCGCTCCTAACCGTCTCGTTCGTAGCGAACAGTCGCCGCGTGTTGAAGCAAGCCGACTGGTGGCCGTCGAAGCGGATGGGCGAAACATCCGCACTGCACCCGCATTCACCTTCCGCCATCCTCTCGCTTCATTGTGCCCTCCAAACGTACGATCGATCAGCCGTCATGCCGCCTGTTTAAAGAGCGGAATAAACTCGTGGACCAATGGACGAGATGTCGAGTGTCGAGCAGAATAAACAGCTGATCGGGGGCTTTTCACATGGCTGCTGCACTCTCTTGTTCCTTGAACTCGTCCACTCCACGCCTTGCAACCACTCTTCCCTTCAGGAGGTAGCAAGGTGGAAGAAACCCGCAGCGGTCTCACAGCAACCATTCGAAGATCGACCGGAATGCTCGCCGTTTTGTCGCGAACGAACGCCCGTTCCCTGAAGTGGCCGGGTCCACCAGTCGGATGCGGAGCTCCGGCTGCCCGGTTGGTATGTAGTGAACGGCAAGAGACTCGGAGTTGGACGTCACTTTATTCTGTTCTTCCCCAACTGCTCGAGGCGAACGGGCGGCTTTTATCCGCTCGCCCGGCGGGTTGCTCGCCCGCTCGTCCCCGAACAGCTGGTCTGCTCTCTTGCTCGCAACATCCCATCGAATAATTGACCCCACCGCCGATTCGATCAACATTCCGCGCTGTCTTGTGAGCGAGCGGGACGAAATGGAGATGCGGTCACCTGATCTCTTAGCGGACGGAGCTTTACTGCGGTCGAGAGCTTCTTTCCCACCGCATCGATTAGCCGCTTGATCGAATTGGTGAATCGTTTACAGGAGTGGGCGGGGCGTGGTGACTGGCGGCAATCTTTGGGGTTGCGAAGGCGCATTTAAACAGACAGATTCGTCCTTCAGCTTCAGTTCTCGCTTCATTAGCGAGCGAGTCGAAAGGTTCTTTTTTGAGCGAACGGCTGGCTTCGAGAGCGGCCAACCAACAGTCAGTGGACATTCTTCTTTGTGCGCACTCAATCGGTGCTTCCTTGCAGCCGGTGGTCCGCTCCGATCGATCGTCGCTTTCCACCGATCACCTTTTCGTTGCGGCCACTTCGAGAACAAAAGTTCGAGTCTTTGAATGAGCCGCAAGAAGCTCGTGGAACTCATAAGTTGAGCCAACAACTCCCAATCGGTCGTCGCGTCTTCCAGCTGGCTTTGCGGTGAGTGTGTCTTCTGCCAAGCAAACTTGGATAAATCGCGTGTGTTGCAGTTCGCTTTGAATCAATCCACAGTCAGCAACACCGCCGTCCGTCGTGCCGCTGACGTTCAGTTGAGTTCTGCCTTGCGGTCTCTTCTTTTGCAGTACGTCTCAAAGTGTTTGCCTTTCTCTTCGTGGTTTGTCTTCCACTCGAATTTGTGAGTTCTGAAGATTGTGACGAAAAGATCCAGCCGCTCGTTTCGTTTCTCGAAAAGTACACCGACTTGAAGCCGGGCTTCTCCCGTGGAGTGGGCGAAGGACGCCGCAAAAATCAGCAAGCAGCTCGTTTCGGAGATCCCACGTTTGGCTACCGGTGGGAGCTTTTTGGAAGGCGTGTTCCAGCCAGCGGCCAACAAAACGGCCGAAGATCGCAACTGCCACGACAAACTTCGACAAATTTTGGAGGACAACGTGTACGAATTGCAGTCGACCTGGGATCGGCAGGGCAGCATAAAAATGGGAGAGCACGCCTATAAGCTCATCCGGCGTCTCAATGATCAGATGTTCGCTTTGCAATGGGATCTGAATCAGATTTTGGACAAAAATAGTTACAGTCCGGACGACGCCATGGAGGCCTTCAACCGCACGTGTTCCGACCGTTCAATTAAACCTGAAACAAGGTTTGACAGGCTGGTCGAAGACAACTGCACCGGGGTGCCGTTGGCGCGCGATCCGAGAGTTGACGAAGTCGTGCGCGGTTTGCTCAAGTGCGCCTTTACATTCGTTAAAGACGCAAATCCGTCGGACGATGACGAGAAGCTCGTGGAGGAAATCCGCGTCTTCTTCGAATTCATGCCGATCCCACGCATCAATCAACTGGCCAACGACTTTTGTCTTCACTTCTTCGAAGACCCCAAGGAAGGCAGCAAGCGAAGCAAATCGGAGGTCCTCGGTGTACTCCACAACATGACGAGTTTGAATTTCGGGGACCGATCCTTGTGCTTGCCCAAGGCCGCTGTTTTCCTCATACCCAGCTTCGAAGACGTCAAAAGTCAATTTCTACTCTTCATCTGCTCTTTCATCGCGCGCTACCGTTGGCGTCGGCTCGCTTGCGCTGCCCTGACGGCTGTTGGTCGCGACGATGCGGGCGCGTGGGCAAAACTGTATTTCGAAGCGTACGAGCCGTACGCAATCCGAACGCTCGAATTCGCCTACAACTTTCTTTTTGAGCAATGACTTCCTTCGTTGTCTTTACCCTTCCTCCAACCATCAATAGTTTCTCTTACGCTGATTCATTCGAAATTGAACTGTAACCCACGCATCGTCCGTATGTACCGATGTTGTACCTTTTGTAGTTGACGTCCACCAATAAAGGCATGCAATTCAGTCCGTTCCAAGTTACAGATGTGCTCGGCATCAGAACGAAGAAGTCGCAAGGTGGTCGCAGGGCGAGTGCAACCCAATGGATCGAATTGTTCATCCATTCAAATCCTTGTGAATCCATGGGGAGCACCGATGATTTCTTTTGTTTTGCTCTTTTTGCCGCCTCATCCGTACGCCATCCGATTGCTCACCACTTGTCTTCGCTCTCTCCGCAACGGAGGAATCATTCCGTTTCAATCAAAACATCGATGGAACAAAAGCAAAGGTGGCTTTAAAGACGGCAGGAACGTTTCCTGCTTTTCATTCACGTCGAACAAGATGGCTCATCTGTCACTTCTCCTCTTCTGTCTCCTCTTCCTCTCCTCGTCATCAACCGAGTTCAACTCCTCCAAAACCTGCCTGTCGCTTTGGGACTGCTGGCCGTGGGAACGCTGCGAGGCCAACGGAACGTGTGTTTGCGACTCCGATTTGTTGTGCGAACGGAAGTGGGTTCAGCTTGCAGATCATTGTTCATTCTGCCTTGGTGGATTGCAGAGCTCCGAGGTGCCGCTTCGAGCCCACACGCCCGGTGCTCGTTTGTGACGATGAGCCCTGATCGTGGGCGGAAATAAAGCGATTGATTTTACGTTCGTTTCGCAAAAGAAGGCCGTCAGTCGAGCAAGCGATAAACGGGCCGAAGAACGACCGCCGGAAAGCCACGAGCTGCTCCAATCAATCCACGGTCAGCAGCGTCTCGTGGGTCGTAACCATTTGCTCCACCGCTTTCCATTCGCGTGTTCTGGGGAAGCATCTCCTCTCGATCATTCCAGTGATTCGTGCGCAAAGGATCTTTGGCAAATGAAATCACGAGGTTTATTTCCGCTCACCACAGCCGAGAAACAAACAGAGGATGTCTCCCCATCGCGTCACTTGCTCTCGCCCGCGACACTTAAGAGCTCGCCGACAGCCGACTGCTCTCGCTTTTTCTTGCGGCAGGAGCACACGATGCTGCCGACCAGAAAGAAGAGAACGGTCACGAGCAGGCTTCAAGAGTGGAGAAGTGGAAGGAAGAAGGGAGGCGACTCACATCTCCGCCGCGAAGAGGACTTGCGCCCCCCAGTAGGTCCCCAGCGATGGGTTCTCGTTCTGGGCGCTCGTCGACGTTCCGTTCGTCGAAGGCGTGCTCGTTCGGAGGGGAGCGGAGCGGCGATGAGGAGCATGAAGAAGAGCATCCGTCCAGCAGCAGGACCGTCCATTCGGCTCGTCGGCGGGTGAACGAGAGAAACGGGGGAGGGCCCGAGTTGTTCTCGGAGGACGAAGGAGCTGCCCGGTCACGAACTTCACGGTTTGTTTTGCAAAAGAAGCAGGGGTGACTGCTCGTCTTTGACACTTGTTTATCGAACAACAACAAAGAACAACTCAGCTGGCGATCACTCAACCAACATAACAACAGAACAGAATGCCGATCACAGCAACTGGCGGACGGGGATCGGCTTCATCTTCTTGAAGCAAGTGGGCAGCAGGATCTTCTGCGGCGGCACGGCCATCTTCTTCTGGAAGCTCTCCTTTCCGCTGACTCCTTCGCGGCTCTTGCGGAAGGCCATCAGAGCGATGCGTTTGAGCGAGTCCGGGCGGCTGCAAGCAGGCGGAAGGAATGAGGGACAACTAAAGCGGCTTACCGGAACATGAGACGTTCGACTTTGAAGCGGTCGACGCGTTCTTCGGCGCCCTCTTGCGAGACTTTGCACGTCTTGATCGCCACGATCCCGTCCTGCTCGCCGTTTGCCGGATTGGTGATCGGGTGGACGTAGGCGATGTGCTCCGCATCGACCGGCACTTCCTCCCACTGCTTGGCCTCCAGATTGCAGCGGAAAAGGCAACGCGTGGTCTCTTCGTCGATCTCCTTGACTCCTTGGACGTAGATCTGCTGCGTCGAGAGAACAGACTCCATCGAACCGACCTAAGATTGGAGAGATGTTAGAAAAGGCAAATGAAAAAAACAAACTTACTTCTTTCAGGACCTCGTCGCCCAACGTCGCTTTCGTCCACTGCTTCTGCTCCAGCGAGTACACGTGAAGGACTTTCGGATCGTTCTCGTCCACCGCGTGCAGCTCGCGGCCGTCCTCGCTCATCTGGGCGGAGCGGTAGCGGTCGGACTTTCGGTCGGTCTCGTGCTCCAAGATTGCTTGCTCCTTATCGATGTCCACGCGAAAGAGATAGAAATGCAACCACACAACGCCGCCGAGGACGACACGCTTCACGTCCACGTCGCGACCGATGATCTCCGTGATGGCAAACGTCGCAGTGCTGATCTTGTCCTGGCCATACAGGAGAACGCTCTTGTAGCTGTGGTCGCCCAAACGGAACAGGTACATTTTGTCCTTGAAGTTGAAGAGATTGAACGTGCACGCGAGAATCGTAGTGGGATTCACGGCCACGAGCTTGCTCACATACATGTCGCCGAACCACTTCTCTTGGGGCTTGAGAATCCTAGGGAAACCAAAAAGAAAATAAAGCAAACGGAATGAGCACGTACTTGTGAGTGTTCTGCTCGAGGTCCACAACGAGCATGTCCGCGTGTTCGATGAACGCGTACATGTAGCGGCCGTCTGCAGAGCAGCAGAAGTGATCCGAGAGCTAAAGCACGCGGGAATAAAATAGATCGATTGCAGGGAGAATCAAACCTTGTATCCCTCGTAGACGAACTGATTGTGGGCCTTCTTTCGCGTGTACTCCAACATGCTGCTCGCTTCCTCCATCGGCGGCTCCTTGCTCGTGATCCAGTAGAGGAAACGCCGATACAGCGGAAGCGGCGGGAGCAGCGTCCGCAACTGCTGCTTCTTCCAGCACTCCGCGCATCCGCACAACTGCGAGGACGAGAGCTGCACGATCGACGGCTTCTTCTCCATTGTGGCAGCTGAAAGAAGGCGAATTAGCGCCTGACGAAAGGAATCGAGTAAAATCGCGTCGAAGATCCCGAAATTACACGGAAAACCCGCTCAATTTGTAATTTTTAACCTCGAAAAGAAAGCACAATCATTCCTTTCATCAAAAGCAGAAGAAAGTTGTGAAATTCCACGCCGATCGGCCACCAAAACAGCGAGAAGACGCTGAATGCGGCAAGCAAACCGACGCCGACCGGAGCGGAAATTCGAACGGCAGATGCGTCGATTTCTAGGCGCCCAAACGGCCGCTCCCCGCTCTCCTCTTCCCGCTACCTTTCTGCTGCCGCCCGCTTGCCGCCGCCGTGTTGCCGTCGTCTTCCCGCCGTCTGCTTGCCCCCGCCTGCCCGAGTGGCCGGCCGCTCTGCTCGTCTGCCCGCCCTCTCCGCGTCGTCTCTCGGTGATTCATTGTGCGTGCGTGCGGACAAACAGAAAGAAAGGCGCCGTCGTCCCTTTCGAAGCAGAAAGAAGCGGACTGCAGCGTGCATTCGAAAGCCAAAAATAACATCGTCCGGACAAGCGGTTAAGGCAAAGACCAAAACGAATAGCGGAAACCAACTGCTCGTTGGATCCAAGAAACCCAAACGTCATTTTCGTTCGGCTCTCACTTCAACCAGTCTTCGTTTGCGTCAACACTCCCGGTTCGAATGCTCAAAACTACCTGTTCGTCCCAGTTTATTCATTTTGCACCAGCAATCAGGAACAAGTCGAGCAAGATCAAACAAGTGCTTGTTCGAAAAGCTCGCCGACGATCTCCGCATTCTCCTGCCTGAACTCCGCGTCCAGTTCGGGCAGCAAGGCGATCGCGTCTGCGTTCTTCCGCGCAAAACCCAGCACGCAATCCTTCAGTCCGTCGAGGTGTTCAAGAGCGAAAGCAACGCGAAGGTCGTCAAGCATCGTGTCGACCTTCAACGTCGCAATGATGGACGCAACACACCACTTCTGAAAGCAGCAAGGAGTGCGGAGGAGAAGAAACAGTGGGAACTCACCCGCAACCCCTCCAAACCGTAGAAGTCGGCGGCAAACAGGAGATCGCGAGCGCACTTCTCCAAACGATCGACTTTGCCCGTGTAGACGAAGCGGATGACTCGTTCGACCACCCGGGCCGTAAAGTTCTTCACTTCGACGACTCCCGTCCGTTTCTCCCGCGTGTCGTGCGTGAACATGCGGCGGAAGTAGGGCGATTGAGCGCACAGAAACGCTTTGTGCACCTGCAACACGGAATTAGCGGGGTTGAACAAACCGAAAAGAGCTCGCCTTGAAGACCTGCTGCTCCACGTGCACTCCGACGTTCGCAAACGAGTCGTCGCCGAACAACGCCGCCGTGTTGCCGAGGCGCTCCGCCGCGGGCTTCTCGCGCGCGTCCAGCAGCTCGACTTGGCAGCAGAAATGCAGGGGACTGTTGAACGCGAGAGTTTGGAGTATCGAAAGCCAAATTCCGTACCGCCCGCCGTGCGCCTGCCCCGCTGTGAAGCGTTTAGTTCGTTCTGGAGGGCACGAAGTACAGAACGAAGCCGGCGTGCACTCCGCCATCGTAAAAGTCGACCCACGTTTTGAAGCGAAGGCGGACGAACGAGTGGGCGTCGAGACGCCGCACTGCCGGGAGCGCGCGCGCTCTTCGGCTTCACCACGAGCTGGAAGCGAGCGCCGGCGGGTCCGTTCAGTTCGAACGCCGCGCCCGTCCACGGGACCCCCATGGTGGCGAACACCAAGCGACCGCGGATGTCCTTCACCGTCAATCGATTCGTGGTGCTTCGCAACATTGTGGACAAAAGAAAAAAGGATTGATCGACGGAAGAGGACTCAACACTTTTCGCAAGTGAACAGCAGCACAAACGAGCGGAGGACAAAGGAATGGACGATCGGCAGGTGCAGCGATCTCTTTTATCCACTCGCTCCTAACCCACGCCGCACGCCCAGCCGCACGCCATCAGTGGAGGTCAAAAGAGCGCCCCACCTAGATCTCACCGGACGCGCGATGGTCCCACCTTCGACTACGGGCACTTTCTGCCCAGAAATCTGAAGAACTCGCTGCCCGACTGGACGTTCACAATCGGCGGCCGTCTTCTCCTAGTCGTTCGTGGTCGATCTGCTGCTCCCGATCGGCCAGTGCGCGTTGCGCGCCTTCTTTTCGGACGGTTATGTCTTTGTTCTCCGCAATTTGTGGTGATTGGAACGAACAAAGCGGCTAAACAAGAAGAAGCTTCCGGTTGTGTGCAGGGGCATCAAGATGGACGTCGACCACCAAACGAACAACCGGCGAGCACGCCGTGAACTGAGCGGCTGTGTCCGATTGACTCATGAGTTCTGCTCGCAATAAACCGAGCAATTGTTTGCGGGCAGTAGAGGCCACGAATCGCTCTTCACTTGCTTTATTCGGCAGAACAAAACACAAAAAGCAAGTACCCAATAAAAATCCCCTTCTGTCACCCAATGCCCGCGGATCAACACAAAAGAAGGCGGCGGACGAACGGCGGCAGGCGGCGGCGCTTTTCGTTGCCCGCCGAACGGGCGGCTGCGGCGAGCGACTTCACGGCCAGTTGGTGCAGGCGGGCGGGCTTCCTGCAAGCGGGAAGGTAAGAATGGAAGCGCAGAGCGAAGGCTTACACGAGAAGTGAAGAATTGCGCTGTTTATTCCCAGATGTGAACCACTTCTCTTTGCGGTAGACGTGGAAGTGTAGACGACCATGTTCTTGAACGAACATGATCCTGAAACCGAATCGCATCTTAGGTGGCGGCTGCAGGTGCATCACGATTTCGGACCAACTGCGTGCGGTCAAATCGAAACGAGAAACGAAGCGATCGCCCCAGTCGTTGTGGATGGGAACTGAAAGCAACCTCCGTTTCACTCATTGAACCTTGGCACTTACATTCCTGGTGACAAACCTCAAAGCACGCAAAGAAGTGTTGACCCAGCCAGCGGCCATAAAATTGGACTCGATCGCTTCCTTCTCAACTGCTTTCAGCAATGTCGGTAGGCAGTTTTGTACTAGTTGCACGGCGTGCTTGCCTGTTTTCAGTTCAAAACAGTGCAAAGACGACAGCAAGTTGTCTATTCCTTTGACGTCGTGAATGAAAGTGTGGTCGGGGAGAAAGAAGTATAAATGGCCGTCATCGTAATGAAAGGACGACACGTGATCTGCTTCAGCGAAGAACGCGGCACTTAAGAGTCGGTGAGCGGTAAATGACTCGTTGAACTTGTAGAAATAAAGTCGTTTGTGGCCAAAAAACAGGACCACGCGCCCGTCCGCGGTCACTCGACGCGGACATCCGCCCTCCACTTTCATGAGCTCTCCATTCTCCGGCATGCGCAACGAGTACGTGGAACCGACGTAGTCCATTTCTACCACAAGCGCTCTTCTGAGCGGCCTTATGGTTTGTGGATCACTCGTTATACCGACAAACATCAATCCGATCGTTTCGGTCAGCGGCAGAAAGCATCTGCAGTCGGGATCCACCCGAGGGCTCACTTTCTGCAACATCTTCGCCAAGGAGCTTGTCGGCTCAAGATTTCTAAAAGATAATTGGATTAAAGAACGACAACAAATGCAGACCGGGTGTCATTCATAAGGTAATTCACAGCCTTCATTCCATATCCCGCTTCATACGCTGGATAAAACAGCGTGTATCGAAAGCCCAAACGATCGGAGACGCGAGTAAAATAACGTAAACAGTTTCTATTTTCTCGGTTCACACGTCGTTGCACTATTCCGTCCGTCTCTTGTCCATCAACGCTCATTGACGTTCCCATTTGGAAATCAAGCAAAAGCTAGAAGAAAACGCGCTGATCTCCTACCCACCGCTCAACTGGACGCCCGACCGACCCGTCCGCCCGCCTCGTTCGACTGAACACAGGCGCCGTCGATTGCGTTCGGCGGTGGGCGGCGGCTTGTCGAGTTCGTCCCGCCGCCCACGCCGAGTGTCGAGCGAGCCGACCGGCCGACCTTCGAGCGCGTCGTCGCCACCCAGCACGTGCGAGAAGTTGGAAGAAGGGGGTGAGCGAATGCCCCCGTTCGCTGGATCTCGTCGCTTCTCGCCCAATTCAAACGCAGGCTTCTTTCGTTTATTCAAGCAAACAACAATCACAGCAGAAATCAGCGATAACCGCACAGAACGCATCCGTAGCGCACAGCTGTTGGGAGAGGAGAAACGGGGCTTGTGCACGGGACGCGCTCCCCTTCGCACATCCATTTCGAAACACAGCTCAAGGGTTCGAATCGGAAACGAGCTGAATCAACGACTGTCGGACGAACGGAAGACTCACCCGCGAATTCGGAGAGCTTGAGTACAGCGGGATCGATCGTTCGCATGTGGGTGAGGAGCGGAGAGCTGAAAGGGAGGCCGATGAACGGGCTAGTCGGGAGACAGCGGAGCAGAACTCACTTCTCGGCAGCGTCTCCCCGCCGATCGTCCAGCCGGGCGTCCAGCACAGAAGCCCACCCTTCCGTGCGATCGATGCAGTCGTCAGTTTGTCGTCTTGGTCTGGGTCCTAGAGCCACTCCACAGTGTCAACCGATTCGCTGCAAAACGGGATGAAACGAAGGAGCAAATGTGAGACGACTCACCAACACCTGTGCTCGATCGAACGTTGAGTGGGCGTGTTGTTGTGTCCAGCGACTTGTCCCACATCAACGGGAAGCGTTGCTGCTTCTTGATGGAGTGCGAGATGGTGGAACGCATTCAATGAGTGAGTGAGCAGAAGACGCAGTAGAAAAAACTGAAAGAAGAGGATGGAAAGGTTAGATCGGAGAGAACTCACATACGCTTGGCAGAGGTCCGCGCCGCAGTTCGCAAGCGTTCGAACGGAAAGCGATGAGTTCTTGGTGGAGGTCGAATTGGAAGACCATAGGCGGCAGCAATCGACCGATCGGTAGAGCGAACGCTCGAACGGGCGACCTGAAAGTAAGCCGGTCATGCCCACTTTGCGTTCCGCTTGAAGTCACTCACCGAGGGAGTCTAACGGCGAGAATCCGGAGAGACGAACGGCACGAGCGAGCATCGGTGATTCTTGCCAACTGGTAGACGACGTCGTCGCAAGCATTCGATCCAGCGAGGTTATCTGAAGCAATGAACGACCGATTATTTCTTGTTGTTGATCCGGACGACTCACCTAACAGAAGAGGAGAATTTGAAGAGACGAACGGCAGGTGGGTTTCTTGGACCTTCCGGTCGACGAGATCCACACACGCAACGATCAGGACGACAGGCGTCGATCTAAACGGCAAGATCCCCATTGAACGCGTGAACAAAAGATGACTCACTCGACGAAACGGCCGGCGGTAATTCCGAAGAGCGAACGGCACGGAGCGGCGACCTTGTGCAGATGTCCTCCATGCAGTCCCAAGTGTCGGAACAGAGTGGTGGTCGAAATCGACAGAACGCGATAGAAGCAGGAAGAAACGGAGCGGCGAGCCGAGCGACCGCCGACCGGAGAGCAAGCAGGCGGCAGAAATGAGAACCCGCCGCTCGCTCGCCCGTCTTCCCGTCGGGTGTTGCGTCACGATTGAATCGACTCGCTGCTTATTCGACTCGTCGTTGCGCAGTCCTCTAATCAGCAGCCGTGGAGAAGTGGGCGGCTCATTTTCGTCCTCTCACGCCGTTTCCGTCCACTCGTCCTCCGTTTCTGCTCGTGGCCGGCCGCCTTCGCCCGTCGTGTACTCACGTACAACCATTGAACTAAGCGAATGGATCGGAGTTTCCTTCTTTTCGTTGTTCTTTGTCGTGCGACTCTTCGTTTTTTCTTTCGACTCGTTTCTCTGTTGATTTGTCTCAAATGCAAACCCGGGGTGTTTAACGGGTAAGAACGCACGGAAATCCCACGTTGAAGCCGGATTAAGACGAACACCATGACTGTCTGCTTGATCGTTCGGCTTTCTTCTTCACTCCTGTGTTCAACCGCTTCGTTTCAACCTCTTCATCAAGTGTCTCTTCACACGCTGTCGCTTTCCTCCCTATGCGGCAAATCCATTGGTCGTCAATAGAATTTACTCCTCTCTTGGTATTACTCGAGGCAACTTTACAACAAAGCGGGTGAGAAACTCGTGGATTGGAGGCAGTGGAAAACAAAAAAAACAACCGTAAATCAACAATAAAAAAGGGAAAGAATCAAAGCGGGAGTCAGTTGGGCGGGAAGACGTTCAGCGGCTGGCCGTGCGCGAGGCCCAGCTTCCCCTCCAGCGCGTAGATTCGGAGCACCCGCAGCCGGTTCTCCAGCAGCTGGCCGCGCAGTTGGGCGACGGCCAAGCGGGTGGCGAGTGGTCCGGGGGGCGCCGCCTGGACGTCGTCGGGCTTCACAGCTTTCGTCGCGCTGAAAGCGGAAGGGAGTGAGCGAGCGAGCGGAGGGATAAAAGGTAGTCAGAAGAAGACCACACACCTCTCTCCGTCTTCATCCTCGCTGATCAGCGGAACGGTCACCTTCTCCGGCGGCTTCTTCGGACCCTCGGCGGTCTCCACTTGGGCGATCGTTCGGCGCGAATCGATCTCCACGAGCGTCCGCTTGGAAGACGAGGACGTGCTCGACGAGGCGGACTCGCCGCTCGTCTTCGACTCCCGCTCCTCTTTTGCAGCCGACAGTCGAGCGTTGGACGGCGCTTTCTGCTCGCCCTCCTTCTTCCGATCGACGGCCTTCGCCTCGTCCGTGCCGACGACGCGAAGGGGATCGGCGAGGAATTTGCGGACCGCTTCGTCGACCCACCGCGACTCCTCTCGCTGCACGAAAACGAGCTGGACGGTCGGCGCGAGGCGGCGGAGAACCGCGTGCACCACTTTGCGCCCCGTCCGCAGCAGCTCGTCCAGCTCGTCGAACACGACGAAGCGGAGGGATTGGGCATCTGCAAACGGGATGGTGCAGTGGTCAAAGCGAGTGAATGCGGAGTGGAACAAACCGAACTGCGCGGACTCGACGATCGCGCGAACGCGTTGCGCTACGCCGACGACCACGTGGGCGCCGTCGGCGATCGCCTGCAGCTGCTCGGCGACGGGCTCGCCGCCCAGGCAGACGCGCGTGCTGAAGCGGAGGCATTGCCCGTAGCCATTGAGCATGGCGTCCTCGATCTGCAGCCAGAAGATTGAATGGAGTGGAAAGAACTCACTTCGGCAGCGGTCGATCGCTTCTGACACACGACGATCGCCTGCACGTGCTCCACGGCGGGGTCCACTCGTTGGAGGAGCGGCAGGAGATAGACGCCCAGCGTTCCCAAGCCGGCGGGCGCGCGCACCACCGCGTTGCGGCCGGCGAGCAGCGCGGGGATGGCGCGCCGTTGGACCGACAGCGTCGCGCGGAGGCCCATGCGGTGGAGCGCTTGCAGGAGCTCCGGTCGCAGGTTGAATTCGAGGAAGGAGTTGCGCGGGACGAGCGTCGAGCGGCGACTGCTGAGAGTCGAAGAGGAGGCGATCGGAACACTCGGAGCAGCGACTGGAGCGATCGGGAGCGCCGGCTGGGACTCTTCGCCGGACGGAGCGGTGGGCGGAAGCGGGGGCTCACCCGCTTCCTTCGTTTCCAGCGGCAGCTGCTCGTCCTCCTTCTGTTCCCTCCTGTTCCTGCTCGTTCGGCGGTGGCGGCTCGTCGGTCGTCGCTTCGAAGCGCTCGGGACCGGGCGACTTCTCGCTGTCGACGGGGACTTCAGCTTCTTCGAGGGGACCCGGCAGCCGATCGGTATTCTTCTCGTCCTTCGCGCCGCTCCGTTTCGCCGCCTTCTTCGGCTTCTTCACCGGGCGCTCGCCGCTCGCCGAGTTGCCGGCGTTCTTCGATTGAGCGGCGCGAGCTTCGGGCAAGCGCTCCACGACGTCGAGCAGCGCGCGGTGGGCGGCGGCGGAGAAGGCGGCGCCGAGGCGCGTGCCCGCGACGGGCGGCAGCGTCACGTGCAGCCGGTCGTGGCGCAGCGGGCAGTCGCCGTTGAAGAACTCGTCGATCGCGCGCACAACGGCCGCATCGCCCGAATTGCTCGTCGCCAGCACTTGGACGCCGACGTGCAGCGAGCGCAGGACTTCGCGCGGATCCTCGCGGTAAGCGGCGCCCAGCATTTTGTGCACTTGCGCGAACACGACCACCTTCAGATCGATCGGGCCTGAAAGCAGCGGCAGATGAGTAGACGGACGGTAATCCGAAAAAGGCGTGTGTTTGGGAGGAGCTGATGATCGCAAAGAAGCCGTGCCCCGCACACCCAAGATGATGGCTTTTCAACTCACAAGTCAGGAGAAAATAGACGCCAAGACTTCGACGCACTCCACACCCGTCCCTTCTGTGCTCCCCGCGGAATTGAACTCCAGCGCTCACTCGAAGAACTCACAAATTAATCCGCAGTCGATCAGGTGCCGAATCTGCCGCGGCTTTCCGATCACGATGGCGGGCGGCGGCATGTCGGCGGTGATCTTCGGGTGCTCCTCGCAGACGTAGATCGAAGGCGTGGCTGCCGAGCTCAGCGTCTTCAGCAGCGAGTGGAACTGAAAGCGGTCGAGTAAGAAGAGTGTTGGAGCTCGGAGTGAGTGGAAGTGCGGGATGTTCGTGCAAACAATGGACAGGCGAATAATCGAAAACCTTTCGCACAACAGCAAGAACCACTCGTCTCATTCCCTTCTGCTTCTTCCTGCGCTCACCTTCTGCGTTCGCTCGACGGACGGGACGAGGACGAGGGCGTGGACGGCCGAAGCGCGGTCGACGGCCTTCAGAGCGACGACGGCCGCCACCGTGCTCTTGCCGGTCTCCGGTGGGCCGTAGAGCAGCAGGTTGTGTTGCTGCTTGAGGCACGCGTACAAGCACGCCTTCTGCTGGGGCGTCAGCACGAGGCCCCTCTTGCCCTGGCCGTTCTTCACGGGCACGGTGAGCGGCTGCTCGACGGACGGGTCGGGGTGCAGTTCGGGCGCTTCCGTCCGCACCCGCAGCAGCTCGAAAAGGCGTCGCGCGCTCGCTTCCCCGGCCCTGAAGCCACGAGAAACAATTGAAAGAAAGCGACGTCTTCCACTCACATCCGATCGAATCGAAGAGCATTCACGTGCACCTTCGTCTTCAGCTTGCCGCTCACCAGCGAGTGCGTGACCACTTGGAGGCCCTCTTTGGTGACGGAGAGGAGGACGGGGCTCGGCTCTCCGTTCACCGTGCGGGGCGGCATGAAGTCGCGGGCGATTCGCAGAACGTCGGGCGTCATTTGGGCGGCGGTGATCACGAGCTGAACGCGCGGCGGCTTGGCGCGGAGGATCGCGAAGATTTTCGGCCGGTCGGCGGCGAGCAGCTCGTCCACGCGATACACGACGACCATCCGCAGGGCGTCGCTCTCTGCAATTCAAGGGAGGAGTGAGTGGAAGAGAGAGGACGAACCCATGACCCGCTCGGCAATGGTCGTCCGACAGCTCGGCGTGGGCGAGTGGACGAGCACCTGCTGGTGGCCGTGCGGGTGGTCGCACTCGTCGTCCGTCGCGCACGCGCAGCCGCCGACCTGCACGCCGTTCGGCTCGCAGATGGACGCCAAGTGGTCCTCGATCTGCAACGGGGTTGTTAGGAGAGAGCGATGGACCGCAGAGAGCGTTCAAACCCTCACGCTCATCCCCACCCGCCCGCTCACCTCGACGTCCTTGCGGGGCTTCGGCTTGAGGACGAGCACTTGCACGCCGGACACAAGCCGGTCGACCCGCTGGTTGACGAGCAGCGAGACGACGAGCGACGTGCCGCGGCCGGGCGGCGAGATCCCGACGACGTCCTTCCCGTCGATGGCGGGCAGCAGCAGGCGCTCCTGCAGCGAGTGTGGCGTCGCCATTTCGTAGCGCTTGCCCATGAGGATGCCGACCGTCGCCTCGGACATGCGGGTGTGGAGCATCGACCCCGAGCGGTGACCCCAGTTGGAGACCAGCGAGAAGTCGGCGTCTTCTTGTTGCGGAGTCAAGGTTGAGGGAGCGGGACTGGAAGCAGGCAGTTGGATGAGAGCAACGGAATGCCCACTCACCCCGTCTCATCGCTCTTCTCCTCCCTCTCCTTTCCGACCTTCCCGCACGAGGCGATCGCGTAGCCGCCGGCCGAGTTCTTCGCGACGATTCGACGTGGCGGGGGCATCGATCCCAGTCCTAAACGGCAGTTCGAATCAGAGCGATGACAAAAGAGCGGAGGAAGCGGGAAACGCGAGGGAAGAGCGCAAAATAGCGCAAGCTCCCGTCCGTCCCGCCGGACGATCGAGCGGTCAGCGGCGGTTTCGCGCCAAAGCGGGCGGCGGGCGGGACCGAGGGACGATTTCCTCATCGAACGACGATCAGCCGGGGGAAGAGCAGCAGAAAACAAAGATCAGTGCAAGTTCATCGAGAGTGTCGCCGCAAATGTTTTGATGAAGACAAGGGAGAGGGATTCGCAGACTTCCGTTACGAAAGAACGAACGTGAAGCGGAAAAGACGGTATGCGCGGGCAAAGCCAAGAAATTCGACCGGCACTGCTCCAAACCCCAACGCGAAACGAGCAGAAACGATGAGAATTCGAGCAAAAATAACGCCGGCTCGACGGCGGAGCGGCGGCCGCCGCAGCGGAGTGCGGACGGCGGCGGGCATCGATTTCTTCGTTCCGAATCGAGTGCTCTTTTGCACGTCTTCGTAGTCGATCGTAAACGAGTTCTCGTACGGGAGTAGAGATTCTTGTCCTCTTTTCAAATACGGCTCGTTGTTCGGCTATCTTTGCAGCTCCCGACTGCTTCTTACAATTAGGTAGCCGCCCACTGGTGCTCTTTTCGATGGGTTCTTTTGGACGTCCTCTCGCTTCATCAAATGTTCGGACAACCCACTACCGATCACAGCGATTACGCGAAAAACTCGAGGAGAGCAGCGGCTGTCGGCGGTGAGTCGTCTGTTCGATTCGTAACGGGGCTCGAACCACTCGACGAGTTCGACAAGCCACCGATCGGCGAACGGGTGCCCGCTTCTTCAAGAGACGGCCCGTCCACCCGGCGTGCAGTTTGAGGCTCTGGACAGAAGAAGCGAGTCGACCGCCTTGTTCACACGAGCTCACACTCGCGAACAATACAGGCGGTTGGAGGAGAAGGTAGACGCCGCTTTACAGACCCGGGTGCCGCGTGTTCAACAGTTTCTGTCATGAGTTCCACTCGTTAGAAAAGCCGAGTTCGATCGTTAGCAGCCAAGCTGCCGAACAACACTCGCTTTCAGCCGCGCGACGTCCACTCGAAGATCTTCAAGCTCTGCGGACAAACGAGTGGTGAGCGAATGAATGCATTTGCGTGAAGTCGGTGTCGGGCGAGTAATTGTTGGAAGGCTTCGACGGAACGCATGCCGGAGTGCTCCAAGACACGCAACTTGCTTCGAGTCGTGGCCCAAGCCCAGAGATCCCTTCCGTCCCTTCCAACGATTCCAACGCCCGCCCAGCCGCCCGAAAGCAGCAAAGATCGCGGGATCGTCGCCTAATTCTCGCCGAGCGGACGGTCGTTGAGTGACGGGAACTCGACTGTTTCCTCTCGCGTGGTCGATCGAGCGGAAGTGTGCTGAACACGCCGGCGTCCGCAGAAAGCGACAGTGCCGCGAACGACGGGAATCTGTGGGCCGTCGGACGAGGAGCAGCGATCGTTCGTCCAATCAACAACGGGGATTCAGACGTCACACCAAATGTTACTCCGCTTTGTGCAGAGTCGTGGATCGTCAACTGCAGATTGCTATCGCCATCCGGCAGTCCTGTTTCAAAGCGGACAAACCGTTCTTCTTTCCACGCACAGAAGTGATTCGGTTCTCGTTCGGCACTCATTTATTCGAACAAAAGCGACAAAACGCATTGACAACAACAAAATAGAACAAAAATCTGCGCACAACGAGCGGATTACTCGAGCCGACGGACGGGGATCGGCTTCATTCCCTCGAAGTGGATGGGCGCCCACTTCTCTAACTGGGCTTTCAGCGGCGCTTTCCCGATCTGCTTGTGGAAACTCCCCTCTCCGTCGACTCCTTCGCGGCTCTTCCGAAAAGCGAACAGGCTAAGCAGCTTGAGCGAGTCCAGACTGCTGCAAGCATAAGAAAAAGTGGGTGTAAACAGAAGCGTGGGCTTACCGGAACATGACGCGCTCAATCTTCAAGCGAGTGATGCGACGTCCGTTCTGACGCTTATCCGACCGGTCGATGACCACGAGTCCGTTCTCGTGACCGTCCACTGGGTTGAGAACAGGGTAAAGACATGCATGAAGCGGCGGGCAGAACGGAACGGCTTCCCATTTCCGGGCTTCAAAATCGCAACTGAAGAACTTGCAGTCCAGCTCGCCCCTCCGTGGAAGCTCTCTCGTAAACACGGAGTGTGCGCCTGCCAACATCCATGCCAAGTACTAAAAAGGTGCGCAAAGTTCGAGTAAATGAGAAAAAAGAAACGCGCTTTTTCGGATTCCACGCCGCCAAACTTCTCTTTGGTCCACTTCTGCTCGTTCAGCGAGTAGACGTGCAGCTCATCCGGAGTTCCGCTCTTGATCGTGTACAGCTGCGTTCCGTCGTTGCTCATTCGCAAGTGAAATTGGCCGCTTTCCGGATGGTCGATCGTATGTTGGACGGTGGCGCGAGGCTCGTTAAGGTCCACACGAAGGCAGACGAAATGTGTTGAATAGCCGATCACCGCTCGTTTGAAGTCAACCTTCTCGCCGGTGATCTCGGTCAGAACAAAAGTTCTCTGCCGACCGGGGCTCGAATGCAGGAGAGTTTGCTCGTAGACTCCGGTCTCACGGTCGGCAGGAAGGCGAATCAAATGCAATTCCCTTGTGATGCCATCTTCGTAGGCCTTGGACGCCGGGACGAGAATTGTGTTCGAGTTAACGACCGCAAAGCCTAAAACGTAAGTCTCCGGAACCCATTTCGCCGGAGCTTTCCACAACCTGAACACAACAAATACGATTGACAGATGAGGAAAGCAGTTACTTGTAGCTGTTGCGCCAAAAGTCCACAACGAGCAAGTCCGTCTGCTCCGTAAATGCGTACATATACCGACAATCCGCCGAGAACGAGAAACCAATCACGAGCTAAAAGCACAATACGTGGGTAGAAAAGGGCGGACAGAAAACAAACCCCGTAACTCTCGTAGACGAAGGCGTTCTTGCTCTCCACTCGTTCGTGACCCGACAGCGCCACATCTTTCGTTTGCTTCGCCTTCTTCGCTTGCACACAAACGGGGTGGAGGGAAAGGCGGCTGAGCGCTTCCTTCCAGCAGCGTTCGCATCCGCACAGCTGAGCGTGGGAGAGCTGAACGATGGGCGATTGGTCCGCCGAAACGTCCCTTTCGGCCGTCCGCTTTCGGCCCGCGGACAGGCGCGCTGCTTCGGCCATTGTCGTCCAACAAGCAGCCACCCCGGCACACAAACGAAGAGCAGGAACGGGCGGTGGGAAGGGAAAGATGGTGGTCGGGCAGCACCGCTGGCTGCTTTTATTCACTCCTCCTGAACCCACGCCACACACCGCCCGCAATCAGCGGAGGTCGTGGGAGTCGTGCGTTGTGCGGTGGGAAGATGTGGATTGCGCGGCATGGGAAGAGTAGCTGGTTCATTCCTTGTTCTGCTCGCAAAGAGCGGAGATCAAAGGCCATCTCCTACGAGCTGTTTAATGCTTTGTTCGATGGTTTGTTGAGCACTCGCAGAGCGGAAGGATATGCGCTCCAGGAAGGGTCAATGTGCTCATTGAATTGTGGATGAACGAGCAGTCCGTGCCACCGACTGCGGAATTGGATGAAACGAAGAGGATTAACTTGCCTTTGATTTCGTGCAACGACTGCAACCCGAACTTCTGCTGTCCTGTGGTGCCGTCTTCTGCACTCTTGAAAGTCCTAAGAGAACGTTTCCTTCCACCCTCTCATCTGCGGTCGAAAGCAAACGGCTGCTTGCAACGAGTTTATTTCCACTCCAATCTTCCTGCCGCTCAATCAACCGAGCGGCCTATCCGAGGCGCGGCAGCTGGTAGTCGTAGAGAAGGCACGCCCGCTTGTAGAGGGCGACCGGGAACGTGAACCTCGGGGTGGATTCTCCGTTGTCGTTTCTGAAACGCGCCTTGCAGCCGTTCGTTTGCTCTTCGGTGCGGTCCAGCGCGGAACTTGCGGCCGCCGATGCTCAGCACGAACTCCAGCTGCAAGTCGCACGGCTGTCCCGCGTGCAAGAGGGGTCACAGTTTGCGGAAGATGGCGTGCGGGAGGACGAAGTCGAGGGCGTCGAGTTGGAAGAAGATTTGCCCCGGCTGGTCGAACGTGTACGCGTCGAAGGAGACTCTGAACACTCGGCGGTCACTCCAATCGACCTCTTGCTCACTCGTCAACGGCAACCCTCCACTCGTTCCATTGCGAGTCGATGGGCGGCTTCTCGGGGAGCGCGATCCAGTCGTCGGCGCCCCGCTCGGGCTGCCGGCCGTCCAACGTCAAGACGCCCGTCTCGTTCAGGGCGTCGTGGGTCAGCCAGTCGGTGCTAAACGAGCGCCGACTGAATGGCGGGCACGGCCGGTTCACTTGTCAAAGGAGAACAGGAGGATCCTCTCGTGCAACTCCGCGAGGATCGTCTCGAAGAAGAGGAACGAGTCGTCCGACCGCTCGACGCCCACTTCGCCGACCGTCTGCACGAACTGCGGGCATTTCTGGGTGACCATTGTGAAGGGCAGCGCTGAACGAACGGAGGAGTGGGCGGCCGGCGGCGAAACGAACCACGAACTCGTCGTTGCCCGTCTACCCAACGGTTTGATGGGCGGTGAAAGAGGCACCAAAGACACGCACATAGACTCTTGTTTGATCCGTTAAATGTCGGCCACTTCCGTCGGGTCGAAGACCACCGTGTGCTCGTTGGCGCTCACAAGGCGGCATCGTTCGTGATCTTGACCGCCGCTTCCTGGGTTGAAAGCGAAAGAAATCGGGTGCAATTGAAGTGCATGGAGAGATGTACGCGGATTTCCGATGGTCACGTCGAAGACGAGCAGAAATTTGTCCGTCAAGTAGAAGGGGACGCGGAGGACGCCTCGGCTTGCAGGAGAACCGCGTGGACACACAAGAGAAGCAGCCATCACTTCGTGTTCCACTTGACACGAGTTCTCTTCTTTTATCCGTCGAAAGACGAAGGGGCGTCAGCGTTCAACCGCGAACCGGTGGGATAGAGACGAACGGTCGACCATAGCCCGAGACACTCCCTTCAGTCGTGATCCAAAATCCGTTCGTTTTGATGATTAGATAGTTTCAAACTTTCTGTCTCCGGAATTGGCATGCGAGTCAACATGGCAGAGGTCGTCCGCATCCATTGAAATCTGCTCCCACTGCGTGATGTCAAAAGTCTTGGTCAGATTCATCGGATGAGAACCACGAGAATGTTGTCGGGTGATTTCGTTTTCAGTGCGTCTTCTGCTTCGTTCTTGTTTGTCCAACCAACCGACGATGCGGCAGCAAAAAGAGAACAGATCGCCTTCATTTGTCGCGTGATCTCCGCTCTCGTTGTTCTCTCGCCCACGATCGGCGACGCTCGAACAGTAGAAGAGGCTTCCGGTCGACACAAGGGAACTCGAAACGGAGGCATCAAACCGGGAACGAGGTCGCTTGTCGCAAGTGAAGCATGAAAGGAGGGTCCACTCACTGCGACCACAATGAGACAAACGGATAAAAGCCAGTGCTTGGTCGTGCAATCGATTAGCAGTGGGAATGGAGTTCGCTTACCAGTTTGCCCTCTTGCTTCTCGTCCTTTCGGTCGTGCAAACGGAGGCCGGCCGGCGGGGTCAACGGAAAGCGAGACGCGGCCACCACCCAACCGATCAACGGAAGCCGTCAAGTGATGCCCAGCCCCACAAAGCCGTCCAGCGAGTTCCGTTTGTGCGACAGACCGAAGGGGAGAAGCGCTGGACGGGATTTGGGGACGTCTCATCTGTTGCAGAGAGCCCGCAAGTGGTCGAAATGCACATCGGAACGCCGCGTAGGGGCAATCCTTCCGCTCTTTCCTCGTTCCAGCGCAGAAATTGAAGCTGGCCGTCGTCTACGCGTTCAGCGAAGACCGCAACCGGGACCCCATTTTGCTCGACGAGCATCGTGCGGGCGTTTGCCGCGACGACGTGCTGCCGACTGGTGCCTACGATCCAGCGTAACGCCCCCGCTTCTTAACGGACCGCTCGCTTGTCCCCAGAGCGTTAAATTCGGTGGAGACGATGGTCGGAGAAGACGGTCGTCACAATGGAAATCGACGGGATCTGTTTGCCGTTAGTCGTTGCAGTTGGGCAGGACGCCGCCCGAATGCAGCCGGCGGAGTTCTTTTTCGGCGACTTCCTCGGCACGTGGCTCCCGTGCACGGCGGACATTGCGGGCTTCCTGCCCGTTCCGCGCGCAGTTTGGTTCTCCCCTCCAGCCGGAAAGCCCGCTCCGATTCTCACCGCGTAGGCCCCATCGAGAGCTCTCCTCTCCACGTCCCCTTCAGGAAGCCGACGATCGAGGGCGCCCACCAAACGGGCGAACTCGAGATCGGCGGCGTGGACGAGCGGCGGTGCGGGCGGCAACAACACTTCAACGCCGTGCCGGTGCCACGCGTTTCACGGCTTTAAAGTGAGTGGAGGAACGGGCGCTTCCAATCGCGTCTTTTTCTTAAGCGTTTCCCTTTCCTCTACGAAAGCCAGTAGTGGCAAGAAGGTGCCGTTTTGGCTGGACCTCTCCTCCATTGGGCTGTGGTTTTGGGAGGGATCGCGCGCGGACGTCTCCGACGACGAGCGGCTCTACGCGCCGTGCGGGAGCAAGTGGACGTTCCGATTCGACGTGGACCACCGTTCGCTGGAGTTCCCGCTGACCGTCGATCGAGCTCCACACCGTTGAATGCAGTCCAGCCATCCACGGAGTTGCCGCAACGACCGTGGACAGTGCGCGCTGCGAGTGGCCCGGGATTCGCACAGGATCGGCGTCGACGTGCTGGCCACCCACTGCGTCCACTTCCAGTTCGACGAGCGCTCGCTGCCGTCCGATCCGCGCCACGGACTGGCCTTTTCGAAACGAAGCTGAGCCGAAGTCGGGGCAGAAATAAACGAATGTTGCAGCAATCCCGAGCCGGTTTGTTGCCCGACTGGCTGGCCGGCGATGAGGACGACCGCGACTTGTCGTCTCTTTTCAACTCTTTTACTGATGCCGGTGGATGCCACAGAACCCGCCTCCAACAGCAGTTTGTTGGATTGTGCAGCGGGAATAGAGGGCACTTCGCCTCAAGCGACTCACTCACAGCACGATCCCGACGAGAGACGCCAGCCACCTGTCGACTACGAAAGGCGTCGCGTTGACTCGGACCAAAGAGAAGGGACGTGGAAAGAGGACGGCGAACAGACGGCTCGAAGTAACACGACACTCATTGACCACATCATTTCAATTCGGATGGTCCCCGACGAGTTGTTGTTGTGACTCACACGCGAAACTTTCTTCTAAAGAACGACCACGCCGTTCATTCGCGTTTATTCACTCCAAACAAAAAGAAACATTGCAGTCAGGACAACGTAACCTGGACGAACTCGTCGACGACGTCCGGATCGACGGCGATAAACTCACGGCTCAACCGGCTTCTCTTCGTGATCTCCCGCCCGTTTTCCTTTGCGACCTCCAGCACGCCCGCTTTCAATTCGCTGAGGTGATCGTGGGCGAAAGCGAGGACGAGATCGTCGATGGCGCTTTTCACGCACAAGCTGGCGAGAGTCAATTGGACGCACTCCTCCAGAAAGCTGCGGGGTTGGTGAAAAAGGACGCACCTTGAAGACCTCCTTTTTGACGTGCCCTTTGAGTCCGCAAAGCGCTGGTCTCCGAACATCCGACCGCTCTTGTCGACCGCTCGTCGGGTCGAGCAGTTCGAGCTTGCAGCAGAGGAACACGCGTGCATCTTCTTTCAAGAGGTACGACAGGAAGTTGGTCCTCCCACGCGTCCCAGCCGTCCTGTGGGTCCGGGCGGAAGTCCGCCGTCTTCTCTGGAATGCACTCGATCGATTGAGGTTGTACGGCGAGATAAAACCGACCGACGCGCTTCGGAGTCTCCGTAGGACCGGAATGCTCGTTCCTTCACGGAGGATTCTCATCAAGCGGCTCAATCCACAGCTTGAAACGGAGACGAACGGACGAGTGCTGGCGGAGCTCCCAGGAAGACGAGCAGACGCTCAAGCTGACCTCCGCCCACTCATGGTCGGGATTGTCTTGGAACTCCGCGAGAGTTCAAATCAGCAGAAGCGATTTGTTGCTCGACAGTCACTTCTTTATTCGAAGAGAACTGAGTAGAGAACTCGATTAGCGATGCAACAGACAGAACAAGTGCGGAGAACAACCGAACGAGTGGACGCTCACTGGAGCTGGCGGACGGGGATCGGCAGCATTCCGTCGTAGGCGCTGGGCAGGAACTTGAACTGCGGGGCCTTGCCCGTCACCAAACGGACGACCTCCTCCACCTGCACGCCCTCGTGGAGCTTCCGGGCGGCGACCAGGGCGAGTTCTTGAAGCGAGTCGGGATTCCTAAAAGTGTAAGAATGTGCAGGTAAGGGTGCGGAATGAACGAAACGGAACATGATGCGTTGGATCCTGGAGCGCCTTCTCCACTGGTCGATGAGGACGACCCCGTCCTCCTTTTCATCCGTTGGGTTGATGATCGGATGGACATCGCCGCCGCACGGTACCTCGGTCATTAGTTGCTCCCACTTCCGTTGCTTGAGATCGAAGCGGAAGAGCGGCGAGTTCGTGGGCGGCACCTCGCCGTTGGGGACAAACTCCCGGCCGTAGAACGTGTGCGTGGAAAGAAAAGGCCAACAAACCTGGAATTCGAGCCGAGGAAGTGAATGAAAGCCGAAGGGATGACTCACTTGAGCAGAGGGTCCTCCTTTCCCCAACGCCACTTTCGTCCACTGCTTCTGATTCACCGAGTACACGTGAAGCTCCTTCGGAAGCTTTTCCTCCATCGCGTACAGCTGCCGTTCGTTGGCGCTCCACGCGAGGCAACCCGAGAACCCGCCCGGGGACTGGGTCGTTTGTTTCACCTCCACTGCGGCTTCGGTGACGTTCAGCCGCACAAACGTGATCGTGTCCGACCATGCGTGGAGCAGGTTTCGGACATCCCGTTCGCCAACGTCCGAGAGAAGCGCGACGTTGGTTCTGTAGTCGAAGTGATGCAGAAGACGGGGCTCGTACTCGTCAGTGTTGCGGCCGAATCGGATCAAGTAGAACTCATTGTCCGTTCGGCCCGGAGGCACCGTCAAAACGGAGAGCGTGTTGGCGTCCACGACGGCGACGTCCTCGGTCCAGCCAGGGTCACACCATTGCGCAGACGGTTTCAAGAGCCTAAAAACGACGAGAACAATCAAATAAATATAAGGAAAACGCACTTGTATGTGTTTCGTCGCAGGTCCACGATCAGCAGCTCCGCCTGGTCGTTGAAGTCGTACATGTAGCGTCCGTCTGGCGAACAGCAAGAAACGCGCAAAAACTGAAAAGACGGACAATTGAATCAAACAAAACAGCAGAAGAAAACAAACTCCTTGCGTCTCGTAGATGAACGCATTGTTGGTCGTGTGGTTGGGGCATCGAAGCATGCGATCCTTCTTCTTCCAACATTCGCCGCATCCGCAGACCTGCGCGGACGGGAACTGGGCGATAAGCGGCCGTTCGGTCATGATCCGCCCTGAATGGAAGACGAATTAGAGGAAGAGAAGAATGCGCGAGTAATTTGACGGAAATTCGACAGAAAAATCATCAAAAATCCGCGGAATTCGTCGAAAACAACGCCCAAAGGAAGCGAGCGGCAGCGGAAAGCGGCAGCGAGCGGCCGGCGTTCGTTCGGGCGTCGAGTGTTCCCCTCAGACGTGTCATCACTTCGCCTCTCTTGGCCGCTCCGCTGTCTGTTCGCAGCATAAAGTGGACAAACGTTCGGGAACCGGCGACTTCTTCCAACCGGGCGACAGAAGAGGGTTCATCCCGGAAGGTCACAACGGGACGGTCTTCTCCTCGACGAAGCGCGGCTTGTGTTTGCGGTTTCGCTTGGCGCGCAAGCCGCGTTAGGCGACGCTCATTTGCAGCTGCTCAACGGAGACGCGCATGTCGGCGGCCATCTCCGGACAGGCGCCCGTGTTCACGTCTTTCGAGCTTCTGCGCTTGTAGCCGAGCGCCCACGAACAGCGCATAGCCGTGCAGCGGGGCCTGCACGAGGGCAATTGATGGGAGGAAGCACTGAACGTAGAGCTTAACTGATGGCCCCGAACGACGAGATTGACGCCGCCCGCTGCCCTTGAGAGGCTCGCGCAGGAAGTTCGGCCGGAAGCCGCCATCGGCGGGCGCCGAGTGTCCGGCAGACCACACGAGGTCGCACTCCAGCGAGCCCAGCGCAAAGTCAATGGTGGGGCGGCCACCCACCAAAACGACGAGCGGCAGGTGCACGAGCCGCCTCGTCGTAGAAGGAATGAACGCTGTTGATCGACTCCTCGTGATTCACCCGCAAGACGTGCACGCGCTCGGCGAACTGCAGCTTCGGGAGGGCGAGATCCACGCCGCGCGTCCCGCCGATCCCCGAAGTCGCCGGGGAAGACGGGCCTTCAGCGATGGAGGGCGCCGAAGACGACGCACGACACGGGCACTTCGAGCAGCGAGCTTTCGGCCGCGAACACGCCGGCGGCCCGTTCCAACACGTCCGCGAGCTCCTCGTAGTCGAAGGCAAACTGCCGCCGTCCGTTGCGCACGAGCCGGACGAGCCGCGGGTGCAGCGGATGGAGGATCTCGACCGGCTCATCTGCAAGCGGCCGAGCGGGCGCGGCCTCTGTTCTTTCCGCTCAGAGTGATCTCGTTCGCCACTCCGAACATGACAACGCGCTAAATGGCCGCCGCCCGCCCCTTTCGAGGGACCAGTCAGGAAGGGGATAAGCAGCAAGTGGACGGGCCCTCACTCGAGCAACACGCGCTGCTCCTCGGCGCTGAGGGCGGCGGGAACGATCGTGTGCGTCCGGTCGGATAACAAGAGACAGCGTATTTATTTCTTAGCAACAGTTGAACATCCGGAAATCAAAACAGGACGATGTGCAGAGTTCAGGGCAGCAGCAGTCCGATGAACTCGTGGGCGAAAACGGCGTTCTCTTGGACAAACTCCGCGCTGAATTCGGGCAGCTCGTAGATCGCGCGGGCGTGTTGTTTGGCGAACTTCATCACTTCGCCCTTGAACTCCTCGAAGTGGTCGCGCGAGTGGGCGAGCTTTAGGTCGTCCAGAGCGGTCTCCACCGAAAGCGAGTCGAGAATGCCCGTGATGCACAGCTTCTAAAATGCGGGAAGATGTGCAGAAGAGTACAGAGTAGAGGATTACCTACCTGGAGCGACGGCAGTTGGTAGAAGTCGGCGGCGGGCAGGAGGTCGCGAGCAGACGTCTGCAGGTCGTCAACCTCGCCCGTGTACAGAAATTTCAGGACGGTCTTCGTGATCTCCGGGCCGAACCCCTTCTCCTTGGCGACTCCCGTCCGTTTGACCTCCTCGTCGTGCGTGAACAGAGCCTTGAAGTAGGGCGATTGCGACGCCAAGATGACCTTGTGGACCTAAAAGAGTAGCGGAATAGGATGGAAGAAGGGGCGGTGATCACCTTGAAGACCTGATTGTCGACGTGCACTTCGGCGTCCGCGAATTGCTCGTCTCCGAACATGGCGCCGTGATTCATCAACAGTTGGTGCTTCGAATCTCCGGCCTTCAGCTGACCGCTGGTCACTTCGATCGGCTCCAGACATTCGATCTCGCAGCAGAGGACCAAAATAGACAGCATGCGGAACTCGCGTTGACGAGTGGACATCCACGACTCGTCGATCCCTTCGCTCTACCCGACCGAGAATTCCATTTCTTTTCCTGCAATCAACCCGTCTTCGACATCATCGAATCGATTCAACGTACGGAACTCGGAGCCTTTGCCGCCCATCGCGTTTTCCAACCACAACTTGAAGCGAACGCGGAGTGTGGAGCGGCCGTCCAGTCGGGTGCACACGAGGCTGCGGCGACTGTCGAGTCCGGAAAGACTGTGGAACGGCTCGAAGGCGAGCTGGAACTCCGCGTCGACGAGTCCCTCGAGCGGGAACGAGGGCCCCGTCCACTTCTCTCCCACTTCTGCGACGTACGAGCGACTCCAGAAGTCGTCCATCCGCCACCGCTGGACGGTGATCGGGCGGACGGCCATCGAAGCTGCCTGAAAGGGAAGTGAGAATTAGCGCATGGGAGCAAGAACGAGCAAAAGAAGCGCGCAAAAAGAGGAAAGAAACGAAGGAAAACGCGACCAAAACGAACGCCGCAAAGGCGGAAAGACGCCGTGGCGGCGGAGTACCGAGAAGCGGCAGCGCGGCGTGTTTCTCACCCCCGATCGCTTGCGTCTTTCGCCAGCCGACCGACCGCCTGCCCGTCTGCATGCTCGTCTGTCCGCTCTCTCACCTCGCCGTGCACACTCGCCGAACGGGCAGAAAAGCGGGCGGCGGCGGTCGGCCCGCGAACCGAAAGCGGAACATCCGCGCGCACTTGCGAAACGAACCGTCCGAGCAAGTTCTCATGCAACACTGATGGACGGCACGAGATAAACGGCAGAAACAAGGTCAGCGAATCGATCAAGGAACAACCAATGAATTGGTTTGGGTGCGTGCGGAAGCCTTCGCGTTCTGATCGAAAGAAGGCCGCAAATTTCCGCAAACACGTGGGTGATGAGAGCGCGAACGAACTCCCTCGCTTCCCCCTCGATCCGACCGTCGAGTTCGCCGGTCGACCGAAGGGCGGCGGGCGGCAGCCGAGAGAGCGGACGAGTGGAGAAAGCCGCCCGGCCGCCTCGCGTTCGCTGCCGCCCGCCCGCCTCTTTCGCGCCCGATCGGCAGGCGGACGGATGAAACGGCCGATTTCTGCCGCCACTCGGGAGCTGCAGTTAGTGATTTGGGCTGTCGTAAGCGAGGTGAACAATCGCCGATTTCCCTCCACCGCCTCATTGTGATCGAAC
Source organism: Aphelenchoides fujianensis (assembly GCA_024699865.1). Classification (NCBI taxonomy): domain Eukaryota; kingdom Metazoa; phylum Nematoda; class Chromadorea; order Rhabditida; family Aphelenchoididae; genus Aphelenchoides; species Aphelenchoides fujianensis. The sequence continues at coordinate 205,752 of JAMPIO010000046.1, read as the reverse complement.
GTCCACTTCGACGATGACATTGGGTGACCGATCGGTCTTTCAATCGATCCCAGCAGCCGTTTATTCCACAGATCGATTGAATGAAAGAATGAACATGCGACGTTCAGGCCCACTTCAAGATGGCCAGCGAGACGTGCGGGTGCTGGCGACCGAACGCCCTCCACTCGCGGAGCTTCGCGATCGCCCGCCGGTGGTCGACGGCGAACTGGAGGACCGCTTTGGGGAACTCCTCCAATTGCTCAAGTTCGAACGCCAACTCCAAGTGCTCGAGGGCGCGGTCGACCGAGAGGTGGCCGAGGATCGACTCGGTGCACGCGTCCTACAGAAGGCAGGTCCGTGGGAAACCTCCTCAGCCACTCCAGCTCGTAGTGGTCGGCGAGCGGCAACAGGCGGGCGACCCACGCGTCCAACTCGTCCACCTTGCCGCCGAACACAAAACGGAACATTCGGTCGACCGCGCCCGCTTCGAAGCGCTCGATCGTCTGGTTGGATGAGAGAAGGGCCGTGAAGACGGGCGAGGCGCCGCGCAGGAGCCAGCGGTGCACCTGCAGAAAGCGGGGAAGTGAGGAGAGCGGCGAGGACTCACGTGGAAGGTGCGGTGGCCGACCTGAAGCGTGAAGTTGGCGGTCGCCGGGTGATCGGACGAGCGGGCCTCTTGCAGCAAGCGGAGGTGGCAGCCGAGAGGTGGACGACCGGGCCAAGCAAGCGGAGTTCGCAGCAGACAACGAGTGGCCGCCGTCCACAAAAATGACTATATTTCAAAGGCAAAAAATGATTCCGTTGCGGGGAATCGAACCCCGGCCTTCCGGGTGAGAGCCGAAAATCATAACCACTAGACTACAACGGACACACTTCTCGGACTTGCGGGTCGCTTCTTCCTCTGCCCTTGTTCCTAAAGTGCTTGCCCGCCGATTGACAGCTGCCCGAAAGGAGCGGATGAGTTTGACCGCCGCTCGTTTAATAAGAAAGCGGTCATGAGACCACTGATGGCTCCTCCGCCTTGCAATCAAACCGCCGGGCCATTAGTGGTGAATGTTTTCCGTGTACCTGTTTCGCTGTGCTCGTGGACGAATGAAATGCCACGTGTTCTATTGGCTGTTTCGAAAGAGAAAACGAACTGTTCTTGCCGGGTGGCTTTCGCAAGAGCTCGACCTACTCGCCGCGCGAATGACTGCGGGGCAATCGCGCGGTTCGCGGTTCCTGCCAACTCGTCCGCTTTCTGCCGCTGTCCACCAGTCGGCTCACCCTTCCACTCGCTTCTGCCGCCATGTCCGCAGTTTCGCCGGTTTTGCATCCGCTCGGCTACGCGAAGAACGAGTTCACGTCGGTGGGCGACTTCAGCGAGAACCGCTTTTTCACCACCGGCCGCTCGATTCTTGCGTTCACGCAGGCGGACGGCGACGAGCGGATCGGAGTGCTGGACACGTTCTACGGCCTCGAATTGTAGGTTCTCCACTCAGACACACGAATTATTCGTTACAGCTTCCTGAACCGCGCGAAGAGAAGCGAGCAGATCGAGGGCGACGTGTTGGACTGCTTTTCGGTGGAGAACGCGAGCAGCCGTTCGGCTGCCCTTCTGCTCGCCACTCGCTCTTCCGAACGCGAACTCTCCGTCCAGGAAGTGGAAGTGACTTCGAGCTGAAGACGTTCGCCGCCCGCCGGCCCGTGGGGGTCGTCACGCCGCGAGTGGTGCTCGCATTTGAGGCATGCCGCAAGTGGATCCACCAGAGCGACGACCCGCACGTGTTCCTTGTGTCCGCCTACCAGCCCGACAGAATCCTCTTTTACCGCTCCACTGGCGGCGCTCAGGCCGTCGAAAAACTCCCCCTGTTGACCGTCGGAGAGTTCGGAGCGGCCGTCCGCAACGTCCACGTGCACAACGGACGCGTGTTCGCACTCATTCGGCTGTTGTATGGCCTCGAACTCGTGTTCTGCGTCCGAAGAGAGAACTCCGAGCTTTTTCGCATGGAAGACGTCGTGTACCGAGTGAAGCACTCGTTCAAGGATTTCCGAGTGAGTTCTTGCTTCCGGGTTCTTTCGTCGACCGCTCTCTAGCCACAAATCGTCGTCTGCAGCTTTGTGAGCGGCCACTTCCTGTACGTGCTGCTGAAGCTCGTGGACAAGCCGCACGACAGCCACGAGATGGTGCGGATTTCCCTCGAAGACGGCGACCAGACCGCGTGGCAAGCGGTTCAATGTGCGCCGCTAGTCTCATTCAAATGGGCCGCCTGCCCGAGCGTGTTCGTAGACGGGATCCTGTGTTTTCATCCCGTTTGCGAGTTGGAGGAACAGTCCACGAATTCCACTCCTTTCGGATCCCCATCGAGCAAGCTGTCTCGTGTTCTTCTCTGCTCATCCATTCGCTTCCAGCCGGCCCGAATCCCTCGGCTACTCCGCGTGGTTCCGAGTGCTCCGCTTCGAGGGCGTGGTGATCGACGTGCTACAGCGAGGCGCCTGCCGCCCTCTCGACCACCAACCTTTACCTCAACAAAATCACCTTCTTCAACCCGCATCGCATCTTCATCCGTCCGGACTTCGACGGGCAGCAATCCGCGCTCAAAAAAGACGAGTTTTGTTCCGATTTTCCTTCGCCGAAACGAAGGAAGAACCAAGACGCAAGATTCCCTTGAGAAGACTGGGACGGAACAAGAAAAAGGTGTGTAGTCTGTTCGTTCACTCATTTCTCTCGTCTTTGCAGAGGAGCTGGAACGCGCCATTCGAGAGTCGCTTGAAACGAGCGGTGAGCAGGCGGGACCGTCCGGCTTCCAACGAAACGATGCGATGAACGTGGACGGAGGGGAAAATGAAAGCGAAATGAAACCTTTGTTGTAGAATGCTTGAGTTGTTGTTCACGATCAATAAAGACGAACGTCTCGAAACAAATGGGCCTGCGGCTGTGCTCAACCAAGAGGACGGCGAGCGAATTAGTGCCGCCGGTGGTCAATGGAATCAGGTGAAATGGACGAGGAGACGGCAGTAATCGCCGAGGGAGGTGACCGCCGGTGGAAACGAGCGAACGGCAGTCGGCGGGCAGGTGGTGAATCTGGGAGTCCTCACTCAAGTAATGCGGCCGCCGGTTGTTTTAAGGGAGAATTCGCCGGCGATTGGGAATGGACGTCGATTTGTTGGTGCTTTCCTCTCCTTACGCACAACCGTGGTTGCCGTCGCCGCCCGCAGTGTCGATGGGCCAATGGCGCAAAGGAACACGACGTCTCAATGTAATCATGGTCGGGGACATCGTTCGTCGAAACAGGCAAGACGGTAAGCAATCTCGTTGGAAAGCCCTCGCCGCTCGCTTGCCGCATCGACTTGTTCCGCTCCTTCCCGACGCCATCCGCATTTGCATTTCTAATGCACTCCGCTCAAACTCCGCGCGTTCACGCAAATCCACGCGTACAAAAGGCGGGCCGAGTGGCCAGTCGGGCGCCTCGGCTCTCCGCTTTCCCCACCCACCCTCCCTCCGCCCACCGCTCGTCCGTCTGCTCGCCATGGGCCCGTTCCTTGGGTTTCCGAACAACAAGAAGGACCAGAAGGATCCCCAGAAGCTCCAGCGCCAGGCGTGGGGCGTGCTGCCGACCGCCCACGCGACCGCCGGCGACCTCTCCGCGGCCCACCAGCAGGCGAGTCGCCCCTCCGCTCCCCTCACCGCCCCCTTGCAGGCCGTCTCGCTGCTGAGCGCCCAGTGGACGGCCGTGGACGCGCCCGTGCCCGACCAGACGAATCGCTGAGGACACCCGTTCGATCCCCCTTTGTTCCTCCCTCTTCTGTCCTCTGCTGTCCGTGAATAAACACGGCAATCTTCGTTGACTGTCGACCTCTCGGCAAGAAGGCGGCGGGGGTGAGCGGAAGGAAGGAGGCTTCTCCGGAATCAACCCCGATCGTCGCCCAGCAGTGGGCCGAAAGCAGCCGGAGGCGCGCTAAACGAGCCGCACGCCTCCTCTCAAGATTTCAGCTACGACTCGCCGCAGGAAAAAGGCGGTTTTGAAGAAGAAGGCAAGCAGCATGAGTAAAAAGAAGGATGTGTGCGGTTGTTTCGACCTTTGAACACAGTTCGAATAAACTAAAAGTGAGGCCCTGGTCAGAATCGAACTGACGTTACAGGATTCAGAGTCCTATGTACTAACCACTATACTACAGGGCCGACGAGTCGAAGAGCGGGGAGGGCGACGAGGAAGCGACCGGGCGGCGGGCTGATTCAACGGCGGCAAGCGAGTCGTGGTCGGCGGACGGGATTCGTGAACTGTATCCAAACCGACAAAAGAAAAGCCAGCAATTTTATCGCTCAACAGTGGGTTATCGGCGAGCGAACGTATCACCGCACGCCCGCCGTCCGATAAGGAAGCGGCCGCTCTCGTGCAACCCTTGGCGACATCCCGCGGAAAGACCGCGATTTTATTCCCACCCCTTCAAGCATGAGAACAGAGCGATCACATACCGTCGACGAATCCCCGCTGCTTGAGAAAGACGCGACGGAATCTCTCAGATTTCAACAGCTGGAGGAGACGGTCGGTCGACCTTCACGCGAACTCCAACACCGCCCGCTTCTTCACGGCCGGCTGCGCCATCTTCGCGTACGACGAGACGAACGGCGGCGCGAAGTTCGCCGTGCTGGACACCTTCTACGGGGCCGAGTTGCGAGCCCTCCACACTAATGAACACTCTCCGCTTTGCAGAGTTCTGGAGGGCGCGGAAGACGAGAAGCTCAAGGGCCGCGTGCTGGACTGCCGGCAGGTGGCTGAAGACGCGAACATCCGCACCGCCTCCCTCGTGCTGCTCGTCAGCGATCCCGTGGCGGAGCTCCAACACTGCCACCAGCAAGTGGACGTCGACTTGGAGCAGCGCGCCTTCGTCCCTTCGGCCCCGGCTGCCGTTGGATCCACCCGACCGACGAGCCGCACGCGCCCTCCAACGCAAAACGGTGCACTTCTTCCGCTTCGACGGCGAGCTGCGGGCGGTCGCGCGGCTTCCGTTCTTCTGCGTCCCGGAGGCCGAGTGGACCGCCCACGACGTGCACGTGCACGACGGGCAGGTGTTCGTCGTCCAGCGCGCGGGCGATCGCCTCCGACTGGTCGCCTGCAACGAACGAGGCGGCTGGCCGACCTGCGGGGCGACTCGACGCACGCGTTCGACGTGAGTCGTGCGGATGGTTGCGCCGAATGACCGCCCTCCTTGCACTTCCGCCAGTTGATCTCCAGCTTCGTCGGCGGCGGCCGCCTGTTCGTCATGTCGAAGAGCGCGCGGAACAATGCGACCGCCAAGATCTTCCGCATCTCGGTGGGAGGAGGCCGGCTGTTCGGGCTTCGCCGCCTTTCCGTCGCCGCTGTGGCAGCCGTTTTGTGCCTCCACGCCGTTCAGCGACACCGCTCGAGCACGCCTAAGGTGGACGTCTTCTACTCTGTCCGCATCCCCGTCGAGTGCCCTCCGCTTTCAGGCAGCCCGGCCTCCACGTGATCCGGGTCGCTCAAACGGAAGGACCTCCTGCTCGAAGTGCTCCAACGAGGCCCCGCCCGCCCGTTCACGACCGGCGGCGTCTGCTTGAACAAGGCCTCGTTTGTGACTCTTGAGCAGCTCCTCATCGGCCGCGGCTTCGACGTCGAACGGTGGCTGGCGGAAGAAGAGGCCGTCCGAAACGAGCCCACGGACAGGTGCCTGAGCAACCCGAATGAGGAGGAAGAGGAGGACGGTGAGCTCTCAAAGCGATGGTCCGTTGATCTCTCGTGCGTTACAGAAGAGCTCCAACAGGCCATCCTCGCCTTCATCATTCAGATGAGCGCCAAAGAGGCCGCTGAGAATTTGGAACGAGCGGGGCCGTCCGGCTACCATTCGTAGGGCTCTTTCGATGGGCCATCCAAGGAGGGAGAAGAAACACGCTCCAACTGCCCTGTAATCGAATAAACCAACAAATCCTTTGAATCGCTAAAACTGTGTACTCGTATCGCCTTCTGCAACGAAACGCTTCTGTTCAATGCTTGGCCTACATACGTTCGTATCGGTTAGCGCACTTCTTCTCTGCTCGGGAACTCCCGCCTTGGTCGCGTCAAGCCGGTTACCTCTTTTGTATGAGCAGCCCTCATGCTGCGCGTTCGTTAAGAAATCGATTGCGTAATGAGAACGAACGCGTGCGCTCGACCACCCCCTTCATTCGAAAGACCCGAGCTTGCTGTCGGCCGCTGCCTTCTTTCGTCCCTCCGCTCTCACCACTCCTCCGCGTTTTGCCGCAATGGCCGACCGCTCGCTCGTTCTCCATCCCGTTTGCTACGCAAAGAATCAATTCACGATTGCCGGCGACTTCGAGCGGAATCTCTTCTTCACCGCCGGGCGCTCGATCTTCGGGTTCGAAAAGACGAACAGGCTGGAGAAGTTCGCCGTGCTGGACACCTTTTACGGGGCCGAATTGTAAGTTCTTTCTTTTCAATTCAACCACATCCCCACCAGCTTCGTGAACCGAGCGGAACAGAGCGATGCGATCGAGGGCCGCGTGGTTGACTGCTTCCAAGCGGCCGAGGACTTGAGCAACCGCACGGCCACTCTTCTGCTGCTCACTCACTCACACTCACGCCTCCACATTCGAGAAGTGGAGCTGGACATCGAGCGGAAGACGTTCGTCGTCTCGAAGAGCGTCCGCGTGCCCGACCGGCAGGGGGCGATCTCGCTGGAAGCTTCTCGCAAGTGGATCCACCCAACCGACGACCGGCGCGTGTTTTTTCTCTCGCTCTACGCTCGCGATGAAGTCACGTGCTTTCGCTACAAACGAGGTGAGGAGAGCGTCGTCTTTCAGTTCGGCTTTCCCGGCAACCTGTCGGTCGTGCAGGCCGTCCACGTGCACAACGAGCGCGTGTTCGCAGTCAAATCCGAAGGCACGTTTCTCGAACTCGTTTCGGCTCCACCACTCGACGGTTCGACCGCGAGCAGGCCTTCGAGTCCCCAGACGACGGCTGTTTCGGTCGTTCGGTGGTGGGTTTCCAATCGAATTCCGCGTGTCCCTAACTGTTGCAAGAAGAAGTTGGGAGCTTGGGAGATGCGACGGGGGTGTCGCCATGATGAGATGTCAGTTCGTTAGAGCACACGCTGAGTAGGTGAGAGCTTTATTACCGTAATCAAGGAGAGGGGAACCCGGAGGTCGGGCCCGCATGCTGCGCATGCGGTCGACTGCCGGTCGGGGCGATCGGCGGTGCGACGAAGCGAGGGGGCCGGTCTTCCCTTCGGTCGCCGCATTACTCCGCCGACGCTCCACAATACAAACTACAGGGGATGAACACAGGGGATGAATGGTCGTCGGTTGCGGGGCGTGAACCGCCCGCAACATAACGTCCCGTTGTTCAGCTCCGCCGCTTCGTCTGCAGCTTCCAGAGCGCCGGCGTTTTGTTCGTTCTGATGCGGCGATTCGACCGAGGGGGCGCCATCGAGGTCTTCCGCACTGCACTCGACGGTCGCGGCGAGTGGGCGCGGGTCCGCTGCTCCCGCTTCGTCGACTTCCACTGGTCTCATTGCCCGACGGTCTTTGTGGACGGCATCCTCTGCCTCCACCCCGTGCGGCGGTGTTCGTTGGACAGCGAGAAGTCGGATCAATTCCACTCCATTCGAGTCCCCATCGAGTGAGCACTCCTTTCGTCTGTTCCTTTGCTCATTGCTCTTCGTTTAGACGACCCGAACCGTTGAGTCATTCCGCGTGGTTCGAAGTGCTCAAGCAGCAGAACGTGGAGCTCGACGTGCCGCAGCGAGGCGCCTGCCGGCCGCTCTCGACCACCGGCTTCTACCTGAACAGAATCCTTTTCCTCACTCCGCACCGCCTCGTCCTGCGGCCCCACCTCGAGGTGGCCGAGAAGGAAGGGTTCCCAACACGCCCGACAGCCCCCTTTCGTTTCAAGAAAGCGAGAAGATCGTCTCTCTCTTGTACGCCGAACCCGACAAGACGACCCTCGAGAACGACGAAGACGATGAGCCGCCATCCTCCTTTCCCTCATCCTTCTCGTCTTTGCTGCAAAAGACCTGGAGCGCGCCATTCTCGCCTCGATGAGAAAAGCGAATGCAAAGCAGGCCGTTCAAGATGGAGCGGGCCCGTCCGGATTGCAGAAAGAAAGGGGCGTTCCGCCGTTCAAAAAGCCCAGAAACAAGGACGAGGACTCGAACAAGTCCGAATGAGCACCCGCGTCCCCCATTGTTTTTTTAATAAAAATACTCGGAAACAACCAAGAGAATCCACTTTCTTCGGCCGTTCGGTGCGGGACGCGAACGAAACAGCGAACGGTTCGAAGGCGACCGCCAGATTGTTCGAATCAGAGGCGGCAAGGCAACGGCCACCGCTTGCGCCGTTCGCCCGCCGTTACGAGAACGAAGTTGAGCGCCGGGATGCTTTCACCCCGACGACATCCAAAATAATCGTTTATTCTTCCGCTCAATGATCCAAAACAGAACGTTTTATCAACGGAAACAACAATTAGCGGTCGGATTCGTCTCCAGCTTAGGAACACTCCAGGATGGCCATCAGGATGTCGCCGCGTCGTTTGCCGAACCTCCGCCACTCGGGAAGTCGAAGCCACTTCTTCTTGTTCTCGTGGGCGCACTGTAGCAGTTGATTGGTGGTTGCGGACGTTCCTTCCTCGTCGAATGCCCACTCCAGCACGCCCATCAAGTGCTCGAGCGAGGGGTTGGCGACGAGAGCGGCGAGCGCGGAGAGGCACGACTTCTGAACAGAAAGAAATCGGTTGAGCTTAAGAGACGACGAAGAACTCGCCTCCAAACGGTTGAGTCCGTAAGCACGGGCAATCGGCAGGAAGCGGGCGGCGGCGCCGTCCAGATTGTCCACCTCCCCGCAGTAGACGAAGCGGAGGACGCCCTCTACTCGGTCTTCCTCAAAGCCCTCGATTTCAATCTCGCCTGCTTGATTGGCGGCTGCCGCAAACTTCGCGGCCATCGTCGTCGACTGGGAGCAGAGCAGCGAGCGGTGGACCTGAAAGGAGGCTCCGTGAGGCGGAGAAATGAGGAGACTCACGTGGAACACGCGATTGCCCGCCCGGATCTTCAGATCCAAAGACGAGCGGTCGTCGAAAGAACGAGCAAGCAGGGAAGCCGTGGACCTCCATTGGGAAGAAGTGGGCCGGCGGGCCCACCGGCCGCATCTCGCAGCAAATGGTGACCGACTCGCTGTCGGCGATCGGGCGGAGATCTTCGAGGGCGATCTTCGGAGACACGCCCCAGCCGCCTCGTCCCGCGAACTCGCAGTAGGCGGCTGAAACGAACGCAAATCAGCTTCGAATGCTCTCGGAAGAACTCACTCCACTTCCGCGACCGCCGGGTGTCCGACAGCTCGAGCCACACGCTCAACTGAACGACGATCGGCGGCCGCTCAGCGAGGTGCAAGCGGAGTGCCGCCCGGCCGTCATCCCGCTCGTCGCAACCCTTCGGAAAGCAGGCGCTTCTCGTCGTGCGGCCCGTCCGCCGCAAACGGTCGGCTCTCCCACTCGTGACCGGCAGTGGGAAAAGGCGAGTTGCTCCCAACGGTGAACAGACGACTTGCCCAGCGGAGTTCCCGCCTTCTCAACGGCGAAAGACAGTCGAACGCACACGAAGACGGTCGATGTGTGGCGGAAGTCGTTCAGCCGGTCGGCAGAGCAGAAGACGACCCACTCGCTGCTCCCGTCTTCTTCAAGAAGACAATCGACGGCTGAAGAGAGCAAGGTGGTCGATGTCGAGGGATGTTCACTCACTTTTGTGCGCAGTCGCCGATCCGTCGAGTTTCTCCACCCAACCGTCGTTTTTGGCTTCGACTGTGAAGCTCTTGACGGCCTTGACCGCGGACACGCAAAAGCAGCAGTCGCCCGCCTCGTTCCTCGGCACCAACCGCACGTTGAAGGGTGCACGGCTCTGCTGGGAGTTCACGTGCTCGTAGGGATCGCTCGTTCGTCCGTCCCCGCACTTTGACCACTGGCTCAAGACGGCGAAGTCCGACACTCGTCACACGACGACGTGCGGGTCGTCAAAGTGCAGAACGGACATAGGGGTCTGAACGAATGCCGAGTGCGGAGGAATGCAACGCGTTAGACTGCGATGAACGAAGGACAAGACAAAGGCCGAGGAAGTTGACCGCGAGTCCCGATTGCGAACAAGCGAATAGAAAGCAGGCAAGCAGGAAGACGCCATTCAGTGTTCTTTGCCTTGGAAATTGCAGCTGCCGATCGATTTACGACAGGCTACCGGGAACACGCGCACGCCACCGGAAGATGCCGATTTCACGCTCCACAGGCAAAAAGAAAGAGAGATGCGGCGATCGCGGAAAGACTCTACCGGGTGAGAGCCCGAAAAGGCCATCCCGCTTGCTGCAAGTCGGCCGAACAGGCGGCAGCGCGGCCAAGTGAAACGACAGCACTCGTTCAGCCGACCATCGACAAACTCATCAGCTCTTTTCTTCACCGTTCGAAGCGACCGCCCGCCGCGTGGTGCTCGAACGCAAGAGGAACTCGAAGAGTCCGTTAGTCTTTACATTTTGTGGACGAACGACCGCCTTCATTTCAAACGGCGTCCGTCCTCTCGGGCGACCTGTTCGCGGATTTCCCAGCCGCTCGCTCTTCCTTTTATTCCTTCTCGTTGCAGGACGCCTTCGAGCATCATGGCCGCGGTGAAGCCGACGATCTTCCGCTGACCGCTCGACGAATTTGAGGAGCGCTTCGCAGAAGCTGCCTTTCGGGTGAAGTGGATGAGCCCCGAGTTCGAGGTCGCCGGCGTGCCGAAGGCCAAGTTCTCCTTCAGCTTCTACCCGAAAGGAAGCGACGAGAGGTTCCAAGAGCACTGCGCGCTCTTCCTCTGCGTCCGGGACTTCTGCGACCATCCCTCCATCCGCTTCACGGGGGAATACTGGCTCAAGGACGGAGTGGGAAATGGATGCACGGGAGGCGGTGAGTTCGCCCAATTCCACTGACGGCGAACGCTTTCGTTTAGACTACGAATTCGTGTACCTTCCCGCACGCAACGGCTGGGGATGGTCGGCGATGTGCACCCGGACGGAGCTGCTAGAAGTGGCCAATGGCGGCACGCTCTTCATCTGCGGCAAAATCACTCCGTCGGATCCCGCCGGCGTCTTCGAGTGGGCCGAGCACACGGCGCCGCTCGCTGTGTGCCGCAAGCTCGCCGTCGCCTTCGAGTCGAAGAAGTTCGCGGACGTCGAAGTGCGCGTTCAGGGGCGCGTCTTCCCGGTCGGTTGCTTCCACCCTCTTCGTTCATTCCCGTCTTGTTCAGGTCCACAAAGTGATCATCTGCTCGGGCTCTCCCGTCTTCCGCAAGATGCTCACGCTGGCCACAAAGGAGAAAGAGACGGGCGTGGTCGATCTGAAGAAAGACGAGGCGGACACCATCGAGTTGCTCCTGCGCTTCCTCTACTCCGGCCAAGTTGCCGGCTTGAAGGACGTGGCCGCTCGTCTCCTTCCGGTTGCCGATTGTTAGGAGGTGCTCCACTTGGCCGTGAGTTCCTCTCTGCGACTCTCCGTTTGCATCTCCGTCGTTCAGGAGATGTGTCTGGCCTCTCTCGTCAAGCACGTGTCTGTCCCGACCGTCATCCGCGACCTCAAGCTCACGTTCGCTCACGATCAACAGGACGCCTTCAAGCAGAAGCTCGTGGTCTTCGCCCACAAGCAATTCGGCGAGGTGGTGCAACAACCCGACTGGACGGCCAACTTCATCAAAAAGAATTCGGAGATCGTCTTCGAAATGACCGTCGCGCCCAGCGGCTGATCCTCGCCTGTTTCATTCCATTCTGTTGCCCGTTGTTGTTCTGACGTGTTGTTGAAGTGAGACGATAAAACTCGTGAAAAGACAGAAGAATCAGCGATCTTTTGAACAAACTGCCTCTGCTTCTCTGATGGCCACGCAAATCCCGTATTGGAGCAACGGAATCGTCGAACAAGTGGGTCACCTGGGCGCGCGGATTTCGGCCGGCGAGAGATGAGCGGGCAGCCCGAGCGGGCGCACTTTGCTGCAAGGCCGTGAACGCGCCGCCGTCCGCGACCCCCCGCAGGGTGTCGAGCGGGATGAGGGCGCTTTCTTCGACGTCGAACGAGTGGGCGCCCACTGCAAGAGCCAGGGGGCGAGTGGTCGCTCGAAAGAACCCGCCGACTCGCCGCATTCGCGGGACGTGCAGTAAAGGAAACGCGTGGTCGGCGAGCTGTTCTTCGTCGTCGTTGTGCGGGAGAACCGGCGGAAATCCGCGCCGTCCAGCCCGCACAAATCGCTTGACCTCATCCAAGAAACTGGTCGCCTAACCGTCCCCCCGTAAAGCGCGTAAAATTGTCCGTTTGTCCGTCACAAACCGCGCCTCAACTTTTTAACCGTTGGACCTATAGATCTGAAATTTTTTCTGGCTAGAGGAAGTCGCATGCGCGAAATTCAAATATGTGCATTTCGACCGCCGGCGGGCACGTTCAACGTTCCGTGCTGACGTTCCGCGCCGTACCGTTCAGCGCTGCCGTTCGAATTCACCCGCTCTGTGGACGAAAAGATGCGCCGTGAAACGAGGAACATTCCATCAGTTGACCTCATCATCAGGAAATGTTGTTGAAAAAAGTTGTGATCGCCCAAAAACGAAAGGTTGAGGCGGAAATTCGAAGAGGTCCACGCTTGGAGGCGCCGTTCTCGGCTCTCCGAATTTTATTCAAAAAACTAAAAATAATCCTATCTAGAAAAAGGTCTTGCGCATCTTTCCAGCTAAATTTCGTGTTCATGAAAGGGCGACTTCGCAACGAGAAATTCGACCTAAAATTGTGTGTCGGTTTGAAACTTCGGCGAATTTCAACCTCGTCGTTCCCATCGCGCACTTGACGTTATGGCGCAAATGTGGGCTCGTTCTAAAGAGCAGTCTTCGGGCTTTCCAGCGAACTGCATTTTGTTGTTGTTCTGGGCCCACTTGCCCACTGCGGCTCACGCGAACCAGACCCCTGATATCACGCAAACAGCGGGCGGGTTTGGCCGTGAGTGGACGGATTCTCCTGAAACTTGGCAGACACGTCGAGCATATAGTTGCCCTTCGAATCACCGTTTCAGATTTTTTAAACGCTTGGTCGCCGGGAGTAATAAATTGTTCTGTGATGGGGTCCAGCCCTCTGGCTTTGCGGCAGGTTTCTTCGGTTGCCGTAGCCGCGATTCACCTTTTTCCGCTTTATGGGATCAAAACTGACTTTTGAGCGTTGTTTGGGGGTATCGGATAGCGCTGTGCGCGCCGTTGTCCTCGAAGACTACATTCCCGTGCGGCTTTCGGGGTTCGGATCGGTTTTCTTTGGGCGTTTAAGGGTGTAAATGGACGGACAGAGCTGTGTCTGCTGAGTAACGGCATGTTCGGCGAACTTTCATTAAACGGGAACCTTTGTGAAGCGCGACTCAGCGTTCTCGCGTTGCGACTAGCACTCAATTGGTCAAACAAAGTCGACAAAAACATTTTATACGCACCAGTCTAACGACTCCCCCAGCTGGGGACGGCGCGAAGCGCCGTCACACGCTGGTTCGGATAACCGACGCCCGCAATTTCCACTTCTCTTCGTTGCGCAATCCCGTTGGGTATAAAAGGACGGCGGGGGCAGCGGGCCGCTCATTCCCGTTTTCCCTCTCGCCTTGCTGCGGTTCGCTCCTCCGCTCTCCGCTCATTCCTCTCGGCTGTGCTCGCCCGTCGGCGGGTCGGCTGCTCCGTTGATGCGCGTGGTCAAGGAAAACAAATGCAAGCTCCTTTCGTTTCGTTCCGTTCGTTGTTCCCTACGTCCTCTCTCTTCGGATCCGCTCGGCTCGGTGAGTCCCCTCCTCTGCAGCAATCAAAGGTGTTTAGGAGTCTTTCAGGCCGTCCTGCCGCAAAGAAAAGCCGGCCGTCTTGAAGTGAGCGATGCGGTACGAGGGCGTGAAGTCGTGCAAGAAACGGTCGTCTCCGTTGCGGTAGCCGTTTGAAGTGAGTCTTCTCTTTCCTACCACTTCTCATCCCTTCCTTCCCTTTCAGACCTCACTTCGAGGGCGTGTGGGAACCGCCCAACTCGATCGACCGGTGAGTTCTCCTCTACGGCCGACGACCGGTTCTCGCTTCTCACCACTCGCTAACTCCCATTTGTTTCAGGTCTCTTGCGAACCGTCGCTGCAGCCTCCAACAAGCCCTCCGAACCCCCCGGCTTCCATCGGTGCCGACGAGTCTGAAAGAAGAAGGGCGGCAAGCCCGTTGCGCATGGAGACCAACATTCAAGCCGCGTTTCGTCTTTGAACTGGTGTGTTCGTTTTCTTTGGACTCCACGTTTAACGTGCGCTTTGCAGGTGCTCCTTGAAAGCCAGAGACGAATTCTTGGGCTGATACTCCGCTACCTCTACCAAGAACACACCGCCCGCTCTTTCGACTCGAATGGATTGCGGAGTCACTTGCGAACCGCATCTGCTACATCCTACAAGAACCTTTGGGAGCTTTGAGTGAGTTCTCTGCTTTTCTGGCCGTTTAATCCACTCGGTTCCAGGCAGACGGCTGTGCGTCACACACATGAAAACGTCGCCAAGTCCTCTTCGTCCTGCTCGTCGAGCGAGAAGCCAGCGCGTTATGGTGACCGTGAGTTCCTTTCTTCTCTCCCGTAATCACCGCTCCTGTTTGCAGGTTTGGGGGCGTACTCGCCGTCGGCCAAACGCCAAGGATGAATCTCCCGCAAAAGCCTCCGCGATAACTCTCATTGATCTTTCTTGTGTTGTTCGTGCGAGCCGGACTGCCTGCAGGTGGCAAGCTTTCTGTCTTTCAAATCGAATAAACCGTGGAGACGTGTTGCTGGGAGCGTTGGAATTTGATCGTCAGGTGCGGAAAGGAAAGAAACGAGTGGTCACTCCAACCAATTGTATCGAGTCGATTGCAACCCGTCTCGGCTTCTCGTCGCTCCCGATCGAGCCGGAAATTGGAGCCGATCGATTTCCGTCGGGCAACAGCGAGCGGGCGCGCGGGCAGGCGGAAGTCGGGAGCGCGCGGCGGCTTTTCCCGACTTCCACTCGTCGCCGCTCGCTTCCTCAAAGAAGCGGGTGTGCAAGAAAACCCGGCGCGGGGCACGAAGAAGCCGCCGAGTGCATCCGAATGGCGACCGAGGCGAGTGCCCTCCGCTGCTCACTGACTCCTCCCGCCCGCTGTGGGAGGCGACCTTGGCGGAGATCTCCGCCTTCCTCCGCGCTCCCACGTACACTCCATCCGCCACAACCTCTCGCTGATGCCCTGCTTCGAGAAGCTGGACAAACGCGACGGCCGCAAGCGCGGCAAGGGCCATCCGTGGCGTTACAACCCGCAGAAGGCGGCCGTCTCGTCGCCGGTGGATGGAGCGAAGGGCGCCTCCCTGAACGGTCCGAATTCCTTCGCTCATTGCGGATTCCCGTCTTCGTCTTGATTTCCGGCTTGCAGTTGGGTTGTCGCTTGTTGCCCGAGCTGTGCGAGGAACAATAAAGAGGGAACACGCGAGCCGTCGATAACAACCAGCTGTCTCGGGAGCAAAAAGGTTGCCCTGCACTGGAATCGAACCAGTGATCTTCTGTTCACTCCGCTCGCTCAACTGCGTACGAGACAGACGCCTTACCACTGGGCCAGCAGGGCTTCTGCTGTGGTTTTATGGAGCGTGTAGAAGGCGGACGATCACGAGCGGAGGGATTAGCGCACGAATGGACGTTGTTCGCTGGCCGTTGACAGGGCGGTTTGGTTCGTGTCGCGATCTAGAGCTCGTTGTGGTCGTCTGTTGCAAGAAGCTCGGTGAGAAGCAACACCGCGACTTCAAGCAGCCAAAAGGAGCCGATCGTGTGCAGGAGGGTGGCAGGGCAACTCCGCTACCATTCTAATAATCCGCTGACTCATCGCTTCTTGCTGCTTGTAAGGGTCCACCGCCAGGCTGCACACCTTGAAGATCTTCCTCGTGGCCCCGCGCTCGTCCAGCTCGGCCAGCAACATCCCAGTGGGCCCCAATTTTCTCCCGATCCGCCCGCTCCGTACTCGCCGGGTGTTCACCACGAACCAAAAAGCAGCAACGGTTGTTTTCAATGCACTTCTTGCAGTCAGACCAACCCTCGAGCGAGTGGAAGACAACCGCCGCATTCCGCCGATTGATTAACAAACAATCGGAACAGCAAAGAATGATGGGAGGATTACGAAGCGAGCGCTTTGAACAACTCCCTCGTGAGGGTCAAGTTCTGAGCGATGAACTCCTCGGTGAAACCCGGTAGCTCGCAGATGTTCTTCGCAAAGTGCAGCAGTTGGTTCTTGACATCCTCGAGCTGATTGAGAGTGACGGCGAGTCTTCGAGGATGTTCGCCACGGAGAGCGTGCCAAGGATCGACTTCACGCACATCTCCTGAAGAAAGCGGGCAAAAAGAACTCACTTGCAGGACGGACAATTGGAAGTAGTCGGCGGCGGGCAAGAGATCGCGAGCCCACGACTCCAAGTCCTCGACCTGGGCCGTGTACATGAACGGGAGCACTCGTTCGATCACGGCGGTCTCGCAGAGACGCGTACATATCCCTGCGAATCCAGCGAATGCGGTCCCTTTTCTAAACACGCTCTTGGCTAACGAGAAGCCAACAAAATAAAGCGAACAATCCCTCCAAAGGCGTTCCCCGCCGGCTTTTCCGATCCACACTCGGGAGGGCACGCGGACGTCCGGAGGGCCGTCCGGGTGATCGGAGGCCACTCCGTAGAGACTCACGTCTTCAGTGAATCGTCGCTAGCAGAATATTTGGGCACGAAGAAGAAGTGGGCCTCGGTTCCGGGCACGCCGTTCAGCAGTAACGACGGGCAGGCCCACGTCTGGAGATCCGTCGGCTTTTTCGAGCGGTGTCGCGTGCTCGAGATCATGGCCAGCGGGACGGCCTGAAAGACTCGGCGGTTAGTGCAGAAGAACGCGAAAACAAAAGGAATTCCCGAACGGCAACGTGCGAGTAGAAGAGAAGAGGCGGAGGATGCGAAGCCACAAGTTTCTTTGCTGTCCGCCGGCCTGCCTGTCCGCCTTTCTGTTACCTTTCGATCCTTGATCGAGCGAGCGAAAAGAATCGTCAGACAAAAGCCATTAGTCTCGAGCGGAGTGGTGGTACGAAAGAAAAGATCAACGCGACGTCGAGCGAGTCTCGCGCCAACGACCAGAAAGCAGCCGGTCGAGACGAGTCGCCGGTTTCGTCCGCTCGTTCGAATTTCCGCTCATACCGCCCCACTCCCCTCGTTGCGGGCGGTCGGCCGCTCTCCGCTTCCTTTCTGTTCGACCGAGTGGCTGCAAGGATGTTCCCGTTCAAATCACATGTGCGGACTTCTTGACGTCTGCTGCCGTCAACTTCCTGCGAATCCAATCGATGATGATGGTCCAGCTCCCTTCGGCCCGCCACTTTTTTCTGTGCGTCCTTCGTTTTGGGTTTGTCCCCCGCTCAACCGCTTGATGCTCACAGGTGTTCTCTGTTTTAGGCTTCACACGGGATGATCGTGCGAGTAGACGTCCACTCACTTCTGTGCTGGCCCATACTTTCATCTCCACCCCGACTTGATCGGCAAAGGGGTGGATTCGACCGAGTTCTTCCGGTCTACACGTTCGCTCTCAGCGTTTCTTTCAGGGTGTGCAACTTCGCGCCGGCCATCGTCAAGCTATCGTCTAATGTTAGCTCACACCGATTAATTGGAGCGTTGAGACGTCTAGAAAGGAGCTTGATCAAGCATTCGGTCTGTTGCTGCTGTCGTGCCCGTGGATCGACAGTCTTCTTTCAGGAGCGCCTGCTGCTCGCCGATGAAGGCGATCTCTGCCGCCTTCCGTATTGAAGGGCATATTTGGAGTGCGGAAGGACCCAAAAGAGGACAACACGACGCGTGAGTCCTTCTACCGCCAGTTTGTTCCCGTCCCCTCCACCATGTGATTCTTCTCGTTCCAGCCCGCCAACCGCCGAATAGCCGAACTGCTCGGTGAGCTCTTTCCACCGGCCAGAAGAAGTGCAAGACGACGCGCAAATGCGAGCGAATGCCGATTGCGAGGGACGAGTCGAGTGGATCAACGGACCAAAGCGACGAGGAGTCCGCCGCAACGCGTCTAATTTGACGGCGAGTCCTTTCTGGTCTTCCGTCAATAAACGTCTTGCTTTTCAGATGGAAAATGGGTACGACTCATGGACCCATGGGGAAGTTCGAAGGACGACTGCGATCCCGTCGATCATGAGACCACAAACGTGCTTCTCATTTTTGAGGCGGGGTGTCGCGTGAATAAACAGGTCGTCCTTTCCACTCATTGTCAGCTGCAGCTAGTCTTCTCCTGGTCTGATGGCTCGCGGCGATGGTTGCTCCAACCCGTATGCAAAAGAAAAATCCTCGTCGACGTCAAAGGGCAAAAAGTTGGTAGCCCGATGTGGGGCTCGAACCCACGACAGCCAGATTAAGAGTCTGGTGCTCTACCGACTGAGCTAACCGGGCACACTCTCGGGCGGCGAAGAGCGGTTCTTGCTCCCTTTATACGCTGAGAGGACAAACGGGCAACCGACTAATGGAAGTGCAATACTGGCAAAAGCAGACAATGTAGCAAGTGAGCGCATTAAAGCTCCAGAGCGACAGCCCGCAGTTCTCGAGCAAAACATTGGGGGCTCGGCCGCGAGTCGAACGCGGGACCTCTCGCACCTTAAGCGAGAATCATGCAGCCGACGGGGGAACAGCCGAGCATGGTAGGGATGACACGACGGCGATCACTCCGTTCGTCTCCCACTCCGCCCGCCGCCGATGAGATCACCGCCCGCGGCGTATTCCTTCTTCGCAATCCCGCGGTGATTGCTTGGAGCGTCCTCCTTTGCGTTGGGGGGCATTTCGAGCAGGCAGGCAGCGGAACCGCGAAATGACTTCGAGGAGGCCGCCCGCACCGCTTGCCGCTTCCGCGCGAACGCAGCGAGGCCCAGTGGCCCAATGGATACGCCGCCTCTGTTTACGGAGCGGAAGATTGGAGGTTTGATCCTTTCTGGTTCACAATCACTTTTTGCAGTTGAAGATCTGAACAAGTTTTTGCTCGTTGTGACCGTCGTGAAGCTCATGGATTGGCAAATTTGGCCAGAATAATCGCGAACGGCGTTCGCATCGAAGAACTGTCGGCCATCCATCCGTCTGCCCGCACGCACTCTCTAGCCGCGAATCTCCGCAAGCGAGCGCCCGGTCAAGCGGGCGGAACGCCAAACGATCGCCGGCGTCTCCCGCTTTCCGCTCGCCTCGCCGCGGCGGGCGTTTGCGGGCGGATTTCTTCGCGATTTGTCATCGTTTTCGTTCGCTTTGATCACCTTCGTTCTTTTCAGATCCGTCTTCTGAGTTCCGCTCGAATGTCGTCGCCGAAACGTCGCCGCCTCGACGCCGAGGAGCCGGAGCCCTCGGAGAACGGAGGTAAGTGGAGGAGAAACGGGAGATTTCGCTCGTTTGTCAAAATTTCGGCTGATATCGAATTTTAACGGATCGACCGCCTTTTCGGTCAAACTCTCGCGTTCTTTCGATCAAAATCCACCTGATGCTGGGATCGAAGTATGACGGACGTGATTTCAGCCCGCGAACTCGTCTCGGACAGCGAGGGTTCGAGCGACGACGAAGCGGACGACGGTGAGCTTCGTTCGCTTCAATCTGCCACAATCGCTCGTGATTCCAGGCGCTCTCCAGTCGACGGGGATCGTCCATCTGAACATCGACCGCTTCAGCGACTTCGCCCGCGGTCTGCCCGCCGACAGTCCGCAGCGGCTGTCCGACCCGCCCGTCTACATCCGCGGCCTGCCCTGGCGGATCCTCGCCATCCCGCGCGAGGGCGGTCGGCTCGACAACCCGAACCGAACGTCCAACAAGTGCGTCGGCTTCTTCTTGCAGTGCAACGCCGACGCGGGCGACGATCAGGGCAAATGGTCCTGCCAGGCGACCGCCCAGCTCCGCGTCGTCTCGCTGAAGGCGGGCGTCGAGAACCACCAGCGGAAGATCCAACACACGTTCCACTCGAAGGAGAACGACTGGGGCTACTCGAAGTTCGTTTGGTGCGAGGATCTGCTGGACGAATTCGTCGGCTACATCCAAAACGACGTGGTGTGCCTCGAAGTGCACGTTTCGGCCGACGTCGCGCACGGATTCCAGTGAGTGCCTGCCGGCTTCGTGCGAATCCTTTGGGCTTTCAGGTCGCCTCGACCGACACGCGGCACGAAGACGGCGCACCGCTTCGAGCTCGAGGACTTTGCGGAGCGCTTCAAAACGGCGGCTTTCGGCGACAAGTGGGAAAGCGGCGACTTCGCGGTGAAGGGCGTGCCGGGCGCCAAGTTCTTCCTCCGCTTCTGCCCGAAAGGAAGCGACGAGGAGTGGAAGGACGGCTGCGGCCTCTTCCTCTGCGTTCGCGACTTCGGCGGCCATCCGTTCGTCCGCCTTCAGTTCACGTGCTGGTTCGAGAACGAGAAGGAGGATCGATTCAACGAGCGCGGTGAGTCCCTTCGATCCGCAAACGAATGATCGCTCGGGTGTTCAGACGACGAGCACAAATTCGACTCCTCGAACGACGAGCGGGGCTGGACGCAAATTATTACGCAGGAGAAGCTCACGGAGTTCGCGCAGAACGGCCCGCTTTCTGCCTGCTGCGAGGTGCGTCCGTTGGAGCCGATCGGAGCGGCCGAGTGGGCCGTGTACAGCGCCCCGGCGGGCGTGCACCGCAAGATCGCCGCCTGCTTCGATGCCACCGAGTTCGCGGACGTCGCGGTGCACGTGCAGGAGCGCGTGTTTCCGGTCGGTTTCTTCCGCGTCTTTCTCTCTTCAATCCACTTGTTTTTCAGGTCTCGAAGGCGATCATCTGCGCGGGCTCGCCGGTCTTCCGCCGGATGTTCACGCACGACACCAAGGAGAAGGAGAGCGGCATCGTGGAGATCAAGAAGGAGGACCCCGGCATGATCGAAGCCCTGCTCCGCTTTCTTTACTCCGGCAAGGTGGAGGGCCTCGCCGAAGTCGCTGACCGCCTGCTGCCGGTCGCCGACTGCTACGAGGTGCCCGAATTGGCCGTGAGTCTTCGCTGGTCGCCGGTCAACCCTTCTCTTTTTGCAGGAACTGTGCATGAAGTCGCTGCAGTCTGAACTCTCCGTTCTCACCATCGTCCGAGACCTGGAGCTCGCCTTCCGCCACGACCATCAAGGCGGCTTCAAGCGGAAGGTCCTCGCGTTCGCCCGCAAGAACCGGAAGACCGTGGAGGAGCATCCCGACTGGACGCCCCAGTTCGTGGGCGAGAACCCGGAAATCGCGATGGCCGTCGTCAAGCCGGGCTCCCGTTGATCCTCTCGCATTCATTCTTTTTTTGTTGTTGTTACGCACTTTAATCGTCGAAAATGGAAGATAAACGACTCGTTCCACTTACAAAGATGCTGCGAGGGATGAGCGAAGAAGAGAAGGTGGCCTTAACTCTAATCAGCGCGAACGGCTTCACGCCGGCCATCCCCCACCGACTTTCCCTCGGCGGACCCCTTTGATTGCCGCATCGAGGGCACGGTAGGCGACGAGGGGTCGCGGTTAGCTACATCAGCGGTTTGTTTTCCAACTTCTTGCGATCACAAGCGCGTCACGAGAGAACGACGCCTTTAGGAGCAACACAAAGCCCAGGAATTTGGAGCGAGCG
Organism: Aphelenchoides fujianensis; assembly: GCA_024699865.1. Taxonomy (NCBI): domain Eukaryota; kingdom Metazoa; phylum Nematoda; class Chromadorea; order Rhabditida; family Aphelenchoididae; genus Aphelenchoides; species Aphelenchoides fujianensis. Next base: position 184,164 of record JAMPIO010000046.1, on the reverse strand, counting down.
GCGACGAGATGATTCGTAAGCAAGTGCGAGAACTCTTCGCTTCGTTTGACGAGCAGATGTGCGCGAATGCTCCGCCGTTTGTTTACTCGCGCTTTCTGGCTGCCGTTCTCGATCGAAAGACCGCGGCGCCCGCTCGCTGATTGTGTCGCGAATTCCCGACGAAAAGCCGCCGAATCGAGCGGGAAGAGTTGCCACCCACGAGAACAGTCGACACCGCAAAGGAGGAGTCCTGCGATCGCCCACCGCTGCCGTTCGCCGCCGCCCCGTCGCCATTCGAGCTCCGCCGCCCGCCCGCGATCGGCGGCCCGACTTTCTTTCGCTCCCACCTTCCCGCTCCCCGATCGTTCTCCCTCTTGTTCCCCCCTCTTGCTCGTGTTCCCCACCGCTCGCACTGACCCTCTTTCTTCCAGGAAAGAGGGGACCAGTCCCTTCTTTTGTTACTACCGAGCGACTCCAATAAACTCCCTCTTTTCCCACTCGAGCTCGGCCATCGACCCACGAGAAGATCCTCTGATCCCCACTCTTTTGGACCGTCCAAACGCAGCCCACAAGGCACGTCTTCGACAATTGTTTGGGCGGGCGCTAATGGCCGCGTCCCGCTCGTTTTCGAAATCGTGGCTTTGCCCCGCTCGCTCCGCCTTTCTGCGCGCGGTCGTTCGGTCCGACGAGACGCGCGAGTCCGTGACATTTCGGACTCGATCGACGCGGCCGATAAACAAGAGAGCCGAATGGCGTCTTTCTGCTCCTCATTGCCTTCTGCGACGGGCGGCCGCGCCGGTCCAAACGACGTCCACACGCCTCTTGTTCGCTCGACGCTCCTGGTCGCGTATTTTCTCTCCGCGTTCTTTTGCTCCCACTCGCAGAGCGGATTCTTCAATTTCTTCTCGTTTCAGTCCGTTCTCAAGCAGCATGCCCGCAGTCGCGCCGACGGTCTTCCGCTGGCCGCTCGACGGGTTCGACGATCTCTTCGAAAAGACGGCCTTCAACGAGAAGTGAGTGGGTGGGCCCCGACTTCGAGGTCGAAGGCGTGCCGAACGCCAAATTCTACGTGTCGTTCTACCCGAAAGGACGCGAGGAGCGTTCCAAGGCGTACTGCGGAGTGTTCCTCCGCGCTCGGTGCTTGGGCGACCATCCCTCCATTCGTCTGACGGCCGACTACTGGCTGGAAAACGGCGCGAAAGAACAGCTGAAGCAACAAGGTGGGTTCTTCCAGTTCCAGTGGTCCTCGGCTGATGGCAGGCTCTTTTTAGGCAGCGAACGGGTCTTCGATCCGACGTCCGCCGAATGGGAATGGCCGTACGTCTTCCGGCAGAAGAAACTCGTCGAGTTGGCCAAGGCCGGCTCGCTCGTTCTCTACTGCAAGGTCCTTCCGTGGAATCCCATTGACGCCGTCAAGAGGGCCGAGCACACGGCTCCGCTGGCTGTGAGCCGCGAGATCGTCGCCACGTTCGACTCGAAGTGACCGTCGCGTTCAGCTCGTGATTCATGCCATCCGTTGCCGTTCCATTCCGTTACCTGTTGTTTTTATAACGTGTTGTTGAAGCGAAGCAATAAATCAATCATTTGTTTGAATAAAGAAGTGTTCGTTTGAAATACGAACCAAGCAGCGCCTCTTTTGTCTGGCGAGCTGGTGTTCCCGCTGCTCGTCGAGCAGTCGAACGGCCAACCCGACAGGCTCGTGTTCCGCGAGGGGCGGCCAGCTGCACGTCGTTTTGCGCACGCGACCGCTCCGTTCTCTTCAGTCTTGTGAAAACGTTCTATCGCTCGAGTGACGAAAAGGCGTTCGCTGATCTCTGCCCTGCCCACAGTCCGGCGGGCTGGTCGTTAGCCTTCCGATCGGCGAATCCCGTTCGTCTTGCTCAGGCAAACATTCCTTCCCCAAACACTTCAACGGGCGTCCACCGGCTGCCTTGCAGAAACAAACGAGTGTCGTTACCGCTCGAAAGATACGACCACTGGCTTGCCGTTAACAGTGAATTTATTGGAGAACAACGAAATCAAACAAACTTCGAGAGACTGCGTAGAATGAAGCGACGGCGTAAGGTAAATATGAAGAGGGCTTGAGCGGTACAACTCGTTGTTTACTGTTTAGAGTGAAGAAATGGGAGGATCACCGATGCGAAGGAGAGAATCGACGGCTTTCACTGCTTGCTGGTGCTCGGCTGCTCGCCGTCGTCCGCGGGCTGCGGGTCGAGGTAACGCTTCCTCAACTGCATGTAGGCCAAAGCCTTGGCGAGCTTCTCCTCGTCGACCACGGGCTGTCCGTCCCGGTAGCGCGTCATCCGCTGCCAGCGCGCGAAGATCTCGTCTAGGGTCTGCTGGTCCGCGATCTTCAGCATTTCCTCCTCGGACTTGGCTCCCGAAAAGAGGAGCTTCTTGAACGTGGCGGAGAGATCCTTCGGCATGGGGATCGCGCCGAAGCTGCAAGCGAAACGAAGCGATCAGAGCGAGGGGAGGAGTGCTCGAACGCACGTCCACTTGCCGGGCTTCTCCTTCAACGCGGCGCGGTGCGGGGTCTTGCGGAAGTTGATGATCTCCAGCTCGCCCCAGGGCTCACCACGAGCATCACGAAGGGCGCGGGCAGGAGCTCCTCGACCGTGGGGAAGCACGCGCTCGTCGTCATGCCGCCGTCCACCATCAGCTGCCGGCCGCCCGCAAAGTCGAAGCGGTCGGGCGGCAGGCGCCCGAGGATCGCGGCGAGCGGCTCCTGCAGCGGCTCCCACGCCTTCTCGTGCGCCTTGTGCAGGACGAGCGAGCGGAGGTTAGCGACTCCTGCAAACGAGCGGTCGTCGATGGGAGGAGTGAGACGAACCGAAGGCGTTGCCCTCGAGCAGTTGGAGCACCCGTTCGAGCACTCCGACGATCACGTGCGGCTTCTTCTTCGTCAAGAGCCGCCGCTCCTTGCCGACCGGCAGCGCGTCGCTCATGCACGAGTGGAGGCGGACGGCCGTGTACTTGCCCAGCGTCTGCAGGGTCTCCAGCATCTGCAACAAACGAATGAAAGCTCTTTAGACGAATCGATCAAAAGACTCACGTGCTCGGCGGCCTCGACAGTCGGACTCAAAAGGAGTGCCTGCAAGCGGTCGGATTTCGCGTCGATTTGGTGCAGGACGCCGATGGCGATCGACGTGGTGCGGCCGAAGCGCTCGCCCGCCTTCGGCTGCACGTCCATGAGGTACGTGTCGCCGTCCTTGAGCACAAAGACCGCCGCGCGTTGGTGCGCCGTCAGCCGGAAGAGGCCCGCCTCGTACAACGCCCGCTGGATCAGCATCGCGAAGTTGAACTCGCCGAAGAACGGCATCGAGCGGGAATTGCTGTTCGAGTTGCTGGAAGAAGTGGGAGGTGGGGGGAAGGGAGAGGACTCACTTGTTCGAGTTCATGTCGTTTGTTGCGGTCGGACGTTCGAGGCGGTCGTACGCTTGGATCGAAGCTTTTTGGGCTGAAATCAAAGACGAGGGTAGGGTCAAGCGGGAGGCTACGCGCTGAAAAGAGCGAGAACTCTCCCTCAACATGGTGCGCAACGGCGCGATGGCCGGCAGGTGGGTAAAAAAGACGGCCGTTTGGTGGCGAGGCGGCGGAAAGCGGCGCCGCAGAGCGCAAAACGGGCGGACGGGGCCGTTGGACGCGGAGCGCGCGGACGAACGGGCCGATCGGCGGAATGCGAAAGCGAAGGGCCGAAAGAAACTCGCCGACTCGAATGGAAAGAAGTGGGTCGTTTGCCGCCACCCGCCCGTTCGCTCGACGGCCCGTCGATTTCGCTAACGATCGGCCCGCTCGGGCGTCGTTTTCGCCGACCAACGGGATGCGTTCCGAAAGAGAAATAAACAAACGATCGGGAGAGGAACACGAGGATGTGGCCTTTCCTCGTGATAACCATCGAACGCGCGAGTCGGTAATACGATACCGCATGCACTCGCCGCAGGTCATAAACAGCCAATCACGAGCGCTTTTGGCGTTCAGACGCGATCCGAGGGTCGCAGCAACGTCCGCGAATTGAGCCGATCGGAAGTTTGCTGCCCGCCAGCCGCCGTCCCCCGTTCTCCCCACCATCCAAAGGTTAGAAATTTATAAGAAGGCACTGGAACAACAACAACAATGAGCGATAAGAAATGTTAGCTAAGAATCGAAGGGGGGGGGGGTCAGCTTTCGAAGATGGCGATGACAATGTCGGCGTGTTGTTGTTTGAAGTCGTTCCACTCGGGGCGGCGGACGAATCGCTTGCGGTTCTCGACGGCGAACTGGAGGACCGCGGGCTTGAACTCGGCGGCCGCCTGCTCGTGCTGGTGCTCGAAGGTCCACACGAGGAGGGGCATCACGTTGTCCACGGTGAGGTTCTTGGCCGTCCACTCGAGGCATTGCTTCTGGAAGAGGGGCATTGGAGGTGAAGGAATGAAGGGAGACTCACCTCCAAGTCCTGCAGTTTGAACTGGCCGGCGAGCGGCAGGAGGCGCGCCGCAAAGGCCGGCAGGTCGTCCACCTCGCCCGTGTACACGAACCGCAGCATCCGCTCGACGGCCTCCGCGTCGGCGGTCTCGACGGTCAGCGAGTGGCGCTCGTCGCCCTCCAGCTTCGGCTTGAAGTGGGCGGCGAAGACGGGCGAGTGCATGGAGAGGAGCCACGTGTACACCTGAACGAACAAGAAGGTATAAGGATGGAAGGCGGGGAGGACGCACGAAGAAGGTCCGACCAGCCGCGTAGATCGTCGCGTCCGCGCAGAAGCGGTTGTTGAACGTGCGGGCCACTTGGATCCAACGGAGCCGCTCGTCGGACAGCGCCGCCGCCGCGCCGATCGGCCGCAGTTGGCAGCAGATCGTCAGTGGGCCGCCGCCGTTGGTGAACGCGCGCAGGACGGCTGTTCCGCTCAACTCGTTGCGGCCCCAGTTGTCGCGCCGCTCGTCCAGCTCGCGATCCTCGTCCTTGTGCAGCGTGAAGTTGAAGACTGCAAGCGGGAGGGCAATTGGAGGCAAAAAGGGAAGAAACGAACCGAGTTTTCGCAGTCGCCGTCCCTCCGCGTTCTCGAACCACAGCTCGTACTGGAGCGGGAGCGCGGAGCGGTCGCCCAGGTCCGAAGCGAACAGGTAGAGCGCCGAGTTGCCCTTGCACTCTTCCGCGTGGTGCTTGGGGAACCACTCGAGGAAGAACTCGGCGCCGTCCAGGCCGTCCGCCCGAAACTTGTCGCTCTTCCGTTGGGCCCCGAACTTCGTGGCGTTCAGGCACTTCTGCAGGCTGGGGATCGTCCAGCGATGCGTGGAGGCGGTGGGCAGAGCGGAGCCCAGTTGGTGGACGTCGAACGGCATCTCGACGCACACGAACAGCGTGGGCGTGGCCTTGAAGTCGGCCCAATCGGCCGCGGTGCAGAAGGACGGCCAGCCGCCGGCGAACGTCTCCTTCAGCTCGCAGATGGATCCTGCAAAGTGGGCTATCGGTTGATTGGGTGGAAGGAAGGGAAGGGAACGAACTTTTCCGCTTGCTCCGCTGCCCGTCGATCTTCTCGATCCACGCGTCGCAGACGGTGTCCAGGCGGACGTCCTTCGGCGCCTCGGTCACGTGGATGCTCAGCGAGCAGTTGCCCTCGTCGTCCACGGGCGTCAGGGCGACGTGGAAGCAGAACCGGTCCGCGGTCTCGTGCACGAACTCGCACGGATCGCTCGCCCACTCGTCGCCCCGCTGCGTCGTCTCCAAGCGTTGGGGCACGTTGGCGAGCGGCCAAACGAGCGTTTTTACGTCCCGGAAGTGGAGCACCGAAGACATCGCCGCCGCCGGTGGAACGCTGCAAGCAACGAGCGGGGTGAGCGGGTCGAGTGGATTCGCACGAAACACACGAAGATGAACGGATTTCGAAAGAAGTGGACGGAAGTTGACGTCCAACGAGCACGAGAGCAATCGATGGGGAGTTGCAAAAAGGCGGCGGATCGAAGCGGGGCGGCGAAATCATACGAGGAATCGGGCGCTCGACGAAGAGGCGAGCGAAAGCACAAAAAAGACGCTCGACCGCATCGCTGGCCGCCATGCGGACGAGTTTCGCGCCAAAAACCGCGAAGAAGTGCAAAAAGGGGGTTGCGGACGAGCAAAATGCAAACAAACGACTCGCCAATGCAAAGCAGAACGGCGGGCGGAGCCGTGGGCGGGGGGTCTTCGATGAACGCTGACCATGAAACGCTCGCTTATCGTCCGAAAATCTCGAGCAAACACATGGACGCCGGCGAACGTTGACGCGCTCATGGTCAACCGCCCGACCGTCCGGCGAGCCGAAAAGCGGGCGAACGGCGGCGTTCGTCGGGCAGAAAGGCGGCGAGGCGAACGGCGGCGGAGGGAGGCGAAAACCGGCAGGCGCGAAGTGAGCGGCCTTTGCGGAGGAAAGCGAACGGTGGCGGCGGCGAGGGGTCGACGAGCCGAATTTTCTCCGCAGAAATCGCCGCGGTTTTGGCGCCCGCTCGTCGGGCGGGTGCGCGCGGGGAAAGTGGCCGCCGGTTTGACGCGCTCCCCTCGACCGCCCTCTTTCGAAATCCGAACGGAGCCGACGGCTTGCCGGCAGACGGCAAAAGCGATCGGTGAGTTCAAAACACACCCAACAGAAATCCGATGCCAACGAGGTCGAAAGCGGGCGGCACGCGGACGAAAATAAACAACGCGCAAACCAAAATCCGCCGATCGGCGCCGCGTTGCGCAACGCGGGAAACCCATGCGATCAAGTGCACAAAAAATCGCTTCTTTCCGCTCGCCTCCTCGCCGACCGCCCGCGAGTGGCCGGCAGCGCCCGACGTGGCGGGTCGATTTTATCGCGCCGCCGTCCGCTTTCGCCTTCCACCGCGTGGTCCTCGGCCGCCATTTGGGTTCTGCGGGACCCCCCAACCGGCGGGGCGCTCTTTTCGTTGAATGAGCGGATGAATCACACTTGTTTAGATGCTTCTGTTGCTCCAATAAACAGCCAAACAAACCATAAGTTTATTCTGGCAGTAGACGAGTGAAAGAAAAGGAATGGCGATTGGAAAGGACGAGCATTGAACGATCAACGGATTCATTAGCGATCAATAGAAAACAAAGTCCTTGTTTGTACGCGATCCCATTCGCTGCCGCGCTCGCCCGCCGTCAAACCTTGCCCTCTTGAACGATCCGCAGCTTGCTGCCGTCGGCGACCAGCCGGACGTTGTTGAGGTCGTCGAAACTCACGCCCTCCTCCTCCTCCACGCTGCGGCTTGTCCGCTTCGAGGCGGGCGGCGGCGACGCGCGGGCGGCCGGCGGGGCGGCGGACGGCCGACGTTCCACCGAATCGCGCGCGTAGACGCGAGTCGCCCGCGCGGGAGTCGTCGGCCGCTGCGGGTAGGGCGGCGGCGGATCTCGAGTGCCGCCTTTCCCGTCGGAGGGTTCGCTGAACTCGACGATTAGCACAAGAAATCCTCTCCGGAATCCTCCTGGCTTGCGAACACATGGGCTTTATTCTCGTTGCGGACACGTGGAACGAAGCGGACGGACGAGAGAAATGCTAGTGGAAAGCCGTAGAGAACAAGAAGAGCGAAAGAATCGTTGAAAGACGAGAGTTGTTGAGGTAGAAGGCTGAGATCGGGCAGTGAAGTAAAAGACGGACGGGTTTGTGAAACGAAAGTGGAATTCTGTAAAGATTGCTTCCGTGATCAAAGCGGCAGGAGTGGACAGACATGAACGCGAGACAAAAAGCAAACGGACGTGTACATAGGAGAAGGAGTCGTGATTGCCAGCAAGGAACTCACAATTCGTACAGGATGTTGCCCAAACAATCACGAGTCTGATAGAGTTTGTACATTTCGTTCGGCGACGCGCTCCGATTTCCCATGCGGTAGTTCGGGGTGCCCGGCCTGAAAGCAACAGAGTTTAATCGAATCAATGTAATAAGCTGTGTTGTGATCGATCAGGACGCCTCTCCCTTTCAGAGCCCAACGCACCTCTCCCACTCCCACGGCGACGGAGATCGCGAGCGAATCGGCGGGGCGGTGGGCGAATGGCGACGAGCGGAGGCGCCTCCAGCGGGCGCCATCCGCCGCAGCTGTTCGTCTCGCATCCGGGCGTAATAGTCGTCTTCCACCACTCCAGCCACTCCTTCCGCGTTGCGGGGCGTGTACACGAGGGTGGGGCGGCCGTAGACCGAAGCCGCGGGCTGCGGCGTCGTTGGAGCGACCGGCCGGGCGGTCGGCGGCGAGTGGGAGGCGGTGCGGCGACGTCCGCTCGTGCGCAAGACGGAGCGGGGGATCCGCTGGCCGTCCGCCCGGCTGACCACCGCTTCAGCTCCGTCGTCGAACACGCGAGTGGGCGACGCCCAGGCGGCCGTCGGGTGTTGGGCGACGGCCGTCGAGTAGCGAGACGGCCGCTCGGTGGGCGGCGAGCGAAGAGTGCGCGGAGGCGGCGGTCGTTGACGTTGGGCGGCGTTGTACTCCCACTGGAGGCGCGGAGCTCCGGAGGCGGCCGCCGCTTGGGCGCGTCGCTTGAGGACGGGCGACGAGGCGGCGGCGGGCGTCGCGTCCAACGCCGACGGCAAGCGGCGGCGCGAATCGAAGCGACGAGCGGCCGGCGGCGTCGCCTGCGGGTTGGCCGTTGGAGTGATCGGCCGTTGCACCGGAGAGCGGCGAGTCGGAGGTGACCGCTCCCGATCGTCTCGTGCCCGCACGGGCGTGTAGACGACGCGTTGGGGTTCCTCGTCCTCGAACGAAACTTCTCGTGCTTGAGCGCGTCGTTGGGAGGGCGGCGAGACGATCGCCGGCGTCGGGGTCGAGGCGAAGGCGGTCGGCGAGCGCGCGGCGGAGGCGCCTCGCGACTGCGGCCGCTCCAGCGGCGTCTCGCGGCCGTCGAACTCGCCGCCACCCGGCGAGAACGTTCGATTCGCGGTGGACGGCTCGCGGCTCAACACTTCCGTCCGGTTCTCCAGGAATTGCTTCCGAAGGATCGTGTCGACGCCGCCGGGCCGGCCGGCCGATCGCTGCGGGAACACGCGCGTGTCGAGCGGCTCGGCGGCCGTCGTGGGCACGAGCTCGCCGTCCGCCTCCTCGTCGCTCGCCCACTCGCCGCCGCCGACCACCGCCGGCTTCGCGGGATCCCACTGGACGGTTTTCGTGTTTGTGGTCGTCGAAAACGGCGCCGAGGTGCGCAATCCGCCGGGTTCGTTCGCCCAGTGAGCGAGCGGCGTGTCTCCGAAGCGCGTCTCCGTGCTGGAACAAACGACAGACGTTAAAGGCAAGTCACGACAAGTAGAGTACGCTCTCCCAATCATCCCCAACAATCAAGCGAAAAGAACTCACTTGCTGTGCACCTCGTAGCCGGGACCCCGCGCTCGAATCAATTGCGGACCGCCGCGGTCGTCGAGCGGCCCGGGCGGAAGTTTGTAGAAGTCGACCGGCTCCTCGGCGTTCGCCCGGAACACTTCGACTGTTGTCGTTGTGGTGGTCGTGTCGTTGAGCACGAAGTCAGTGGGGTGTTGCACGTACGGCGCCATCGAACGGGCGTCCTGAACGAGAAAGGGTTGCATTGATCGATTGAAATGATGGGAAGGAGTAAAGATGCCGATAGATTGCCGCAAAGATCCCTTTCGTCGTCGAACTCACGTCTTCGAAAGTGTTGATTTTGATCGGAATGTTTCGGAGGAAGTCGTCGGCCTGCCGGTTGACGAACGACGGCGTCGGAGAGGCGAAGTCGGAGGAGCGGAAATCGAGCCGACTGCCCGACTCGTCGCCCACGACCGTCCGCTCCTTCCGCTCGTCGCTCCGTCGCAGCGTCTCGTTGACGGTGATCGTCGTCGGGGCGCCCGGCTGCGGGCTGCGGATCGTCTGCCGCTTCTCCTCGTCCGCGAAGCTCCGAAAAGTGGTGGTCGTCGCGTACGGAGGCGGCGATCGGCGCTCCTCCACGTGCCGCTCGTGGGTGGTCGTTGAGGTCGCCTGATCGACGGTGCGGACGAAAGCGGGCACTCGCTGGGGTTCCGGCGAGAAGACGGACAACGACGAGGTGGCCGGCGGCAGGGTGGACGTCGTTTGCTCCCTCGAATACCCACTGGTCTCCTTGGAGTAGCCGCTGGTCTTGCTCGGGGTCACAAACGAGGCGTTTGGGTCCTGATGCTGGGAAGAAGTGGGCGGCGGCTCGTCCACGATGTCGACGATCGAGGCGGCAGTCGGCAGGCGGTCCTCCGCTTTCGCCGCGCCGCTCTCGATGGCCGTCGGTTGGGGCGTGAAGCCGACGGGCGCCAACGACAGCTGGGAGGCGCCGAGCAGCGGGTTGCCGCCCAGCAGTTGGCCTTGCGGCTGCAAGAACCCGAACTGCTTCATTTGGGCGCCCTGCGCGTTCTGAATGCCCGTCGTGATGAACAGCCCGTTGTGCGTGCCGCTCGTCGTGATGTCCATCTTGAAGCTGACGGTCATGAACGGACCGCCCGACGGCTGGTCGCCCGCTTGGATGAACGCCATGCCCGCTGGAGCTGCAACAAGAATGGGCGTGGTTGTGGACAGTAGCGGGGATTGGCGCGACCGGATCACGTGAATGAATGAGTGGGCAGCAAACGGGAATCGAATCCCATAAGCGATCGATCGATCCAGTTCAGAGAAGAGATTGGTGTGGGGAAAGGACGGAGCAGGAGCATTGGGCGTGAGTAATCAAACCGGATAAAACAGTTGCAAAACAAGAAACGAGTGGATGGACGGCAATTGTCGGTGGAATGATGGGGAGTTCGTTCGTCTGGAAACTGACCAACAGGAAGAGTTTGATCCACTGGCCGCATTCAATCGGCCATTCAAACCCATTGACTAGCAGTTCAAAACCGGATTCAATCAGAGTATCACCCTTTCCGCGATCTTCCCCGTTGATCTCTTGCTCTCGCCACGCGCTTTCCGCCCGGAAAGAAGCGTGAAGGTGGACGTCGGTCGGATTGCGGGAAGAAAGACGACGAGCGAGCGAGCGAGCGGAGTGGACGGCAAACAAACGAGGCGGCGCGGAGGGCCGCGTGTTTGAGGCGAAGCGGCGGAAACGATTGGCGACTTTCCATCACGCAATCTTCCTTTCCGTCCGCTTGCTCCTCAAACACGCCCGCTTCCTCTCGACGGGCGACTCGCGTGTATCCGAACCGGCGGAAAGCACGTGGAAGTGGGCGGGCGGCGCTAATCGCCGAGTGGAGAGCCGCCGGCGACTTCGTGACCACCGCGCCCACTTGTTGCGGGCAGGGTAGAGTGGCCACTCGCTTGCCGGAAGGTCTGGGGATAGTCGCGAACAAAAGACAAAGCAAGAACTTCCGCCGATAAAATTAGAGCGCTAACGTTTCCGATCGCAACTTTTGAGGTCGGCAAGAATAAAGAAAGAAAGCACGGCACGTGGATTCGTTGCACAACACGAACTCGAAAGCCTTTAAGCACTCGCTCACTTCGCTTTCGTCGTTGTCCACTTTGTTCGCACAAGCCGCCATTTCGCGCCCTGCCCTCCGCAATCCCCGCCCCAATCCGCTCGCTTATTACCGAGAGCCGCGCAAAGCCGAGCGGTCGGTGCGGGAGTGGACGAGCGAGTGGACGGAGAGCGCGGGCATTCGGGCGGCGGCGCGGATTAGCGAGCGACCGGCCGCCATGACACCCGCGCGCGCACCAATTGCGGGCATGAATTCCACGTGAATTGCGCAAATTTCGGTGCGAAGTGAGCGCTGGGATTCGCGACTCGCGCACTCCATCGCAATAATGCGAATTGGGGGACGAGAGAATGAAGTGGACAGGCGGCATGCAAAAAGGAAGAACCAGCTGGAAGAATAGGTAAAAGAATGGCGAGATCAGAGTCCCTGTCTCCAAGGCAGAAAGAAGCGATCGAAAACACGTGCACGTGCAAACATTCCGGACGCAAACGTAAAATGGGCGCCAAATCGCGGCGAATCGACGGGCGGGAATCGACGCAGAAGGCGAAAAACTTTCCGCATTGCTCGTCGAAGCCGGCTGCCGCCTGCCCAAACACAAACAACCTTTTTCGGTTGTTATCGCCCGCCAATTGATTGGCCTTCTCTTTTGAGTAGAGGTAACGCGTAAAAGCGGAGCTGACTCGAGTGGAATAGACGAAAAAAAGTAGCTAACTATGAGTTATGGGACAAAACGTCTAACGCATTCAATTGCAAACGAATCTAATAAGTGAAGCAATCAACGGCTTCTCCAAGCCCTCAACGACCTGAAGAATCCCTAAATCGCCCGGCTGATCGACGGTTCACGACTCGAAGCGCGCAACTCGCCGCTCTCGCGGAATTACAAAAACCGAGTGGTCGAAAGAAACAGCTGATCGACGGCCGACGGGCGAGCGGGCGGCTGGAATGCGGAAAAGAAACACGAGAATCAGCCGGCGGGCGGCCAGCGGGGGAGCGGTCGAGGAGGACGAGCGGGAAGACGGGCGGGCCGGCGGGAAAGAAGGTGAGTAAGCGAGTCGGGGAATCGGCGGAAGAGCGGCCAGCGGGGAGTTTTGGCCTGAAGGCGACGAAACGAAGGGAAGAGCGGGAGCGTCGCTCACCTGCAGGTCGCAACGCGAAGCGCACCGGCCGGCCGGCCGCCCGTCGTCGCGCGTTTGTTTGCGGAAAATTTCGGCCGGCCGGCGGGCGGCCTCGTGGTTCCGCTCGCCTCTTCTTTTTGGTTCGCTCTGACCTTCCATTGGGTGCATTTAGTTCGCCAGTCGATTGCTCGTCTTTGATGGCAGGAACTATGCGACTATTAGGTCAACGAGGTTGTAACAGAACGATTCGATCCACGAGCGATCACTTCGTTCATTCTCGTCTACAAATTCTTGGAAAAAGCATACGCTTGCATGCTACGTGCCTTTTCTTGCATTTGCTCATGCCTTTTGGCTTCTCCTGACTCACGTCCTGAACTCATCGGCCGACCGCCCCCGCCGCCACTCCGACCGGCAAACGGCTCCAGTGCGTCAGCGATCGATCGTTTTTTGGGCCGATGATTCAAGGCTTGAATTTCGTTGAAATGTCTGGAGCTTGGGGAACCTTTAGGAATGACAAGAGGCAGTGAACTTCAGGCTCCTCAATACACAGAAGAAAGTAGTTGGGGTTTCTAACGACAGAAGATGCAGTAATAATTTGTTTCAAAAGAGAATCGATCAATGGCTTTGTTCAAGATAAAAGAATTGTCGTCCTGTGGTCATGGCGAGAAGCGGAAGTAAATGTTCGTGGAAGAAGACAACGAGGCCATCAAGCAGATTTCCTGCACTCACTTCGTTTTGTCGCCGCCAATTCTTTAGTCTTTCTTGAGCAGAAACGTTTCGTTTCGCCCCGCCCACCGGCCGCTGTTTGTTTGTTTCGGTGCGGAGGTTTCCGTTTGGCGTCCAGCCGACCGCCCGGCCGAGCGGCCGGCCGGCGTGCCGGCGGGCATGACACGAAGCAGCACAAAAGAGAGCCGACGAGCGAGCGGGAGGAAAGAGCGAAGAACAGCCGGGAGATTTCCGCACGTTCCGAGCGGCCGGCCGTTCGCCTCGCCGCCGCTCCGCCGAAAGCTCGCCGGCCGGCCGCTCCGTCGATTTCCGGCGGAGCGAAACGTGCGGCGGCGTCTGCGGAGAGCGAGCCTGAAAACACGAAAACATCCCGCTTGTTATTGAGCACGCAGTCCTCGTTCCCTGCTGGCTCGAGCACCGCGGCATTCGCGGAATGAACGAGCGATTACGGTTTTTAACGAGAATTCCAGTAGATTCGTTTGCTTTTATCCATTGATAGTTAGATGTGGATTATTGGTGAACTTTCACTTTTCTTTTCTCTTCACTCGCTTGACCGCCGTTCCCCTTCCGGCCACCTGCCACCTGCAAACGGCAGCGGCCGATGCACGTGTTCTCCCGCTGCTAGCCGGCCGTTCGCTTTCTGCCGTAAAAAGCCACCCGTTCGCCGGCCGTCTCCCCTGCAAGCGGCTCGCGTGTTCTCGCTGCCGGCCGACGGGCGAACGCGGCGGCGAACGACGAGCACTCGGCGGCCGGTTCGTCGTTCCGCCCGCCCATTTCGCTTTGCGGTCGGCCGCCGCTCGTCAAATTTTGCCCGCGAGTGTTGATGTTTTTGCGAGGCGGTTGGATCGCGTGGATTTTGGGCTAGCAGGACTCGAGTGCTGCGGTAATGCACTTGTTATTGTACTTTCGAGGCTTCAAATCCGAGTACGTGCTCTCAAATTGTACCGGCGTTTTAACGTTAGAAATGTTGGTAATCTGTCGTCTCCGGTTTGCAGCCGAGTAGAATGCACTTTTTTCTCTTCGCTGTCTAACCATAATAATCAAATTTTCGAAACTTTATTTCTTTTAGGCGGTTTCATCATTTTCTTTCTTTCCGTTGAGTCTCGTGCTTTCCGAGTAGTTCGGAGATGGAAATTCCGGAGTCCGCACTGGCCGCTCGCCGCCACGAACTCCCGTCCCACTTGTTTACTGCGGGCTAGCGGCCGGCCGGCGGCCGTCGTGGACGAGCGGAACGGCCGAACGGGCGGGCGGGCGACTCGTGCGAGGGAGAACGGCGGCGGCCAAACGGCTTTTCGCGGCGGCCGTCTTCCTTTTTTGCATCACGCGCATCGCCCGCCCGCCTCCAGCCGGTCGTTCTGCCGGCCATTTCACTCGTCCGTTCGGGGCAAGGCGGTGGAAGCTGGAGAAGAGTGAAGAACGTTGCTTGCTTTGCTGCACTCTTTCGCTCTGTTCTCCTTTGCGTGCGTGTTCGGACGTGCCGAAGAGGGCGCGTGTTCGGCGTGTCCGGTGCGGTATTTTCGGACGCTTTCTTTCTTCCCGCCGCTGCGGACGGTCGACGTCGGCGGCTGGATTGAGCGAGCGGTTCGTGTTTGAGAGCACACGCCTTCTCGTTGCTGTACTGTAGTTACGCGCATTTGTTCTCACGCCTCGGTTCACGCCTCTCCATCGGATTCTCATCGTGTTCGCTGCAAAACTGCAAGCACCCCACTAATAACGAACCCGCTTCTGTTCCTTGCCCACTCTTTTTGCGTTTTACGTCAATGAACGGAAAATTCGGCGATAATCAATCGCAAGAGGGCTCCGCCGTTCGGTTCAAAGCAAAACGCAAGGAAAAAGAAGAAGGAAACGGTGAACGGAAATGTCGCCCGTTTTGGTCGTCGCGGCGTTCTTTTGGGCGTTCCGGCGGCCGGGCGCCCGCCAGTCGGTGGTTCGTTCACCCGTTCGAGCATACCTTCGTTGATGGAAGCGAATGGATTGATGGGCGAACGAACCACTCACTCATGCCGCCTTGCTTATCATTCGCTTCGATTCTGCTTGTTCTCTTCGGTTCGGTTCGTAAAGGGGCCGTCTAACAAGCGGGCGAATGCTTCTTTCCTTTACCGCTTGCACGCAGTCCGATTTGTCCCGGCCGTGTTGACCACACACGACGAACACCTTCGCTCGCTTCTAATCGCCCACTTCATTCATTCTGACCTTTAAATTGCCGCACAGAAGGACGAAAGCTGCCGTGCCGCCGTCCACCGCTCGCTCGTTTGAAAGTCCAACGGAATGCCGGTCCGAAGGCAAAGGTGTGCACTTTGCACTGTGGAAAGAACACGTGAACGTGCACTCTTTTCTGCATTCTATTCGCTCCTGTTACGCGCGTGTACCGTGCGGGCAACCGGGCGTCGAAAATCGTGCCACAAGGCGCGCTAATTAGCGGCCAGGCACTCCGTTTCGGCTGCTGCGGTTTGCGGCGCGGCGGCCGGTCGGCTCGGTCCTCGCTCGCGGGCCGAACGGCAATTAGACGAAGCGACTCGCTTTCTTTCCGGGAACGCCCAAACGACGAGCAGGAGAAGAGCGTTCTTTTTCCACTTCCCGTCAGTCCAATTCGGGCCAATTCCACCGCAAGAGAGGAACGAGGGGCTAATTTGCTGCCTTTTGCTTCTCTCGCTGGCCGCGTCTTCATACTGTTTTGGTGCTGGAAAGTAACGTGTTTTGTGATGAGAGTACTCTCGAACAGTGGCGAGTCGCAAGTGGGAAGTGTGCGCATTTTCCGCCGTTGCTCGCCGCTTTCGGTCAACAAGACCACGAGCGCGGGCGACGGGAAACGGAGGCGAGAATGATGGAAATCTGACACCGCGCCCCGCTCGCCTCGCCTCGCATTCGCCCCGATTTGGGGCCTGCAAACGGAGGACGTCGAGGAGACGAGCGGGAATAAACACGCGAGAAAGAGTGACAGTTTGGGGTGGGCGGGAAGTCGGAGGGTTTGACCGTGGATCAACGCAAACGTTTCACAATCGACGAGCGTTTCTTTCTGGCTTCGCTTCGTCGTGCGCCCCGCCGTCCGCTCGTCGCCAACTCGCTACGATTTCTGCAAAGCCGCTCGCTCGCTCGCCGTCCGTCGCCGTCGCTGGACGCGTTTCCGCATTCGCTCGCCGCACGCCACGCGACGCTTTTTTGTCGCGTTGATCCCGCCCGCTCGCCGCCCGCATTTCGGAGCGCCTCGCGTCGACGGCGGACGCTCGGAGCGCGGACGGGCGGAGGAAACAAACGATTTTTTGCACACGACTCGCCGTCCCTCGCGCTCGCCCACAAAATGCGGCGGGACGACGCGATTCGTTGCCGGTTTTTGGCGGCGATTCGCCCGCTGACGTCCGTCGCCGCTGCTTTTCGGTTTTCGTCGACGACTCGCCGCACGCCCGCCGGAGGGTTTCGGAAACAAACGCGCCCGACGCCAGCCGCTGCTTCCCCTCTGCAACGCGCCCCTCCTTTTCAGTTGATCTCGCCCTCCGTTTTTGGGGGAGCGGCGTTTTCGTCGACGGTCGCTGTTGATTCGCCGTGCAGTTTGGAGAATTTGAAGGCTTCGGTTGGGTTTGTTGGGGGCCGCCGCTATCCATCGATTGACCAGAGGCTTTGTGGTCGAACTCCTTGGCGCGTTCTGTTCGTCAAGCGGCCAACCGGAGCCTTTTGACTACTTTTCGTTATTCGACGTGGCCTTGCGGACGAATGATCTGCGTGGAGCCCTTTCCCTCGCTTCTTCCCCCCGTTTCGACCGTGCAGCTTGCAAGCCTCTGCTTCGTTGGCGACCGAAGTAAACGTGGCGTAGCGCGAGTGTTTTCGGCCTTCCCGCTTCCACGCGCTTCCCGCCCGCCAGCCCGCCCGCCCGTCCGTCAACAGCGTGGAGAGGGTTCGCGACGAAAAAGCGGAGCAAAACGGGCGGCGCGTTTCGAGTCGCTCGCCGCCGCAAGCGCGCGCGTCCTGCGCCTCGCTTCTCCACGCTTTTCGGTCGACCCGCTTCTCGTCGTGGGCGCGGAGGCGAGCGGAGCGGTCGGTTTGGTGATTCGCACGTCTACCATTGCGAGTGAACTGTTGGGTTTCGGGGTGGACTTTTGTAGAGGAGTCGTAAGCTGTGATCCCTCTTCTACTTCTTTCTCTTGGATCCAGTGACTACGTGCTCCTTCGGTCAGCGTACTCATCCGGTAGCACTTTCATGAACAGTACGCGATCGCCGCCTTTGATGCATTTGCTTTCTTGGGCTTTCACCATTCTTCATGAATCATCCACGAAATCCGGACTGCTTTCCACAGCGAAGAGAAAAACAGACGTGTTTACGTCTTTCGGTCACGGTATGGCTGGCCGAAAGTGGGCGCGTCGGCCTGGCCGCTCGCTTGAAGCGCGTCGAGCCTTCCTTTTGTCTTTCCACCGCGCTTTGGACGTGGAGGGTCCGTTGGTCGAGAAATTTGAAGAGTAGACGGGCGGTTCGTTGGGAAGCGTGCTGCCGAGTGAACGAAAGAGAAGCAGAGATCGAGAAAAAACCGATCGAACCGCGCCTACGTGATCAACCAAGTGGATTTGAATTTCAAACGGGAAGAGAAGCGTTCTCCTCGTGCGTCACGCAGCTTCTCACTCGCGCCAAACGCCCGCAAATGCACGAGGCGCGACGAGACGAGTTTTCGGGGCGAATTCGGAGCAAAACGCGGTTCGCTCGCCCGCTTCTCCTCTTCCTCTTCCACTCGCTTCTTTCCGCGCGCTTTTTTCATCCTCCGCGTAGTCGCCAACCAGCTTTCCGCCACTTGCTCACACAAAGGAAGGAAGGATAGGCGATGTGGTTGACGAAAAGCGCGCGATGCAGAGTAAGGAGGGCGCTTTGATCGCCGATCGAAGAAACATGATCGAGGAAGAGCGATGAAGAGTTGGAAACTGAAGTAGAACGGCTATGAGCGTTTGGGTTATGCCTTCACTCTACTACGCTTCAATCACTTGTGCTCTTGCCGCCTTCCGTTAGCTGTTCACACGCACGTCCTCGCTTTCCGCTTGGAGACCGCCGCTCGGCGACCCACTTGCCGGGCCGCGAGTGCCGACGGTCACTCCCGGGCGCTCTTCCCGCTTTCTGCTCGCCCGCTCGCTCGTTTGCCGCCGCAGGCGAAAAGCGGCGGGCCGAACGGAGCGCGCTCGCTTCTTCCGGCCGCCCCGCTCGAGCGGCGACTCGTTTCGCCCCGAAAGCCCGCCGCCCGCCCGCTGGAAAACGGAAAGTGGCCGCTTGCTCGTGGATTGTACGAGCGGCGAGGAGCGGGCGGCCGGCCGGCGGAAAGGCGGCGAACGAATCGCCCGCCCGCCAACGTGCGTGTCGTCAAGTTCGCCGCTTTTCGGCCACTCGCCCCGACTACAAGTCGCCGCAAATGGACATTCGAGCGGGCGTTTATTACTAGAGATTGTATTCACCAATTGAATGCGCTCGTGTTCGTGCCGTTTGTGCCGTTCGTGCTTTTTCGATCGATCAATCGGGGGATTGCTTCCACTCAACTTCAATCCACCTATCCAATTCGATTACAGGCCGCACCCAAGAGAATGTCGGCCACCGCCACGGGCCCGCAACCGGTGCCCGAAATTGGCGGGAATCCGTTGGAGTTGGAGCACTTGAATGCCGCTGCGTACACGCCGGCCGCCACTCCGCAACGTGAATCGACACCGCCGAAGTGCGTCGAGCCGTCGTTTCGGACAGAAGCCGAAGAGCCACCGGAAGATTCGCTCGTTGAGGAGAAGAAAGCAGAAGACGACGCGGATGAACCGATGGATGCACGAGAGCTCCACGAAGAGGTGGAATCGAGCGATGCCGCTGCCGAGCCGCCAACCGGCGAGCTGAAGCCGAAAAAAAAGAAGAAGGAGCGCGGGGACGACGACGTGAAGCCGTTGCGCGGCGAGCAGAAGAAGAAATTCGTCGAGTGGATCGGCCGGCACGCGGACAACCTCTACCCGTCGCGCGAGGAGAAGCTCGGACTGGCCAAGCAGCTGAATGCTTCCTACATTCAAGTGAGCTCTCTCCCAGCTTCATCTATTGACTTTTTTCTTGCTGCAGGTGACTCGGCTGCTCGCCAACCACCGCCGCCGCCTGCAAGTGCAAAAGAAACGTCGCTCGCCGGACGAAGCCGCGAACTCCTCGGACAAGGAGAACCAGCGAGCCGGCGGGAGCGAGCCGCCGGACGACCGCTTGGGGCACTTGAATTCGGTGATCGACGAGTGCAGCCGCCTGCCGCCCGCCGACGATGAGCGGCTGGAGGGGAGTGGACGCGACGAACACGAGGTAAGGTGGGCGGGAATATTCATGAGAAGCGGGTGGGCATTCCGTTGTTAGTGTTGGGAGTGGAACGCTCCTACTCCTCTTTCTCAATCACCTCGCCTCGTTGCAGTCGAATCAATTCCACTGCGACGAGCGGCTGGACGAAGCGGACGAGCAGCACGGCGGCCGGGAGGCGAGCGCCCGCCACCTTCGCATCGACGAGGCGATCGAAGCGACTCGCGAGCGCGTCCGCCTGCTCCCCGCCGACTTCGACCTCGACGAGCTGCTCGCCGTCGGCGCTGGGGCCGAGATGGGTGAGTCCTCTTCGAATAAAAGAGGAAAGAAGAACGTAGTAGCACATAAGAAATTCATGAAACGAAGGAGAAAGCGACGAATAGAAGTGTTTGCTGTTGGTTTGTGACGAAATCGACGGAGTGAGAGCTCGTGATCGCCGTTTGATTCTCGTGGGCGCCCCCCACTTTTCTTTCGTTCGGTTCGGGCAGTTGATCGCTCTCGACTCGCAGACGTCAAGCGAACCGCAAACCACTCGCCAAGGTTCACGTGAACCCCCCACACAATGCGGAGGTCAGCCGCTCGGTCGGGGCCCGAATGCTCGCCGCCTGTTCGCCCCGCCGCCGCCGCCGCTCGTCGTCGGTCACTCGCCGGCCCGATCGCTTTTTCGTGCGGCCAGCCGGCTGCTCGCCGCCGCCCCGATTTCCGCGCGCTTTTCGGCGGCCAGCCGGCCGAGTGGACGAGCGGGCGAGCGCGCGGGCGGGGAGCAAAAGCGAGCGAGCGAGCGGCGGGTCGAATGCGAAGAGCGGGCCCCGCAATGTCCACTCTTTTCTTCCCGCGACCCCGCAACTGCTCGCCCGTCTGCCGGCCGGCGCGCGCGGTGGACATCGGGGCCCGCCGACCGACCACTCGCCCACCCCCTCGCGCGTTCTTTGGACTTCATTCGCGAGGTCGTGGGTTGGCCACTCGCTTCGCGCATTCTTTCGTTTGTTTATTCGTTCGACTGCTCTTTTTTCATGCGAATCAACGCTTCATGAGCTTCGAAGAGGGACGACTTCGTGGCCACGGCCTCTTCGCTGCTACCAACTCGCATTTGTTTTTGTTACATTCACGATCATTCGTCGTCCGTTGCGGAAAGAAAGCAGATCGTGTGCGGGGCGGCGACGAAGTGGACACGAATCGCGTGTGCGGAAAACGAAGCGCGCAGAGAAGCGTGCGCGAATTCTGCGTCGTGATTCTCTGCGGCGAGTGTTGCAAAGTGCTCCGCGCATTTCTTCGCCCACTTCTTCGTCGCGCCTTTCTTCTCCCCGTCTTCGATCGCACGCCTCCGCACGTTGCGCACCCGATTCGCACTTTTGGATTCGAATCGATTCGTTTCGTTTTGTGCTGGAGTGGAGTGGAACTCACACAAGGAACGGACGAAAGAAGACGTCCAATTTGTCCTTGACCGCAACGGTCTGGGTCAACGCTCTTTTTTCTAATCCCCCCGTTTGCTTTTGGCCGACGGCTTCTCCAAGCGTAAAATTCGGCGACTTTCCGTTCACGCATTCACACGACGCCCGCGCGTTGACTTCATTTCGTTTGAAAAAAGAGCTTCTGCACGCTCTCCATCCTTCTTCGTCGTTTTGTTGAAGTCGCGTGTTTCGCTAATCGAATCCCAGCGTTTTGCGCCGTTTGAATCGAATCGCTTTTTGTTCACGAAATTCAATTTTCTGCTCGCTTTATCCACGCGCGCCATCTCCGGGCTTTTCGCGCGTTGTGGCGAGCGTCTGGCCGTTTTCTCGGCGAATGTTCTTCGTTCCGTCCGACGGACGGCGGGCGGCTTATCGCTGGGGGCTGCAGACGATCTCCGTCGTTTTTTAACGACGGCAATTGGAATGCGGAACGTTCCAACGCGCCTTCTCTTCGTTGATGAACCCAATTTGCCGCGTGGCGAACAGCGCGAAACGACGGCTGACCACTCGACGCGCGTCCGCGTCAAGCCGTTTTCGGCGCTCAACTCCGTGCGGAACGGACGAACGAAAGCTGCTTGACCGCTTCGATCTGCTGGAGGGCTTTCGATCTCTCCGCCGTCGACGGCAAGCGTTCCCTCCTTCGACCGCCACGTTCTCCGAAGGGTGGCCGAACGGAAAGAAATTCGCGCCTTCCGCTCGGCTTCCCCGCTCGCGTTTTTGCCCTCCGGCCGCCGCCGCTCGTGGCCGAGCGGGCGGAATTCGCGGAATTGTGCTCACTCGGCCGTCCCACGGCGCCCGTCGTCGTCGCCGTCGCCGTCGCCGTTGACGAACGAGCGTTTCGTCGGTCGTCCGGTCGGTTGCGTCGTCTGGGAGGCTCGACGGACAGCCGGCCGAGCGAGCGACAAACAAGCGCGAAGAGGAACACGTGGCAGTCCCCAGTCGTCGGTTAATTAATGAGCTGGGATCTCATGAATTTTCTACCGCTTCTTTCATTCTCTCCATTCCATTCGTTCTTCCCTGTCTCCGAAGTCAAGAGGAGTGACTCGTCGACGAAGCAGGAAGCGAATAACGAGGTTCCCGCCGAGCGGCCGGCCGTCGCGCCGAATTTCGCGAGTTGTTCGCGGAATTCCGCCCGCCGCGCCGCCTTCCCACCGGCCGGCCACGCGGCCGAGTAGCCGGCGGCGAAACGGCGCGGCGAGAAGTCAAAAACTTTACTTCTTTCGTCCTCATCCTCGTTCTTCTCTCCTCTCGGGTATTCGCGCTCAACGGCCGGCTAATGACATTCGCAACACTCTCGACGGCTCCTGCTCGTGGATTTGGACGCCGAGACGTCGCCATTTTTCGTAAAAAGTACGAAGTCGGCCTTTTTGTCTCGTTGGCGTCCGGCAGCCATTCGGCTCCCATTGGACGTCTGGTCGGCGTCTATGCGACGTCTAATTAAGCGCAACTCACGTGCACGCGTGCGGCTGGTGGCCAACGAAACAGAGAACTTATTTTTCGTAAAGTCTGACCGAAAAGAAATGATGGGTGGTTGTGGACGTCTACTGATGACTCCTCTCCACAAGACTGCTCATTTGTCTGCCCACCTCTTCGATAATCAGTGGTTGGTGAGAGAAGGCGGCAGGTACTCGCTGGCTTTTGTACTTTTCCTCTCGAAATAGCTCATCGTAATCCTCTCCGCAGTTTTGGATCGTACAGTCGAGAGATTTCTTCACCTGCCGTCCACGAAGTGAATCCTACAATCGAGTCGACTTCGAGCGGGGCGAATCCAATTGGAGCCGAGCGCCCGGCCGGATTGGGCCACGGCTTCGCATGTCGCGTGTTCTCCATTCCAAACTTGAGGGCTGGATCAGGACGGTCATTTGCCACTCAACCCTTTCGCTCGCATTTGACTTGAGACTGTTTGTCGACGAGATGTCTACCCCAGATGACTCGTCATTGACAAAATGAAGCAGTCAAAACTCAGAATTTTTGAGCTTCTAGCTGCTTCTTTGTAGTCGAGCCACTCACCGGCTTTGGATCGAAAGACCAGGCAGAACTCTCTTTGTCTTCAAAGACGGTCGATGAGTGAATGAGAAATGAACTCGGGTCATGCTCCGTGTTCATCGTCAAGATTCTCCTCTGCGGCCCGAAATACCCGCTTTCCCACCGCCTACTTCCTGCTCCGTCCGCTCGTTTATTAGTCGCCCCGAAAGGGCGTGCGGCTCGTCCAAGTGGTGAGGCGGTTGCCGTGGAGCCCGGATGACCACGAGAATCCCCGCTTTTTCTATTTGACCTCACATGGGGGGTCGGTTGACGGTAGTCGGTCGGCAATTCGATTACGTCAACAGGACGGCAAGGACGTCCTTCTTCCTGCTCGTCCTGCTATCATCTCTCCTACTCACTTACTCATCTTTTGGTGATCAACGAGCGGTCGAGGGTGACGTCCACGAAGTCCGCCTCAACCCACCACTTTTGGGCTGCTCGATTGGGCAAAGACCCGCGAGCAGCAGCCGCCGAAGGGGTGGAAGCACGAGGGATGGCGGCGGGACGGCGGAAGGAAGCCACTCAATTGGCGTTCATTCGAAGGTGTTCTTTTGGACCCTTTTTCTGATGACGCGTGTTGTTTACCGCTCCTTTTTAAGCATACGATGAAGACCGTTTGGTTGAATTGAAGCCAAAAGTCCGCACTTTCCTTCAATTCGATCTCCTCATGCTTCTCTCGACTGCCTCCCCTCTCGACCGTCGATGCTCGAATCAAGGCGAAGCGGAGCGAATCGCTTCGAAGAGGAACGAGATCGACGGAGGCGATGGCGGGCGGGCGGCGTCACCTCCGCCCGGCTTTTTGTTGGAGGCTGCCGCGCGGCTTCTTTTTCTCGCTGATTGATTGCGCCCGCTTCTTTTCGCCTTCGGGTTTCTCGTTTTCGCACGTTTCGCTTCGCTTCAGCCGTCGGGCCCGTTTGCCGCCTTTTCGGCTTCCTCGACGTCGAAATCCACTCCTCTTTGGGTCGATCGGGGATTGTTTTTGATTGTTCGCTTGTTACATCCATGCTTCTCGAATGTTCTTCTCTTCGTTTTGTGCAAGCAAGCTTTAAGTCGTTGATTACTCATCTCCTGCCTCTTTTTTATCGATCGATTAATAGACGTAGGCTTTTATGGCTTATGGGGGAGACCACGCGGTTGCCGGGCCGAACGGCCGTTCCGTCCCCTCGTTCCTCCGATAAGCAGCGACCGCTTCGAAGAGCCGGACGGAACGCGGAGGTTCACGAGTTTTGCCGCTCCTTTTCGATCGATTCGATCGACCGGGATGACGTGCGAGAGAACGGCGGTAAACGACTCGCAATTGGATCAAACCAATAAAACAACGGGAAAGAATGCTCTTCTTCGAATTGCTTTGATTCGAACGAAAGGAGCGTGCCGTCCATCCGAAAGCTTGAAGTGCGCACTTGACCGCCGCCCGCCTTCGGTCGTCGCCCAATCGAGTGCCGCTCGTTTGCGGTCGTTTAGCCGACGGGCGGTCGGGCGGTCAAGTGCATGCCGCCTTCTTTGCTTCGCTCAGCTCGCATCGAGTCGACGCGACGAGCACGTGGCAAACGACCCACTTGTTTGCGGTCAAGTACACTCTTCACCATCTTCTTATTTCTACTGCTACTTTGCTCTTCCGCTCGCTAATCTCACGCGCGTGCACTTCGACGGTTGCTTGTTGGCGTTCGTTAGGAGTTATGGGAATTGATAGAAACCTCCATGAAGTGCTCTCATCTTTTGTGTTTGACTACTGGAGTTTGAAGATTTCAATCCGTGAATGAACGAGAGCCCATAAATCAAATTCAAACACCCGCGAAGGCACCAGATTCAAACCCAGGCATGCCGCCTGCCGCTCTTGCGGCCGATTGGTCACTCGTTTCGCTCAAAAGTGGGCAGTTGGCGCGTGCCCAAGCGGCTGTCCTCTCGTCCATTCGTACACGATCGACGGACGGACAGGAGTGCAGCGGGCGGACGGGTGGGTGGACACGAGCCGACTGGCGGGCGGGCGGGCGGCGGTGCGATCGGATCCCCGCTTTCTCCCGTCCGCCCGATCGCAAGTGGACGCCGCCGATCGGGAAAAGTCGGGGCGGCGGCGGCGACGGATCTCCCCGCTTTCCGCGGATCCCAACCGCCCGCCCAACTGCACGAAACGAGAGATGCGGGCGGCGAGGAGAAGAGGATCTCCTTCGCCTTCTCCCGCTCTCTTTCATCCCCCCGACCGGCGGATCCGCCGGCTTCCCTGCGGCCGGCCGGCGGGCGGGCGGCTGGTGCGGGACGGGGAAAGCGGAGCGCCGGGAGCCGCCCGTCCGCACAGCTGCCCGGCGAGAATCCGAAGGCTGCGAATTCGGGAGCGTCAAAGAAAAAAGAGGAATTCAACGGCGGGAATCGTCGCTTTTCCATCGATTCCTCTAGACTATTGATTCTTTTTACTCGTTGGCAAGTTCTCCTTTACATTCCATTGCAAGCAGCGTGTTTCTCATCGTCTCTCCATTGCGCTCGCCCTGATTGCAGCTCGCCGCGTTTCGCAACACACGCCCGCAGTCGCCATTTGAGTTTTGCGACCTCGTTTGGGGCATTTTGCCCTCCGATCGCGTTCTCATGACCGCCGGCTGCTCGGCGAGCTTCGGGGCATCGGGCTGGGCGCCTTGATCATTCGACCGGCTGCTCGACACAACGAACAGTTGGGTGGTTGCTCCAGCACTGTCTTGTGCTTCGACGAAAGAGTTCAGTGGTGGGTGGTCGACCGGCCGGCAATCGTTGATCCCGCCGCTGCTTCGAGTTCGCTTTCTTGGAGAGAAGTTCGTGGGTTCTTTCCCGCTTCTTTCTGCCGTTCGTCTGTTGGTTTTTACAACAACCATCGTCGTCGCAAAGACGGACGTCGCGCGTTCGCCCTCCTTGGCGTCGCCGAGAGCAGAAAGCGGGGCGCTCTTATCAGCGGGAGCGGCGCCGACGACCTCCGCGCTCCGCCGCGTGTCGTTGAAAGAAGGCAGACGACCGACCGACCGGCGGAGTTGAGCGCTCGGTCGGCTGTGTGGGCGAGCCGCCCGTCGTCTTACGCGAACGAACGAACGCGAATTTGTTTACCCACCGCTTTACCCAACACTTTGCTCTCGCTCGCCCGTCTTCCTCCCCTCACCTGCTCGTCGGTTTGCCGGTTTAACGTCGAGCAATGCGTTGCGTTTAGCGTTGATTCTCACCTCGACAGTCGCTTTCAAATTTTCTCGGTTGTCGCGAGTCTACAGAAAAAAGGTCGACTGATTACAGCATTGTTCTTCTCACTGCTCGCAAGTCAAAACAAGTCTCGTTGTGCACTGCTGCTTGTCGATCGAACGAGAGAAGCGGAAGGTTTGGGGTTTCTTTGCGAGCTGCCAGTTCTTGATCCTCGTTGCGAGCTTTGATTTTTCCGGCAGTTTCTAATCAATTCTCGTTTGTTAATTTGTTTTGCTGTCTGCCTTGTCGCTGCTGATTCAAGGCATCGTCGTCTGCATGAGGTCGGAATCATCGCCCGTTTGCTACGGGAATTCAAATAAACCATCGTTTTCGTTCTCTTTTGATCATTTGTTTCGATCCGTGAATCCATTCGTGCCATGTTCCATCGACGTTTGCTTATCTTTATCGGTTTGCAGTCGCCTTTCGGGTTTCTTTCGGCTCTCAAACGAACCCCGCCGCCGCCTCGACCTCCGCCTCCGTCGAAGATCCTCAGCGAGACGCCCGCTCGTCCGCCCGCCAGTCGCAATCCCCCGCATTCTTCTCGTGTACATACGCCCGTCGTCGCAATGGTGATCCAACCGCTGCAGTCCGCCGCGCACCCGCTCCATCAGCAGCCGCCGAACGGCTACGTGCATCCGGCAGCCTACGGGCAGCAGATGGCAGCTGCTGCTGCCGCCCAGCAGTCGTTCTATCAGCAATATCAACACCAAATGCACGTCCATCAACAGCAGCATCAACAGCAGCAGCAAGCCCACGGACATCCCGCCTATCCGCCGGCCTTCCTCCAGCGAACAACGGCGGCCGTCGACGCGCGAACCGGAGTTCCGGTGCCTCCGCCGCCTCCAGCCGCAGCCGTCGAGGAGGCGGACGCAACGAAGAGCCCGCCCGAAATGTCCGAACTGCACCGGCGGATCGCGACGCTCATGCGAATTCAGCAGGAGATGCGCGGCAAGATGGCCGCCGATTCCGCGAACGTCAAGACTTTCGGTTGGTGTTTGGGCAAAGAAACAATGAAAGAATGGAACAAATGGATTGCTACTACGTTCTTCCTCCTCTAAACTTCTCATCCACTCCGTTGTTCAATCGATTGATCGCCGCGTTTCAGACGGCAACTACGTAACGCCGCCGCCCTCCGTCCACCCGCCCGCGCTGCCGACCGAAAATCCGAACGGAAATCCGCAAATTTCGCCCCCCGCCGCCCCGCCAGCCGCCGGTGAGTCGTCTGTTTGCTCTCTTTCGATTGTGTGGGCTCCCGGCTTCGTTTCGATCTTTCGTTGGTTTGGTTCGAATTCTCGGATGTTTGCGGAGGAAGCCGCGAATTCCACGTGGTCCGTGGTGAAATGATGGGGTTTGATCGCTAGTTTTGCTCGAAAAGAATCCACTTGCCGGTTAGAAGCAGAAGAAATTGTTGCTTTCGCTCAAACGCTCACCTTATTCATGCGGCCGCCGTTCTCCCGTTTGGTCGCCGCTTTTCGCAAGACGGAAGGGGGAAAACAGGCCGTGAGTCACTCGCGTTGGCTCATCGCCGCCTTCCCTTTCCAATGGCTGTTTCATGCGAAAGCGATGGCAAAGAGAAAAGGGTTCACGCATTCGAAATCAATCAATAATCGTGGAAGCTAAACAGCCGCCTTTTCCTTGCCTACTCTAAAACAAATCCGATCGTTTTCAGCCCCTTTGATCCCTCAATCTACACCGAAGAGCGTTGATCCGGCGGCTTCGATGGGCGTGGACGCGAATCAACACGCGACGGCCGCCTACCACCAGCATCTCCTCAACCTCAACTCCATCCTCCAGCAGCAGCAGCAGCAGTTGGGCGAACGGTCGACTGCAGCAGCCGCTCAACAAGCGCCCGTTCACGTGCACCCGATCCTCCAGTCGTTCTGCAAACCGCCGAGTGCCGAGGGCGAGAGCGGAGCGCCGGCGATCGAGCAGCAGCAGCCGCCTGCAGCAACGACGGCGAACACGCGACCGCAATTGGCGTTGAACCAGGTTCGTTTCCTCTTTCTTCTTTCTTTCGTTTCGTTAAGAGGATGCAACCGTTCTTATTTCTTTCCTCGTGTACTCTTGATTTCCGATTCCTTCTTTCTATTCTGTGTTCTCACCGCCCAAACGAATTCACGGGGAAGCCTCCAGCTCGCCGCCGCCATTTCTATGGGAACTCGACGGTTGCCACGGAGTTTTTCGTAATTGGACGCAAATCGGCGGGCGTTTCGCTCGGAATGGAGCTCCGGATTGAAGGTCGCCCTTGCTTCGTTGTTTGTGCTTACGAATTCGTTTCTTCTGATCGTTCTCGGGTTGGCTTTCTTGGGATTCTTGACCCGCTTGCGGTCCCGTCTGTCCTGTGAAAGCATGACGCTGATTCAAAACGACAGACCGCATTCCAGTGTGGTGATTCGATCAAAACAATCCCCCGCTTTTTTGCGTCCACCTGCGAACAAAAGCTGCCATTCGCGCATTCCTTCCTTTCGCTCGACCTTCGCTCGCCCGCGCCCCGCCGCCTCGGCGCCGTTCGCTTCGATCGGCTTGGCGAGCCGCGCAGCAGGCGGCCGAGTGGCGGCGGCCGGCCGCTTTGACCTCCGCGCGGGTGGCGCGCATTTTGGGCGGGAGGACGCGGAGGGAAATCGAGCGAGCGAGCGGCAGAAGGCGGCCGGCTGGGCGGCTGGGCGCGAAATCCCCCAAGGTCGTCGCCATTCGTCTTCCGCAATGCTGCGAGTCCTCCCTCCGTTTCTCTTCGGTTCGACAAGTGGACATCTTTGGGGCTCTTTGGGTCGTTCGATTGGCTGCTGGCCATGCGTTGGGGTTGGGCTTTGGACGTTCAATGGTCGCTTGTTGAGGCTCCTCGCTCTTCTGCTTTTCACATATCGAATTCCGCTGGTGTTCTCGCGCACGCCCATCCCTTCGATTGAACTCCGAAGAAAGGAGGCGACCTCTCCGCCGATCTGTTGTTGTGGAGCGGAATCCAAAGGCCGCTGACCTTCGAGGAAACTTTCGATTTCTTTCTGCCGCCCCGCCGAGTGCGCGAAGTTCTGAATGGACGGCGAGCACGCAGAAGACGTGAGCGGGCGGGCGGCGTGGTACGAAGGAGCACGCCGCCCATCCCGCGCGCCCCCCGTCGCCTTTGTTCTGCGGACGACCTGCGGGCGTTTCGGACGGTCGAGCGACGTGATTCCAACGGTTTCGTTCCGCTCGTCTTCTTTCGATCCTCCATTGCGCTGCTTCTTTCCAATCATCTTTGAGTTCTTGGGCGGATTCGGAGAGCAAACACTAAACGGGGAAGGGAATGTGGTGGTCGCGAGCCCATGACTAGATTTCCGAGACTTATAAGTTCTCACCAGCAACGAAGTTGAGAGATTTTGTTTGATCCATAGCCTTTATCATTCTCGAAGTGCGGAGGTCAACGGAAGCAGAGGCAGACAGTTTGTGCAGCTGTCCGCCCAATCGTCTGCCTTTCGATGCGACTGGTCGGACCTCCATTCTCTTTCTAATTGAAAGACAACAATGAAATGAAGCCCCAGTATTCTCCTTTACTCACTTTTCCTCCTTGAACCAATTCAAGTTGTTTGAAAAGCGACTAAGAAGCACCCATCGTTGTCGCTGCAGGCGGCCGGCCGCGGGGAGCAGTTGGCACGCGGCCAAAAATCTCCGCATTCTCCTCGGGAGACGGCGATTGATTTCGGGGCAAAGTGACGTGTGCCGCGAGGTCAAGCGGTCCACAGATGGCAGTTGTCGCGTGTAATCATCGGTCCTCTCCGCTCGTTTCGCCTTTCGGCCGGCTGTTGTTCGATCAAACGGCGTCCCGCTTATCGAAAGGCGGCCGTCTGAGCGGAGTTTCGCCCCCTGGAGCGCCCCTTTCGTCATTTCTTTCCGCTTTTCGCCCACTAATCGACTAAAGCGATGACTAATTGCTCGACGCATCGCTTCTCGCTGCAATCGGTTGTTTTGAATTGGGAAGACGGTTTGTCTTGCCTTCGCTTCTTCCTCGAACGGCTGCTCTTCGGTTCTTCGAATTCGGAGGTCAAATGAGGGCGCATTTGGCGGCGGCGAGCGGCAACACGTGCATTCCGCGGCCAAAACGGCAGCTGCATCCAATCAAACGCGCATTCCGTTGGTCTCCGTGCATCTGCCTTCTTCTTCATTCGCTCGACATTGGAAACGAATTCCAGAAGTCGCAGAGCTCGATTGTTGACCCTCGGCTTCCTCTCTTTCTTTCCTCTCGGTTGTGATCGTTCGGTTTCTTTCGAAAGAATCCCGGGCGACACCCGCTGTTTCCGTCTTCGCGTCGCCCTTTCGATCACGTTCTTCCGGTCGGTCGTTCGGACGAACGAGAGCGACGGCGACGAGAGTTGTTTTTCCCGCTTTCTTTGCGAAAACACGGGTGGCGGACGGGCGTTCAGTCGGGAGTTCGGCCCGTCGGATCGCCCGTTTGGAGCGGCCGGCGTCCTGGCACGAGGCCGCACTCACGGCCGTCCGGTTGGCCACTCGGGCCGGAGATCAACGCGAGGCCGCACCCCCTTTCGTTTGCTTTTGGGGAGCGGCCGGAAAGCTCTAACGAGTTCGAAACAAGACGAGTGGTTGGGATTTCGGTCGTTCGGAGTGACAAGCCGCCTTTCTTTCCTTTCCGCTCGTTTCTTATCTTTTCGTTTCGTTTTGGTTTGAAACTCGTGATTCGACACACGGCTGTAAGCACTCGTTTCGTCTACGAATCGTTTCGACTGCTACGAATTCCTCCCCTCGTCTTTCGGTTTGCCGCAACGACCGGCCAGCTTCTCGCCGTCTTATCAGCGGCAGACGGTCACGTTTTCGAGTCGTCTCGTTACGAATTTCCGTGTTGCCAATCGGCGGGGAAGAAATGGGCGGCTGATTGTCGTCGACGGGCGGAAAGAAAGAAGCGATTAGAGCTGAACGGACTTCTTTTGTTCAAAACTCTTCTTGTTGGAGTGGGCGCGTGAGTTGGCAGTCGATGCGACGAACGGAACTCCCGCATTCCACCGCGTGCTGCCGCGTTCGTTCGCTCCCGCCGCCGCCGTGTTTGCGTTCCGTTCGGACGGCGGGACGTTCCGCCCGCCCGCCCGTTCGGTCGGTTGGCAGCGACGGCGAGGTCACGCGGCGCCACGCAGCGGGCGGCCGGCGGGGCGGCCAGCTGTTCGCCGTCGCAGCGGAGCGAACGAACGTGATCGCGTGCGGCGCGTGTCTGCGGCCGGCGCAATCAAACGCTCGATCATCGCTCCGATCTTTCCGTTTTCTTTCTGCTCCCTGCTCGCCGTTTGGCACGCGCACTCGCCTCCCATTGCCCAACCGAAGCGATCGGATTAGCCGCCCTGTTCCGCTCGCTCCCGCTGCCGCCTAATCCTCCGCGAATTTCGGCGCGCTTTCTGCATAATCCCCGCATTTGCTCCACGCTTTCCGCCGCTTTCCGCAGCTCTTCGCCGCTTCTCGTCTGCTTTGTGCAGGCGTGAAATCGCTCCTGCTGGCTGTTGTCGACTGCTGCGATCAACTCGGTTGTTGTCGACGGAGATCACGAGTCGAAGTCACGAGAAAAAGTGCAAATTCGAAATCTTGATTCGGTTAGTCCGACGCGGATTAACGGCGATCACACGGAGCACTCTCTTTTGCACAAAACACTCACGGATTCGAGTCGAAATGTCGCTCGATAACTCGATTAGGCTGTCGCGCCCATAAGATTTGAGGACGACGGCCAACGAGAAGAAAAGGGGCATCCCAATCCAACTACCCACTCTTCACTCCTGCCCCTCTCTTCTTCCTTTCAAGGCCAATTTGAAGGACGGCCGGGAAGTGTGAAGGTCACGAGACGTCTCGCCCGTGTGATGATTGCTGATCGTTCGGTCGGTGCGCACGATCGATCACGCCGTCTTCTGGCGTCCTCCGTTCGTTTGAAATGAAGGCGTCTGTTTGTTTGTGTTCTATTTGCTCAAATCGATGGGATTCGAGTGGATCCGATGACCACAGCCTGCATTTCGCTCGCTCGCTAATCGACTCTTCTGCGTTCTGCTGTCGGCGGCCATTAGGAAGCCGGCCGCCCGCTAAAAGCTTTCCGTTGTTTCGGACGGGATCACGAGCTCTCTTCCTTCGTTGAAGATTGGTAGATTCGTGCGACGAACAGCGATATCCTCGAAAGAACGAACGTTCTTGTGCGCGACCTCCTTCCTCGATCTTTCGGGCGAACACCCGCGCGGCCCCTTTCGAAAAAAGAAGACGCGCGAACAAAAGAACGTCCCCACGGGAACGAACGTCGGCGCGATCGCGGGCAGCAGACGGCCGCCCGCCTTCGTTGAAAAACGACCTTCGCCCGCCGGTTTTTTTCGTTCGGCCTTTCTTTTCGCTGCGGCTGGCCCGCGTCCAAAAGTCTCTCCGTCTGCTCCCCGCCGCCGTCGATTGCGAAACCTCGCGGCCGCCGCCGTTCGGCGTGCAGCGAGTGTTTTCTGCTCTTTGCGGAAACAAATCGGCCGACTGCGTGGCGGGCGGCCGCCAAGGGGGCGGCGCTTCGGCTTCCGTCTGCTCGGCGTTCGTCTGCTTTCCGTCCCGCCGCCGCCGCCGCTCGTTCGGCGGGACGCGTCTGGAAAAAACTGATGAGTTTTTGCTAGTCCGTCTGCGCTTCTTCTTCACGCACTCCCGCCGCCCGCCCGCCAAAGTGCACTTTTCTCTTCGTGTTCACGCGATCCCAACGCCAGAGAACGTTTCTATTTCCGTCCGTTCTTGATCAACGCTTTCATTCATCGAGTTGATGAACACGCACGCGGTTAACGACCGGAAGCGCATGTGGAGGCGCCGTTCGAACTTTCTGTTGACAACAAAAGCGGCGTGGAAGCGCGTTTTTGTCCTCTTTCTTTCGTCTTTTGGCCGGCTTCTCCGTTTTATTGCTCGCTTCCCAAATGAGGGCCCCGACTCTGCGAAACGAACGGACGCTTCTTTTCGGTCGAAGCAATCCTCTCGCCGCTCTTTACGAGTCGGCAGCCGCCCTTCCGTTTTTTATCCGCTCGGTTTTTTCTTCGTTGTAAACAGCGGGCGTTCTCCTTTCCTTCCGGAAAGCCGCCGCATTGCGACGGCGATGGCGATCGGTCGCCGTCTGCTCGCTGCGTTCGTCTGGCGCTGATTCAATGCGATCGTGATCGGCGGTGAGTGGTCGGGGGGAAAAAGTACGAACGCGGCCGTCCGTCGCCGCCGCGTGAGCAAACGTTGCAGACGTTTCTCCACGCTCGCACTTTTTTCTTCCGCATTTCCGTTGGCTCGTTTGATCGCCTCGATTTTTTCCCAGCGGGCGCGGCCTCCTGCTCCTCGTCCCGCTTCTTTTCGTTCTGTTTCGAATTTCCCGCCCTCGTTTTTCACGTCCGCTCGAAGGGCGTCGTCAAAGAAGACGGAACGTGAAGCAGATGTTCGGTCGTCAACTGCGCATCTTTGTCTCGCGCAGTACCCGCACTCCGTCTTTCGGAATGACTTTGGGCGCCAAAAAACGAAAGGTCGCCGAGGTCGTTTCACCGCCGTCTGGCGCGGGCGCTTTTTGTGAGCGAGGGGCAAGGTCGTCGGCGAGGGCGCGGGTGACAAATCAACGAAAGGGCAGAAAACGCGCCAATTCGGACGCTTTCGATCGGCTGATGGGCGTCTCCGAATGGCGTTGGAAGGGCGCGCCGCGCGGTTGGTCGCGCGGCTGTTTCGAAGTTGCGCGTCGATTTTCGAAACATTCCAATTGGCCCCTCTTTGCTCGCTTTGCCCGTTTCCTTTCCGTTTTCCTTCGCGTGCCGTCTGCGTCGTCGTTTTATCGTTTGTTTGGACGCTCGTTAATGAGGTCGCCGCCAAAAACATTCCGCGCCGCGTAAACAAACGTGTGGAAATCGCCGAACGACCGGCGAGCGACTTTTGCGGCTACAAAACGAGGTCGACGCGTGAGGTTGCTCGCAATGGCGATAAGCCGCCGCCGCGCGCGATTCGAAGCCACAAAAACAATCCGTTCTCGCCGCATTCCATCCGCCGAACGCCGAATTCCCGCTTGTTTTTTGCTCTTGACCCCAAAAAGCGGCGTGTTCCCCGCCGTCGGACGTCCCGCCGGCGTTCTTCGGCAACGTGGCGTTACGGCGAGCAGCTGCGACGGCGGCCGGCATTTCGCAATCTTCGCGTCCGCTCGCTGGCTCGCTTTTTCTATTGGTTTTGGCGGCGAGCTCGACGGGCGGGCCGGCGGAAACGCCTGCACTCGACCCTCCACGTTTACTCATTGCGCAACTCGGCCATTCGCTTATGAAATCTTCGTGATCCTTTGAACTCTTTCAATGAAGCAGTTAACAGTTGCATCACTCACTCACTCGTGTACTTTCTCTCTACAATCCTGCTTCCACTGTTCCCCAACTTATCCCTTCTGCTTGCAGCTGATCGGAAACCAGTCGACCGCCGCGAGCGTCCCGGAAATCGCGCCCGCCGCCCCGCTCCAGACGACCGCCGACTCGACCGTCGCTGCAGCGAGTGCGTCGACCTCCGCCTCCGCCGCCTCCACGTCCTCCACCTCTGCCTCCTCGATGCTGTTCCCGCAGGCCTTCAACGGCATGCAGGGCGTTCCGGTGCACTCGCCGCAGTGGATGGCCGCCTTCCAACTCCTGCAGCAGCACCAGGCGGCCGCCGTCGCCGCCCAACAGCACGCGGGCGGAGCGCCGCCGAACGAGCAGCATTTGATGAACATTCATCAAGTTTTGGCCCTCCGCGACCAGCAGCAGCAACTCGGCGGCCCCGCGTTCACCACCGCCCTCGCCGAGCTCCAAAACCGCCAGCAGCAGCTGCAGGCGGCGGCGGCCAACGGCGCCGCGAAGACGGCCGCCTCCACCGCCTCCACGAGCGCCACCCCGCTGACGCCCGACCACGTGGGCGACGGCGAGTTCGGCCGCTCGCTGGAGCAGAAGTTCGCCGCGCCGACCGCCGAAACAGTGAGTTCTCTCCGCCGTCTCTCGCGTTGCTCAACGCGTGTGCTTTCAGTTGAACCTGCTGAACGACGGGCGCCACCCCAATTGGATGTCGCCGCCGCTCTCCTCGCACACGCCCGCCTCTTCCGCGTCGCCGATGCTGTTCGCCGGCGAGGACAACGCCGAAGGTCGGCTGCCGTCGACGGGAGGCGCCGGCGGACCGCTGGGCTCGACGCTCCTGAGCGTGGACAACGAGCCCGCTTTCTCGGACATCTCGTCGACGTGCTCCGGCTCGCCGCCGCCCGCCGACTTCGCGCCGCTGCCGACGATCACGAGCGGCGACACGGCGCTTCTGAACGGCGACTCCTCCGTCTTCACCACGCCGCCGACGCCCGCCGACTCGAAGGCCGAGAAGCCGCCGAAGAAGCGGAGGCAGAGCAAGAAGGCGGCCACCGCTGTCGAGGTCGACGTCGAGGTGGTGGACGACGCCGCGCCCCCGACGACGCCCGTCACGAGCCGCAAGCGCGTGAGCGTCGGCGGCGCCGCGAAGCCCCGCGAGTCCGCTGCGGCCAAACGCGCCCGCCTCGCCGCCGGCCAGCCGGACGGCGGCGTGCGGAAGGCGCCGAAGAAGCCGAAGGTCAAGCGGGCGACCATCCCGTCGACGCTGATCGTCCCGCGCGCCTTCCACGAGCTCAACGAAAACGAGTCCATCGCCGTCCGCGTGCTCGCCGGCCTCGCCCACGGCGTCTACCATTGATCCTCTCTTCCTTCTTCCCTCTTCTTCAAATGGGTTCCGCCGCTCTCCGTTCTCGTCGAGAGCCGCCAATCGATTCGGTTTACTCCTCTCTCCTCTCTTCTTCCTCGCAGACTCGAAGACTTTTCGTTCGTCCCCGCCGATCTCTCGTTCCCGTGGTTTATTTTAATCTTTAGCCTCTTGTTAACGCAATCCTTCCTTCCTCTGCAGCCTCCATTCGAAATGATCGTTTCTTGAACACGTGTAGTCCCCATCTTCTCTGTAGCTCTACAGTTTTTCTCCTTTGTTTGCAATTCTCGAGAAAATCCTCCCAAAAAGATGGACTCCACTCACTCACGCCGTTCTTCTGCTGTATTATACCCCTCCTACCATTGATTTGTGTTGTTGAACGTGTACCCCACCCACTCACCCATCTCTCCCGCCCCCATTTCCGTTGTGTTAGCGAGTGTACTCGTGCTGCGTGGTGTAACTAGTGGATTTGTTCGGTCCGCGATGAAAAACGAAAATAAACCCTAAAAATCTCGCGGATTCGGCTGTGACTGTGGGAAAGTAACGGTGGAATGGGTGGTTGAAAGTCAGGTACACAGATGTGTTTAAAGAACCAGGTGATTCGCTTGGATCTCCTGTTAGTTGCGGAGAAACTGTCTAAAGGCCAAGACCCGTTCTGCTCAATCGAACGGCAACCTTCACTGGTTTCAGCGACGGCAAACACCAGAGAAAGCGAAGCGTCGGAGAGGACAGGGGAAGACTTGACCGCCGACAGGCGAACACACGATCCACCGCTCGGCGGCTTGCTTTCCGCGGCGGCCGGCCGCACGGAACGAGCGGAAAAGCGGACGGAGCGGCGGCGTGACGTCCGCATTTCGTTGCGAAACTGCTCGTTATCGACGGGAAAGCGGCGAGAGGGGAGTGCGCGCCGTGTGAATCACACGGAGCGGTCGGCGGGGCGGGCGCTTCGGCATCCGCTTTCGCCTTCGTTCGGTTGTTTGGGTTTCAATCGATTCGCTTCGTCTTCTTGATGTTTGTCGACTAAATTCGTTTGTTCGATGCTGGAGAACGGACAGCCAAACAGCTTAACGGTTGTTGCGAGCACGTGCACGTGTTCCCCTCCTTTTAATCGTCCAATTCACGATTTCTTCCGAATTTAATCGATTTCCTCGCTTCAGCCACTTCCTCGAGCTTCAGCACCGGCGAATGGGGAACCTGCTGACGGTCGTCGTTCAGTTCGACTTCCACTTCGTGGACGGGGATGCGCGGAAGCACTTCCGGGCGAAGGCGAAAATTCGCCGCCGCTCGCGCCTCACCGACGCGCTCGCGCTGATCGTCCGCGAAGCTCCGGAGTTGCGGTCGATCGACGGCGCCTGGCGGACGGTCTCGTACTCCGCCGCCCCGGCGATGGTGGTCGACGTGTGCGAGCGGGTGCGACGCGCCGGCACGGTGGTCGTCTACTTGGAGCCCGATCGCGTGGACGAGAAGCGGAAGCCGGGGATCGAAATTGCGGCAAGTTTTCCCTCCTCATTCTCTTGCTATTCGCTTGCGTTAGGCCTTCACCGTTGGGCTGACGTTCGACGTGCGTCTGAATCACGTGTCGATCGCGCGCTACGCGATCCGCGTGCCGGCGAAGTCGACGGTGCTGAGCGCGCTGAACGCGTTCGTGCGCGCCCACTCGTGCTGCTCGCCCGACTTCGAGGTGGCGGCGATCACCAGCGAGCGGGACGAGCTCGTCAGCGGTTGCGATCGGGTGCGCGACCGCGGCGTCTACGTGGTCGAGTTGAAGAGC
The DNA here is from genome assembly GCA_024699865.1 of Aphelenchoides fujianensis. Taxonomy (NCBI): domain Eukaryota; kingdom Metazoa; phylum Nematoda; class Chromadorea; order Rhabditida; family Aphelenchoididae; genus Aphelenchoides; species Aphelenchoides fujianensis. The sequence goes on along the minus strand of JAMPIO010000046.1, from coordinate 146,606 downwards.
AAGGGGACGTTGGAGTTGAGCGAGGTTTATCTTTTTATTCCTTCCATTTATTCATTTCCTTTCGTCTTTAGGAAGACTTCGTGATCTCCTACAAGTTCCTGCAGAACGACGAGGAGCACGAGCTGCAGCTGGAGTGCCGGCCCGAAGCGACCGTTGCGGACTTGAAACAGCGCCTCCGCTTCCTGAAGATCGACGGCGTCTACTTCGCGGACGACGAGTGCGGCGCCTTGGTGCTCGTCGACGCGGCCACTCGGCTGGTGCCGGACGCGCGCTATTGGATCGACGTCGACGATTCGGGCGCCGAGGAGGCGCTCAAGCAGCCGCTCACCGCCGACGAGCACACGCGCGCCGCCATCAAGCCGGAGATCATGGCGCCGGCCGGTGTTTCGTGAGTTCCCCCTTTCGATTCGTCCAGTTGCCTTCTCGCTTGTGTTCAGGCAATCGATGATCCTGCGCCGCAATGCGGGCGGCGTCCAAATGCAAATGGGCTCACTGTTCGACGCCCAAACGAACCGCTTCGTCTCCGTCCACCTGCCGCTGGACGTGCTGAAGACGAGCCTCAGCCGCCGGTCGTTCGGAAACGCCCGCTTGAAGACGCAAATGCCGTCGCCGAAGGCGTGGACGCTCGTGAATCCGCAGGGCGAAATGCTCGACGGCGAGGTCGACTCGTTCGGCGTGCGCGTGAACAGCGAGTGGAATTCCAACCGGCTCTTCTATTTCGTCTACGAGTGCCGCACCGGCATCCTGAGCATTGAGCTGCCCGCTCGCTTCTACGAACACGTCGAGCTGGGCACTTGCACGCACGCCCTCAATTCGTCCGTGATGGGCGTCTATTTCGTGGTCGTCCTCTACTTCCGCCCGTCCGAGTTGCCGTTCGAACGGCGCGAGATCCTCGAGGTGAGTCTTCTGTTCGTGAATTCCCGTTGATTCAATCGATTTGCAGGACCTCATCGCGCAGTTGATGTCGCCGAAGCCGGACGCCGAGCGGCCGCCGTTGAGTGATCGCTTGCGCGCCTTCGAAGCGGAGCAGGCGGTGGAGATCGGCCTTTACGTGCCGGACATCCTCGACCTGCAGACGCCGCAGTCGATCGACGAGTGTCGCCAGCTCGTGGACTCGTTCAAGGTCCCCGACTTCAAGGAGGTCCAACTGGAGCACTGGTTCCTCCCGCTGCATCAGATCGTCCCGCTCGAACGCCTCGGAGCCGCCAACATCGTCCCCTACGAACAGGAGCACAAGCCGCAAGACGAGACCGAAGCATAAAAATGACGGAATCCCATTTATCTAGCGTTTCTCTCATTTGCTTGATTTGTTCCCACCGTCTTGTGAATTTCTTGTGCATCTTTGTGCATCCATTCTGTAGTTCCGTAGGACAAACTATTGGTGTGTTCATGTGTAGATCACGTTAACGCGGAGTATTTCGGACGGTAGTAAGCAAAACGTGATCTCCCACCCCTGATTGTTGCATTTCGATTGTACATACGATAATAAACAAGCGTTCTCTCATAAATAGTGGCCAAAGGATTTGTCGTGATCGTGGACGAGCCGAAAAAGCACGTTTGAAACCGTTCCCAAAAGCGCTTAAACCCTGAATCATCCCTTTCTTTTTTCCTTGTTCCTTTGTTTCGCTTTCCCATGCATTCGTGAACGAGCAGCGTGGAGGTCCACGAACAGAGAAGAATGACGGCCGTTTTGTCGTTGCATATTTCCTGTTGGCTCCAGCCGGATACCGTCGGGGAACCGCGAGGCAGACGGGCGGAAAGCCGAGCAGCTGAAAACTTTGGAGCGGAAAATGCGGGCCAATTGGGCGTTCTTTTCGCTCGAATCCACTTGCATTCCAACCGCTTTCTTATTGCTTCGCTCGTTTTGGGCTTTGAAGGTAGTTGTACGTTCAAGAGTTTCGATCATTGAGGATTTTAGCGGCTGAAACAATTGTGTGAAGTTTACGCGTTGCTCCCAATTCTTCTGCTGTTGAACTTGTGGACCGTCTGTTGTCAACAACCCTCATCAGAAATCACCGCTTTTCGTACTCATTTGGCCGAACACAAACACTCGCCCGCCATCCGGCCGGCGGTCAGGCGGCCGGCCGGACGGGCCATCGGTCATCTTTGACGAACGTCCCCATCGGTCGTCCGAATGACGAGTGATCGGCCGACGGATGACCTCCGGAATGCCCGCCGGTCGGCCGCCGGTTGTTGAGCGGCGGCCAAAAGTTTGTGCAAGTGGCCATTCCACGAGACTAATGGCTTCTTTTGAGTGAGTCGAAAGGAGATGTGAGCGGAATGCCGATTGTTTGCAACCGGCAGGCGGAAGAAGGGATTGCCTATTGGTATTCAACAGAACGTACTGGATCGAAGGTCACGTTCTTCCCCTCTGTGTCTTCTCTTTCCCCCTGCTTACAGCATTCCAATGAAAGCAGCAGGCGGAGTTCCAACTTGCGGTCGGCCGACTTCCGCAATGCCCAGCGGGATTCCCGGACGGGCAGCCGGCGGGCGGGCGGGCGGAAGTCCCGAAATGGCGGCCGGCATTCAGCAGTTTTTTCCTTCGAAGACGAAAGTCGGTGGGATTTCCGCATGGAATCCCATTCGGGACGACTGGCGGATGGCCGGAAGACGGGCGAAACACCCGATCCGCTCGCTCGCTCGGCTTTCCGGCCGCTCCTCTCGCGAGGCGCCCGAATGGCCGTCGAATTTGCTTTCGGTTCCGCCGGCCATCCCTCCCTTCTTCTGGCCGCCTTTCACACGTGTTTGATCCGATTGATTGGCGTTTGATTGCGGCCGGCCGTCGGGCAGCAGGGCGAGCGGGAAGGCGTGAAGAAAATTGATCGGTCGGCCGCTCGTTTCGATTGCCGCAAAGGATTTGAAGGTCGTCGGATTTCTGAGAGGATTTGGCAGATTTCTTCCGAGGAAATCAAACGGAGTGGTGGCGCTCACTCGTTGACCGAAGCAAGCCGAAGCATCGGCTCGTTCTTTCCGATTTCTATTCGATTTGCAACGGCATCTTGCTTCCTTTCCGTCCGTTTCGTAACGCCAACCTTAGGGCTCCTTCGATTGATTGCACGCCTCTTCTTCCACCAACTGTAAATGCAATCCGGGAACGAAGCCGCGACTTCTGCCGCGTCCCCGTGGAATCCGCCGGCCGTTTCGATTGGGCGGCGATTTTCGGCGGCCGTTTCGCAGCACGTGGTCGTTTCCGTCGGCTTTCCTTTCGGCCAACTCCCGGCGGGATCGGCGGCCGCCCAGCCGAACGGGCGGCCGGAAGACGCGGCGATCCCCTCGGTTCGAGGCGGCCGCAGTCGAAATTCGCTTTCGGCCGGGTCGATTTTTTATGCCGCACGAACGCAAAGGAACGAGCAGACGGACGGCAGAGGGCAGTGCGCATCTTCGGCTAGTTCCCCAACGACTTCCGCTCGCTTCCGTCTTCTTGGGATTTCATTCCGTTGGAGTCGAAGATGCTGGAGTTTATTTTGGGCGCTCGAACGAACGAATGCGGACGGGATTTCGAAAAGGAGCGACCGCCTTTCGTTTGCAAGACCCCGGATAATTGCGTAAAGCATCGAGCATCGTCTTCATGCGGCTCTTCTGCTCCAAGAAAGCCGACAGCAAACGACTCGCCGCAATCCACTTGATTGTTTCTTTCCGCTCTGCCCGCTCTTTGCGCTACCGCCAGAAGTCGCTCGCCGGGAGGTCAAACGAGCCGCGCGGAGTGGACGGCGCGCGGAAGAGCGCCGATTTTTGTTCTTCTCCGCTGTAAATCGCCGTTTGTGTGGCGAGTGTAGCGTATTTGACTCTTGACTGGTTTTTGTAGTGAGCACAAAGTGAATAATCAAGCCTTTTGCGATTGGAGGTCAACAGTCTTTACTGGACGGTCCATGAGTGGGTTTGTTTGAGTTAGACCACTTCCAATCGTTCCGCTCTTCGTTATTCATTCGAAAACAAAGCCAATTGCTCGCTCTTGATTCACCGAACTGCGAAGAGATGACTCGCTTGCGACCCTTCACTCTGTTCTTCCGATCTCTTTCGCGTTCTCACGCAATTCACACCACCGGCGTGCGCAAACATCCGTGCGTCGCGCTAATCAAAGACCGAAACAAAAGAAGTGCGGCGAGGAGGCGGCTGGGAAAGAAGGCGGGCGACGTCACGTCCGGAACTTCCGCCCAGCCGGCCGGCCGCTTTTCGACGCGACGCGCGGGCCCTCGCTTTCGCTTTGTGGATCGGGCGGACAGAAGCGAAAAGCGGCGGCTGGCGGCGAACAAAACGATGACTTATCGCCCCGCACTTTTACGAGCGGAGATTATGACTTTTGACTCGCGACTCGCTCTGTGTGTTTCGTTCTTCCGTTTGGCGCTTCCACTCCTTCACTTTCTTCTCCAAAATGCACGGCTTTTTGTTGCAATCGGCAGCGTAATTGGAAGCGAAAACAATTGGCTTTCTGGACGTCAAGCCGCATTCTTTCGCGTCCACTCCACCCGTTCGCCGTGGGGGCCGTTCGGGGCCGAATGAAAATGACGAGCGGAAAGCGGGGCGACTTTTTTCGCTCCGCTACGGCCGCTTTCCGCTCGCAACAAAACAGCTGGTCGTCGTCGCGGCGTTCTGCTTCGTTTTTGCGATTATTTTCGGCGCGGTTTGTCGTCCACCGCTTTGTTTTGACTTCCGAGCGACCGGCCGCTCGCTCCGAACGCTCCGAAAGCGATCGCTCACGCTCGGAACAGCGAAAAGGAAAACAAACGCTCTTGCTTGCACTCCCGCGTGAACACTTTTTTTGTTGTTTACGCCGGGAAGCGTGGACATTTCCTTCGGATCGCCTGCTTTATTGGTTGCGATCCGCAGAAGCCGTTTTCGTTTGTTTACGGCGTTTTTATGCGTTTTTCTACAAATTCTCGGCATTCTTTTCGTTCGGCCGCCGCCGCTCGCTAACGACCGTTTTTTGGACAAACGACGGCCACTTGAAAGCCGAAAAGAAGTTCGGACGGCCTGAAACGATCGTTCTGGCGGCGGATCTTTGGGTTTCTTGGCCAAGAGGTTGTCCTCTTGGGCGCCGAAGCATGCTCTCGACTCGACTGATGCCGCGAACTTTGCTCGTGGTCGATCGTGAAAGCCGTGAACATGCCTTTCTGCCTTTCATTTCGCGCCGATTACCTTCACTCTTCATCCAACTACCTCATTGCAGCAACTCCAACGACCGAGGATGACGGGCGAGGACACGAACGACGAGCTCTTGATCTCCCAGTCGACCGTTGCGGCCGACGGGCACGTCGCGCTGACGAACGACGAAGAGGAGACGGCTTCGTCGTCCACCGACTCCTCATCGCTGATGAAACGCTCGATGCAACGCTCGCAGTCGTTCCTGCCCGCCCGCGCGCCGGACATGCAGCTGGGACGTGAGTTCCTTCCACTGGGCAATCCCTTCAATCTTTCTCGGTTGCAGGCTGCCGCTGGGTCCGCGTCTACGACAACGTGACGTACATTGTGGCCGCGATCTGCTTCCGCGAGCACGAGGGCCAAATGCAGATGTTGTTGATGCAGGAGGCAAAGAAGAAGTGCCGCGGCAAGTGGTTCGTCTAACGATCCCTGATGCTTCTTCTCATCCCTTCTGTTTGTTTGCAGGTACCTGCCGGCCGGCCACGTGGAGCCGGGCGAGTCCATCGAGGTTCCTCCCAACCACTCCATTCTCCGCTCATGCCCTTGCTTTCAGGAAGCCGTGAAGCGGGAGCTGAAAGAAGAGACGGGCTACGAGGGCGACGTAAAACACCTGCTCTGCGTAGAGGTGCGCGGCTCCGGCTGGTTCCGAATGTCCTACTTTTGCGAGATCACCGGTTCGTTCCCTTCGGCCACTCCTCATCCATTTGCGGCTGCAGGAGGCGAGCTGAAGACGAAGGCCGACCTCGAGTCCCTCTCGGCCCAATGGTTCGACATCGACGCGATTCGCGGCGGCCGCGTCGATCTTCGCTCCAACGACTTCATGCGGCTGATCGGCGAGGCGGAGCGCTTCGCCGAGTGGCGCGCCCGTGTGCCGGCGGACCGCTTCCGGCCGATCCTCAATGTCAATGCCACACAGCCGGGTCTGTTCATTGAATTCGTCGTTGTCAAGCAGTCGAGCATGTCGTGAGTTCCTCTCCACACATCGAGTGATCGGTGGGGAATTGCAGCGAGAAGGTGGAGGTCCTCGTCCACCAGTCGATCGAATCCGAAGAGCAGCTGCTCGTCGATCAGCACGGCGGCTTCCCGACCGTCGAGTTCGGCTTCGAGTATTTCTTCGCGTCGGTCGTCTCCAAATGCTATCGAGTGAGCTGAGAAAGGAGAAGCAGCAGTCAACGGTTGCTTGCAGCACATCCTCGAGGACGGGCACACAGTGCTGGAGATCCCGCGCGTTGTTCTCGGTGCGTTCAATCGAGCAGGAGCATCAACCCCTTCTTTAGGAACGTGGTGCCTCCCGGCGCCGATCGACTCGCTGCACCACGGACTGCGCATCCGCGTTTTGTCGCCGCACAAGCGGGCGGGAGCCAAGGCGCCCATCATTGATCCCCGCCGTTACCATTGGCTGGAGCTGCAGAACGAGAAGGTGCTCGAAGAGTTGTGCCTCACGCCCGCCCAGTTCCAGCCCACTTTGTACATGCTTTGATCCGGAGAGCTTCCAATTTGTCTCTCCGATTGTCCCTTCCGATCGCCGCCTTCAATTCGGTGCCTATTTGTTCGAATGGACGTGTTTGCACGAGATTAAACCCGATATTTGTCGCTCATCTCCTCTGTAGTCAGTCGGAAGCAAACAACACGGAGCGAATGGCTGATCCACAATTAAATCAGCCACAAGATTCTTGTTAGAGTTTATTCACAAAAGCCAGAACAACAAAACAACACTTCGAACAATGAACAACAGTAAGAAGACAACACGAGGCATCCCTACGGATTCACGACCTGGAAGATCTCCGACCACCGGGAATAATCAGCCGACAGAAGGTTCCACATCGGCGGCGTTCCCATCAGCTCGGTCCCCCGCTTCTCTTCGGTCCAGAGGAAGGAGAGCGCTTGGATCAGCTCGTCGTCCTTCCGCGCGAAGGCGGCGATCACCGAGCACGCAGCCTCGTTCAGGTCCGCACACGCCCGTTGGATCGCCTCGACACACGCGACCTGAAAGACGAGGAGTGATGAATACTGGCGTCTCTTCCGCTTCCCCCAGCAAACGAACCTTGAAGCCGGCCATCTTGAGCTGCTTGGCAACGAAGAAGAGCTCCCGAGCGTTGACGGCCGTCTCGTCCACTCGTTTCCGCTCGACCCACTCGCAGACGGCGGCCATCTCCCACCGCGTGATCCCGTCCATCGCGAACTCGGCGCAGTCGGCGGCCACCTCTTCGGCCAGACGCGCGGATTCTTCGAGCAGCCGGTGGCGGTTGAACTGGAGAGAGGGAAGGATGAGAGAAGGAGACTTGGAGAAGAGCTCACCGAAAACCGCTGGCCCTCCACTTCGATCGTGAGCATGTCCTCCACTCGCTTCTGCTTCTTGACCGTCACCCCCGCTCCGGCAGCTCCAGCGGCTTCTTCGGACGGTCGGAAGCGTTTGGCCGGCGGCTCGTCGACGTCCACGGAAACGAGCGGCTCCTGGAGCTCCGCGGAAGCCGAACGATCGTCGACGGCGGCCGGAAGCTCGTCAGCAGACTCCGACTGGTCGGAAGCCGGCTCCTCGTGATCGGAGGGCGAGAGGCCGTAGGTGGGCGTCGATTGGAAGGAAGATTCTTCGGATTGCGGGCACGTGCCGCTCGTCTCGTCCCCAGCAGCCGCGTCCGTGTCCTCCGCCGCCCTGCTCTCCGTCTCGTCGTGGATTTCGTCGACCAAATCGAGCGGCTGTTCGGCCACCGCTGCGGGAACGACTGCAAGCAATCGATCAATCGATAATTAGAGCGAGAGGTTGAGAACTCACCGGCTTGCTCCTCGCGGTTCTCGACAGTCTCCGCCTGTTCTGTCGCTCCACTCGCTTCGAGCAGCTCGTCGGCTGGAAGCAGAAAGCGGTGGACGAGCGAGAAGAGGGCAAACTCACGAATCTGCTGAACGGGAGGAGCCTGCGGAGGATCTTCGTCGTCCTCGACAACGACCACCTCGTCCTCCTCCTCGTCGTCGCTCAACCAAATCTCCGGTGGCGGTTTCGCGGCCGGCTGAGCGGTGGGCGAGCGGGCCGGAGGACGCGCGAGTTGCTGCGGAAGCCGAGCGACGAGCGGCCGCTCTCCGCTGCGCGCCAGCCGCAAGACGTGGCCGCTGGGCGACGAACGGCGCCGTCGGGGGTCCCGCGAGCTGATCGGCGGCAACCAAACGGGCGGCCGCTCCACGCCGGGCGGCCGCTCGATCTCCTCGATCTCCGGGAGCTCCTCCCGCTGCGCTCGTTCGATCGTTCGATGCGGAGCGGCGGCGTTCGAGCGGCGCGAGTTCGCAGAGAAGAAGACGGGCGGCGTCTCGCGCCGACAGCGGCGAACGGTGAGCTCCAGCCGGAGGCCGTCCGGTTCGGCGAGAGCGCGCAGTTGGCGGCGATCAACGTTGTAGAACGCCTTGATCTTCTTCTCCGCACACGTGCAGTAACGCGGGCACGTGCAGTTGAGGAAGGAGTTAACACCTGAAATCCTCGCGATCCGCTCGTCCTTCCGTGTTCCACTCACCCGTTTGCTCGCCCACTCGCCGCCCGTCCGCGCGCAGCAACGCCCAGCTCAAGCGGAGCGCAACGGAGGCGCCGTTCGGGAAGTCGACGAGGACGAACTCGAAGTTCGCGTGCTCCTGCCGCCGGTCCGGCGGGAAGTAGCGCAGAGCGAACGCGATGTCCTCGAATGCGCGCAGCGGCACGAACCGCATTCTGTCGTTGATGTGCCGCACCTCCATCAGGTACGTGCACTCGCCCGTCTGCTCGTTCGTCGAATGCGGAGCCACTGGAAGCGAATGGACTGGTTTGGTTGGGATCTTTCGGTGGAACTCACGCAACGGTTGACGTCCGACTTCGTTCGGCAACTGGAGCGGCGGCGGGGGAGGCGGCGGGACGAGAACTGAACGGAAAGGTCGATTGAACACACGAATGTGCCCGCACTCACCGAACGGTTGGTCCACGAGCAAAGAGTCCAGCGAGCGTCCTCCATTCGGGATTCGCCGGTGCTCTTCGGTCGGAGGCGGCGGACGCGGAGGCAAAGGGATCGCTTGGAGGTCGGGAATGGACAAGAAGGAGCTCGACGACTGCCGCCGGTCGTCAGCCGCTTGTCCGAAGCGGAAAGAGGAGACGGCGGGGTTCGCGAGGTGGGCGCCCGACCGTCCGCTCTGCTCTCGGGACCGTTCGCGCACCCGCGGCGAGCGGAAGTGTGCCGAACGTCCGGTTGTCCTCTCGAGGACCTCCCGCACTCTCACCTGCAGCCCGAGCGGCTGGCCGTCGGCGAACGCGGCGATTCCCGCGGGGACGACGAAGCGGGCGGTCGTCTGCGGGTGCGCGCAGTCGGCGGGCTTCTCGCAGCCGCACGAGCGGAAGTGGACGGTTTCTGGAAGCGAACGAGTGATCCTTCCTATCCATCCTCTCCTTCTCCTCACCCGTGTACTCGAAGCTCCCCTCCTGGGCGTTCCGCAGCGTCCACTCGAAGTGGAGCCGAACGGAGCGGCGCACGGAGGGGTCGATCGCGAACTCGAAGGCCGCCGGGCCGCTCGCCTCGTCGTCCGCCGGCGGTGTGTAGCCGAGAACGAAGGAGATGTCCGCGAAGTCCTGCGGGTTCGTGCGCAACGCGTTGCGGACGTCGGCGATCGGCAGTTGGAAGACCGTCGGTTCGGACATCTCCGCTTTCTTCTCCTCCTTCACGGGATCCTTCGGGAGATTTTTTGGGTAGTCTTTGGAAGCATCTTTCGAAGAGGCGACGGCGGCTGAAAAAAAAGGAGGGATGAAGCCGAGTTGGAGTAGTCGGAGCTCACTTCGTTCCTCCTCCTCCTGCCGCTCGCGCCAACCGGGCCGCAGCAACTCGACGCGGAACTCAGAGATCACGTCGCCAATCCGCCAGGCGTTCCGCAGTTCGCGAGTGGCCACTTTGAAGCTCCAACGTTCCTTCGCGCCCCGCTCGAACGTCCACTCGTTGTTCTCTGAAGACGAAAAGGATGAGGAAGAAGAGGAGAGTGGGTGGAACTCACTCTTCGAATGGATCCGCCTGCCGCGCTTGTCGGCGATCGTGCACTCGAGGCGGCAGTCGAAGGAGTCGACCTCGTGGAAGTCGCAGATCTCGACGCCCACTTCGCTCTCTTCCGGGGCGCCTCGTCCGTTTGCGTCCGATCGGAAGAAGGCGCGGAACTCGACGCGCTGGTCCTCCGCCAGTCGGTGGGCGGCCGACTTGTGCGTTCTCCAGCGCTCCAGCTTGAAGCGGCACACGGCCGCTCCGTCCACGTACTCGACCATCGGGCGGCTGCAAACACGAGGATAAACGAGGGATGACGCAAAGGGATCGAGTTGGGAACACGCGCGTAATCGAGAGCGATTGTTTCGTGAGAAGAGGATGGATGGACGGGAGAGAACGACAACAAAGCAGAGCGGAAGGATGAGTCGAACGACTCGTTTCACTCTTCAATCGATCCCATCGACTCTCACAATCAATTCGCCACCGGCAGGTGCAACCGAAATGCGCACAAACGAACAAACGAACGGGCGAGCGGAAGGTAGCCGCGCGCGCGTTTGACCGAACGGCGGGCGGGCGGCGGTGGAAGTTCGCTTCTGCCCGTCAATCGCCGCAACAGGGCGAACGAAAAAGACGGGCCGCAGCGTAAACAAGCGGGCGGGCGGGACGGGCAGCGCGAACGGGCGCGCGTTCCCACCGAGTCGACCCGCGCGCTCCACTCCGCCCCGCACAGAAATTGGCGGGAAGTGGGAACGATAAGGAAGTCCATTCGAACGAGCAAGTGCGATAACAATCGAGTCCACTTGCACTCAAACGATTGATGCATGCTCTCGGGTTTGTTCGGTTGTTGACCACCGGAAACACGTGTGATCGAAGGTGTGATCAACATCTCGCGTTCTTTCGGTTCAAACGCTGCTCGATCGGCCAGAAGAACAATTCGGCTGCTTGTTCGATTTCAATGCTCACTCGTCTTCCAGCCACTTCCTTTGTGGAAACTTCGCTCCGCTTCCGCCCGTCGATCGGCGGGCATTCGCCGGCCGACCGAAAGGAAGTCGCCTTTTCGCCTCAACTCCTCACAATTTGCATCAAATTCTCCCCGCTTCTCTCATTTCTTTTCGCGTTCAGCTTCCGCATCGAATGGTCGATCCCACCATGTACCGCTGGAAGATCCCTGACTTTCGTCAACGTTTCCAACAGACGGCGTTCAAGGACCAGTGGTCGAATGGGTAGTTCGAAGCGAAGGAATCGGCGAGGCCAAGTGGTGTCTTTCGTTCTCCCCAACGGCGATTGGAACGAGTGTCCGACGTTCGCCCGGCTGTGCTGAAGCCGCGCGACCTTGGCGGCCGTAATGCTGGAGTTCGTCGCGTGGATCGAAGCAACGGACGACGGGGCGCACTTCAAACGACGTCCACTCACACCCTTCCCTCTTCTTCCTTCTTCCTGCAGGCTACACTCACGAATTTGCCAAGCTGTGCGGCTGGCGTTACCTCGAGTTCGCCTCGCAGTCCGAACTGCTCGCGCTGGCCGCGCGCGGCGCGCATTCCATCTGCTGTCGGGTGCATCCGATCGCTTCGCTCGACGAGCCGCGCGATCCGAACGACTCGCTTTTCCGCCGCCAGCTGGCCGCCGACTTCGACGTGGGCGCCTTCGCGGACGTCGAGTTTGCGCATGAGAACGGCGACGAGATCGTCGAGCTGCCCGAGTGGCTGCTTTTCGAAATGGGGAGGATCCTCGCCGCGCTGTGGAAACGCGCCCGTCAGTGACCCGTTTGTTGAAGGTTTGGTGGTGTGCTGCCGGTGAGCGGAGGAATAGACCGGTGATTGTTGCCAGTTGATGGGTTGACAGGATGAAGAATGAAGTTCTCGATGAGTTTGTTCAGCAGCCAGGTGGACAGGGGGTCTTTCGATGCGAGAACGGTGTAGTGGGTTGAGAGAACGAGCAGACGAATCTTCCGCTTGTTGTTCCGTTCGCTTCAAGCTCGGGGCATCGCCGATCAACCGCTGTATCCGGGCGGGAAGGAAGAAGAGAAATTTCATGCAAACACGACCCCCGCCGGTTTGTTGACGCCGCATTTGCCTACCGCGCTCGATGCAAATTCGGCGCCGATCAGCGGGTATAAAAGCCGGCCGGGGCGGGCGGCTCGCTTCGTTACTCGCTCTCGACGGACGACTGGGCGCCGCTCTCCTTCCTCCTCCTCCTCCTCCTTCCACTCACTCGCTCCCCCGCTCGCCGATCGATCGAAATGGACGGAGCTGCGGGCCGCGGCCTTTTCTTCGTGCTCCTCGCGGCGCTCGCCGCTCCGCCGGCCGTGCAGGCCGCCGACCTCGTGCTCGCCGTGACGCCCGCGCCGCCGCCCACCGACCGCCCGTACACCGACTGCTACAGCACGACCGGCCCCATGTGAGTCCTCTCCTCCCTCCACCCTCAACGGGTCCCCGCCCCCTGCAGGACCTACTCGCCGGAGGCCGGCTGCCCGCCGTTCGCCCAAGCGCTCCAGTTCTCGGGCTCCGCCCTGAACCTCAGCCTTGCCGAGTCGCCGGCCGCCGGGACGATCAAGGCCGCTTACTCCAAGTGAGTCCTCTCCCTAGTCCTTCGTCCACTCACCCCCTCCGTTCGTTGCAGCGGCCAGGTGACGGTCGGCGATTGCACGGTGAAGTTCTTCTACGATCCGCGCCACAAGGAGCTCATCATTCCTCGTAAGCCCCCGACCCCGCCCTCCTTCTAACCTCCCTCTCGTTCGTTCAGCCATGAGTGTCATCCCGCTGAACGGGAGCGTCGAGATCTCGGCCGATGCCGCCGGCATCACGGTGGGCGACTTCGTCTTCTCGGCGGCCGACCCGAAGGCGCCCTGCTCCACGAAGATCCTCGTGGTCCCGGACAGCCTCAACTCGTGGGCGTACGTCAACCTGTCGATGGAGCAGCCGAGCCCGACGTTCGAGTTCCGGCTCGTGAGTCGCCCCTCCGCCCTCTCGTCCGGCTAATCGACCGCCTGCTTGCAGCAAAACGACGCTCGGATCTTCGTCCCGCCCACCACCACGCCGGTGGCCACGACGACGTCTTCGACCACCGCGGAGCCCACGACGACCACGTCCATGGCCACGCCCGCCCCGACCCTCCCGCCGGTCGGCGAGACGACCACCGGCGAGACGACCACCGGCGAGACGACGACCACCGAGGAGCCGGCCGAGAGCTCCAGCGGCGCGCCGCACAACGGGACCACGGAGGCGCCCGGCAACTCGACCTCGTCCGGCGGCGGCGGCGGCGAGTTGTCGAGCGGCAACCAAGGTCTCAAGGACGCCGGAGCGGAGGACAAGGACGGCGCGCTCACCACCTGCGGCATTTGGGGCATCGTGCTGATCTGCTTGTGAGTTCGCCCGCCCTTCCCTCGCTCCCGCTCATCTCCTCTCCTTTTTGCAGGATCGCCCTCGTGCTCCTCCTCCTCCTCTCGGTGGGCATCGGCTTCTGCTGCTACGCGCGCAAGAAGAACCGCCAAATCGAGGAGGCGAAAGCGAAAGCGGCGGCCGCCGAGCGCGCCCAACTGCGCACCGGCAAGGAGCGCAAGTCGGAGCGCGCGTTCCCCGTGGAGGGCGCCAAGGAGGTGGACGGCGTGCACGTGATCACGGACAAGGAGGCCCACGATCGGGCGGCGCCCGGCAAGGGCCCCGAGAAGGAGACGCCCGTGCCCGCCAAAGTCGAGCCCAAGGAGGTGGTCGTCGAGTCCAAGGAGTCCACCGACGCCAAGCCCGCCGACTCCAAGGAGCCCACTGACCAGAAGGAGGCCGCCGCCGACAAGAAGCAGTCGCCGGAGAAGAAGGACTCGGGCGAGAAGAAGCAGAATAACTCGCAGTACATGCCGCCCTTCCCGTCCGCCCGCCCGAGTGCCGAGACGGACACCAAGTGATCCCGCCTTCCTTCCGCTGTTGTTCCCTCCGTTTCTGCTCGCCCGGGGGTGCGAATAAACTCTTCTTCTTCTCCGTGTGGTCGTTGTTAGGTCGGAGGGAGCAGTCACTCGTGTGGTGTTGGCAACAATCGAATCGCTTCGACGAAAGCACTTGATCTTTGATAATTGGATCCTCCGACTTTTCGATTGGTTCCAACAAGAAAGCCGTCGATTCCAACAGCTTTCTTTCAGAACCAGTGGGTTCTCATTGCGCCGCTCTGCCCAGCGCCGAACAGCGAACGCACAAACGGCGATCCAGCGGCTGCTCGAAAGTTCGCGCTCCCACGAGGTAGGCGGGCGGCCGAGCACGCGCGTTGTGGTCACTCCCTTCCTCTGCCCCCCTCGCTGCTGCAGAGTGACCGCTCTCTCGTTGTTGTCGCTGTGGATTGCGCAGTCCGCCCAGCAGGCGGTTGTGTGAACCGACGCCCGGCGATCGGCGCGAATAAAAGCGGGCGGCAGTAAGCGGGCGGTCACCAGTCGAGCCGCTCGCCCGTTTCCTCCGCTGCTGTTTGGTTCGTTCGCCTCCTTCCACCCACCCACTTACCGACCGCTCCTTCCAGCTTCTCCTCCGTTGAGATCGAAATGGACCACCTCCTCTTCTTCCACTGCCAACGCCGCAAGACGCACCTGTTCGTGGACATCGGCGAGCACTCGCACGTGAAGGACCTTCAGAAGGCCATCTGCGATCTGCTCGGCCTGCCCGAAGACCGCAAGCCGCGCATCAAGCTGCCCACCAACCCGGAGCGCACCCAATGGCGCGACACGCAGGACGACGACCTCTTCTCCGCTCTGAGCATCACGGCCAAGGAAGCCAAGGCGGAGGACCCGTACGTGTTGGCGTTCTGCCTGCCCGAGGACGGCGACAACGTCGAGTTGACGCCGCTCGCCGAGCCGAAGACCCACGAGCAGATCATGGCGATGATGCCGCAAGGAGCGCAGGACGCGCCCGCCGCCGGCGCGGACCAGGCGGGACCCTCCAGCTGATCCCCTTCTGTTCGTCTGGATTGTGCTCGTTGACTGCTTGTTGTGTTTGTGGTTGAATAAACCGTTGGAAACGAGAACTTTCGGGCGGAAGCTTGTGGCGAAAGAAGAAACGGGTGAACTGAATAGGGTTCTGGAGTTGAGCTTTCACTGTTCCTTCCAAGCAGCACCTCTCCCCCTTACCGACTGACGAGCCATCACATCCCCGGTCGTCACTTCGACTACACCACCGAAAGAACGACTAGATACCCACCCTCTCAAATGCATCCTCCACTGCCGGCAAGTCTAATCGTTTATTATCGCAACCGATCCACAATCCAGCGTTCCGTACAACAGACAAAGAAATCAATGAACAAAATGAGTGGAGATCAACCTTCGGAGTCCCGGGCGGCGGCGGCTACTCGAGGTCGTCGATCACGATCGGCCGCTCTTGCTCGTCCTCTTCGTGCTCTTCGACCGCTTCCTCGACCGCTTGATCCTCGTCGTCGTCCTCGAACAGCGGCTGCCGTTGGGCCGGCGGGTTGAGGAGTCGCTGCATCTCGTAATGAAAGGAGTACATGGGGCGCTGTTCGACGGGGTGCGCGTGGAACGAAAGCTGGCGGCCGCGGAGGGCGGCGAGGTCGCGCTTCAGGCGCCGAATTTCCTCGTCCTTTGCTTCGATCATCGTCGCGTGCACTCGGCGCCTTTGCTCCATTTCGGCGTGCATCCGTTGGGTCTCCTCGCGATGCCACTCGGCGGCCGCTCGGCTGTTCGCTTCGGCGAATTCGAACCAATCGGACGCCCGGCGGGGCCGCTCGACCGGCGGCAGGAGAACGTTGGACTTGGCGGCGCGGCCCTTCAGCGCGGCGAACAGCGCCGATTGGGGCTCCGCGAGGATGGCGGCGGCGACGTCGGCGGCCGCCGAACTCGTTCCGTTGTGTTTGAGCCGAACGACCGGCAGCTGGGCGGTCGAAGTGGACGGAGCGGCCGCTCCAGTCGACAAAGAGGCCGCCGATCGCTTGGTAGCGGGCGCGAAGGAGCCGCCGGGCAGCGTACGCAGGTACGAACGGACCGGCGAAGTTGGCGGCGGCGGCTGGGTCTGGAAGCGAGGAGAAGGTAAACGAACGAACGAAATCAATCAATCCAAATGCCCACCTTTTTCTTCCCCTTCGCGTCGTACAGCCGCTCGTAGGCCTCGTCGCCGAGTTCCGCCCGCAGCCTCGCTTCTTCGGCTTTCCGCTCTTCGCGCAGTTCGGCCTTCCGTTCGATCGCGCGGGCACACCGCTCCCGCAACACCTGCTTCTTCGAACGCTTCTTCTCGTCCCGCTTCTTCCGCAGCTCCCGCATTCGCTCCGATTTGTTGCCCATCGTGGCTGAAAGATCGACGGGAATCAGAGAGGAAAGGGGCAGAGGAGTCGCAAGTGACAGACGCGTGGACAAAACCGGTCAGAAGAAACGAATTTTGGCACGGATTTCGATGAAAACGATCGGAATTAGCGGAGTCTCTTGTGATCGTCCTTCTGGCAAGAAATAACCAACATCACTTCGCTAACGGATCGAAATCCCGCAATTCTTCGATCCAAAATCCATCGATCATCCTCAGCAAAAGCGACGAAATTCGCGCCCAACCGCATGCAAACCGGCCGTCTTCCATTCGCTTTCCTCTTGCTTTCTGCCTTCTGCTTCCACGAACCCTTCGTTCATTCCTCCTCCCAGCGATCCACTTCCAACAAATCCAAGTGATATGTCTTTATTTCGAGTTAATTATTGCGATCTCAATCGAATTACACGCAGCGAACATGTCCAATGGTTAGTGGACCGAAGGAAGCCAACAACCGGCAGTTAGATGGAAATAAATTACGCTTACAAACAACCGAATAAATAAGAAGAACAGGGGATCCCCCGGTGATCAATTGTGTTTGCCCTGCATGAAGTAGCCGAGGAATCCGTCCACGGGATTCCACTTGCCGTCCGCCCGCTTGGCCGCCTCGGCCGCCGCCAGCTGCTGCTGCCGATGGCGCTGCTTTTCGTTCTCCTGCAAACACAACGGACTGAATAGAAAGAGTGGAGTGGACGAACCTTGATCTTCGTGAGGCGGGGGATGGCGCACAGTCGGGGGACGCCCTCGAAACGCGGGAGGATGTCGATGAGCGGCGGCTCGGCGTCGCTGCCGCCGGCCGCCGTCTCGTCGGCCGCCGCCTCCTTCGACGGCTCGTTGCGGACCGCCGAGAAGGCGGCGTCGAATTGGATCTGCCCGAACAGCATCTGCAATTCCCGGAGTGATTAATCAACGGTTCGAGTGGAAAGAAGCGAATGAACATGGAGAAGATCCTTCCTTATTTCCTCCGGCCGCTTACCGAGCACCGCTTCACGGCGTTGCGCGCGTTGCGGCCCAAATGGCCGTCCAGCAGGTTCCACTCCATCGGATCGATCTTCGCGCAGAGGGTCTCGACCGCGCGCACGAAATCCGCGTGCGGGAACATTTGGTGGAGAATGCGGCAGTCGAGGACGAGCTGGACGGCGAACGCGCTCCCCGACGGCACTTCGGCCGCACAGGCGCACAACGTCGACGAGAGGAGTTCGGCTGCAAGCGAGCGGGGATCAACGAAAGGTTGCAGAGGAGGAACGAACCCAATCGCTCGGCCACGTGCACGCTCACGTTCCGCGTGAACAAATGGGCGAAGGAGTTGTGCGAAATGCGGCGGCAGATCGTGAACAAGAAGTTGAAGAGCTGCTTCGACATTTGCGTCGGCACGGTGGCCGAGGAGCCGCTCGCGCGGTCCAGCACGATCTTCCCGGGCACCTGCAGCGAGCAAACGAAGGATGCAATCAATTGGAGGAGGGGAGCTCACCTGAACCAAATCCAAACACTTAACCACTTGCGAGCAGGCGGCCGGGAAGCGGCTGAGCTCCGTGTCCTGGACGGCCTCGTCCACGATGTAGTCGATCAAATGACTAAAGAAGGGATTGGAGGAGAAATTGACAAAATGGAACGAACCAGAGCGCATTCTCGGCGGCACCGCGCAGCAGTCGGTTGCCCTCGACCGCCTTCTCGGTCTCGTCGAACATGCAGTGGCTGATGATGGACGGCTCGTACTGGACGAGGGCGAGGAAGAGGCGGAACTCGCGCAACCAGCGCTGATTCTCCTCGGACGGGAGCAGCGGCTGCGGGTCGGCCGGATCGGCGCCGTTCGCTTCGCCCAGCACGCGGCGGCCCAACCGGTGGGCGTCGCGTTCGGTCAGCCTGCAAACCGGAGAGCATTGAAGCAAAGGAAGGAGAGGACCGACCGCTTCAACATCTCCAGCACGGCGTCGGCCAGGTAGCCGCGCAACACCTGGACGTCCTCCTCGTAGCCGACGTTCACGTACTTCGCCACGCGAAGCATCAGATTGCGGAGCGCGTCGAAGAAGCGCTGCACGACGACGTGCACCTCCTGCGAGACGCCCGACGCCAACAGACCGTCGAATTTCGCGGCCCGCTTGTGGAAGAGCGGCGGCGGGTTGCAGTTGACGGTCGCCATCTTGGCCAACAACTCGGCCTCCAACGCCGCCAGCTCGCCGCCGATCAGCAGCCGCCAGCGGTCCAACAGCGACGCGCCGAACAGGTGGCGGTAGAGGTCCGCATTCGAGACGGTCGTCGGCGAGTCCTGAACCACAAGGACGATCAAGAATGGGATCGAAAAAAAACTTACCGTCTTAAAGACCTTGTGGATGGCGACGGCGAACTCCAGGAGTTGTTCCGTCCGCTCGAAGCAGGCGCACATCTCGCGGATGGATTCGTTCGCGGTGGAGCACAACGCGATCAACCACTCGGAGCTGATCGCCTCGACGGCGGCGGGCGCCAGCGGCTGCGAGTCGCCGCGATAGACGGCGTTGATTTTCGGCAGTTCGGCGGCGAACAGGCGGCCGTAGACGAAGGGCTGATCGTCCATGTGCTCGGCCAGGAGTTCTGCAGCGAACGAGAGGGATGAGAGGGGAGAAAGCAAAAGGAAAACGTACCCGGACACCAGCCGCTGCTCGTGATCACGCCGAAAGCCGACTGAAGGCCTCGCTGATGGCCGAACACCTGGTCGACGCACCACACGGTGTCCTTCATCATTCGAATGACGCCGATCAACGTCGACGAGCGGAGATTCGCGATGATCGTTTGCTGCAAACAAGCGGGAAGTGGATGAAAGGATGGAAAGGAGAACTCACCTGCCGGGCGTCCAAGTACACCTGCAGCAACTCCTCGACGGACTGCTGGCCGAGGAACGCGACGGCGACGAGTTGGCCGGCGACCGCCGTCCACTCGGTCATCTCGCCCAAGTCGACGAGCAGGCGGTCCCGCAGGCGGAGGCGAGTGGTCAGCAGTTGATCGCCGTACATGTTGATCACGCGCGTCAATTCGGGCGGCGAGTTCGCGTCGACGATCACCGACCGGTGGAAGTGTTCGGCCAGCAGCAGGCAAAAGACGTCCGTCAGGCCGTCGTTCACCGCGCCGACCTGCAATCGAGAAGATGAGGGGGTAAAAGGAAGAATGTGATTCATTTGTAGAGTGAACGCCACGTTGAAATCAAATGGTCATCGTCCACAGGGAAACGAATCCGCTCGCTTTCACCGCTTGTTTGAACGCACAACGAAGCCGAGCTGAACGTTGAAGCGCCTTCGAAAGCGGTAGGCAGAAGAGAAGAGTGTGAGTGGAAGTGAGCGGTGGCGCCCGCCAAATCCTCGCCGCTAACCACTGCGCCACGCGGCAGACACCAGGCAGTGAGCAAAAGGCGGCCGTTGGGGAAGACGAAGGGGATTTTTGGGGCAGAATCGAGGGAGGATTCAAATGGCGGTCGAATCGACTGGTTGTTGGTGGAAGAAACGGCACTGGGTTTGAAGGAGGATCAATCGAATCAATGCGGATTTTCCTAGCAGCGGGGGATTGACGAGCACAAACAACTCCACTTCCATCCCCCGACTTCCCCTCCATTTCCTGATTGCTCCACTCATCTCCAGCACTCACCATTGGCATGATCGTGTTGAGGAGGATGAAGCGTTGAGTGGAGAGGCGCTTGGTGGTCGTGAGCTCCGCCCGGCGGTCGCCCGTCGGCTTCTCCCCGCTGGAAACAGAGCTCTTGATCGTCTGGAGTTTGTGGACGAGCTCGTCGGAGATCTCGCCCAACCGCTTCACCGCGTTGGCCGCTTGGAGGACGACGCGGTAGCGCCGGCCGACCATCTGCCGCAGCTCCTCCTTCTTGTTCTCCACCTCCTTGCTGCAATCGAGGGATGAACGAGAGGATGAGTGGGAGGAGGACCTGAGCGATTGCTGAATGTTCTCCAGCTGCTCGATCGTCAGGTCGCGCATCAACCGTTCGACGTCCATCCTGATCGTTCGACCGGTGGATTCGGAGGCGAGAAGAGCCGATTGGTCGGCTAAAAGTCGAGCGGGAAATGCGGAGAAATCCGGGGATTCCGAAGGTAAACGGGAGTCTCGAACTCCTCCAACCGAAATCGAAGCCGATCGATCGATCGAATTCCACAGATTTATTCGCTGAACAAACGAACGAACGGAGATAAATTAGCCACGAATCGAACAGACGGAAGGCCGGAGGGAGCACACAAGAGCGGGGGAAGGAGCGGAGATTATTGGAGGAACGAAGGGAGGGGAGGATTGATCGGAGGTGGTCGAAATGCCCGCGAATTCCCTCGACCGCATCAGTGCGCGGCTTCTCCCGCCTTTCCGGCCACCTGAAGCGAACGGGCGATCAATCGGGAGGACGGAAGGCGGAACTCACCCGCTTGAAGTCGCCCATGTCCGTGGCGCCGCGCAGCGGAGTGCCGAAGAAGCGCAGCGATTTGATCACCGTCTGGTCGCCGCCGCCGGCGTTGTTCTCCACGAACAGTTGGATGTTCTGGACGTTCTGGAACTTGACGAACTTGAGGCCTTGGAGCGACTGGGCGGAGAAGTCGAGCTGCTGGATGGGCTCGGCGCCGGCCGCTTTGTCGAAGTCGAGGGTGTGCGCGGTGTTGGCGAAGATCTTCACGTTCTTCGGCTTCTTGCCGGCCGGGCCCTCGATTTGGATGGAGTGGACTGAAAGCGGAAGGAATTCAATCGATCGAAACAATAGAGGGACTCACTCTTGACGGGCACATTGAAGGGGATGTTGATGATCAATTGCTGCAATCAACCAATCGATTAGAAGAAGCAAGGAGAGAGGACGAACCTCGTCGCAGTCGGACACCAGCGCCCCGGATCCCTCGAGCAGCGAGCGGAGGTTCTTGTCGTCGTCCTCGTTCAGGCACTCGATCCCGTTCTTGTCGAAAAAGTAGACGAGGTCCGACTGGCCGGCGACCGGCGACTCGTGCTGCGTGGGCACGTTTTGGGCCCACTTGGCGACGAGGCGCTCCAGCTCCTCTTTGTTGGCGCCCCGCAACGAGTCCATCTTCTGGCCGTTGATCACGACGACGAAGGTCGGCATCGCCGTGATCGCGAACTTGGTTTTGCTCTCTGCAATTCGGAGATCAAACGAATTCGTAAGGAGGGGACGAACCCTCGCACTTGTCCACGTCCACGTCGGCGAACTTCAGCTGCGGGTGGCGGACGGCGAGGTCGTTGAAGAACGGGGCGATCATCTGAAAATTCAAGGGAAAATTGATGATTTTCTCGTGGGAAGAAGTCGGCGAAATTCGGTGCGAAAACAACGTGGCATTCACGAATTTTCGCTTGGAATCGCTCGAATTTCAACTCACTTTGCAAGGCGGGCACCTGAAAGATGAGCGAGCATCAATTGAAGGAGAATTTCGGAGGAGAACTCATCATTCGGCCGAGAACTTCACGATCACGGGCGTCGTGCCCACGCCCACCATCAGGGCCGTGAACTCCGAATCGGCGGTGCAGTGAACGACGGACATTTCGGCGGGAATTCGGCGGGGATTCGGAGGCGAATTGGAGGGCAGAAAGCAGTGAGCAACGGGCGCGATTGCTGCAACGTCGACGAATGCGGGAAGCAGCGGAAATCACCGCGGAATCGCCGGCCGAGCGGCCGCCGAGCGTCCCGCCGCGCTCGCTTTCGCCAATTCGAAGCTGCGGCGATTCCGTTCGGTTCGCCCGTCGGGGCGTCCATTTCGGCGATGATCGCGGGGGATTTCGGGTGATTTCGAGGAGGATTTTGGGTCGAATCGTGAGGTTTGGGTCGGTCGATGGAATGTGGGGCAAAACGGCGAGTCGAGTGGGTGCGAGCCGCAAGAACGCGGGGATCTCCAGTGTTCGTTCTAGAGGCGATTGAGAGGGACTGTCCGCAGCCCCGTCCCAACCTTTGCGCCTGCATTCCGCTTGTCTCGTGCATCTCCCTCCACCTTCAATACACATTCCGTTTATCTCGCTCGTTTCAGCGCGATGCACAAGTCGAAATCCTCGCGCAAGATTGGCCACAAGGCGAAGGACCCGAAAGGACGGGCGTCCAACCGCAACGGCAAGCAGCAGAAGAAGCCGGCCGACGCGACGGCCGAGCGGAAGGAGGACGCGGCCGAACCGCCGAAGGAGGAGGAGGTCCTCCACTTGTCGGACATCGAGCAGCCGCTTGTCGAGAAGCCCGACCAGAAGCCGGCCGAGGAGCCGAAGAAGACGCCCGAAGTGCCGCTCGAGCCGCCGACCACGCCGCCCGCCGCCCCGTTCGCCGCCTCCAAGCCGAACGCCTCGAAGTCGACGACCAAAGCGGTCCGCGTGTCGCCGAAGACGCTGTTCGTCCGCAATATCAACGAATTCCTTCGCTCCCGCCCGCCGACCGAAGACGTCGAAAAGCCGAAGCCGCCCGAAGACGCGGACAAGCCGAAGCCGCTCGCGATCGAAGGAGTCGGCGAGGAGGCGAACACGAAGGAAGTCGGAGCGGAGGCCGTCGAGGAAGCGGGAGGACCCGAGAAGGACGGAGGAGTCAAGGAGGACGGGCAGGAAACCGAGAAGAACGGAAAGGAAGCCAAAGCCGCCGTGCCCGAAGCCGAGGTTCCCGAAACGACTTCGCAGAAATCCGACGAGCCCGCCGCCGAAGTCGCCGAACCGCCGCCCGCCGCGAAGCCGAACGACGGCGAGCCGCCGGCCGGCAAGGCGGAGCGCCCGAACGACGCGAAGGTGGCCGAAGCGAAGGGCGGCACGCCGAAGCGAAAGTCGAAGAGCAACGCGGACCACGAGGTGGTCGAGTTCCTCCGCACGGACATGCCGCGTTTCTTCCGCCCCGATCTGACGATTCGCGTCCGCAATCGCGAGTTCACCGTGAGTCCCCTTCTTCTTCCTCTTTTGTTCCATTCCTTGAGTTCAGATCTCGAAGCAGCAAATGGCGCGCCACTCGAACTACTTCGCCCGCCTCACCTTCGGCGGCCTCTACCTGAAGGAGGCCAGCGGGAAGCCGATGGAGACGGAGGACGTTGTCACCGAGCGCTCGACCCAAAACGAGCACATCGTCGAGTTGCTGGTCGAGTGCGTGCGCAACGGCGGCGTCGTTCCGGCGGCCGTCGCTCGCGGCTCCACCCGCGAACTCGTGGAGCTCGCGTTCATGGCGCGCAAGTGGGAGATCGGCTCGATCGTCGTGAGTTCCCGCCTTCTTTCTTTCTTTGGATCATCCCCGTTTGCTTTTAGAGCACCTGCGAACGGGAGCTGATCAAGACGACGACGGCGAAGAACGTGCACGAGCGGCTGGTGATCGGCCGGATGCTCCGCTTCGAGCGGCTGCTCCAGTACGCGCAGGAGTTGTTCGCGCGCAACAAGCCGCCCGGCTTCCGCGCGGAGGACGAGAAGTGCCTCGCGAACTACGCGGACTCGTTCGCTATCAAAGAGCTCCTCCTCCACACCAACGCCTTCCGCTAAACCCTCCGTTCATCTCGTGTACGCCCGCTCATCCCCGCTTTGTGTTTCGATTCGGTGCTCCAAACCACCCACCTTCGGTCTTTCCGCTCGCGAATCTCCGTTCTCCAACGTTCTCGTGTATTCGAATCAAGCCCGATGCTCATCGTTTTGCTCGTTATTCTCGTTGTTTGGAACGGTTCAAGGAATTTCTTTTGTATGCGACTGTAAACATTCGAATAAACCGGCAAGAACAGGAATCTTCTCGTGGTCCGACAGAATTCGTTTGATTGAGGTGCGGAGTGACTCACAAACACACACGTCAACCTGCTCGTTTTCGACATTCCCGCGGCCATAAACCGGGTCTTCCTTCCGCCTGCTGCCCGCTGCCTCCTGATTTAATGGGCCGTCCAACAGGAGGTTCATGAATAAAGCGGGCAGGAGCGAACCGACGGAGCAGCCCCACCCGCCAGTCAATCGGAAGGATGATGAGCGAGAGCCTGTCGCTGGAGGCGGCGGACGGGCCGCCGGTGCCGCTGGAGGAGCAGCGGGCGCGGTCGCTCGGGGCGCTCACGGACGAGCAGCAGCGGGCGGTGGTGCGCGTGACGGCGGCCGACCTGCGGCTCAAGAGCGAGCTGTTCGCGCTGCTCCGGCGAGTTCCCGCAGTTCCCGTCGATCACTTCTTCGTTGCAGGGAGTCCGAAGCGGCGTTCGCGGCCATCGACCGCCGCTTCCCGCCCCGGCCGGACGCGTGCGCCTTCTGCCAGCGCGCGTTCGGCCTGCGGCGGCGACGGCGCGCGTGCGGCGAGTGCGGCCGGGCGACGTGCGGCGGCTGTCTGCGCGGCGCCCAGTGCGAGGCGTGTGCCGCGGCGGCGCGTGTCGCCCGGCGTCGAGGGGAGTTCGAGGTCGCTGGAATCGTTCTGCTCCTCTGACTACCCACTTGCAGGTCCTGTGCGCCCTGCCGTCCGAGCAGTACGGGGCGGCGCGCTTCCGGCCGCCGCCCGTCGACTGGGAGCGGCTGGCGCGCCTCGAGCTGCACCTCCAGCTGCTGCTGCACGCCGAACTGGAGACGGCGCGCGTGGACTTCGCGGTCAACAGTGAGTGCTCGCGGGAGTCCGCCGCCCACCGCTCGCTGCAGACGCGAATTTGGAGGCCGCTCGGCAGCGGCTGCTCGTCGCGCTGCTCGACTTCGCCGCGCGGCCGGACGCCCACTTCGGCGCGGTGGACGTCGCCGTGCTGGAGCTGCGGCAGGCGGTCGCCGAGGAGGTCGCGTGGCTCGCGGACGCGCCGCCCGCCCACGCGCCCTCCGTCTGCGCGCTGCTCGCGAACGCCGTCGTGTGGATCGCGACGCGGCCGCCGCCCGACCGCCTCGTCCGCTCTCGAGTGGAGCCGTTGGAGCTCGCGGAGCACAAGGCAGGAAACACTTGACGCTCCTCTCTACTCTCCCCTTTCAGCCGTTCGTGCCCGCTTTCTCTACGGCGGACTTCGAGCAGCCGGACGCCGTCGAGCTGCCCGCCGTGTCGCCCAACTGGCTCGCGGCGCCCGCGTTTGGTTCGCCGCGCGGGTCGCTCCGCTCGCAGTGCGCGTCGCACGTGGTGAACTCCGTGGCGGCGCCCGCGCTCTTCCGCTACGGCGACGCGCACGAACGCGAGGCGCCGGCGGCGGCGGCCAGTCGGCGGGCGATCGGCGCGGCGGACGGCGCGCGGCAGGCGGTGCGCCTCGAGCGGCGGCGCGTGGAGGCGCTCGCCGGCCAGACGCTCCGCCTCGACTGCCGCGTCGAGTCGGACGACCCCGCGGTGCGCGTCCTGTGGTTCGGGCGGCGCGGCCAGCTGCGCGACTCGCCGCGCACGCCCGTCCGCCAGCCGAACGCCCGCGCCGCGTCCGTCGAGCTCTTCGACTGCGACCCGGCGGCGGACGGCGGCGAGGTCGTGTGTCTGGCGGTCGGGGAGGCGGGCGTCGTCGCCGACCTCTGCGTCCTTGACATCCGGGGTGCGTTTCCATTCCTCTCGTTCATCCCCGCTCTTTAGAAGTGGACATCGCGGGCGAGGAGCCGCACTTCTGCCGCCCACTCGCCGCCTCCGCCGTGCGCCCGCCTGCCGGCTCGGCCGTCCGCCTCCGCTGCGAGGTGGGCGGCGCGCCCCGCCCGTTCGTCGCCTTCTTCCACAACGGCCGCCGCGTCGCCCACTCGCCACGCCGCTCGATCGACCACGCGGCCGCCGAGTGGACGCTCCGCATCACGAACGTCGGCCCGCTGGACGCCGGCACGTACGCCGCCGTCGCCCGCAATCGCTGCGGCAGCGCCACGAGGTGGTCCGCTGTAATCTTCTAACTAGTCCTGCTGTTTTGCAGTCGGATCGAGCTCGAGGTGCAGCCCTCAGTAGAACTGGCAGAGGAAGAATATGCTGTCGAGCAGCCGAAGAAGAAAGTGGCCGTGGAGCAGAAGAACGAGGACGAGATGGTGGACGGCGTGGGAAAGGTTGAAGCGAAAGGGCAACCGGAAGATGAGCGAGAGAACACGCCGGAGCGGCCGAACCACGACTCGAAGAAGAACGACCAAATTGAAAGAACGATCCCTCCGGTTTCCAACCGCCCACCAAAGATCCCCGCTCAAGAGGAGAAGCAACCTCCGAAAGTGGAAGTGGTCACCCGCAGCGTCCAGCTGATCGTCGCCGCCGACGAGCTCCGCACCACGACGACCACCCGACCGACCGGCCGCCGCAAAAAGAAGCGGCTGTCGTTCTCTGATTTGTCCGTAACGGACGTTCGCTTCTGACCGAACCGAACAACACGTTGGACAGCCCAAGCATCTGCAGTTTCTTTTTTTGAGAATCATCTACGTTCTCGCTTTGTTGTTCACGCACCCTCGAGCTTTAAGTTTCCTCGTTTTTCAAATACATTCACCGTTAACCTCAAGCTGATAGACGGAGGAAGTCTTCGAGGTGAGCGAATGAAAGAAGTTGGGGAGTGGTCAAACTCTCTTCGTTGTCATCAAAGGGGTTCTCACTCAATCGTTTGATCGTGCGACCAGCGATGAATCGGAGAGGTCGCTGTTGCCTCGAAGGGTCAGAGGTGATTGGAGGTCGCGTGTATCCTGGGGAAACTGCAACAATGGCGGGCGGCTGCTCAGAAAGTGCCTTCAAGGCTTCTTTCATTGGACAGGCGTCGACCAAAACAAACGCCATCCTTTCACTCGTACCTCTCTGTCCAGTCAGTCGGCTTCTCAGCCCTCAATCGGGCGGCGTGGGTAGCCTGCGGGTGAAGTCGGAGAAGATAAAAACGCCGACTGCTGCTGCCGAACGGCCAGTCTGCTTCACCACTGCCTCCTTCTTCTGCTCCTCTACCGCCGCTCTTCTGTCGCTTTCGTTGAGGTGACTTTAAGCGGAGTTTTGAGTTGTTCGTCGACTCTTCCTTCCCTTCAGAAGTCATGTCGTCGATCACGTCGCATCGCTGGGAACTCCCCAACTTCCGCGAGCGGTCGAATGCCGCAGAGCTTGGCGAGAAGTGGACGGGCCCGCTGTTCGAGCTGGACGGCGTTCCGGGAGCTCGATTCCAACTCTTCATCGTGCCCAAACATCACGCCGGGACCGTGCACATGATGCGGGGGTTCGGTTTGGGGTGTGCGCAGTTGAGCGACCACTCTTCTGTTCGCCTTCGGTTCAAGACGTGGTTTGAAAACGTCGAAGGGGCGAACACAGGTATATTCGGTACGTCTCGCATTTACAAACAAAGTGCCGGGAATGATTGCATTGCAGAAAGCGAAGCTCAATTCCACGCTGGACAAGAACACGAAGACGACGACTGCTATTTGTTCCGGCTTCAAGACCACGCGGGCGCAAGGTCGCTGTTCTTCTTCTGCAAAATCGAGTGCCTCGACGCGTTCGAAACGACTCTCGTAGTTCCGAAGATCAAAGACCCCAAGACGGGTTTGTTCGACAAGTTCGGCGCCCTTCTGGGCGACGAGACGTTCGCGGACGTCGAGTTGCATGTGGACGGACAAATCTTCAAGGCGAGTCTCTTTTCATCCACCCCCACCTCTGATCTTCTCGTGCAGGTCCACAAGTTCGTGCTCGTGTCGCAGTCGGACCACTTCGCGAACATGTTCGCACACAACACGAAGGAGAAACGGACGGGCATCGTCGAAGTCAAGAACTTCACGGCGGCGGTGATCGAACGAGTGCTCCGCTTCATGTACACGGCCAAAGTGGACGACTTCGCGTCGTGTGCCCGCGAGCTGCTACCCGCCGCCGACTACTACGGCTTGGAGCCGCTGGTGGTGAGTTTTCGCTCATCTCCTTTCTCTTTATCTCGTCGATTTGCAGGCGATGTGCGTGGCCTCAATCCTCAGCAATCTCTCCGTGTCGACCATCTTCGAGGACCTTCAACTCGCGTTCACGCTCAGCCATCTCCAGGGCTTCAAGAAGCAGCTGCTCAAGTTCGCGAAGCAGAACGCGGAGGCCATCAACGAGCTGCCCGAATTCACGGAGGAATTCATCCGCAACAATTCGGAGATCGTGATGGAGATGCTCCGTTCGCTTGCCCATTAATCCTTTGCTTTGTTTATGTTGTTGAAAGTGTTGACTAATCAATAAACACGAACTCAAAACCGATCGATCAGCTGGGCGGCTTTGGCGTCAGTCGAAAGACCTCGCTGTGACTTCCTTCTTCTTCCCGGAACCGAAACGAGTAGCTGTTCGAGCGGGTTTGCGTTTTGCGGTTGTATTTTGTGATCGTCGTAGATGTATTCTGCTGCCTCCTTTTGACCGTTTCAAACGTGTAATAAACTCTCGTACACGTGTACTTCTTTGCGGTGAATCGGTGACGTTCTTTTGCGCATCATCCCTCTCTTTCCTCCGCAAATCCGACCGATGGGACCATTGGCGAGGTCGGAGAGAAGCGGGCGGTCGATTTTTGCGATCCCTGTCGTCCAATAGTCGAATCCATCCGAAGAAACCCGCTGATTCAACGAAAAGTCCAGAGAATTCGTACGGGAACGGAAGTTCGTTCAACTTTTGCCTGGTCGGAGGTTTCTTTAGTGTCCTGCTTGGTGAAAACTTGTGGTCTGCTTTCTGCTAGTCGAAAAAGCGGGGAGAATGAAAAAGAACATGAATTCGTTGGCCCACGAGGAGAAATTTAACGAAACAACGACGGCGGCCTAAAAGCGGGCGAAAAACAACGGAAAATTGAACAAAACCACCGTCTTCTCGCTCCTCCTGCTTCCGATCACTCGCCATGTCCTCACTACTCGCTTTATCTGCTGTTCGTCTAGAATCCAACATTCCGTTGCCCAAAATCTCCGGCCGGCGGCCACGAGCTCGTCGCTGACCCGACCTCGCAAATGGCGACTTGTGGGCGCAGCTCGCCCCCAGATTCCTTCCAAGTCATCCCGTTTTCAGCCGTCGCCCAACGTGGAGAGGTCGGTTTCCTGCGGTCGGAATCGTGAATTTCCTGCTCGAATTTCGGCCATCGTTCAAATCTCCTCGTCCACTCGTGATATCCACCGAATTTCCGGTGGATTTCGGGGGATCGGCGGGCAAAATCGGGCGGCCTACCCGGCTGCCGACCGTCTCGCCGCCGATGCGCACCGATTTTCGACGTGGCAAAGCGGCGAGTGGCGAGCGGAGTGGTGGGCGATGCGCGTCGCCCCGAATATTCGTGGAATTTTCGTTGTTCTCCGCCTCGCGTGCGTGAATTTCGCCGCTCCTCCGGCTGCCCTCATCGTTCAATTCAATCCGATTGATTTGTTTCGTTTGCAGGCCACTAAACCGCCCATCGGATCGACAGCCGCCCGCTTTCTCGCCGACCTCGTCGCTTCGAACACTCGCGCACACGAACCGAGCGGCCCGGCCATGTCGTTGTTGAAGAAGTTCGAGTCGAAGTCGGCTCGCGTCAAGGGTTCGTCCGATTCTTTCGATTTCTTCCATTGATTCGCGTCTTCAGGCATCACGTTCCACCCGACCCGCCCGTGGGTGCTCACGTCGCTGCACAGCGGCATCATCCAGCTGTGGGACTACCGAATGTGCGTGCTGATCGACAAGTACGACGAGCACGACGGCCCCGTCCGCGGCATCGACTTCCACGCCCAGCAGCCGATCTTCGTGTCGGGCGGCGACGACTACAAGATCAAGGTGAGTTCTCTCCCGACCTTCCATTGATGCCCTTTCGTTGACTGCAGGTGTGGAACTACAAGCAGCGCAAGTGCATCTTCACGCTGCTCGGCCACTTGGACTACATCCGCACCACGTTCTTCCACAAGAACTACCCGTGGATCATCAGCGCATCGGACGACCAGACGGTGCGCATTTGGAACTGGCAGTCGCGCTCGTCCATCGCCATCCTCACCGGCCACAATCACTACGTGATGTGCGCCCAGTTCCACCCCGACGGAGGACCTCGTCGCTTCGGCGTCGTTGGACCAAACCGTCCGCATTTGGGACATCTCGGGCCTGCGCAAGAAGAACGCCGTCCCGGGCATGGGCCTCGGCGGCGGGGCGGGCGGCGGTCGCGTGGGCTCCACCGCCATCTCCAGCGCGCAAACCGACCTCTTCGGGCAGCCGGACGTGATCGTGAAGCACGTGCTCGAAGGCCATGACCGCGGCGTCAACTGGGTCTCCTTCCACCCGACCCTGCCGCTGATCGTCTCCGGCGCGGACGATCGCCTCGTCAAGCTGTGGCGCTACAACGAGAGCAAGGCGTGGGAGGTCGATTCGTGCCGCGGCCACTACAACAACGTCTCGTCGGTCCTCTTCCATCCCAAATCGGAGCTCATCCTCTCCAACTCCGAGGACAAATCCATCCGCGTGTGGGACATGCAGAAGCGCACGTGTCTGCAGACGTTCCGGCACGAGAACGACCGCTTTTGGGTGATCGCCGCCCATCCGTCGCTGAACACGTTCGCCGCCGGTCACGACAACGGAATGATCGTCTTCAAGATCGAGCGCGAGCGGCCCGCCTGCTGCGTGCACGAGAACCTCGTCTTCTACGTGAAGGACCGCCAGCTGCGGAAGCTCGACCTGAACAACAAGTGAGTCCACTCTTTCGTTGTGGAATTCACGATTGATCGCTCGGTTTCAGTC
This sequence comes from Aphelenchoides fujianensis, assembly GCA_024699865.1. NCBI lineage: Eukaryota > Metazoa > Nematoda > Chromadorea > Rhabditida > Aphelenchoididae > Aphelenchoides > Aphelenchoides fujianensis. The sequence goes on along the minus strand of JAMPIO010000046.1, from coordinate 115,722 downwards.
GTGACATCGCGCTGCTCCAACTGCGCCCGACGCGCGTCACCCAGCCGTACTTCTCGCTCCAGTACAACCCGGCCGAGGAGTCCTTCCTGCTGCTCACTCGTCCGCAGAATCCCGAGGCGTGTGTCTACGAGTTGTTCAAGGTTTGCCCCGAACAATGCTCTCAGTTCACTCTCTTGCTGCAGGCGCCGAAGGACGAGTCGTCGGCCACCGAGCTGCCCGACTCGAAGCGCGCCGGCGGCCTCGCCGTGGTGTGGGTGGCCCGCAATCGGTTCGCCGTCCTCGACAAGACGCACACGATCACCGTCCGCGACTTGAGCAACAAGGACAGTCGCAAAATTGAGCACGACCTGCCCGTGGACGACATCTTCTACGCCGGCACCGGCCTCCTGCTGCTGCGCACGCCCGAGGGCCTCCAAATGTACGACATTCAGCAGAAACGTGTCTTGGCTTCCGTCAAAGTTAACAAGGTGGTTGAATTCCAACGGATTGTGTTGATCAACTCTCTCCTTTGCAGGTCAAGTACGTCCTGTGGTCGAAGAACATGGAGTACGCGGCGCTCCTGTCCAAGCACACGCTCACGTTGATCTCCAAGCGCATGGAGGTCCTGTGCAGCGTGCAGGAGTCGACGCGCGTCAAGTCGGGCGCCTGGGACGAGCAGGGCGTGTTCGTGTACACCACCTCCAATCACATCAAGTACGCGCTGATTGCGGGCGACAACGGGATCATCCGCACGCTCGACCTGCCCGTCTACATTCTCGCCATTCGCGGCACCCAGCTCTACTGCCTGAACAGGGACGCCGCCCCGATCGAGATCACAATCGACCCCACCGAGTATCGCTTCAAGTTGGCGCTCATCAATCGGCGCTACGACGAGGTCCTCAACATGGTCCGCTCCGCCAACCTCGTCGGCCAGTCGATCATCGCGTACCTGCAAAAGAAGGGCTATCCGGAGGTCGCGCTGCACTTCGTCAAGGACGAGAAGACGCGCTTCGGGTTGGCGTTGGAGTGCGGCAACCTGAATGTTCGTTTCCTGCCCTATTCTTCGTATTAATTCGTGGTGTTCAGGTCGCGCTGGAAGCCGCGAAAGTGCTGGACGATCGCTCCGTGTGGGAGGCGTTGGGCGAGGCCGCGCTGCTGCAGGGCAACCATCAGATCGTGGAGTTGTGCTACCAGCGAACGAAGGACTTCGAGAAGCTCGCCTTCCTCTACCTGATCACCGGCAATCTGGAGAAGCTGAAGAAGATGGTGAAGATCGCCCAGGTGCGCAAGGACACGCACGGCAACTTTCAAACCGCCCTCTACTTGGGCGACGTCGAGGAGCGCATTCGCGGTACGTTCCCTTCACTCTGTTTTCTCGTGTATCCAATTGTTTCAGTGCTGACCGATGTGGGGCAGTTCTCGCTCGCCTACCTGACGGCGGCCACGCACGGCTACGAGGAGGAGGCGGAGCGGCTGCGCGGCGAGCTCGAATCACGCGGACAACCCGTGCCGGAGATCGACCCGAATGCGCAGAAGTTGGCGCCGCCTCCGCCCATCCAGCGCATGGACGAGAACTGGCCGCTGCTCGCGATGAGCTCCGGTGCGTTTGACGCGCAAATCCTCGCCGCCGGACCGCGCGGAGTCGCCGCGTCGGCCGCCACGAAGCAGGCGCGCGCCGCGTCGGCGTTCGCGGCCGCCGACCAGCCGGACGACCTCGAGGTGGACGGCGAGGCGTGGGGCGTCGATGGGGACGTGCTGCTGGACGAGGACGGCAACCCCGAGCTGGACGGAATGGACGGCGCCGAGCTGAACGGCGATGCGGGCGAGGACGGCGGTTGGGACGTGAGTTTCCTTGGGATTTCATCGCTCAACTCACGCGTTCAGGTCGAGGCGGACGTCGTGCTGCCCGCCGACGTGGAGGGCCTGAAGATCGGCGACGAGGAGAACGAGTTCTTCGGCGTCCAATCGGGCTACCCGCCCTCCACCCACTGGGCGAACAACTCGCGCCTGACGGCCGACCACGTGGCCGCCGGCTCGTTCAAGTCGGCCGCCCTGCTGCTGCGCGATCAGCTCGGAATTGTGCGCGTGAAGCCGTTCAAGAACGTCTTCCTGCACGTGTACGCGCGGTTCGTTCCCTCCATTCCAATTATTTCTGGTGACTGCCGCCTTGCAGCTCGCGAATCGCGTTCGCCGGCCTCCCGTTGACTACGTCGAACTGCGCCTATCCGCTGCGCAACTGGCAGGAAGCCGCCGGTCGGCAGGGACTCCCGCTCGTCGCCGTCCAACTGACCGACCTGGCCCAACAACTCCAGCAATGCTACCACCTGACGACGAGCGGCAAGTTCGGCGACGCGATCACGCGCTTCCGCGACCTCCTGCTCTCCGTCCCGCTGCTCGTGGTCGAATCGAAGCAGGAGGTGCTCGAAGCCCAGCAGTTGATCAAAATCTGCCGCGAGTACCTCGTCGGCCTGCTGCTCGAGTCGGCGCGCAAGGAGCTGCCGCGCGACGCCGCCGACTCGATTCGCCGCAACGTCGAGATGGCCGCTTACTTCACGCACTGCGACCTGCAGCCGGTGCACAAGATCCTCACGCTGCGCACCGCCGCCAACCTGGCGTTCAAGAACAACGCCAAACTCACGTGCGCCTCGTTCTGCCGCCGCTGCTTGGATTTAGGTTTGTTCCAGCGAATCTGCGGCTTATTTCCTCGTTTGGTTGCAGGCCCGAAGCCGGACGTCGCCGCCAACTTGCGCAAAATGTTGGCCGTTGCGGAGCGCGAGAACACGAACGCCATTGAGGTGAGTTCCCCGTCCTTTCCTTTCGTTTAATTGCATCTCCATCGGTTTGCAGTTGACCTACGACGAGCACAACCCGTTCGTCATCTGCTCGCGCACCTTCGTCCCGATCTACCGCGGCAAGCCGGTGGAGAAGTGCGCCTTCTGCGGCGCCTCCTGCCCGCCCACCGCGGCTCCGTCTGCGACGTGTGCCAGGTGGCGCGCATCGGCGGCGAGGCGTCCGGCCTGCGGATTTCCACCGTCAACCAGTGAGCGGCGGTGCTGGACGACTCGCTCGTTTCCCTCGTCCTCTTCTATCGCAATCCAATCGAATCGGAGTCACTTCTTTCTTCCTTGTTTGAGTCAATCACTCCGTTTATTTAACGTCGAATTAATTATTGGAGTACACGAGTGTGTGTGTGTGTGGATAAATCGATTGATGGCTTCCCTTCTTCCTCTGTGCGGTTCTCTCTGCAGCAGTAAATGATTGAATGATTGTTCCTTGGATGTGTGTTCGTCGTTCCCCTCTTTTGGGCCAAACAGTCGGGGGAGTCCACGAGTTCCCTTCTCCTCTTCGTCGTTGTAGTCCCGTCTAATCAACAAACGTCGTTAATTTATTCCTCTAATGGGTTCAGTCGGTTAAGCGAAGAGCACGTTCACGTTCATAATTCCCCCCGCCCTATTTGTTGCAATAAACAGACGATTGAACGGACGGGAGAATAAGTGCGTTTATTTCCACGACGAACTCCAAACACAACAACGAAGGAAGAGAGGGCGAGTTCTCGGTGGACCGACGAAAGCGGCCGATTCGGTGAGTGGATTGTGTTTGGCCATCGGAACGGAGGTACGGCAAACGAAAGAGAGAGGAGAGTGTGGGAAGGAGAAGGCAGAACGAGTTGGTCGGTCGGGCGAAAAGAAAGAAACCTTGCGGAGACACTCGCGATCAACTGGAGAGGGACGGCGAATCCACGAGCAATCCAACGGAACAAAAGGAGAGGAAGAAAGTGATCGACAACGAAATCCACTACGAGGGATCCGTGCAGTTGAATTCGCTTTAATACTCGTCTATCAAACACAAAATAAATAGGATACACAACGATCGGTCGATTGATTAACGTTAGGGGGCAATTTGTACGTGCACTCGCTCACTTACAAACCAAACAAACACTTGCAATACACAATACAACGGTTAATTATTACGGGAAGAACGAAAGGAAGGATCGGAGGCCACTTGCTCGTTGTGATCGCGCGAGAAACAACTCCTCCGTCGCTCAACGACGACGACGAACCGGCGACCGCGAGCGCGACACGCGGCGGCGGGGCGGCGAACGGCGGCGATCGCGCACGGGCGTGCGGGAGCGCGAGCGCGAGCGGAGCGGCCGACGGCGCGGCGGCGAGCGGCGGGGCGACGGCGAGCGGCGCCGCGAGGTGGACGGCTTCGAGTCGAGCGCCCGATCGCCGCCGCCGTTCCGCGTCGCGCGCTCGGCCTTCCGGCTTTCGGCCTGCAAGCACGAGGAATATAAGAGGGAGATCGAAGTGGAACTCACCTCCTCGTCGGTTAGCGGCAGGTAGTAAATGTGCGGCAGGGCGGTGGTCTTCTTGAACAGATTGTCCAGGTCGTAATCCTTGCGCGGCGGAGTGGCGGCTACAAACTAGGAGTGAACGGTCGAGTAGAGGAAAGAACTCACCGCTCTTGTCCCAATCGGAGTCCTGCGAGGCGCGCGACCGTTCGGCGCTCCGTTCGCGTTTGCGCGACACCGAAACGGGCGGGGAGCGGCGCTACAAACGAGAGAAATCAATTGAAGCAAATAAATCGAAGAGAACTCACGTCATTCTGCACGTGGATCACGAGCCGGCCGGCGGCCCCGGGCGGCTCCGAGACGCTCGACTTCTTCCCGCCGCTCGTCGGGTCCTCTTGCTGTCGGCGGAGTAACTGAAAGCACAAGAGTCAAACGATTGAATGGACGGAAGAGACGAGTGGATGTCGGACGGCTTTTGACTCGCCGCTCGATCGAAACGAGCGGCGAGTGTAAATCCGCCCCGCATTCTCTGACCAGACCGGAGGATTTGCGTCAAAGCACAACGAGAGGTCTTTGAGCACAGTACTGCTGGTCGGGGACGAACGAAAGAAGGCCGGGAGAACTCACCATCTCCTCGGTCGTGTACTCGGCTTTGAGCCACGTGCCCGCATTCGGCCATCCGACGCCGTGCAACTCCTCGCGGGCCTTGCGCGCCGTTTCGATCGAGTCGTACTGAACGGAGAGGAATGAACAAAGAGGATGAATCGTCTGGATGCTCACCTTGACGATGCAAGCGCTCCGCAGCTTCTTGTCGACCCAAAAGTCCTCCTCGTGCGAGTACTCGCCGAACTGGTCGAGCATCGACTGGAGGTTCTCGATCGTGTACGGCCGCTTGAGGCCCGAAATGTGCAGGAATTCCGTGGGGTCGTGACTGCAAACAACGATCGATGAAGAGGAAAGGGAGCGAATGGACGAACCGAGCGGGCGACGGCGCTCGAGGCTGCACCATTCCGACGGAATTGTGCCGCTCGTTCGACTTGGGCGGCAGTCCGGCGGCCGGCTTCGCGGGCGCCTCGCCGGTCGAGTCGCTCAAAGATTGGGCCGTCGGCGGCGTGATTTTGCGGCGAGAAGCGGCCGCCTTTTCGGCGGTCGGAGTCGCCGGAGTGGTGGGCGGCGAGCGGGCGGCGGGTTTGGCGGCGGCGGCCGGAGCAGCGGGCTTCGTGTCGATGTCGAAGACGATCTTCGGCCGCTTCCGCACGGGCTCCTCCTCTTTCTTCGGCTCCTCTGCCTCCTTTGCGGGCGTCTCCACCGCCACGGCCGTCGGTTTCTCGTCCTCGGGCTCCGGCTGGCTGTCCGGTTTGGGCGGCGGCCGCTCCACCGGCGGTGGCGAGATTTCGTGGGCGATCGGAACGGCCGGCTTCACGGGCGATCCGGCCGTCTTCTTCGCCTTGGCGGGCGACGATTTCTCCGGAGTTTTCGGCACTAAAATGACTAGGAAGATGCAAAAGAAATTGAAGCAATGGGACGAACCTTCGGCGGCGATTTTCGGCGCTTCGGCCGGCTCCTCCGCCTTCTGCTCGGCTTCGACCTCCGCGTGCAGAGCGGCGGCTTTCTTCACGGCTTCCGCCTGCTCAAGAAGCGGCTGAATTTGCGGCTCGGCCTCGACCGCCGGCTTCTCCTCCGCCTTCTCGCTGGATTCGACGACGGCGGGCGCGACCGGGGCGGCTTCCTCTTTGGCGGCTGCAAACGAACGAATCAAATGAGAGAAATCCCGAGAATGCTCACGTTGAGTCGTGCCGACGGCTTCGGGCGTCGAAGAAGTCAGCTCGTCCGGAATCTCGCCCTTCTTCTTCGCCAGCTCGACCTCGTCGAGCGGGACGGCGGCCGGCGCGGGCACTTCGGCCTCCTTCTTGGGCGATCGCTTCGGCTTTTCGGGCGCTTTCGCTTCTGCAAATCGAGCGGAAATCAATAGAAGAACAAGAAAGCGGGGACAAACCTTCGGGCATCGTCGTGGACGTGACCTCGGCGGCCTCCTCGCTCGACGAACTCGGCTGAGCGGCGGCGGCGTCCGGCGGCACCTCGGGCGCCACTTCGCGGCGGTGCTCCTGCAGCGTGGCCTGCTGATTCTGCAGGTACTGGGCGACGAATTTGTTCATCACCGGGCTCGGCTGCTTCTGAAAGCCGAAGGATCAACGGAAAGAATTGGTGGACGAAAGGTGCAAACAACAAAAAGAAATCAACGGAGAGTTCCCGCCCCGTGCAACCGACTGGCCGGCGAGCACCCGGCCGGAAAACAAGACGTGTACCAAGCCGAAACGATCGACTCGCTCGCCCGCTGCTGTCCGCAAACACCCGCACGGAAGGCGCGGGCGCGTCGGCGGACGAACGAACGAGAGGGAAAGCAAGAGGGAAAGTGAGTGAGGCGGGTGAGTGATCAAACCGAACGAAACACACGACCCAAACGGCCGATCGGAACGGAAGAACCGAAAGGTGAGTGGGACGAACGGCGGACTAACCGTGGGCGAGGCGCCCTTGCGCGGACTCAACGACGCGCGCGCGGGCCGCGGCGCCGCCGCCGGCTCGTCGTCGGCCTCGAAGTCGATCGGGCGGTCATTTTCGGGCCCCACGCGGTTCAGATGGTCGCGTAGACGCTCGAAGAGGTCCTTCTTCACGCCCGACTTCGACAGCCCCCGACATTCGAGCTCCTTCCGCAGCTCCACCACCTTTAGGCCGCTGATCGGCTGCCCGTTCAGGACGGGATCGTCGGACATTGCGGCCGCTGGACTGCTCGCGCGCAGCAACGACGATCCTAAGCGATTTCTCTACTTAAACCACGCGTTCTCGTTCGATTATTCACGGCTATTCACGTTCGACTACGCGGTAGAGACGCTAGGAAGTTGAAGGCGGTAGAAAATTAGTAGCCGGTAGAGAAAAACTCGAGTATTTTTGGAAAACGCGGTAAATTTGGCGGAAATTTGAAAACGACGTGTATTTTAGACTAATGGCGTAAAAATCACGGGCAAAACGTTCAATATTTCTCGTTAACCATCAAGCCCCGTCGATTTGTCTACTCACTAATCAAAATAAAGCAGAAATTTCGGTAAAGCTCGTCCAAACAGAGATTTTGGCTTGCGGCCAAAATAAACTGTTTACAGACGGCAAGAGCCCACTTATTTCAATAAAAATTAACACGTTTCACGAACCGGAAGCGATTATGAACGTGAAGATCCCGCGATTAAATTCCGCAGGCAAAAGATTCACGCAAAGCGGATTGTTGCGGGCGGAAAGCGGGCGAAAAACGGACGCTGAAAGCGGCGGAAGAAGCGGGCGCGGGCGGCAAGCCGCAGAGCGCGTCGCGTACGGTCGTTTGGCATTCGGGCCGCGTGGAGACGTTCGCGGCGGGACCCGTCGAGCGAGCACTGTCGCCCTCAATCCTCGGGCATTTCGATCGATTTATCGGGTATAAGTGCTTTAAACTTTCTACTTGTAACGAAATGGATAGTTGTGGAGTTCACCACATCTACTCGGCTAAACACGAGTCGCATTTTCGACCGGCAAAGCAGCAATCAAACTCTGCGTCCTGTTGTTTTTGTTATGGCCTGTTTTTATCGGTGGTTAGAATAAGCGGGCGACAATCGCACTCAAACAAATCGATCAGAATCGAACGTCAGTGACGGACAAATCGGAAAACGAAAGCCGCTTCTTCTTGCGCCGGCCGGTCGGTCGCGTGGTCGTCGTGGTGCGGAGCTCGTCGGCGGCGACGATCAGCTGAACGCGGCGAGTGACCACTTCCACTTTTGGGGGCTGCTCGTCTCGGGCGGGGGTTTTCGGCGGCGGAGTGGGAACGGCGATGTGGGGAGTCTCATTAACGTCCTTCTTCTTCGGGTCGTGGCTTGGCCGCTCCGGCGTGTTCTCTCGCTCATCTTCCGGTTGCCTCTTCGCTTCAACCTTCCCCACGCCGTCCACCATCTCGTCCTCGTTCTTCTGCTCCACGGCCACTTCCTCCTCCGCCGGCTCCTCCATCGACGGCTGCACCTCGAGCTCGATCCGACTGCAAACGAACAGGAATGAACAAAAGACGAGTCGCCGACCTCGTGGCGCTGCCGCAGCGGTTTCGGGCGACGGCGGCGTACGTGCCGGCGTCCAGCGGGCCGACGTTCGTGATGCGGAGCGTCCACTCGGCGGCCGCGTGGTCGATCGAGCGGCGTGGCGAGTGGGCGACGCGGCGGCCGTTGTGGAAGAAGGCGACGAACGGCCGGGGCGCGCCCCCCACCTCGCAGCGCAGGCGGACGGCCGAGCCGGCGGGCGGGCGCGCGGCGGAGGCGGCGAGTGGGCGGCGGAAGTGCGGCTCCTCGCCGGCGATGTCCATTTCTAAAAAGCGGGGATGAGCGAGAGGAATGGAAACGCACCCCGGATGTCAAGGACGCAGAGGTCGGCGACGACGCCCGCCTCCCCGACCGCCAGACACACGACCTCGCCGCCGTCCGCCGCCGGGTCGCAGTCGAAGAGCTCGACGGACGCGGCGCGGGCGTTCGGCTGGCGGACGGGCGTGCGCGGCGAGTCGCGCAGCTGGCCGCGCCGCCCGAACCACAGGACGCGCACCGCGGGGTCGTCCGACTCGACGCGGCAGTCGAGGCGGAGCGTCTGGCCGGCGAGCGCCTCCACGCGCCGCCGCTCGAGGCGCACCGCCAGCCGCGGGCCGTCCGCCGCGCCGATCGCCCGCCGACTGGCCGCCGGCGCCTCTCGCTCTTGCGCGTCGCCGTAGCGGAAGAGGGCGGGCGCCGCCACGGAGTTCACCACGTGCGACGCGCACTGCGAGCGGAGCGACCCGCGCGGCGAGCGGAACGAAGGCGCCGCCAACCAGTTGGGCGACACGGCGGGCAGCTCGACGGCGTCCGGCAGCTCGAAGTCCGCCGGCGAGAAAGCGGGCACGAACGGCTGAAATCGGCGATCAGAAAGAAGCTTCACGCGTCTTCCCCTGCCTTGTGCTCCGCGAGCTTCGACGGCTCCACTCGAGAGCGAACGAGGCGGTCGGGCGGCGGGCGCGTCGCGATCCACACGACGGCGTTCGCGAGCAGCGCGCAGACGGACGGCGCGTGGGCGGGCGGCGCGACGTCGAGCCACGCGACCTCCTCGGCGACCGCCTGCCGCAGCTCCAGCACGGCGACGTCCACCGCGCCGAAGTGGGCGTCCGGCCGCGCGGCGAAGTCGAGCAGCGCGACGAGCAGCCGCTGCCGCGCCGCCTCCAAATTCGCGTCTGCAGCGAGCGGTGGGCGGCGGACTCCCGCGAGCACTCACTGTTGACCGCGAAGTCCACGCGCGCCGTCTCCAGTTCGGCGTGCAGCAGCAGCTGGAGGTGCAGCTCGAGGCGCGCCAGCCGCTCCCAGTCGACGGGCGGCGGCCGGAAGCGCGCCGCCCCGTACTGCTCGGGCGGCAGGGCACAGAGGACCTGAAAGTGGGAGGTGGGCAGTGAGAAGAGCAGAACGATCCCTGGAGACCTCGAACTCCGCTCGCCGACGGGCGAGACGCGCCGCCGCGGCACACGCCTCGCACTGGGCGCCGCGCAGACAGCCGCCGCACGTCGCCCGACCGCACTCGCCGCACGCGCGCCGTCGCCGCCGCAGGCCGAACGCCCGCTGGCAGAAGGCGCACGCGTCCGGTCGGGGCGGGAAGCGGCGGTCGATGGCCGCAAACGCCGCCTCCGACTCCCTGCAACGAAGAAGTGAGCGACGGGAGCTGCGGGAACTCGCCGGAGCAGCGCGAACAGCTCGCTCTTGAGCCGCAGGTCGGCCGCCGTCACGCGCACCACCGCCCGCTGCTGCTCGTCCGTGAGCGCCCCGAGCGACCGCGCCCGCTGCTCCTCCAGCGGCACCGGCGGCCCGTCCGCCGCCTCCAGCGACAGGCTCTCGCTCATCATCCTTCCGGTTGACTGAAGGAAGGTGGGCTCCGTCGGTTCGCTCCTGCCCGCTTTATTCATGAACCTCCCGTCAGGAAGCATTAAATCAGAAGGCAGGAGGCAGAAGGAAGACGCGGTTTATGGCCGCGGGAATGTCGAAAAGGGCTGGTTGACGTGTGTGTTTGTGAGTCACTCCCCTCGTTCGTCACGATCCCATCTCCTTTCCGTTCAGCACATTTACGAGCAGTCGAATCAATCGGGTTTATTCACGTGCACACGCCGAAGACGACCCCGAAGTGCTCACTTCTCCTTCTGCCGGCAGGATTTGGCCGATCCTTTTTTCCGCTTCGACTTCGAACTCTTCCGCGAGCCCAGCACGTTGCCAATGACTCCGCCGCCCGCCTCGCGAGCCGTCTTGTCCACCTGCTCGAAGCCTTGCGGTTGGTCTGAAAGCGACGAGAGATCAGATGGAGAAGCAATCTGTGTTGAAGGTTGGAAGTGCAGGAAACCTCAAGTTGACGAAAGAGATGCACAGACGATGAAAGAAGACAGCAGGACGACATTCGAAGCAGGAAACCCAGTACCCTGCCCATCCCAACGGTTCAAGACACCACCCAGAACTCACCGCTAGCCGGTTGTTTCGCCGCCTCGCTCGCGGCCGCCCCGGAAGCGTTCGAGGCGTTCGACGCGCCCTTGGACGAAGCGAGCTCGGACTCGGGGCCAGTGGGGTGGGCGGCCGGCTCGGCTTCCTCCGGCTCGACGGGCTTCGGCTTCTTCTTCCGCTTTTTGCGCTTCTTCTTGCTGCCGTCCGGACCCATGCCGGGCGGCGGGACCTTCTGCAGAAGCAGCGGATTGACGGGGTCCATCCCGATGTTCGTCTCCTCGTTCTCCGGCGCCACGGTCACCGTCCTGCAAGCAACGAGTGAGAGATGGGTGGAGTGGAGCTATCAATCGATCAAGAGAACACCCCTCACGCATCCTCTGCCTTCTTCGAGAACTCACCGCCGCTTCGGCTCGCTGGGAGCGCCGTGTTGGACCGCCGTGCGGGGCGTGGTGGCGTTGCGGCGGGGCGGCGTCGACTTGCGGCCGGCGAAGCGGAACTCCTTCGCGCGCGGGGCGTTCGGATCGCGCGGCGACAGGCGCTGGTGCGGCGACTTGTCGCGGGACGAGCGGCTGCCGGAGTGGCCGTCCGGCTGCGGAGCGCGGCCGCCGGGGCGGTAGATCGAAAAGAGCGGCCGCTCGTCCGGATTCGCCCGCATGTACTGGCGTTGCTGCGCGCACAGCTCCCGCACGTCGTCCGTCATCCGCGGGTTCATTTCGAGCGTCTTCTCGGCGGCCAACGCGACGCGCACCCGCCGCACGCCGAGCGCGCTGTCCGCTCGCTCCACGACCACGTGCACCTTCGAATCGGGAGGATTGATTGCGGGAAGACGGGAGAACTCACGAATTTCTGGGCGCTCAGGTTCGCGAGCAGCAGCCGCGACGCCTGCTCGACGCTCGTCGGCACCGTCGCGTCGATCTTCACCAGGACGTCGCCCACGAACAGCGAGCGGAAGGCCACCGCGTCCCAGCCTGCACAAAGAGAGCGATCGATTGAACGAGCACTGAAAGAAGGGCCAACCGTTGTCCGTGTGCGAGACGTAAATCTTGTCGTCGTAGTTCTTGATCTTCAGGCCGAGCTTTGAGTACGGGTAGCGCACCAGCCAGCAGTGCAGGTAGCGGAAGCCGGGCATCTGAACACGGAGATGAGAAGAAGAAGGGGGGAAGAGCACCGTGTCGTAACCGGCCGGCATCCACTTAGAGTTGTTCGGATCGCGAATTCGGTAGCACTTCACGGAGCGGCGCACCTTCAGCTCAAGCTGCAACCCACTAAATTATAGGAGAGAAGGGCGGAGAGCTCACGTGAAGCGGGTGCATGTGTTGGCAGTCCTTCCCGCACTCATCCTGCAACCCAACAGAGATTAACACAGAAAGAGGAAGAGGAAGCGGAGACGAACGCTCAAAGTGGGCCGCTTCGCGCGCAACCTCTCGATCACCGCCTGGTATTGGGCGAGCGAGTGGATCGTCGTTCCGTTCACGTGCGTGATCCAATCGCCCAAATCCAACGGGACGAGTTTGCGCACGTGCTCCGCGATGCCCGCAATGACCATCCGTTTGTTCACTTGAATGTCCTTCTGCAGGGGGATCAGTAGAAGGAAGAGCGGAACGAACCACGTGGTTGGGCATGATGGTGAAGCTGATGTGGTGTCCTTTGAAGATGAACGCCGGCAGTCGGCGGCCGTAACCGAGCGGCGGCTTCTGCTGGAGCAGCTCGCGGACGGTGGGCGACTCTTCGGGCTCCGGATCCTCCTCCACGTACTTGGGCACCTCGCGGAAGATCGCCTCGTTCGGTTCGTCGAGCGGAAGCGGCGGAGGCGCCGCCGGCTGCTGCCCGCCGTCCGCCGGCTGTTGGGGCGTCCCGTCGCTCATCTCCCGACTCGCCGGCTTCGATTCGAGCGGGCGGACGGGCGGCGCGGTCGGAATGCGAACGACCGATCGGCACCCGGCTGTGGGCAAGAGACTGCCGATGAGAGCAGAAAGGTGGACAAGTGGGGAATGAAAACGAGTGGGTTGTTTGTGCAAATTGGCTGGGTTGTTTGTTTCTTTCCGTTTGTCGAGTGGTCGGCCATGGAAGACGAACGATGCGGTCACCTGTTCGTAACTTCACAAGATTTCCATGTTGTCGTCTGCTCATTCCTTCGCTCTCCGTTTGATCGATCCTTCGAATAGCGACAAACATCTCGGCTTATTTCGAGACGAGTGCGTGGGACGATCGGAGGACAAACGGGAGGCAACGCGGACGAAAGTCGTGAGCAATCGAACGAAATCGACGGAATGTCGTCGAACTGATTGCGTAATGGCAGTCATCTCGTTCGAATTCCCGAAATGAACTCCCGACCGGGCGGCGGCGAACGTCGCGAGTCACCAGCGGGATCGGCCGAGTCCAACGGCCGTGATTCACGGCGCCACTCGTTTCCAATCCGGAGGTTTCGAAACGAACGGAGAAATTCCTTCGACTCCCGACGCATTCCAGCTTGCCGCGTTCCGTTCACGACCTTTCGGCCGCCGACCGCCGTCCGCCGACCTCCCGCCTCTCCCGCCTCTTCGCGGACTGCCGACTGCCCACGAATCACTCCGCGAATTGCGGCCGTGTATTTAAGCCGCGAGCCCGCAGTTGACTCCTCGTTCATCGGCGTTCATTTCGCTCTCCCGAATTCTCCGCGACGACCTTCGGCCTTCCGCTTCGATCGGGAGCCGCTTCTTCGTCGTCATGATGGTGAGTTCTTTGGGGAAACAAGATGGGACGGAGATTCTCGAGTCAACTTCTCGATCCCCAATTGCATTGCCCTCTTCCCTCAATTCCTGCTTATTCAGCTCCGACTGTCGATTGTTTTCCTCGCTGCTTTGTCGACCGTCGCTTCGGCCCACTCGTACGGCCGCCCTCCGCCGTCCCACGGCCACTCGGAGCGTTACGGCGGCTCCGGGCGTCCGCACGGACCCGAGCCTTACCCGGGTGAGCGCCGAGATGAGCAATAGATGGAAAGCTTCTTTGTGCTGATTGCAGGACCCCCGCTCTACCCGCAATCGTACGGCCGACCGCCCTACGGCCCGCCGCCGCCCCCGCAGCAGCAGCAGCCGCCCTACCCGCCGCCGAGCGGTCAGTACGGACGACCGCTCTACCCCGGTGAGCAGTCGAGGATTGGATTGAATCAACAGTCGGCTTCCAGACGGCCAAATGTACCCGCCGGGACCGCCGGCCGGCCCTCCGGCTGGCTACCCGCCCTACGAGCCGGAGCCCGAGTACACGACCGGAGCGTCCGAATCGACCACGACGGCCGCCTCGACCACTTCGGCTTCGACCAGCGTCGATCCCACCGCGTCGACGACCACCGGCTCCACAACGACCGCTTCGACCACCACTGCGACGTCCACTACCACTCCCTCAACCACGACCTCGGCCGCCGCGAACCTCACGAATCAAGATGGAGAGGCGGAGCGAGTCCAGCCCGCTGGCGCTCCCGCCGGAGCCGCTCCCCTGACGGGCGACCAACCGGCCGCGAACGGGACCGCTCCGGCGACTGCGGCCGGCGGTCAACCGGCCGGAAATCAAACGGCTTCGGTGACTGGCGAGCGACCGGCCGGCAACGGTACGGAGCCGAGCGGCACGGCCGCCCGCGTTCCGCCGAGCGGAGGCGACGAGAACGACGACGGCGAGGAGGACCTCACCGGCGCCCAGCAGTGAGTTCTCCCAAGGCTTGTGAAGAGTGCTCGAATAATTCGCTTGCTTTCAGCAACGGAACGCGCCTCCTCGGCTGCCGCAACTTCAGCCCGCTCGCCTTGAGTACGCCGTCCATCCTCCCACTCATTCAATCGTTTTGTTTGCAGCCTGTGGCGCCCGGGACCCGAAGACGACCCTCTCGCTGGCCATCGACTGCGGAGTGACCGTCCATCCGGCGATTCCCGTCCAGCTGCCGCTCGGCGTGTGCCGCTCGAACTGCACGAACCAACAACGAGTGTTCGAGTACGTCTTCAAGGGATCCCTCCAGCCGACGCCCTTCCTGGCGGCCGCCGAGACCGCGATCGCCGTCCAGTGCCGAGGTTCGCTTCGACTCACTCCTCCCACTGCTCATCCCGCTTGTTTGCTGCAGACTGGACTCAATTCTGCGCGTGCAACAGCCGCGTGTGCTGCAAGGTCTCAAAGCGCGATCAGCTGCAATCGTTGAACGTGATCCCCAACTGTGCGGGCAGCGGTGAGTTCCGGGTGAGGTTCTTTGGGGTGATTGCGGGTCGTTCAAGCGAGGGTTCATCCACTCGTTCGATCCCTTTCTAACCCTTGTGCTGCAGGCTGCCGCGCGCACTTCTTCATCAACGCGCTGCCGGGCGCCCAAGCCGAGTTGACGTGCACGCCGATCGGCGGCGCCGGCGGCAACTCGTCGACCTTCGGGCCGGTCGACATCGCCGCCATGAAGTTCGACGGAAACGACCACGCGCGCGGCCTCACCAGCATCTCGTGCCAGGGCTGCGGCCGCATCGACGTCGGCAGCACGTGTGTTGGATCCAATTGATTGGCGGAGGGATCGTGCGTTCGTTCGTTCGCGTGTGATGATTTCATTTCTTCTGCCTGTTCCCTTGGAGTAAATACTTGGTCTTTTGCTCTTGCATCGGTCGTTGGGGTGGCTTCTGGTCTTGAAGGCAACCGCTTGGAGTCGAACACGCGGCCAATGGCCGTCGATTCACTCCCGCGACCTTCGAGCGCTCCGTTCGACCGGCAGCTGACCTTTGGAAAACCGATGATTCGCTCCAATTTGCGGCCGCGGCGGGCTGGTCCGCAACGATCGAAACGAACCGCTGAAACGAATTCGACGGCTTGCGACCAACGGAGAGTTTGTCATTCGATTCATTCCTCGGCTCGCCCCGATTGAGTGGATTTTGGTCGGACGGGCGGCCTTCGAGTGGACTTCTTTCGACCATCCTGAGGAAATCTGAAGACCCATGAATCGCATTGCACAACACTCCACAACTTCTACTTTCGACTACGAGCGTTCGTTGGATTGGAAAACAAGCGGAAAGAACCAAAGAAATCTCGTGATTGCCCGTCGATTCGGCCGCTTCGGTCGGCTTGTTGCCGAATTCTTATCGCCGTTGCGATCGTCCCGATCAACAAACCGCTTGCTTGCTGCCATCCCAACGGTGAACGTGGCAATCGGAAGGCAAAAATCGAAGCCGCCCGGCGGTCACGTTCGCCCGTCGGACGTGCGGCCGGCGAGAAGCGAACGATAAGCGGCGAAGATCACGTACAACCGACTTCTCGTCCTTGGTTTTAATTAAGAAAGACGAAAGACTCGTTCTTGCACGACTCGCTGTTCCGCTTGCATTCCGCTCCTGCATTTCGTTGACATTCGGGCGACTCCGGACGATTCTGAGGATTGACGAGAACAACGAAGAAGCAGAACGATTATGAACGTTCGACAGATGATCAAATGAAAATTAAGCACAAGTCGTTAGTAGGTTTTAAAGGAAGTCCAAATCGGAAGCAACGGAAGAGTGCAGCTCGAACCTTCAGATCAAACGACCAACACCTCCATCGATCACCCAGTCGATCAAAATAGTCGCTCGGTGTGTTTACCGCAACGCAAACAACTGAATGACGAATCCCGTCGCTGTAAACTTTTGTTCGCTCCACGCTGGGACTGCGCACTCCGCCCGAACGTGCAAAATGATCGACGATCACGATTGTCCGAACGAGTGACGTGCGCGTTCTTGAACTCTCGTACTCCATCGACCTTTCCGCCTGCTTCCTTCTCCTTCCCGTATGTCCTTCACCTGCACTTGACCCGGCGAATTCAACTCGTTTGCGAGGGTCCACTTGTCTCGCCGGTGCGTACGTGACTTTTTGGACTTTGATTCGCACGGCGATTAATCCAGTCCGCTCGCCGCCCGTCTTGTTTGTTTGTTGTCCGCTCTGTCGCTCGCCCGCTTTGATCCCTGCGCATTTCGTTCGTGATCTCCGCGGAGAAATCGGCGGCGGCAGGCGGGCGGGCGGAGAGCGCTCGATCGTTGCCTTGCGAAACGCCCGCCGCTCGCCCATGTGCACGTGTTGTTTGTTTGTTCGGGAGGTGATCTCTCGATCGAATTGATGTCATCCGTTCTGTTGATTGCTGGGATTCCTCTTTCGACTGCCGAATCGAAGCGACAGGTCGAATTGGGGTGCCGCTCGTGCACGTGCCCGCCGAACGCGGCGCGCAAACCCAAGCGGAGCGAAACACACGGCGGCGAAAGCCCCCCGTTCGTCCGCTCGCTCGTCTTCTCGCCGCCGCCGACCACTCCGCGGCGCTCGTTTCGCTTTCGGCCCGCCAGCCGGCCGGCCGGTCGGACTGCCCGCTCGTCCGCTCGCTCTTTGCACCTCGCCGGCCTCCCGCCTCGTCGCGTCGCGTCGGGCGCGTTCCGTTGCGAAACGAACGCCGCCGTCCGCCGGTTTGCGCGAGCGGCGAGGTGAATCGACGGGAGGGATCGCCGGGTGTTTTGCTCCTCCATTCGACTTGTTTACGAGTTGGCGACACGGAATGAGCGGCGAGACGTGTCCGTGATGTTTGGTGCTCGAGGGGAGGCGGGGAGGTCGCAGGTGGGCGGCGAGCAGTCGGGCGGGTGTTTTCGCCTCCGCTCGCTCCAATCGAACTCGTGGCTCGTCAACCTTTAAAAACATGCTCGAAAGAGGAGAGTTTTGATCGTTCTCTTGCCAGTCGAGCCACGAGTTCATCGGAAGCGAGCGTGGAATTGGTTTCTAAAAATGCGGTACATTGGTCGCATTTCGACGCTCAGTTGCTTTCTGTTGCTGTACTTTCTGTCACAAATTCATCCTCCGCTGTTCCAGTTTGTTGTTCACTCACCTCTTCCACGTTGCAATCGATTTCCCCTTTCGTAAACCACTTTATACTCTTGCAATCAGCCGCGTGTGTGCGCATCGCTCAAGCGGTCCGCCTCCTCCTCGCTTTCATCACAAAAATGATCGAGCGGAAGCGGGAGGACGAAAGAGGGGCGGACGGTCGGGTTGTTTGTTCGGCGAGCAGCCCAATGGGAAGAAGCGGAGCGGTCGGTTCTTATCAACGCGGACCGCTTCGTTCGCTCGCTGCGGCTTCTTTTTGGGGCATAAAAGCGCTTCCGAACGTTCGTTACATTCGGTCTGCTCTTGGTTTGCTCCCGATCGAGGTGGTTTTCTGCGAGTAGATGAGTTTAGATCGCGATTCGGACGTCCTTGTCTGCGTGAACTCATTGAATCGCGTTCACGTCGTGCATTCGATCCCGTACATTCGGATACTCCTGCTCACCACTCCTTCTTTCAGTTTGCTCCCAAATCCCCTCACCGAACCGAAAGCCGCCAAGATGCCCGGACAGGAGTCGCAGATCCGCCAGAACTTCCACGCCGACTCGGAGGCGGCGCTCAACAAGCAGATCAACATCGAGGTTCGTCCCCTTCCTTCAATCTTCTTTGATTCTTCCGTTTGTTTGCAGCTGTACGCTTCGTACGTGTACCTGAGCATGGTGAGTTCCCTCTCGTTCTAGTGCATTGGATTGATGCTCCCCGTTGTTTTCAGTCGTTCTACTTCGACCGCGAGGACGTGGCGATGCCGAATCTCTCCGCGTGGTGCAAGAAGCAGTCGGACGAGGAGCGCGAGCACGCGATGAAGTTCATGTGAGTCCTGCCGCTTCGAATTCAATTGGAGTGAACGCTCGTGGATTGCAGGAAGTACCAGAACACTCGCGGCGGTCGCCTCACGCTGCAGGTGCGTTCGGGAGCAGCCGGAAGGGTTGGAGGGTAGAGGGGACGAGCGGGGGACGAAGGACGATGCTCCCAATTCTTCTCGCTCGTTCTGCTCGTCAAACTCCAACGATTTCTCCGAATCCCACCGCTCCCCACCCAATAACCAACGACCGCTTTCAGCCGATCGAGAAGCCGGAGAAGGACGAGTGGGGCTCGCCGCTGGAGGCCTTCCAGTCGGCCCTCGCGCTGGAGAAGTACAACAACAAGTCGCTGCTGGAGCTGCACGACGTGGCGGCGCGCTCGAACGACGCCCAGGTTCGTCCAATCCTCTCCGTCCTTTTGCTCATTCGTCTGCTTCAGTTCTGCGACTTTCTGGAAGGCGAGTACCTGAAGGAGCAGGTCGAATCGATCGAGGAGATTGGCAAATACATCACGCAGCTGAAGACGGCCGGCAAGGGACTCGGCGAGTACCTCTTCGACAAGGAGTTCGGCTCGTAAGCCGACCGACCGCCCGAACGATCAGTCGATTGATTCCCGCAGTTATCTGTCGAATATTCCTCGTATTTATTCCCGCCCACCACCCGTCTGTTCCGATCGTTTGGCCACCGATTTCTAATCCTCCTCCCTCCCGTCTACTCCTTGAATATTCCCCTGCAGTACGTGCACGTGTGTTCCTTCGGAATAAATCGTCTATCTATTTGACTCGGGATGATTGAAAGAACGAATGGTACGGGAATGAATGCTCAAAAAAGAAGCCGGCTGGTTCGGCGGACGACGCCCGAGCGTTGGCGCCGAGCGAGGCGATCGGGAGACGCTCGCGGGTTGCGCGTCCTCCCCCCGTCCAATTCATTCGCGGCGCCGTTCGCCTCTTTTTTTGAGGAAGACGCACGTGTACGCGCTTCGAGTGAAGTAGCCGGTGAAATAAGCAGCTGATTTCGCAGGTCCATCGGGCACTCTCGAGATCGAGTGGACTCCTCATTCGCAGCAGATTCTCTTTCGTCCATTTCCTCAGTCGTTCGCATGCCGTTCGTCCCGATTGCTAACCGACGGGCGATCTAAACGAGCGGAATGCCGGGCGGCCGTTTGCTCGTTTCACGCCGTCGACGGCCCGCGTCGTTCGCTGGCCGCTCTCCCGCACTCACTCACTCGGCTCGCCCTCAACCTTCTCTTCATTTGGACCTCCTCGTTGCCCCGATCGTGAGTTGCGCCTGAAGGCCGCGTTCCTCGTCGCTTGCCCCAATTGAGCGCCGCTTTCCGCTCGCTCGTCTGCCGCACGACCGGCCGCCGGTTGCGGGCCGGCGGGTTGCGTTCGGTCGATCGGCCGGCCCGATCGTCTGGCTTGCGGTTTTCCGGAACATTCGCTTGCAGACGATCGGTTGGTCGTCCACTCCTGCTCTTGAATTCCGTAGACGGCGGCTCCCGATCCCGCTCTCGTTTTGGCCGCTCGCTCCCGCTCGCTTCTCGCCGCTTCGCTCGGTTGGCCGCCTTTTCCCGCCCGCTCTCGCACGCGCCGCGCCGAGCCGATCGGCCGGCCGGCTTGGCGGGCGTCGCAAATCGCCGTTCGCTTTGCGGCAACAATCGAGCGGTCGTCGCTCTTTTGTTCCGCTCGAATGTCTTTCTTCCATTCGCTTCCTTCCGTTCGCTTGGATTCCGCTCGATTATTGTCCCGTTTGGGCGTGCTTCTCGCAGGCTTCTTGTTGATTGGTGCGAGTCGCTGCTCGACTTCCCGTCCTATCGAATTTCTTCGTTCGGGTCGCGTGAACTGCTGCCTTTCCGCCTGCTTTTATCCCGCCGTTCAGCCCGCCGCCCATCACCAAATGTACCCCAGCCACCCGCCGCCCTCGTGGCCCAACCGAAGCGACGATCCGATCGGCCCGATTTCGGGCGCCTTCGCGACGCGACGCCCACGGCCTTCCCTCCCGCTTCCGCCCTTGCTCCTCACGAACGACGAGCTGCTGGACGAGAACGCGAACCTGCGGACCCAACTGAACGTTCTGATCGATCGCTCGGAAGCGGCGGAGCAGCAATGGCGACAGCTCGTTGACGAAAGGCAAGCGGTGAGTTCAACCACTTAGTTTAATTCATTCTATTCACTGCTCGATTACCCTGCTTCGTCGCCCAACCCGCTGCTTCCAGGCGCTCACGAACCTCGAGCGGCAGGTGCACGAGCGGACGGCCGAATGGCAGCAGACGTTCGACGCCATGGAAGCCGCGAAACAGCGCGCCGAGGAGGAACGCGACCGCTGGCGCCACGCGTACGAGGCGCTCCGCCGCAACTCGTCGGACGCGAGCGCACCCGAAGCGGACACGACGACCGCCGCCTCGGTGGCCGGATCGGGCGGCTGCCTCGAGTGCGTGAAGCTGCGCGATGGGATCACGGCGAGCGAGCAGAAGGCGGGCGAAGTGCGCCGCCACTATTGGGACCTCCAGCAGAAGTTCTACGCGCAACGGACGGGTTCGTTCTCCTCCTTCTTTCTTTTGCTCACTCATCCCTTCCTCGTTGCAGAAATCGAGCGACTTCGCGCGCACAACATCGAGCTGTCCACGGGGGCGCACAAGGACGAGGCGGCCGTGAAGCAGTGCGTGCAGGAGGCGGTCGAGGAGGCGCTCCAGGACCTCAAGAAGCGGCTGTCGAAGCGCACGAACGAGCTGGACCGCGAGCAACGACGCGCCGACCGCTATCGCCGCGATGCCGCCCGCTACTGCGACGAACGAAATGCGCTGCGCCGCGAGCTGCGCCTGCTGCGGCCCTCGGCCGACGGATCGCCCGACCAGTCGCGTCTCATGAGCCGCGCCCGCTCGGTCGGCTTCGCTCCGCACAGGCCCCGACGACATTCGCGCAGCGGCAGCGACTCGGACGATTGAGCGCGTGGAAATTCGGGTGAGCTTCCTGTCCGTTCTGTCCATTTCATTCGTCCGGTTTGGCTTCAGATCGCCCGAAGGTCGTCTTTCATTTGAGCCTCGTTGAACGGAGCCGTCGAGTGGTGAAGCGAGGAGCTTCTCGTGGATCAAACGGAAGCTTGAACTTCGATCACTCACCTCTCATTGAACTCTTTGTTTGAATCGGAACAATCCTTCACTTTCCTTCTTTCGCGGTCGAGATTACTCGTTGCTTTCTCCTGATTCCTTCAGTCGTTTCTGTTTGTTGCCAAATTCCTTGGGTTTCTTGTTGGTTGTTGACGTTTTCGTTTATCCTTGTAGATTAAATCGATCGTTTTTTGCGAAAAATTTGAGTGAAGATGCGAGGATTGTGTCGAAAGAATCCGGGACCTCTAGTTGAATGTTCTGCTCACAATCCAAACGAGTGCACGGCGGTCGCTCTGCCGACAAGGAAGTGACAATGCGGGGCAAAGTGGCGAGTTCAACTGCAGCCCTCGGCGTGTGGTTTGTGCTCGCCGGCGCGTAGTTTGAAACTCGAGGCGGAGAGTCGAAAGGCGGCGACCAAAAAGCGCTCTCTTTCGTCCGCTTGCCGGGCGGCCGGCGAACGGCGAGGCGAACCGAAACGAAACGAGCGGAGAATCGGCGAGCCGAGCGGGGCGCGTATTTAAGCGGGCGAGGGGCGGGAGCGGGCCGCCAGTTTTCCACTCGCTTCCACTCACTCTTCTCCAGCTTCAGCAAACGAAACGAGGATGTCCTCCTTCGACGGAAAGGTCGTGATCGTCACCGGTAAGCCATGGACCAGCGAAGAAGTGAACTCACCGTTCCTTTCGTTCAGGAAGCAGCTCCGGCATCGGACAAGCGGCTGCCGAGTTGTTCGCTTCGAAGGGTGCCTCGGTGGTGATTCACGGACAAAACGAGGAGCGGTTGAAGGTCCCGAAGCTCACCACCGTCCACTCACTCCTCTCTTTCGCTGCAGAACACGCTGGAAGTCCTGAAGCAAGCGGGAGTGGGCGACTCCCGTGTGCTCGTCGTGCGCGGATCGATCGAGCAGGAGGACACCCGCAAGCAGTTGATCGACGAGACGATCAAGAAGTTCGGCAAACTGGACATCCTCGTGTAAGCCTTCTACTTATTGGAAGCAAGGGATCCCACTGGTTGCTTGCAGGAACAACGCCGCCTGCTCGCAGAAGCCCGGCCTCGTGCCCAACTCGGTGGAGAACCTCGACTACCTGTTCCAAACAAACCTCCGCTCCGTCTACGACCTCACCGACCGCGCACTCCCGCATCTCCAGAAGACGAAAGGAAACGTTCGTTCCTTCCACTCAATCCCTCAATGCTCCTCTTTGTTGCAGGTCGTGAACGTCTCCTCGGTGGGCGCGCAGAAGGTGTTCACGGAGAACATGCCGTACGTGATCCTGAAGGCTGCTCTGGACCACTACACGCGCAATTTGGCGATCAAGATGGCCGCCGAGGAAGTGCGCATCAACACCGTTTCGTACGTGCAATTTGTTCTTTCTTATCTTCTTGTTGTTGCTTCAGACCGGGTGCGACCGACACGAACTTCATGCACACTTCGGGGATGAAGCCAGAGCAGCTCGAGCAAATGTTCAAGGCAAGTGGACACAAAGAAGCATGAAATGCTGATAGTTCGTGTGTTCAGTACTACGCCGACAACGTGATCCCCGTCCATCGATTTGCGTCGTCCAAGGAAGTGGCCGAAGTGATCGCTTTTGTCGCCTCCGAGCAGGCGAGCTACGTAACCGGCTCGACGTACGTGGTCGACGGCGGCGTCTCGCTCGGAACTCCGCAGCCGAAGCACCGTTAAGCCGAGGGATTCCCATGCGTTCTGCCAGCTTCCATTCGATTTTGTATTGCCTTACGGCTCACAGCAATAAACAGAAGCTTTTTGGAACGAGGAGGGCGCGAGTGGAACGGAAAGCAATGAGCGGCGGCACGAGCAAGTGGGATGAGTGAGTGGACGGAAAGCGGGAAGACGGCGGGCGGGCGGAGGCGAACAAAAAGGGAAACAAAGAACGTCCACCGAATGCCAAAAACAGGAGGAATGCCGTAAGCGCGTTTTATTGACGCCGGGCGGAAGGGTTAGTTTGCCGTGGGCACAAGCACTCGCGATTGTCTTTCCGCTCGGTAATCGTTTTCAAATGCGGAGAATCCGGTTCAAACTTCGTATCTTTCTTCTCCAACCTTTTCCGAATTTCGAGTACTGCGAGCAAACCCCCTAAGGCAGACTCACGAACATCTCGCCTCTCCTGTTTTTAATCGCCGACTTCAAAAGGAGTTTGTGAATCCGACCTCTCGCTCTTCCTCTTTTTAATTCCCTCGACTTCTCGGAACGAACGCGGCGAGCGGAACGTGCGGGAATCACGTGTTCCCGTCGGCTTTTTGCGGCGAACTTTGCGAAAATTCCCGCTCGGAGCGCACTTTTGGTCGTCCCGCACGAGTGTTCTTCGGCCACTTCTCGCCGCTCCCATGCGCTCCCCATCGGTTCGTGCTGCTTCGCTCGCTTCCGATTGGAAAGGGTTGTTTGTTGATGGAAGGGATTGCTTCGATGCTTCCCGCCACTTCCGCTCCGTCGCTTCCGATCCGCTTGCTCTCGTGTTTGCCGTGCTTGACTCCGCCGATTGTCGTTTGGTCCGGTGGATGTGTGCTTTGCAAACACGCGTGTATCCTTGATCTTTGCGCTTGCAGAGGAGAATTTGGCCGTGAGCAAACAAAGAGACTTCTTATCACTCTTTCCTGCTGTAAAAGAATTTCCTTCGTTCAGCGACAGGGATAAGGAACGGCTGTACAACATTGCGACCGATTCAATACTTCTTGAGGTTGTCCCCGGTTTAAATTGGTCGTCTAATCCGTACAAGAGTTTCTACTCAAACGGCAAGCATCACTTTCGTTTGCTCTCAATTGCTCCAAAGAGCAGGGAGCACCCGCTGGACGTGCTTTTTTGCTCGCCGCCTGTTTCTGAACCGCTTTCTTTTTGCCCTCCTGCCGCCGCCAATCACTCCGGAGAGCGGAGGAAGCGGAGGTCAAAGAACGCCGAGAGCGGTGGGAAGTGGAGTTTTTTGAGGTTTCGGTTGGTTGCGGCGGTGGACGAGCGTGTTCGTGACTGACGACCAATGCAGCTGGATGAATGACGAGTGCCTTCGATCGCTTCTAATCGTGGCCGTGCTTCAAACAACGCAAGACCAATTTGCTTCCAGTTTGATTGGCAGGAACAGCGAGTGACGTTCGCTTCAGCCTTCTACTCTCGTTAACCATTGGTGAGTGCTCGTCTTCGTCCAACCATCATCTCAACCCGTCAAACGATTGGTTATGGTCTCCACAACGTCCACCGGTTGATAAACATCTCCAACCTGACGGGCGCGACTTTCGGTCGTCGCTTCCGTTCCATCGGCGGCCGCTTTTTGCGGAAGAAAGCGATCTTTTTTGCACTTTCCGCCGCTTTCCGTTCAACCGTTCGGTTTCTTCCAGCCTGTGAAACGCCCGCATTTCCACTGTTTTCGTTCAACGCCTTTCATGCACAAAAGCCAATTAACCGAGTCGATGAGCCGAGCGGATGTGCCGAGAAGTCGAAGCGAAACCCCCAAACCGCTTCTTCCTGCCCACGTGTTCGGCGGAAAGCGAGCGGCCGGCCGAGTGGAAGCAGCGGACCGAAAGCACGCGCCCGCTTTCTTGGGCGCAAATCGCCGCTCGTTTTTCCGCCTGTTTGGCCCCAAAACCCTTCAAATTTCTGGCTTACGGAGTGAATCTGGCAAGTAAGCCGCTGATTTCTGCTGGGGTTCGTTGCCAAGTCTACTGCAAACGTTTTGAGCTAAAATCCGCTGGATTTCTGGCAAAGTTCGTTCAAAATCGAGCAGGATTCTGTTGGAAGCGAGTTGTCGTCAGATTTCACGAGTTTCTATGGTTCTTTGCTTTTTTTCGGGTTCTAGCGGTTAAGTGATCAAGTCCACAACGTGTACGACCGAACGAAAAACAGCGATCCCCGTCTTTGTTGGCCAAAACCCGGTAAACCATCAAATTTCGCGTGATACTCTTTTCCTTCGCTTCTGCCAATTCTTTCACACTTTTCTCACTTCCAACTTCCTCATTCCTTCTTCGTTCCAGCATGCACGTTGGCTGGTCGCGTCTGGTTGGAAAAGCGGCCCTCCGTCCCACTCCGACCGCCTCGAATCACTCCGCCGTTCCGTCAAGCCGCCGCCTTCCGTCCGTCGCTTACCAAACCGCCAAGATGTCCTCGACGACCGGCAGCAGCAGCGGGAGCTCGAAGGTGCTCACCTACGAGAACATCAACCCGAACGTGAAAACGATGGAGTACGCGGTGCGCGGCCCGATCGTCATCCGCGCCGTGGACATCGAGAAGGACCTCCTGAAGGTACGTTCACTCTCTTGCTTCTTTTATCCCCGCACTACGTCGCTCAACCCACGAATTTTAGAACGCCCCGAACTACACGTTCAAGAACGTGATCAAAGCGAACATCGGCGACGCGCACGCGATGGGCCAACGGCCGATCACGTTCATTCGGCAGGTGTTGGCGTGCGTCTCGCTGCCCCACTTGCTCGAGAGCGCCGAGATGCCGGCGGACGTCAAGGAGCACGCCCGGGTGATCCTCGACGGGTGCGGCGGGCAGTCGGCCGGTGAGCTTCTTCGATTTGGCTGGATTCTCTTGATTTATTTCGGTTGTTTGCAGGTTCCTACAGCCAGTCGACGGGCGTGGACGTGATCCGCAAGCACGTGGCCGAGTTCATTCGGCAGCGCGACGGCGGCATCGACGCCAACCCCGAGGACATCATTCTTTCGGGCGGCGCCTCCGAATCGATCCGGGTACGCCCCACCCATCCTCTGATCACCCCCATCTCTTTAGAACGTGCTCAAACTGTTCATCAACAAGGCGGGCGCCGGCCAGCGGAAGGCCGGCATCATGATCCCCATCCCGCAGTACCCGCTCTACTCGGCGTCCATCGAGGAGTTCAACCTGGGACAAGTGAGTGCAGCCTTCCACTCCCCTCCTTATTCGATTGAAGGTCGGCTACTATCTGGACGAGGCCAACGGCTGGGCGTTGGACCCGAAGGAGTTGGAGCGCTCGCTGGCCGAAGCGAAGGAGTCGTTCGACCTGAAGGCGTTGGTTGTGATCAATCCGGGCAACCCCACCGGGCAAATTCTGTCCAAAGAGAACATCCAAGAGATCCTCAAGTTCGCCCACAAACACCGACTGTTCGTGTTCGCCGACGAGGTCCTCCGATCATTTATTCGCTCTAATCCTCCTTTTTCCTGCAGGTGTACCAAGAGAACGTCTACGCGCAAGGCGCCGCCTTCCACTCGTTCAAGAAGGTCCTCGTCGAGTTGGGCGAGCCCTACGCCTCGAGGTTTGTCTTTCAGCTTCAATTCTTTCAATCCAATCGCTTGATTTCAGTGTGGAATTGGCGTCCTTCTATTCGGTTTCCAAGGGCTACATGGGCGAGTGCGGAATGCGCGGCGGCTACGTGGAGTTCGTGAACCTCGACCCCAAAGTGTACGTGGAGTTCAAGAAGATGATCTCCGCGAAGCTCTGCTCCACCGTCCTCGGCCAGGCGGTCATGGACTGCGTGGTGAATCCGCCGAAGAAGGGCGATCCCTCCTACGAGCAGTGGGCCGAGGAGAAGGCCGCCGTGTTGAAGTCGCTGAAGGAGCGCGCCGAGATGGTCTCCGAGGTGAGTGGCGGGGGATTCGGCAAGAACTGGTGGGATCAAACGGATGGATGAGGTTGTTTAGCGGGTGTTCGCTTTTGGTTTGAGTTGGGGTGTGCTGGAAAGCCGTAGGCGTCGACTTCTCGGGTTCTTTCTGATAGAACAGCTAAAAAGCATCGAAAACCCTAACTCATCGACCATTAACCCCGCTCTTCGTTCAGGCCTACAACTCGATCGAGGGCGTCACGTGCAATCCGGTGGCGGGCGCCATGTACGCGTTCCCGTCCATCCAGCTGCCGCCCAAAGCGATCGAGAAAGCCAAGGTTTGCCGTTTCCTCTTCGTTTCGTTGATTTCCGTCGATTCTGCAGGCCGAAGGCGTCGCCCCGGACTTCTTCTACGTGCGGCGCTTCCTCGAGGAGACGGGCGTGTGCGTGGTGCCCGGTTCGGGCTTCGGGCAACGCGAGGGCACCCACCACTTCCGCACGACCATCCTGCCGCAGCCGGACGTCACGCGCGAGATGCTCGAGCGCTTCAAGCGATTCCACTCGAAGTTCATGAAGGAGTTCGCTTAAATCCCGTCCTTCTTTTGTTCGTCGCTTAGGTCCACGTACAATCCTCTCCTTCCCTCCTTTCTTCCGTGTGTTCCCGCCCACAATCCCCCACTCCTTCTTCTATCGTCCTAATTCGAATCCAAGCAGGTAGTTTGCCCCCGTCGACGTGGGAAAAACGGTCAGAAATAAAGATTTTTATCCGTTCCCACCTGTTTTATTGACTGCAAGTTATCGGGAATCTCGTGCGGCTTTCAGTCGCACGAACGTTGGAGCACGGGCTTTGTTTCGGGCACGTGCACGCTCGCGTGCTTCAGGTTCTCTTCGCAACAGAAACGAGTTGGATGCAGCGGAGAGGAGGTTTATTTCAAGCACTGCACACATCGACCATCCACATGCCCGCCTCATCCCATCATGGCGTAGTGCATGTAGCAATCGCGCAGGTCGTCGCCCTGATAGTCGCGGCACAGGTCGAACATCGAGCGGGTGTCGCAGCAGTCGCCGTTCAGGCACGAGCCCCGCCCGCAGTCGGCGGTCGTCCGGCAGCGACGGCCCGTGCTCGACGTGTCGGCCGGGCACTCGGCGGCCGCCCAGTGGGCGAGCAGCAGGAAGCAGAGCGAGAAGATGAGCAGACGGTTCATCACTTCAAACTGGGGAGGATCGACCGAGGGGATTGAGTCGAGTGGCCGCGAATTCCCGGCTTTTATCCGCCGCTCCACCGGTTCGCAACGAAACGACGAGCAGCGCTGTTTGTCCACCGGTTCGGGGGCATTCGGAGCAACCGTTCGGGGACGAACGATCGACCAAACACGAGCGGAAGGCGCTGCTCCATCCTGAGGTCGAAACTCGTGATCTTCCAATTACTCTTGCCATCTGCTTGCCAACTCAAGTGCGTAAATTCTGGGGACCGACCAAGCGTCAGTCCTTTTGCTGCAAAACCAGCGAGCGAACGTTTAAACAGCCGACTCGCAAGGGTTCATGCATTGAAAGGCGATTCGGAGCAAGTGACGGATGATTTGAGTGCTTTTCAACGATTAGAGCGACAAGACACGTCCTTCAGTCCTCCTTCCCCAACCGCTTCTCGCTCGCTGGTTTCTTCGAGTTTATTGCTCCCGTTCATTGCGACGACAAAACGAAGCAGAAGTCGGCTTTAGAAACAACAACAAGAAAAACAAAGTAGTGGGAAGTTTTCGCTCCGGTTCGTACCCACGGGAAGAAGGCTTTTGTGCGAGTGAGTGATCGAAAACAACAGCGGGGACGGACGAACGAAAGGAATACACCGTAGATTAGTGGGAGGAGAGGATCGAGGGCGCTCAGTCGCGGTCGGGCGTCGGGTAGTCGTTGGAGTGGACGAGGCGGAGGTTCTCGACGAAGTCGTCCATCAGCACCGGCCAGCAGCCGTAGTCGAGGTCGTAGTTCGTGAGTTGGGGGTTGTTCTGCCAGAGGAAGTGGAGGAACATGTTCCACGTGTCCTGCGAGATGGCGGCCACACTGCGCTCGGTGAGGAACATGATCCAATGGTAGATCCGGTGGTCGGTCATTCGGGACAACACCAGACGCCAGTACTGCAAGCAAACGAGCGAATAGAAGGATGGAAATGGAAAAAAGGCACTTGCATTCGAGGCGGTCTCCAGGTCGAGCGTCTTCGACGAAGCCGGCCGGGCGTACTCGAACGTGAAGCGGTAAAGCGACTCGAACTCCGTCTTGTTGCTGAGCGCCTCCTCCACGACGCCCGGGAGCTTGCGCTTCAGCTGCGGCACCGTCGACACACTGCAAACACGAATAAATGGTAGGATTTGCGGGAACAAACCCGAATTTGCGGAATCCCTTGCGAAATTCGGCCTGCGCGAACTCGCACTGCGTTTCGGCCTCGAACTTCCACGCGAGGATTAGCGCCGACAGGCTCGCCGGGTCGATGCCCAAGTCGGAGAGGAATTTCATCACACCGTTCGGGCCCATCCGGTCGCTCACTTCGCACAGCGAGCGATCTTCTTTCACTGCAATCGAGAGGATGCGAGGATGGAAGCGGAGGAAGTGGACGAACGGTTCGCGTATTTGCGGAAGGTCCCGTCGATTTTGGCGTAGTCGAACATGTCCGTCGGCTCCGCATCCTGCACGCCTTCCATCGGTGCGCCGTTCATCGCGACGTCGATCATCTGCAATCAGTTGGGGTTGAATTCGAAGGATCGGAGAGAAACACGAGGAAATTCACGATACAACCGCTCACCTTCTTCAAATTTCGTTTCATTTCGTGCTGACCGGGATTAGCGACGAGTTAGCGGGGATTCTAGTCGATTTAGACACAAATCTAAAGCGACTAGGGGCTGATGCAAACCGATTAGTCACTCACTCAACACACGAAACAAAATTCGACGAAAATCCACCCGATTTCTGCGAATTGCACCGGGATTAGTCGGATCGGTAGTTAGCGGATGGTTTCTGCTCTAACTTAAGGCAAAACTCAAAATTAAAAGACGCTAATCGACGAGCAAAACTACGAAGAAAGCGGGCGGGAGTGCGAAGGGAGCGGCCGACTTCGAGGCGTCCCGACCGAACGCCGCCGCTCGCTCGCTGCCGGGCGTGCGCAAACTGCGGCCTCTCAAGGGAGAGCGGGCCGGCGAGGCGGGGAGGTGAGGTGGGCGCCGAGTTCTTGCGTTCTTCTTGCTCTGTTTCAACGGTTGAGAAGAAGAAAGGTCTGCTTGTCTTGTGTTTCCCGAATATTCTCGAGTTTATTGAGCAAAAGCGCTACGAATTCCTCTGCGACTAGTGCGTGAACGTGCGAAGGAAGACGGGATCGAAGAAGGGCCGCTGGAGTTCGGCGATCCGAATGGCCGGCCGCACGAAACACGTCTTCTGGTCGGGCGCCCGTTCGGCCACGAAAATCGTCTCGTCCGGCGCCCGACTCATCGCCGCGTCCAACTTAAAGCAGGTGGATTGGAGGCGGTCGAGGGAAGGAAGGAAGTGGATGGACAACAGGGCCGAGGCCAGAGATGAGGGAAGGAAGCAACACTCATTGAGAGTTGGACGAACGATTACACAGAGGGAAGAACAGAAACAAGGAGCTGCTACTCAACCGAATGCCCGAAGAACTCACCCGCCGAAGGAAGGAGTGCATGAAGTTTAGGCAGACGCCCAAATCCCACCCGTCCGGCTGGAAACCTCGAGTGTCCGCCTTCAGGTCGACCAGCCGCGTGACCACGTGGTCGCTCTCGTGCAGCCCAACGACCGACCGCTTCGCGCCGACGAACAGCCGCTCCAGAAACCAGTGCATTTGGCGCTGCTGCCAGAAACGACCGTTGCAGCGGGAGCGCGGGTGGGTCGCTAACTCGACCGGGTTGTTGCCTGAACGGAGGGATTGAATTGCGGTGTTTGGAGTTCGAAAGGATCAAGCAGTTGTTGCTGCTGCAGTCAATTCATAGCAGCCATCAGCTACCACTCCTTCACACTTCTTCCGATGGCTTACGTTTGTCAACGCAATCGACGACACTCGCAATTAGGAGCTTAAAAGACGAGCCGCCGCTTTTGCCCAGCGTCCACGTGAACACGCCGCAGTGGTCGTCGGTCAGCGAGAGCGGGGCCGAGGCGTCCGGCACGCGGATGTTCTAAAACAAAAGCGCGTGAGCAGTTTGTCCGATTGAACCCACCGATTTGGAGTCGACGCACAAGTATTGCCGAAACTTTCGGGCCATGAACTCATCGGCGGCCGTCTTCTCGCGCTGGCCGGCCGCTTTCCGCTGCGGCCGGCCGTCCGGCGGGAGCGGCCGGACGAAGTTGACGCCCGCCCGCCGGGCGCACACGAACCGAAAGCCGTCGGCCGCCTCGAAGGGCGCGGCGGCTATTTGGACCGCCGGGTCGCGCCACAGGACGAAGTCCGCGTTGCAGACCGCCGAGCGGAGCGGTGTGCCTGCAACTCTCAACGGATTAAAGAAGGAGGAAGAGGAGTGAACAGTGAGTGATCGAAAGTCCTCCGAACAGTTCAGCCGCTCGTCTCCGCACTCACCCGGTTTGGCGGCCAGCCGGAGGTAGTGGAGCAGCAAATCCATTCGCTTCGCCTCCCGTCCGTCGATCTCGTCGCCGAATTCATGCTCGAAGTCCCGAGCGCCCAACTGGAGATCGAGGAAGACGCACGTCTCGCGGAGTTGCGAGTCGAAGAGGCGAAAGCGCGCAGCCGTCGCCGCCGAAACGCCGCCCAGTTGGTCGCGGTGGGCGGCGAGTCGGCCGACGGAAGCCGGCGGCCGATCCGCCGCCCCGAAGTGCAAAACGAAGCGGCCGACGCACGTGGCGGCCTTCGGGCGGGGCGCCGGCAGGTGCGCGAAGAAGCGCTCGTTGCACGTGAATTCAACCGAGTACATCCGTTCGGAGAGAGCAGTGGAGTCTGGACGAGAGTAGTCGGTAGTGAATGGAGGGTAACAATCCAATGAACCCAACAGTGTCCAAAGCAACCCAGAAAGTCGTCTTCCGCTCGACCCGCAGATACAAAGACCCAAATCGAATCAATTCGGCCGGCTTTTTGTCCCCCTGAACGATCCACTTTGCGGCGAAGCGGAAGGGTGGTGGGCGGGCGGAAGACGTGCGAACGATGAATTTTCATGAGCCTCGTCCTCCACGTTCGTCTTTCGGCCCGCAACGACGTTCTTCTGGGTCGTAAACAGCAGCCAACATGCTTTTCTGCCGGAGGAAGCGAGCTGATCACCCACGCGTTTGTTCGTGCTCGAAGCACAAGTGTTCCGTTCTAACTGCAGATATCTGGGTGAAACAGACAAGAGACTGCACTGTCCACAGCCCAAAGAAGGAAACACGGAACAGCACCGACCGCTCGGAACAACCGACACAAGGGAAATGCGCGCCAAAAGAAACAAAGGGTCCAAGCCTTCCGCAGAACGAAATGCTCGTTTCCACCGAATTTGCACGGAGATTCCGGACGTTTCCCTCATGCAAACTTTCGGTCGATTTCGGCCGCCCGATCGCCCGCCGGCGCCACTCGCTCGAGCTGCCACCCACTCGTGCGGACGCCTCCTCCTCCTCCCGCTCTCTTCGCCCACTCCTCTTCGCTTCGATGCCGAACGAACCGACCGGCCGCTCCGCGATGCGCTCGCCGATCCTCCTGCTCGTTGCGGCCGCCCTCCTCGTCGCTCCGCTCGTCTCCGCGACCGCCCCGCTGCTCCTCGCCGACGACGGCTGCTTCGCGGAGACGACCCAAGGCAAAGTGTGAGTCCTCCATCCTTCCTCTCTGCTTTGTCGTTCATCTCCCCGTGTTGCAGGACGTACAAGGGAATCGATGCGTGCAAGACGGCCAAGGCGACGCTCTACTTCGAAGGCGACGCGCTCAAGTTCAAGTTCAATTTCGAGAAGACGGGGGTTGGAGAAACGATTAGGTCAATAGTTGATTATACGTGGTCTCATCCATTGTTGCTGCAGGATCGAGAAGTTCGCCGTGAATACGTGCGAGCTGGCGGGCACGATCTCGTACTTGGATTTGAACGGGGGACAAGCTGGATTCGCGCCTGCTGGACAAGGTAGGCTCTTCGATAATCTTTTGCTCCAACAAGTTTTAGGGTCGATCGGAATCCCGCTCGACTTCGAAGCCAAGTCCGATGGCATTTCGGCGAAGGGCCTCAGCCCGTCGTGCTCGCTGACGCTCGAGAAGACGGTGGGCAACAAGTACTCGATCGCCGTCGTCTCCATTGATCTCGACAAAAAGGAGCCACGCTTTTCGATCGAATTTGTAAGCTCCCGTCCACCCATCCGTCCATCACTTTTCGCTTGCAGGAGGCCACTCTCAAGAACGACGACACGGAGGCGAAAGGCGCGGGCGCCGGCTTCCCGTGGGGTTGGGTGATCCTCGGCGTCGCGTGAGTTCCCTCCACTTCTCAACCGTCCACTCACTCCTCTGCCTCCTTTCAGTGTGCTCCTCCTGCTCGTGGGCGGCGGCATCGCCGGCGGCGTCGTCTTCTTCGTGGTCCAAAAGAAGAAGAAGGCGAAGAAGCAGGCCGCGATGCGCCGCCGCACCCAACGCTCGAAGAGCGCCGCCCCGAAGAAGGAGGAAACGTCGGGCATCACGGCTCAAGGACAGGCGCCCTTCGCCGGACCCCCGCAAGTGCCCACCGCCAACGCGCCGGAGAAGACGGCCGGTGACAAGACGGCGGACGATGGAAAGACGCCCCAATCGGCTCCGGCGGCTCCCGCTCCGCCCGCCGGCCCTCCGGCGCCCACCGTCCAGCTCGCCAGCCAGTCGCCCGGCGGCCCCCAGCCGATCCCCGTGATCGCCAACAATCCGGTGCTCGGACCGCTCAACCCCCAACCCCGCGGCCGGCGTCCCGGTCGTGATGCCCCGCCCCGAAGCGAATCCTCAGTACGAGCCGCTGGCGAACTTGCAGCAGCAATGAGCCGAACGAGTCGGCACGGGCGAGGAGTGCCGCCATCGTCCTTCTTCTTTCCGTCTTCTGTGTCTGCAATTAGGAACCGAATAAACGTTGAAATGTGGGCGCTTGGGCGGTGCGGAGGACGGTAGGAAGGGGGGGCGGCGGGTCGATCTTCAAGCTTCTACTGCTTGCCGACATCTTTTACTCAAAGACTGCCACGAGTTCTCTAGACTGCTGCACAATCTCCACCGAATTTCGGGCGTGTTCGCGACGAAATCTGAAAGTCGAAGCAAAGTGGGAGGCAAACGACCGGCTACGTCGTCCTTTTTCGCTTTTATTTCCGCCCCTTTCTCCCGCAATCCGATTGGTTGATCTTTTTTGTCGTCTGCTGGAAGCACGGCTTCAATTCAACCGGATCCAGGTGGTCGTTTCCATCAGGAGCACGAGGAATCGAGCGAAAGACCAAGATCGAAGCGAGGCCGGCAGGTGTTCGACGCGTGGACGGCGGCGATCGGGCGGCGCAACTCCACCAGCAGCACGTGGCGAGACAAGGGGAGTTGCGGTGAATGTCGCTCCCGAATTGGTCGGTTGACGCGACCACTTCAACTCGCACAAGACGTACACGAGTCCCACGAACAGGCGGTCCGCTCACGCGACCGAGCAGTCTGCCAGTTCGATTGGGAAAGAGAAGATCGACCGTTCAAGCGATCGACGGCCGACCGGCTTCTGCCCACTACTCCTTGCTGTAGTTCTAGTGTATTTATTTAGCGAACAACCCGACTTGGAACACGTGAAGTATAACAGGATTGATTTCAACAGTGTAAACAGGCGAATAACCAAATTAGGGCGACTCCGAGATGTCCTTCACGATCTTCGCGTTCTCCTCCTCGAACTCCGTCCAGTCGGGCTGTTGCTTCACGAGCAGGAAGTTCTTGCGAGCGAATTTGACGAGCTTCCGTTCGAAGCGGCCCTGATGGTCGTGGGCGTTCGCGAGCTGGAGATCACGAATGATCGTCTCGATCGACACGTTGGCGAGCAGCGACTTCAGGCACATCTCCTGCAAGGAATGGAGGGCTGACGATCGACCAGTGGGGAGGAACTCACGGCCAGTTCGGGCACCTCGAAGCGGTGGGCGACCGGCAGCAGGCGGTGGGCGACCTCGGCGAGCCCCTCGACCTCGCCCGAGTAGAAGTAGCGGAGCATGAGCTCGATCAAATCGGCGTCCACGCCCTTGATCTCCACGATGTCCGTCTTCTTCTCCTTGGTCTCGTGCGTGAACATGCGAGCGAACACCGGAGATCCCGAGCAGATCACGTATTTCGAGACCTGAACGACAAAATGGAAAGCTCAGCAATCGAAAGAAGAGGGCAAACCTTGAAGCTCTTCTCTTGCACCCGCCCTTCGACGTCCGCGAACTTGTCCGAGCCGAATGTTGCGGCGATCTTCGCCAGCACGCTCGGCGGCGCCGCCTCGAGCGCACGCTTCAGCGCCCGGTGGCAGTCCAACGGAACGATCTTGCAGCACACGACCAGCGGACCGTTCTTGGCGAATTCGAAGAGCTCCGGTTGGGTGCACAGGTTGGACCATTCCCAGTTGTCGGCCGGGGGCAGGAACTCCAGCTCGTGCTCTGAAAGAAGTTCCCGACGTCAGAATTTGTGCAAGGACACGCGAACTCACCGGCCAGCTTCAGTTTCTTCTTTCCGTTCTCGAACCAAAACAGGACTTTGGCGCGGATCGACGGGAAGTACGTGAATTCGCTCACGTGGAGGTACATCGAAGCGTCGTTCATGTGCACCGATTGGTCTCCCTTCGGGTAGAAGGACAGGTAGAACTTGGCCTTGGGCACGCCCTCGACGGCGAACTCGGGGCTCTTCCACTTCTTGCCGAAGGCGGTCTTCTCGAAGCGATCCTTGAAGTTGTCGCGCGGCCAGCGGAAGATCGTCGGTTTGATCAGCGCCATGATCGTCGAGAGCGCCCTGAAACGAGAGGAATGAGCAGAGAAGAGGGATCCCCGTGATTGCGGGCGGACGTCGAGAAGAACGCGAAGAAACGCCCCGCTCGAGCGGCGGCGGGCAGGCGGCGGGAGGACGCCGTTTGCCCCGAACGCCGCCCGCTCGTCCGCAGTCTGCGGGGAGAGCGGCCGGACGACGCCGGCCGGCCGCCTCGTTCGCGAGCGGCGAGCGGGTTCTTTCGATGAACATCGGGTAAACAACCCCGCAACCCGATGATCCAACGTCCGCGCGGATTAGCGGGTGGAGAAAAGTGGCGATCAAAGAGCGGGTGGATCGCTTCGCGTTCACGACGGCCGAATGGCCCGCAGACACCCGCTTTCGGCGGCCGACGGGGCGGCGGCACGCGGCGGCGGCTTTCGCTCGCGTCCAAGTGACCAGTCGGTGGTTGAACGCGAATGGCGGCACTTAAGAGAAGCCCTCTTGATCCCCAGCCATCGCTTCGACCTCATCAATGTGGTCGAAGGGAAGCAAGCAGGAGGATGCGGGCGGATACAAATCACGACCGAAATTGTTGCAAGTCCGGAGTGAAATTCCACTTTGTTGCTTGCCGCACGAGCAAGAAGCGAGCAATCAATTCGATCGTCTAACAGCGTTGCTGGAAGCGAAGCTGACGGATTCAACGTACAGAAATCTCCAGCAGTCGGAGCGGCCGCCGAAGCGGGAAGCCGGCCGTCTTTCGCCCGGCCGCCGAGTGCCCACCGATCGACCGGACAGAACGGAGCGGAGTGTCCGCAACGTGTACGGTGGATGCGGGCGATTACGCCCACTTTCCAACATCCATTGACTGCGTTTATTCTCCTTCTACACGACAACTGGAAGCAACGAGAAGTGCAGCGTTCAAGCAATCAGGCGGACAACAGCGCCACGACGTCCATCACGATCTGCGAGTTGCCCTCCACGAACTCGGGCGTCCAGTCGGCTTGTTGGCGCACGACCGAGAGGTTCTTGTGGGCGAACTTGAGGAGCTTCCGCTTGAAGCGGCCCTCGTGGTCGTGGGCGTACGCGAGCTGAAGGTCGCGAATGATCGTCTCGACCGTCACGTGGGCGAGCAGCGACTCCAGGCACAGCTTCTGCACGAAAGGGATGAAAGAAGAGGAATGAGCGGAGAACTTACGGCCAACTCGAGCACTTCGTAGCAGTCGGCGACCGGCAGGAGACGGGCGGCAACCATCGGCAATCCCTCCACTCGTCCGGAGTAGAGGTAGCGGAGCAGGAACTCGATCATGTGCGGGTCCTGCTTCTCGATTTCGATCACGCCCGTCTCCTTCTCCCGCATGTCGTGCTCGAACATGGCGGCGAAGACGGGCGATCCCGTGCAGACGATCGCCTTGGCGACCTGAACGACCGAATGATCGAACTTGAGCGAAGGAAGCAATGGGACGAACCTTGAACGTCCGCCCCTGCACGCGCACGACGGCGTCCGCAAACGCGCCCGTGTCGAAGTCGGCGGCGATCTTCTCCAGCACGCGCAACGGCGCCGTCTGCTTCGCCCACGCGACCGGGTCGATCGGATCCGACGGGACGACGCGGCAGAAAAGGGCGAGTGGGCCGTTCCGGGGCGAATTCGGCGAGTTCCGCTCGACCGACGAGACCCAAGCAGCCCCAGTCCTGCCTGTCGGCAATGAATTTGTGCTCGTCTTCTAAACGAGGCCGATCAAACGAAACGTTCGCAGAGAACGGGAACTTGCCGCTTCTCGCCATCCGTGCCGTCATCTGCCCGCATCTGAACCAGAGCTCGCACTTCAAGCGGATGAACGGATGCATGTGAAAGTTGCGAACGTGCAGGTACAGTGCAGCGTGCTCCCCGTACGCCTCGTTGACGCCTTTCGGGTAGAACCAAACGCGAAATTGGGCATCCGGAACGCCCTTGACCATGAGGTCGTTGCTCTCCCAGCACTGCCCCAAAGACGTCTTTCCGCAGCGGTTCTGGAAGTCGTCGAGCGGCCAGCGGAAGGTTGTCTCTTGCGTTTCTTCCATGTTCTCGGGCACGATCTGAAACGAGAGAACTTGAAGAATGGCGGGATTGGAAACGGAGAGCGGAAAGCCGCGGAGCAAACGCGCAATCGAGTGGAACGGAGCTGCGTACTCGTCCGCAAAGTGGGAAGTCAGCGATCGTTTGAAGGCACTCGACCGTCTCGTTTGCGAGCCGATTGAGTAATCGGAGCGCGATCTGTCGATCCGATTGGCACAAACAACGCCGAAACACGATCCGTTTATCGGCCGCGCGGATTAGCAAGTGGAAAGGAGGGCGCCGATTGGCGATCGGGCGGATTGCATTTCGTCCACGACTCCCGAATGGGCCGCAGACACGCGTTTGGATCTGCACAAGACGTCGGCTGTTGCCCTTGCGTTCAAGTGGCCAGTCGCCGGTTACACTTAAGAAACATTCTTGATCACACTCCGTCGTATGTGTCTTATCGATTGGGAGAAACGAAACGGGCGAAGACTGTCAAACCCGCTTCGCCGTCCGCCTTCTCACAAACTCTTCCACCGTTCAACAGCGAGCGGCACGTCCACTCGATCGCCGGTCAGAAAAGGACTCTCGCCCCTCCCTACTTCCCACGGCCCAACGGCAAAAAATTTGGAACGCTTCACGAATTTGCGTGTCATCCTTGCGCAGGGGCAACGCTAATCTTCTCTGTATTGTTCCAATTTTAGTATATGTTCATTTGGAATGAACACCATCTGTCCTTGCTGCTCGCTTTTGTTCCCCCACCCGCTCGCTCGGCCGGCAGTCCGACGGGTCGCCCGGGCGGCGGGGCGGCGAGCGGGGCGCGCTCCCTCCCGCTTTCTTGTTCGTCGGCGCTCTCCCACACTTGTGCGCTATTTTCCGCTCGTCGCGGCGGAATGGGCGGTGCGTGCGCGCGACAGCGGGCGGTCCGAACGGAGTGCTCGCAATCTTTGTGCGGGGTTCGCGCCCAAGTCTCTCTTCGTTTACGTGTGCCGCTGGAACTCGGCGGAAGTCCAGGCGGAAACGAACTGGCGGCATGCGGGCCACCATCCCGAGCGAAGCGGGCGGGAGGGCGGCGCGGCCTGTTGATTGAAGACGCCCGCCAGGAAGCGCGAATAAACAACGCGGCGCGGAACTCGCGCACATCTGCTCGTCAACCGGGGCGAAGAGTCCTCGCGCTCGCGAATAAATCATTCCGCCACTCCTCCACCGGAATTGCTCCGCTTTTCGCTGCCTCGAATGTCGCCGCCCGCCCAGTGCCTTGCAAAGGCATGTGCTTGCTGGAGTTCACTCGATTTCGCCGTGAGTCTTTCCGCGTGTGGGTCGACCGCTCGGCGTCGTGCAAGCGGGCGCTCTCAACCAAGTGATGGGTTGAACGAATGGGCAAGGGAACCGCTCGTTGTTGCTGCCGAATCAAGAAATTTCTGCTTTGTTTCGATTGATCGCGTGGCGGGCGCGTCTCGCTTCAGTTCCTTCGAAACGCGTCGATTCTTCAGCGTCTCTCGTGCGACGATGCTCTCCATGGCCCACTTCCACGACCCGCGCGTGCTCGTTTGGCGACACGAGAACTTCGGCGCGGCGTTCGGCGCCGCCCAGCCCGACGACGACTGGGCGAGCGAGCCGCACGAGTTCGTCCACGAAACACACGGCCGCGTGGCCTTCCATTTGGACTTTGGGCGAGTGAACGCGGCGGGCGACTGCTCGTTGGACGTGTGCGTCACCGCGTGCTCGCCGCTCGCGCGAATCGAAGCGACGTGCGAGGCGTGGCTGGAGAAGCTGGACGGGACGAGCAGCCCGCACAAGGGTGAGCGGCGGCAAGCAATTAATTCATTTAATTCAGTTTGCAGTGGCCGACTGCGTGCTGAAGCCGGCGTTCACGGGCGGCTGGCCGCTGTTCTGCTCGGCGGCCGAACTCCAGCCCTTCCGCCACTCGTCGACGGTTTTCCTTTGCGTCCGCTTCCCGTTCGCCGTCCGGAAGCTCGGCACTCCGTCCGCCGTCGCCTCGGCGCACCGCTGGAAGCTGCCGCGAGCGCTGGAGCACCCCGTCGATGGCCGAAAGTTCCGAGTCGAGGGGCAGCACGATGCGAAGTTTCTTCTCCGCTTCTTCCCCAGAAACGAAGCGGAGGAGTCGGCGGAATACGCGGCGCTCTACCTGGTGATTGCCGATCCGCCCACTCGTTCGTGCCCGCCCGTCCACTTCCAGTTGTGGATCGAGAACGAGGCGGGACGGCGGACTCGTCGCGTTGGTCGGTTCTTTCCTTCATCCTTGCCCCTCACTCCTCTCTTCCCCCAGCTTTCAACTACGCGTTCGAAGCGAAGCCGGACACCGGCTGGGGCGAGCAGCGCCTGCTCAGACACGAGGAGCTTCGGGAGTTCGCGAACGGCGGCCCGCTCACGATCTGCTGCGAAACGCGCTCAATGCAGCCGCCCGCCCACTTCTCCCACGCGGAGATCCACGGATTCCAAGTGACGCGCTCGTTCGACCAGCCGACGGCCTCCGACGCGACCGTTCGAGTGGGCGAGCGGACGTTCCACGTGCGTCCACTCTTTCCTGCTCTTTCACTCCTTCTTTCTTCAGGTGACTCGTTCGGTCCTCTGCTCCCAATCGCCCGTCTTCGCGGCTCTCTTCTACCGGCAAACGGAGAACGGAGAGCCGAACGAGTTGACGATCGCGGGTTTCGATGCGGACGTCGTCGAGCGAATGCTTCGTTTCATGTACACGGGCGAGGTGGAGGAGTTCGAGCGAGTGGCGGTCGCCCTCCTGCCGCTCGCCAGTCGGTACGGGCTGAAGCTGCTGCAGGCACGTGAACACTCCCCTTCCTTCCATTTCTTTTGCAGAAGCAATGCACGGACTGGATCTCCGCCCATCTCTCGGTAGCCAACCTGCTGCCCGTCTTCGAGTGGGTGGTCGATCGGGAGGACGAGGAGGAGTTGCGCACTCGCGTCGTCCAGTTCGCGTGCGACCACCACGACGATTTGATGCGCTCGCCCGAGTGGGAGCAATTCTGCCGCCGCCATCGTGACCTCGCCATAATGGGCCGTCCCTGAACACTCGCTTCTTTTTTGTTCGTGTACTCGGAGGAAAATAAACCACGTTTCGGACAAGGACGGTTGTGGGCGTCGAGCAATTCGAGTTCACGTGTCGCTCATAGTCGTGTTTGACTAATGAACTGTTTATTCACCCCAACGATGCAAATCGTCTGTTTTCTGCAAGCACTGCTTGTTCTTTGCTCAAAAGCCGAGGTGTGCGTTCACTTCTTTGTTGGGTAAATCCAAAAGCAACAAATTTCAATCACTCAGCAGTCAGCGCCTCGAGCAGCGCGTCCACGATCTCCGCGTGCTCTCGAATGAAATCGAGCGTCCACTCGGCCTGTTCGCGGACGAGTTTGAGGTTTTGGCGCGCGAACTCGAGGACCTTCCGTTTGAAGTCGCCTTGGTGGTCGTGGCGGAAGGCGAGCTCCAGGTCTCGGACGATGGTGAGAACGGAGAGTTCAGACTGCAGCGACTTCATGCACAGTTCCTGCTATAAGAGAAAGGTTGACCGGTGACCAGCGAAGACTCACGGCCAATTCGGGCACCTCGTAGCAGTCGGCGACGGGCAGCAGGCGGTCAGCGACTTCGGAGAGACCCTCCACCTTGCCGGAGTAAAGAAAGCGGAGCAGGGCTTCGATCATGCCGGGGTCCTCCTTCTTGATCTCCACGATGCCGCTCTCCTTCTCCTTGGTGTCGTGCGTGAACATCCGGCGGAAGACCGGCGGAAGACCGGCGAGCCCGCGCAGATGATCGCCTTCGAGACCTGAAAAACGAGTGGATTGAAGAGAGAAAGGTGCGGAAGAAACCGACCGGAAACACGCGCTCCTGCACGTGCACCGCGACGTCCGCGAACTCGGTGGCATCGAAGCAGGCGGCGATCTTGCGGTGCACGCCCGCCGGGGCGCTGTACACGGCCCACTCGGCCGCTCCGATCGGCTCCAACGGACGCACCTCGCAGCAGGCAGAAAGCGGGCCGTTCTGCGCGAACTCCGTGAGCTTCTCCTGCGTAATAATTTGCGTCCAGCCCCGCTCGTCGTTCGAGGAGTCGAATTTGTGCTCGTCGTCTGAACACCCGAGCGATCATTCGTTTGCGGATCGAAGGGACTCACCGCGCTCGTTGAATCGATCCTCCTTCTCGTTCTCGAACCAGCACGTGAACTGAAGGCGGACGAACGGATGGCCGCCAAAGTCGCGGACGCAAAGGAAGAGACCGCAGCCGTCCGCCCACTCCTCGTCGCTCCCCTTCGGGCAGAAGCGGAGGAAGAACTTGGCGTCCGGCACGCCCTTCACCGCGAAGTCGCCGCTCTCCCACCGGTCGCCGAAAGCCGCCGTTTTGAAGCGCTCCGCAAAGTCCTCGAGCTCGAAGCGATGGATCGTCTTCGTGCCGCGTGTCGGTCGAGGCGACCTGAAAGCCCGAAGGATTAGAACGAAGCGGGCAGGCACTCACTGGAATCCGTGCGCGACGTCGGCCGAAACGTGCACTTCGAGGCACACCACGTCGTTTTGGATGTAGCCGACGAATTCGTCCAGAAGGTCCTCGCACCAAACGAACTTCGAGTAGCCCCAGTCGTTCTCCTTCGAGTGGAACGTGTGTTGGATCTTCCGCTGGTGGTTCTCGATGCCCGCCTTCAGCGAGACGACTCGAAGTTTGGCGGTCGCCTGGCAGAACCATTTGCCCTGATCATCGCCCGCGTCGGCGTTGCACTGCAAGAAGAAGCCGACGCCCTTGGTGGACGTTCGGTTCGGATTGCCGCGCCGACCGCCCTCGCGCGGGATGGCGAGGATCCGCCAGGGCAGGCCCCGAATGTAGACGGGCGGGTCGGACAGCCGCTGCGGGCTGTCGGCCGGCAGACCGCGGGCGAAGTCGCTGAAGCGGTCGATGTCCAGATGGACGATCCCCGTCGACTGGAGACCGCCTGAAACACGAGCGATTGTGAGCAGATTGAAGCGAACGAAGCTCACCGTCGTCCGCTTCGTCGTCGCTCGAACCCTCGCTGTCTGTGTGGAGTTCGAGGTCTGAAATCACGTCCGTCATACTTCGATCCCAGCATCAGATGGGTTTTGATCGAAAGAACGCGAGAGTTCGACCGAAAAGGCAGTCGATCCGTTAAAATTCGATATCAGCCGAAATTTTGACAAACGAGCGAAATCTCCCGTTTCTCCTCTCCACTCACCTCCGTTTTCCGAGGGCTCCGGCTCCTCGGCGTCGAGGCGGCGACGTTTCGGCGACGACATTCGAGCGGAATTCAGAAGACTGGCGTAAAAAGAACGAAGGTGATCAAAGCGAACGAAAAGGATGACAAATCGCGAAGAAATCCGCCCGCAAACGCCGGCCGCGGCGAGGCGAGCGGAAAGCGGAGACGCCGGCGATCGTTTGGCGTTCCGCCCGCTTGACCGGGCGCTCCCTTGCGGAGATTCGCGGCTGGAGAGTGCGTGCGGGCAGACGGATGGATGGCCGACAGTTCTTCGATGCGAACGCCGTTCGCGATTATTCTGGCCAAATTTGCCAATCCATGAGCTTCACGACGGTCACAACGAGCAAAAAACTTGCTCAATCCTTCAACTGCAAACAGTGATTGTGAACCAGAAAGGATCAAACCTCCAATCTTCCGCTCCGTAAACAGAGGCGGCGTATCCATTGGGCCACTGGGCCTCGCTGCGTTCGGGCGTGAGCGGCAAGCGGTGCGGGCGGCCTCCTCAAAGTCATTTCGCGGTTCCGCTGCCTGCCTGCTCGAAATGCTTCCCAACGCAAAGGAGAACGCTCCAAGCGATCACCGCGGGATTGCGAAGAAGGAGAACGCCGCGGGCGGTGATCTCATCGGCGGCGGGCGGAGTGGGAGACGAACGGAGTGATCGCCGTCGTGTCATTCCTTCCTTCAGCGGCTGTTCCTCCGTCGGCTTCGTGGTCTAGTGGCATGATTCTCGCTTAGGGTGCGAGAGGTCCCGCGTTCGACTCGCGGCGGAGCCCCAACTTTTTGCTCTAAGACAGCGGGCTATCGCTCTGGAGCTTCAACGTGCTCACTTCTTCCCGTCGACTGCCCGTCACTCACTTCTCTCGAGTGGAAGCGAGTGAGCGGTGCAAGGTCCGCTACTCGCCGCCCGTGAGTGTGCCCGGTTAGCTCAGTCGGTAGAGCACCAGACTCTTAATCTGGCTGTCGTGGGTTCGAGCCCCACATCGGGCTACCGACTTTTTTGCTCTTCACTGTCTACGGGAAGGTTTCTTTTGCTTACGGGTTGGAGCAACCATCGCTCCAAGCCACCAGCCCGGGAGAAGTCTAGCTGCATCAGAGTGGAAAGGACAACCTGTTTATTCACCCGACACACCGCCTCAACAACAACGAGAAGGATGTTTGCGGTCTCATGATCGACGGGATCGCCGTCGTCTTTCAATCTCGCCCGTGCGTCCGCGAATCGTGCTCACCTTCCATCTAAAAAGCAGGAGTTTCATCGAAGAGAGATCAAAGCGAACCCACCGTAAAATTAGGCGCGTTGCAGATCACTTCTCGTCGCTTCGGTCCGTCGACCCACTCGACTCGTTCCTCGCAATCGGCATTCGCTCGCATTCGTGCGTCGTCTTCTGCTTTTTCTGGTGGAAAGAGCTCGCCGGGCAGTTCGGCCATCGGGCGTTTGGGTGGCTGGAATGAAAAGAATCACGGGTTGGAGGGGAAGAGATCGAACGGTTGGTTCGAGCCACTCACCGTTTGCTCAATCTCGCCTTGTTGCCGTCCTTCGGTTTGCGGCGCAAAGCCCTACACGTCGGGAGAGATCGCTTCATCGGCGAGCAGCACGCACTCCTGAAAGAAGACGGTCGATCAAACGAGAGGCAAACGCAGCAACAGACCGAATGCTTGATCAAGCTCCTTTCTAGACGTCTCAACA
This sequence comes from Aphelenchoides fujianensis, assembly GCA_024699865.1. Classification (NCBI taxonomy): domain Eukaryota; kingdom Metazoa; phylum Nematoda; class Chromadorea; order Rhabditida; family Aphelenchoididae; genus Aphelenchoides; species Aphelenchoides fujianensis. The sequence continues at coordinate 70,911 of JAMPIO010000046.1, read as the reverse complement.
CTCCCATTGGTGAGAGCGAAGGTCAGCCGATAACTTGACGATGGCCGGTGGGAATACGCACACCCTGAAAGGAGAGATGATGGCGAACGAGTGGGCCGGAAGAACTCACTCGAATCCAACCGTTTGCCGATCAAGTCGGGGTGGAGTTAAATACACGGGCCAGCGGAGAAGCGAGTGGACGTCTACTCGCACGATCATCCCATGGGAAGCCTAAAGCAAGGAAGACATCACGATTGGTTGGGCAACAAACCCAATGCGCACGGCGCAAAAAAAGCATTGCGCGCTCGGAGAGAGCTTGACCATCATCATCGATTGAATTCCAAGAAGTTGACAGCAGGCGGACATTGAAAGGAATAACAGGGCTTGTGATTTGAACGCGAACATCCTCGCAGCAACTCGGTCAAAACGAAAGGAACCGGCAGAGCGGCCGACCGCCTGCAACGAGAGAAGAGGGGCGGAATGAGCGGAAATTCGGGCGGTCAACGAAAGGGGCGACTCGTCTTGATCGGCTGCTTCCTGGTCGTGTCGGCGAGAGAATTGCTCGACGTTCCGTTGATTTCTTTTCGTTCGTACCACCACTCTACTCTAATGGCTTTTGTCTGGCGTTTCTTCTGCTCGTTCGATCAAGGATCGAAGAAAGGCGGACGGACAGACCGGCGGACAGCAAAACGGCGTAACGAACGATGAGAAAAAGAAACTCGTGGCTCCCCGTCCGTTTCTTCTCCCCCACTCGCTCGTTTCTGTCGAAACGGACGGGCATCGTCGAGGTAAAAGACCGCGCGGCCGCGGTGTTCGAACGAGTGCTCCGGTTCGTGTACACGGCCGAAGTGGACGAGTTGGAGGCGAGTGCTCGAGATCTCCTGCCCGCCGCCGACTACTACCAATTGTCCGTGTTGCAAGTGAGTTCTTTTGCCCGCTTTATCCAGGAGATGTGCGTGAAGTCGATCCTTGGCACGCTCTCCGTGGCGAACATCCTGGAAGATCTCCGACTCGCCGTCACTCTCAATCAGCTCGAGGATGTCAGGAACCAACTGCTGCATTTGCAAAGCAAAACGCAAAGAACACCTACGAGCTGCCGGGTTTCACCGAGGAGTTCATCATTTAAAACTTGGCTCTCGCGAAGGAGTTGTTCAAAGCGCTCGCTTCGTAATCCTCCCATCATTCGTTTCTGTTTCAATTGTTTGTTAATAAATCGACGGAATGCGAAGGTTGTTGTACACTTGCTCGAAAAGATAGTGCAAAGGATTGGTCTGACGGCAAGAAGTGCATTGAAAACAACCGTTGCTACTTTTTGGTTTGTGGTGAACACCCGGCGAGTACGGAACGGCGGATCGGGAGGAAATCGGGGCCCACTGGCATGCTGCTGGCCGAGCTGGACGGGCGCGTGGGCGCCGCGGAGGTCTTCGAGGTGTGCGGCCTGGCGATGGACGCGTTCAAGCAGCAAGAAACGATTAGTCAGCGGGTAATTCGAATGGTTTTGCAGTTGCTCTGCCGCCTTCCTGCACACGAGCGGCTCCTTTCTGCTGCTTGATGTCGACCGATCGCTTCACGCCCAGTGTTTGTAACATACTAGCGTACGGAGCTTCAGCCTACGACGCGAACCGAACGACGTCGTCATAGACCAGTCAGCAACGTCCATTCGGGTGCAAATCCCTCCGCTCGTGCTTGCCCGACTTCTACACATTCCACTCGTCGCCCAACAGCGCCCTGCTGGCCCAGTGGTAAGGCGTCTGTCTCGTACGCGGTTGAGCGAGCGGAGTGAACAGAAGATCACTGGTTCGATTCCAGTGCAGGGCAATCTTTTGGTCTTGTGTTTGCTGGTTGTTATCGACGGCTCGCGTGTTCCCTCTTTATTGTTCTTCGCACAGCTCGGGCAACAAGCGACAACCCAACTGCAAACCGGAAATCAAGAAGAACAAGGCGGGGATACGCGATGAGCGAAGGAATTCGGCCCGTTCAGGGAGGCGCCCTTCGCTCTTTTCACCGACGACTAGAAGGCCGCTTTCTGCGAGTTGAATCGCCACAAGTGGCCCTTGCCGCGCTTGCGGCCGTCGCGTTTGTCCAGCTTCTCGAAGCAGGGCATCAGCGAGAGGTTGTGGCTGATGGAGTGTACGTGGGAGCGCGGAGGAAGGCGGAGATCTCCGCCAAGGTCGCCTCCCGCAGCGGGCGGGAGAAGTGAGTGGGGAGCGGAGGGCACTCATCTCGATCGCCATTCGGATGCCCTCGGCGGCTTCTTCGTGCCGTGCCGCCTGGTTTATTAGACGCTCGCTTCTTCGCTGAAGCGAGCCGAGTCGACTGGAAATTGGGAAAAGCGGCCGCGCGCTCCCGACTTCCGCCTGTCCGCCCGCCCGCTCGCTGTTGCCCGACGGAAATCGATCGGCTCCAATTTCCGGCTCGATCGGGAGCGACGAGAAGCCGAGACAGGTTGCAATCGACTCGATACAATTGATTGGAGTGACCACTCGTTTCTTTCCTTTCCGCACCTTGACGATCAAATTCCAACGCTCCCAGCAACACGTCTCCACGGTTTATTCGATTTGAAAGACAGAAAGCTTGCCACCTGCAGGCAGTCCGGCTCGCACGAACAACACAATAAAGATCAATGAGAGTTATCGCGGAGGCTTTTGCGGGAGATTCATCCTTGGCGTTTGGCCGACGGCGAGTACGCACCCAAACCTGCAAACAGGAGCGGTGATTACGGGACAGAAGAAAGGAACTCACGTGTCACCATAACGCGCTGGCTTCTCGCTCGACGAGCAGGACGAAGAGGACTTGGCGACGTCTTTATGTGTGTGACGCACAGCCGTCTGCCTGGAACCGAGTGGATTAAACGGCCAGAAAAGCAGAGAACTCACTCAAAGCTCCCAAAGGTTCTTGTAGGATGTAGCAGATGCGGTTCGCAAGTGACTCCGGAATCCATTCGAGTCGAACGAACGGTGGTGTGTTCTTGGTAGAGGTAGCGGAGCAGAAGCACAAAAGTTCGTTTGTGCTCCCAGGGAACACCTGCAATGGCCCCAGTTAGACGTGGAGGCCAAACGAACAAACACACCAGTTCGAAGACGAAACGCGGCTTGGAGGTTGGGCTCGTTGAGCAGCGGGCTTGCCGCCCTTCTTCTTTCACACTCGACAGCCGGATGGACGGCGGAGGGCTTGTTGGAAGCTGCAGCGACTGTTCGCAAAAGATCTGAAACGAAAAGAAGTTAGAGAGTAGTGGAGAAGCAAGGGCCGGTCGGTGGTCGTAGAGGAGACTCACCAGTCGATCGAGTCGGGCGGTTCCCACACGCCCTTGAAGTGAGGTCTGAAGGAGACAGGGCGGAATGAGAAGTGGGGGGAAAGAGAGGACTCACTTCTAACGGCCAACGCGGAGACGACGCTTTCTTGCACGACTTCACGCCCTCGTACCGCATCACTCATTCCAAGATTTCCGTGCTTGCCCTTTCGGCAGGGTCGCAAAGACGAACAGCCTGAAAAACGCGTAAACACATCCGCTTGCTGCAGGAGAGAGAACTCACCAAGCCGAGCGAACGGCCGGGGAGAATCCGAAGAGACGGAGGGCGTGGGGAACGAACGAACGAAAGGAAACGAAAGGAGCTTGCACTTGTTCTCCTTGACCACGCGCATCAACGGAGCAGCCGACACGTCGACGGGCGAGCAGGGCGGAGAGGAATGAATGAACGGAGAGCGAAGGAGGGAACCGCAGCGAGGCGAGGGAGAGAGCGGGAATGAGCGGCCCGCTGCCCCCGCCGTCCTTTTATACCCAACGGGATTGCGCAACGAAGAGAAGTGGAAATTGCGGGCGTCGGTTATCCGAACCAGCGTGTGACGGCGCTTCGCGCCGTCCCCAGCTGGGGGAGTCGTTAGACTGGTGCGTATAAAATGTTTTTGTCGACTTTGTTTGACCAATTGAGTGCTAGTCGCAACGCGAGAACGCTGAGTCGCGCTTCACAAAGGTTCCCGTTTAATGAAAGTTCGCCGAACATGCCGTTACTCAGCAGACACAGCTCTGTCCGTCCATTTACACCCTTAAACGCCCAAAGAAAACCGATCCGAACCCCGAAAGCCGCACGGGAATGTAGTCTTCGAGGACAACGGCGCGCACAGCGCTATCCGATACCCCCAAACAACGCTCAAAAGTCAGTTTTGATCCCATAAAGCGGAAAAAGGTGAATCGCGGCTACGGCAACCGAAGAAACCTGCCGCAAAGCCAGAGGGCTGGACCCCATCACAGAACAATTTATTACTCCCGGCGACCAAGCGTTTAAAAAATCTGAAACGGTGATTCGAAGGGCAACTATATGCTCGACGTGTCTGCCAAGTTTCAGGAGAATCCGTCCACTCACGGCCAAACCCGCCCGCTGTTTGCGTGATATCAGGGGTCTGGTTCGCGTGAGCCGCAGTGGGCAAGTGGGCCCAGAACAACAACAAAATGCAGTTCGCTGGAAAGCCCGAAGACTGCTCTTTAGAACGAGCCCACATTTGCGCCATAACGTCAAGTGCGCGATGGGAACGACGAGGTTGAAATTCGCCGAAGTTTCAAACCGACACACAATTTTAGGTCGAATTTCTCGTTGCGAAGTCGCCCTTTCATGAACACGAAATTTAGCTGGAAAGATGCGCAAGACCTTTTTCTAGATAGGATTATTTTTAGTTTTTTGAATAAAATTCGGAGAGCCGAGAACGGCGCCTCCAAGCGTGGACCTCTTCGAATTTCCGCCTCAACCTTTCGTTTTTGGGCGATCACAACTTTTTTCAACAACATTTCCTGATGATGAGGTCAACTGATGGAATGTTCCTCGTTTCACGGCGCATCTTTTCGTCCACAGAGCGGGTGAATTCGAACGGCAGCGCTGAACGGTACGGCGCGGAACGTCAGCACGGAACGTTGAACGTGCCCGCCGGCGGTCGAAATGCACATATTTGAATTTCGCGCATGCGACTTCCTCTAGCCAGAAAAAATTTCAGATCTATAGGTCCAACGGTTAAAAAGTTGAGGCGCGGTTTGTGACGGACAAACGGACAATTTTACGCGCTTTACGGGGGGACGGTTAGGCGACCAGTTTCTTGGATGAGGTCAAGCGATTTGTGCGGGCTGGACGGCGCGGATTTCCGCCGGTTCTCCCGCACAACGACGACGAAGAACAGCTCGCCGACCACGCGTTTCCTTTACTGCACGTCCCGCGAATGCGGCGAGTCGGCGGGTTCTTTCGAGCGACCACTCGCCCCCTGGCTCTTGCAGTGGGCGCCCACTCGTTCGACGTCGAAGAAAGCGCCCTCATCCCGCTCGACACCCTGCGGGGGGTCGCGGACGGCGGCGCGTTCACGGCCTTGCAGCAAAGTGCGCCCGCTCGGGCTGCCCGCTCATCTCTCGCCGGCCGAAATCCGCGCGCCCAGGTGACCCACTTGTTCGACGATTCCGTTGCTCCAATACGGGATTTGCGTGGCCATCAGAGAAGCAGAGGCAGTTTGTTCAAAAGATCGCTGATTCTTCTGTCTTTTCACGAGTTTTATCGTCTCACTTCAACAACACGTCAGAACAACAACGGGCAACAGAATGGAATGAAACAGGCGAGGATCAGCCGCTGGGCGCGACGGTCATTTCGAAGACGATCTCCGAATTCTTTTTGATGAAGTTGGCCGTCCAGTCGGGTTGTTGCACCACCTCGCCGAATTGCTTGTGGGCGAAGACCACGAGCTTCTGCTTGAAGGCGTCCTGTTGATCGTGAGCGAACGTGAGCTTGAGGTCGCGGATGACGGTCGGGACAGACACGTGCTTGACGAGAGAGGCCAGACACATCTCCTGAACGACGGAGATGCAAACGGAGAGTCGCAGAGAGGAACTCACGGCCAAGTGGAGCACCTCCTAACAATCGGCAACCGGAAGGAGACGAGCGGCCACGTCCTTCAAGCCGGCAACTTGGCCGGAGTAGAGGAAGCGCAGGAGCAACTCGATGGTGTCCGCCTCGTCTTTCTTCAGATCGACCACGCCCGTCTCTTTCTCCTTTGTGGCCAGCGTGAGCATCTTGCGGAAGACGGGAGAGCCCGAGCAGATGATCACTTTGTGGACCTGAACAAGACGGGAATGAACGAAGAGGGTGGAAGCAACCGACCGGGAAGACGCGCCCCTGAACGCGCACTTCGACGTCCGCGAACTTCTTCGACTCGAAGGCGACGGCGAGCTTGCGGCACACAGCGAGCGGCGCCGTGTGCTCGGCCCACTCGAAGACGCCGGCGGGATCCGACGGAGTGATTTTGCCGCAGATGAAGAGCGTGCCGCCATTGGCCACTTCTAGCAGCTCCGTCCGGGTGCACATCGCCGACCATCCCCAGCCGTTGCGTGCGGGAAGGTACACGAATTCGTAGTCTACACGAAAGCGTACGCCGTCAGTGGAATTGGGCGAACTCACCGCCTCCCGTCCATCCACTTTCCGGTCCGTTCTCCAGCCAGTACTCCCCCGTGAAACGAATGGAGGGATGATCGCCGAAGCACGAAACGCGGAGGAACAGCGCGCAGTGCTCTCGGAACTTCTCGTTGGATCCCTTCGGGTAGAAACCGAAGAAGAACTTGGCCTTGGGCACGCCGGCGACCTCGAACTCGGGGCTCATCCACTTCACCGGAAAGGCAGCTTCTGCGAAGCGCTCCTCAAAGTCGTCGAGCGGTCAGCGGAAGATCGTCGGCTTCACCGCGGCCATGATGCTCGAAGGCGTCCTGCAACGAGAAGGAATAAAAGGAAGAGCGAGCGGCTGGGAAATTCGCGAACAGGTCGCCCGAGAGGACGGACGCCGTTTGAAATGAAGGCGGTCGTTCGTCCACAAAATGTAAAGGCTAACGGACTCTTCGAGTTCCTCTTGCGTTCGAGCACCACGCGGCGGGCGGTCGCTTCGAACGGTGAAGAAAAGAGCTGATGAGTTCGTCGATGGTCGGCTGAACGAGTGCTGTCGTTTTACTTGGCCGCGCTGCCGCCTGTTCGTTCGACTCAAAGCAACCGGGATGGCCTTTTCGGGCTCTCACCCGGTAGACTCCGCCGCGGATCGCCGCGTCTCCTCTTCGTTTTGCCTGTGGGGCGTGAAATCGGCAGTTTCCGGATGGCGTGCGCGTGTTCCCGGTTGCCCGTCGGAAATCGATCGGCAGCTGCAATTTCCAAAGCAAGGAACACTGAATGGCGTCTTCTTCTTTGCCTACTTTCTATTCGCTTGCTCGCGATCAAGACTCGCGGTCATCTCGAGTGGCCACCTTCTCTTGTCCTTTGTGGAAAAATCGACGCTGCTCGCGGTCAACTCCCTTGGTCTTTGTCTTGCCCTTCCTTTATTGCAGCCTTTTGACGCCCCGTCTAACGCGTTGCATTCCTCCGCACTCGGCATCCGTTTCAGGCTTTGAGGTCCGTTCTGCACTTCAACGCTCCGCACGTCGTCGTGTGACGAGTGTCGGACTTCGACGTCTTGAGCCAGTGGTCAAAGTGCGGAGACGAACGAACGAGCGATCCCTACGAGTACGTGGGCTCGCAGCAAAGCCGATTGCTCCTTCATGTTCGCGTGGTGCATAAGGACGAAGCGAGCCACTGCTGCTTTCGCGTGTATGTGGTCACGGCCCCTGAAAACTCAGACTGCCAGCGAAGATCGACGACTGGCTGGAGAAACTCGATGGATCGGCGACCACGCACAAAAGTGAGTGAACACCCGTCATGGTGAATGCCCTGCACCCCTTCAGCGGTCGATTGTGTCCTCAAAGAAGGCGGTAGCAGCGAGTGGTCAGTTCTTTGTCCTGCCAACCGTTTTCGTTTGCGTTCGGCTGCCGTTCGCCGTTGAGAAGGTGGGAACTCCGCTGTCCGAGGCGCCCGTTCACCGCTGGGAGCAACCCACCTTTTCCCGCTGCCGGCCACGAGTGGGAGAGCCGACCGTTGGCGGCGGACGGAGCGCAGCGAGAAGTGCCTGCTTTCGTTCTTCTCGAAGGGTTGCGACGAGCGAGCCGACGGCAGGGCGACCCTCCGCCTGCACCTCACGTATCTCGCCGAGCGGCCGTCGATCGTCGTTCAGTTGAGCGTGTGGCTCGAGCTGTCGGACTCGCGGCGGCGGCGGAAGTGGAGTGAGTTCTTCCGAGAGCATTCGAAGCTGATTTGCGTTCGTTTCAGCCGCCTACTGCGAGTTCGCGGGACGAGGCGGCTGGGGCGTGTCTCCGAAGATCGCCCTCGAAGATCTCCGCCCGATCGCCGACAGCGAGTCGGTCACCATTTGCTGCGAGATGCGGCCGGTGGGCCCGCCGGCCCACTTCTTCCCAATGGAGGTCCACGGCTTCCCTGCTTGCTCGTTCTTTCGACGACCGCTCGTCTTTGGATCTGAAGATCCGGGCGGGCAATCGCGTGTTCCACGTGAGTCTCCTCATTTCTCCGCCTCACGGAGCCTCCTTTCAGGTCCACCGCTCGCTGCTCTGCTCCCAGTCGACGACGATGGCCGCGAAGTTTGCGGCAGCCGCCAATCAAGCAGGCGAGATTGAAATCGAGGGCTTTGAGGAAGACCGAGTAGAGGGCGTCCTCCGCTTCGTCTACTGCGGGGAGGTGGACAATCTGGACGGCGCCGCCGCCCGCTTCCTGCCGATTGCCCGTGCTTACGGACTCAACCGTTTGGAGGCGAGTTCTTCGTCGTCTCTTAAGCTCAACCGATTTCTTTCTGTTCAGAAGTCGTGCCTCTCCGCGCTCGCCGCTCTCGTCGCCAACCCCTCGCTCGAGCACTTGATGGGCGTGCTGGAGTGGGCATTCGACGAGGAAGGAACGTCCGCAACCACCAATCAACTGCTACAGTGCGCCCACGAGAACAAGAAGAAGTGGCTTCGACTTCCCGAGTGGCGGAGGTTCGGCAAACGACGCGGCGACATCCTGATGGCCATCCTGGAGTGTTCCTAAGCTGGAGACGAATCCGACCGCTAATTGTTGTTTCCGTTGATAAAACGTTCTGTTTTGGATCATTGAGCGGAAGAATAAACGATTATTTTGGATGTCGTCGGGGTGAAAGCATCCCGGCGCTCAACTTCGTTCTCGTAACGGCGGGCGAACGGCGCAAGCGGTGGCCGTTGCCTTGCCGCCTCTGCTTCGAGCAAGCTGCCGGTTGCCTTCGAAACGCTCGCTATTATGTTGGCCGCATTGCTCCGAACGGATCGAAGAAACCGGATTCTCTTGGTTAATTTCGACCACTCATTTTATTCAACAAAAAATGATGGACATCGCCGCTCATTTGGACTCGTTCGAGCTCTCGTCGTTGTCGTTTCGGGGCTTCTTGAACGGCGGAACGCCCGCGTGCTGCATTCCGGACGGGACCGCTCCATCTCGAACGGTCTGCTTTGCATTCGCTTTCCTCATCGAGGCGAGGATGGCGCGCTCCAGGTCTTCTGCAGCAAAGACGAGAAGGATGAGGGAAAGGAGGATGGCGGCTCACCGTCTTCGTCGTTCTCGAGGGTCGTCTTGTCCGGTTCGGCGTACAAGATTGAGACGATCTTCTCGCTTTCTTGCAACGAAAGGGGGCTGCCGGGCATGTTGAGGAACACTCCCTTCTCGGCCACCTCGAGGTGGGGCCGCAGGACGAGGCGGTGCGGAGTGAGGAAAAGGATTCTGTTCAGGTAGAAGCCGGTGGTCGAGAGCGGCCGGCAGGCGCCTCGCTGCGGCACGTCGAGCTGCACGTTCTGCTGCTTGAGTACTCCGAACCACGTGGAATGACTCAACGGTTCGGGTCGTCTAAACGAAGAGCAATGAGCAAAGGAACAGACGAAAGGAGTGCTCACTCGATGGGGACTCGAATGGAGTGGAATTGATCCGACTTCTCGCTGTCCAACGAACACCGCCGCACGGGGTGGAGGCAGAGGATGCCGTCCACAAAGACCGTCGGGCAATGAGACCAGTGGAAGTCGACGAAGCGGGAGCAGCGGACCCGCGCCCACTCGCCGCGACCGTCGAGTGCAGTGCGGAAGACCTCGAAGGCGCCCCGTCGGTCGAATCGCCGCATCAGAACGAACAAAACGCCGGCGCTCTGGAAGCTGCAGACGAAGCGGCGGAGCTGAACAGCGGGACGTTAGGAACACGCGGAATTCGATTGGAAACCCACCACCGAACGACCGAAACAGCCGTCGTCTGGGGACTCGAAGGCCTGCTCGCGGTCGAACACGATCCGTCGGGTGGTGGGGCCGGAAGCGAGTTCGAGAAACGTGCCTTCGCATTTGACTGCGAACACGCGCTCGTTGTGCACGTGGACGGCCTGCACGACCGACAGGTTGCCGGAAAAGCCGAACTGAAAGACGACGCCCTCTTCACCTCGCTTGTAGCGAAAGAATCGCGAGCGTAGAGCGAGAGAAGGAACACGCGCCGGTCGTCGGTCGGGTGGATCCATCGGCGAGAAGCTTCCTGCGAGATCGACTCCTCCCAATCGGGCACGCGGACGCTCTTCGAGACGACGAACGTCTTCCGCTCGATGTCCAGCTCCACTTCTCGAATGTGGAGGCGTGAGTGTGAGTGAGTGGGCAGCAGAAGAGTGGCCGTGCGGTTGCTCAAGTCCGCGTCCACTTGGAAGCAGTCGACAACGCGGCTTTCGATAGCGTCGCTCTGTTCTGCTCGGTTCACGAAGCTGGTGGGGATGTGGTTGAATCGAAAGGAAAGAACTCACAACTCGGCTCCGTAAAAGGTGTCCAGCACGGCGAACTTCTCCAGCCTGTTCGTCTTTTCGAACCCGAAGATCGAGCGCCCGGCGGTGAAGAAGAGATTCCGCTCGAAGTCGCCGGCAATCGTGAATTGATTCTTCGCGTAGCAAACGGGATGGAGAACGAGCGAGCGATAAGCCATTGCGGAAAAAGGCAGAAGAGTGTTGAGTGCGGAAGGACGAAAAAGGGCAGCGGCAAAAAGCGAGCTCGGGTCTTTCGAATGAAAGAGTGCGGTCGAGCGCACGCGTTCATTACGCAATCGATTTCTTGACGAACGCGCAACATGAGAACGAGGGCTGCTCGTACAAAAAAGGTAACCGGCTTGACGCGATCAAGTGCGCTAACCGATACGAACGTAGACCAAGCATTGAACTGAAGCGGTTCGTTGCAGGGGTCGATACGAGTGCCCGCCTATAGCGATTCAAAGGATTCGTTGGTTTATTCGATTACAAATGCAAGTGGGAAGTTCGAGCGTGTTTTGTCCCCCTCCTTTGCCGGATGGCCCATCGAAAAAGCCCAACAAATGGAAGCCGGACGGCCCCTCTCGGTTCTGATTCTCAGAGGCCTCTTCGGCGCTCGCTTGAAGAATGGAGGCGAGGATGGCCTCTTGAAGGTCTTCTGCAACGCCCGAAAGATCAACGGAAGCCCGGTTGAAGTGTTCACCGTCCTCCTCTTCTTCCTCCTTGCCCGGGTGCTCAACCACTTGTCCGCGGGCTCGTTTCGGACGGCTACCTCTTCCGCCAGGCACCGCTCGACGTCGAGGTCGCTGCCAATGAGGAGCTGTTCGTGCGGCACAAACGAGACCTTGTTTGAGCAGACGCCGTCGGTCGTGAGCGGGCGGGCCTCGTTGCAGCACTTCGATCAGATGGTCCTTCCGTTTGAGCGCCTCGAACCACGTGGAGGCCGGGCTGCCTGAAAGCGGTGGGTACTCGATGGGGATCCGCACGGAGTAGAAGACGTCCACCTTCAGCGTGCGCGAGCGGTGCCGCTAGACGGCGTGGAGGCACAAGACGCCGTCCGCAGCGGCCACGAGAAGGCGGCGAAACCCGAACAGCCGGCCTCCTCCCACCGAGATGCGGAAGATTTTGGCGGTGGCATTGTTCCGCGCACTCTTCAACACGACGAAGAGGCGGCCGCCGCCGACAAAGCTGTCGGAACTGCAAAGACGGGCGGTCATTCGGCGCAGCCATCCGCTCGACTCACGTCGAACGCTTGCGTCAAGTGGCCGCCGAAAGTCGGCCAGCCGCCCCGTTCGTTGCGGGCGACCAGTTGGAGGCGATCTCCCGCGCGTTGGACGACGAACAGCCGCCCCTCGTGCACGTGCACGTCGTGGGCTGTCCACTCGGCCTCCGGGACGTCGAAGAACGGAAGCCGCGCGGCCGTTTGCAGCTCGCCGTCGAAGCGGAAGAAGTGCACCGTTTTGCGTTGGAGGGCGCGTGCGGCTCGTCGGTCGGGTGGATCCAACGGCAGCCGGGGCCGAAGGGACGAAGGCGCGCTGCTCCAAGTCGACGTCCACTTGCTGGTGGCAGTGTTGGAGCTCCGCCACGGGATCGCTGACGAGCAGCACGAGGGAGGCGGTGCGGATGTTCGCGTCTTCAGCCACCTGCCGGCAATCCAGCACGCGGCCCTTGAGCTTCTCGCCTTTCGCGCGCTCCAGAACACTGCAGAGCGGAGAGTGTTCATCAATGCGGAGGGCTCGCAACTCGGCCCCGTAGAAGGTGTCCAGCACGGCGAACTTCGCGCCGCCGTTCGTCTCGTCGTACGCGAAGATGGCGCAGCCGGCCGTGAAGAAGCGGGCGGTGTTGGAGTTCGCGTGAAGGTCGACCGACCGTCTCCTCCAGCTGTTGAAATCTGAGAGATTCCGTCGCGTCCTTTTCAAGCAGCGGGGATTCGTCGACGGTATGTGATCGCTCTGTTCTCATGCTTGAAGGGGTGGGAATAAAATCGCGGTCTTTCCGCGGGGTGTCGCCAAGGGTTGCACGAGAGCGGCCGCTTTCTTATCGGACGGCGGGCGTGCGCTGATACGTTCCCCCGCCGATAACCCACTGTTGAGCGATAAAATTGCTGGCTTTTCTTTTGTCGGTTTGGATACAGTTCACGAATCCCGTCCGCCGACCACGACTCGCTTGCCGCCGTTGAATCAGCCCGCGCCCGGCCGCCTCCTCGTCGCCCTGCCCGCTCTTCGACTTGTCGGCCCTGTAGTATAGTGGTTAGTACATAGGACTCTGAATCCTGTAACGTCAGTTCGATTCTGACCAGGGCCTCACTTTTTGTTTATTCGAACTGTGTTCAAAGGTCGAAACAACAGCACACATCCTTCCTTTTACTCTTGCTGCTCGCCTTCCTCTTCGGGTTCGTCTTCTTCCAGCGGCGAGTCGCAACTGAAGTTTTGCGGGGAGGTGGGCGGCTCGTTTTGCGCGCCGTCCGCTGCTTTCGGCCCTTTGCTGGGCGACGATCGGGGTTGATTCCGGAGAAGCCCCCTTTCTTCCGCTCAACGCGCCGCCTTCTTGCCCCGAGGTCGACAATCGCCGAAGATTTGCGTGTTTATTCGCGGACAGCAGAGGACAGAAGAAAGGGGAGGACGTCGGATCGGACGGACTCCTCAGCGATTCGACTGGTCGGGCACGGGCGCGTCCACGGCCGTCCACTGGACGCTCAGCAGCGAGACGGCCTGCAAGGGGGCGGTGAGGGGAGTGGGAGGGGCGACTCGCCTGCTGGTGGGCCGCCGAGAGGTCGCCGGCCGTCGCGTGGGCGGTCGGCAGCACGCCCCACGCCTGGCGCTGGAGCTTCTGGGGATCCTTCTGGTCCTTCTTGTTGTTCGGAAACCCAAGGAACGGGCCCATGGCGAGCAGACGGACGAGCGGTGGGCGGAGGGAGGGTGGAGGGAAAGCGGAGAGCCGAGGCGCCCGACTGGCCACTCGGCCCGCCTTTTGTACGCGCGGATTTGCGTGAACTCGCGGAGTTTGAGCGGAGTGCATTAGAAATGCAAATGCGGATGGCGTCGGGAAGGAGCGGCACAAGTCGATGCGGCAAGCGAGCGGCGAGGGCTTTCCAACGAGATTGCTTGCCGTCTTGGCTGTTTCGACAAACGATGTCCCCGACCATAATTACACTGAGACGTCGTGTTCCTTTGCGCCATTGGCCCATCGACACTGCGGGCGGCGACGGCAACCACGGTTGTGCGTAAGGAGAGGAAAGCACCAACAAATCGACGTCAATTCCCAATCGCCGGCGAATTCTCCCTTAAAACAGCCGGCGGCCGCATTATTTGAGTGAGGACTCCCAGATTCACCACCCGCCCGCCGACTATCGCTCGTCGTCGCCGCCGGCGGTCACCTCCCTCGGCGATTACTGCCGTCTCCTCGTCCATTTCACCTGATTCCATTGACCACCGGCGGCACTAATTCGCTCGCCGTCCTCTTGGTTGAGCACAGCCGCAGGCCCATTTGTTTCGAGACGTTCGTCTTTATTGATCGTGAACAACAACTCAAGCATTCTACAACAAAGGTTTCATTTCGCTTTCATTTTCCCCTCCGTCCACGTTCATCGCATCGTTTCGTTGGAAGCCGGACGGTCCCGCCTGCTCACCGCTCGTTTCAAGCGACTCTCGAATGGCGCGTTCCAGCTCCTCTGCAAAGACGAGAGAAATGAGTGAACGAACAGACTACACACCTTTTTCTTGTTCCGTCCCAGCCTTCTCAAGGGAACTTTGCGAGTCTTGGTTCTTTCTTCGTTTCGGCGAAGGAGGATCGGACCAAAACTCGTCTGTTTTGAGCGCGGATTGCTGCCCGTCGAAGTCCGGACGGATGAAGATGCGATGCGGGTTGAAGAAGGTGATTTTGTTGAGGTAAAGGTTGGTGGTCGAGAGGGCGGCAGGCGCCCCGCTGCAGCACGTCGATCACCACGCCCTCGAAGCGGAGCACTCGGAACCACGCGGAGTAGCCGAGGGATTCGGGCCGGCTGGAAACGAAAGGATGAGCAGAGAAGAACACGAGACAGCTTGCTCGATGGGGATCCGAAAGGAGTGGAATTCGTGGATTTTTCCTCCCACCGCGCGAACGGAGTGGAAGCGCAGGATCCCGTCCACGAACACGCTCGGGCAGGCGGCCCATTTGAATGAGACTAGCGGCGCACATTGAACCGCTTGCCACGCGGTCTGGTCGCCGTCTTCGAGGGAAATCCGCACCATCTCATGGCTGTCGTGCGGCTTGTCCACGAGCTACAGCAGCACGTACACGAAGTGGCCGCTCACAAAGCTGCAGACGACGATTTGTGGCTAGGAAGCGGTCGACGAAGGAACCCGGAAGCAAGAACTCACTCGGAAATCCTTGAACGAGTGCTTCACTGGTACACGACGTCTTCCATGCGAAAAAGCTCGGAATTCTCTCTTCGGACGCAGAACACGAGTTCAAGGCCATACAACAGCCGAATGAGTGCGAACACGCGTCCGTTGTGCACGTGGACGTTGTGGACGGCCGCTCCGAACTCTCCGACGGTCAACAGGGGGAGTTTTTCGACGGCCTGAGCGCCGCCAGTGGAGCGGTAAAAGAGGATTCTGTCGGGCTGGTAGGCGGACACAAGGAACACGTGCGGGTCGTCGCTCTGGTGGATCCACTTGCGGCATGCCTCAAATGCGGGCACCACTCGCGGCGTTACGACTCCCACGGGCCGGCGGGCGGCGAACGTCTTCAGCTCGAAGTCCACCTCCACTTCCTGGCCGGAGAGTTCGCGTTCGGAAGAGCGAGTGGCGAGCAGAAGGGCAGCCGAACGGCTGCTCGCGTTCTCCACCGAGAAGCAGTCCAACACTTCGCCCTCGATCTGCTCGCTTTTCTTCGCTCGATTCAGGAAGCTGTAACGAATAATTCGTGCGTCTGAGTGGAGAACCTACAATTCGAGGTCGTAGAACGTGTCCAGCACTCCGATCCGCTCGTCGCCGTCCGCCTGCGTGAACGCAAGAATCGAGCGGCCGGTGGTGAAAAAGCGGTTCTCGCTGAAGTCGCCCACCGACGTGAACTCGTTCTTCGCGTAGCCGAGCGGGTGCAAAACCGGCGAAACTGCGGACATGGCGGCAGAAGCGAGTGGAAGGGTGAGCCGAGTGGTGGACAGCGGCAGAAAGCGGACGAGTTGGCAGGAACCGCGAACCGCGCGATTGCCCCGCGGTCATTCGCGCGGCCCGTAGGTCAAGCTCTTGCGAAAGCCACTCGGCAATAACCGTTCGTTGCCTCTTTCGAAACAGCCAATAGAACACTCGGCATTTTATTCGTCCACGAGCACAGCGAAACAAGCACGGAAAACATTCACCACTAATGGCCCGTCGGTTTGACTGCAAGGCGAAGGAGCCATCAGTGGTCTCATGACCGCTTTCTTATTAAATGAGCGGCGGTCGAACTCGCCCGCCCTCATGCGGCTGTCAATCGGCGGGCGAGCACTTTAGGAACAAGGGCAGAGGAAGGAGCGTCCCCCAAGCATTCGAAGTGTGTCCGTTGTAGTCTAGTGGTTATGATTTTCGGCTCTCACCCGGAAGGCCGGGGTTCGATTCCCCGCAACGGAATCATTTTTGGCCTTTGAAATATAGTCATTTTTGTGGACGGCGGCCACTCGTTGTCTGCTGCGAACTCCGCTTGCTTGGCCCGGTCGTCCACCTCTCGGCTGCCACCTCCGCTTGCTGCAAGAGGCCCGCTCGTCCGATCACCCGGCGACCGCCAACTTCACGCTTCAGGTCGGCCACCGCACCTTCCACGTGAGTCCTCGCCGCTCTCCTCACTTCCCCGCTTTCTGCAGGTGCACCGCTGGCTCCTGCGCGGCGCCTCGCCCGTCTTCACGGCCCTTCTCTCATCCAACCAGACGATCGAGCGCTTCGAAGCGGGCGCGGTCGACCGAATGTTCCGTTTTGTGTTCGGCGGCAAGGTGGACGAGTTGGACGCGTGGGTCGCCCGCCTGTTGCCGCTCGCCGACCACTACGAGCTGGAGTGGCTGAGGAGGTTTCCCACGGACCTGCCTTCTGTAGGACGCGTGCACCGAGTCGATCCTCGGCCACCTCTCGGTCGACCGCGCCCTCGAGCACTTGGAGTTGGCGTTCGAACTTGAGCAATTGGAGGAGTTCCCCAAAGCGGTCCTCCAGTTCGCCGTCGACCACCGGCGGGCGATCGCGAAGCTCCGCGAGTGGAGGGCGTTCGGTCGCCAGCACCCGCACGTCTCGCTGGCCATCTTGAAGTGGGCCTGAACGTCGCATGTTCATTCTTTCATTCAATCGATCTGTGGAATAAACGGCTGCTGGGATCGATTGAAAGACCGATCGGTCACCCAATGTCATCGTCGAAGTGGACGTTCGATCACAATGAGGCGGTGGAGGGAAATCGGCGATTGTTCACCTCGCTTACGACAGCCCAAATCACTAACTGCAGCTCCCGAGTGGCGGCAGAAATCGGCCGTTTCATCCGTCCGCCTGCCGATCGGGCGCGAAAGAGGCGGGCGGGCGGCAGCGAACGCGAGGCGGCCGGGCGGCTTTCTCCACTCGTCCGCTCTCTCGGCTGCCGCCCGCCGCCCTTCGGTCGACCGGCGAACTCGACGGTCGGATCGAGGGGGAAGCGAGGGAGTTCGTTCGCGCTCTCATCACCCACGTGTTTGCGGAAATTTGCGGCCTTCTTTCGATCAGAACGCGAAGGCTTCCGCACGCACCCAAACCAATTCATTGGTTGTTCCTTGATCGATTCGCTGACCTTGTTTCTGCCGTTTATCTCGTGCCGTCCATCAGTGTTGCATGAGAACTTGCTCGGACGGTTCGTTTCGCAAGTGCGCGCGGATGTTCCGCTTTCGGTTCGCGGGCCGACCGCCGCCGCCCGCTTTTCTGCCCGTTCGGCGAGTGTGCACGGCGAGGTGAGAGAGCGGACAGACGAGCATGCAGACGGGCAGGCGGTCGGTCGGCTGGCGAAAGACGCAAGCGATCGGGGGTGAGAAACACGCCGCGCTGCCGCTTCTCGGTACTCCGCCGCCACGGCGTCTTTCCGCCTTTGCGGCGTTCGTTTTGGTCGCGTTTTCCTTCGTTTCTTTCCTCTTTTTGCGCGCTTCTTTTGCTCGTTCTTGCTCCCATGCGCTAATTCTCACTTCCCTTTCAGGCAGCTTCGATGGCCGTCCGCCCGATCACCGTCCAGCGGTGGCGGATGGACGACTTCTGGAGTCGCTCGTACGTCGCAGAAGTGGGAGAGAAGTGGACGGGGCCCTCGTTCCCGCTCGAGGGACTCGTCGACGCGGAGTTCCAGCTCGCCTTCGAGCCGTTCCACAGTCTTTCCGGACTCGACAGTCGCCGCAGCCTCGTGTGCACGCGACTGGACGGCCGCTCCACACTCCGCGTTCACTTCAAGTTGTGGTTGGAAAACGCGATGGGCGGCAAAGGCTCCGAGTTCCGTACGTTGAATCGATTCGATGATGTCGAAGACGGGTTGATTGCAGGAAAAGAAATGGAATTCTCGGTCGGGCAGAGCGAAGGGATCGACGAGTCGTGGATGTCCACTCGTCAACGCGAGTTCCGCATGCTGTCTATTTTGGTCCTCTGCTGCGAGATCGAGTGTCTGGAGCCGATCGAAGTGACCAGCGGTCAGCTGAAGGCCGGAGATTCGAAGCACCAACTGTTGATGAATCACGGCGCCATGTTCGGAGACGAGCAATTCGCGGACGCCGAAGTGCACGTCGACAATCAGGTCTTCAAGGTGATCACCGCCCCTTCTTCCATCCTATTCCGCTACTCTTTTAGGTCCACAAGGTCATCTTGGCGTCGCAATCGCCCTACTTCAAGGCTCTGTTCACGCACGACGAGGAGGTCAAACGGACGGGAGTCGCCAAGGAGAAGGGGTTCGGCCCGGAGATCACGAAGACCGTCCTGAAATTTCTGTACACGGGCGAGGTTGACGACCTGCAGACGTCCGCTCGCGACCTCCTGCCCGCCGCCGACTTCTACCAACTGCCGTCGCTCCAGGTAGGTAATCCTCTACTCTGTACTCTTCTGCACATCTTCCCGCATTTTTAGAAGCTGTGCATCACGGGCATTCTCGACTCGCTTTCGGTGGAGACCGCTCTGGACGACCTAAAGGTCGCCCACTCGCGCGACCACTTCGAGGAGTTCAAGGGCGAAGTGATGAAGTTCGCCAAACAGCACGCCCGCGCGATCTACGAGCTGCCCGAATTCAGCGCGGAGTTTGTCCAAGAGAACGCCGTTTTCGCCCACGAGTTCATCGGACTGCTGCTGCCCTGAACTCTGCACATCGTCCTGTTTTGATTTCCTGATGTTCAACTGTTGCTAAGAAATAAATACGCTGTCTCTTGCTATCCGACCGGACGCACACGATCGTTCCCGCCGCCCTCAGCGCCGAGGAGCAGCGCGTGTTGCTCGAGTGAGGGCCCGTCCACTTGCTGCTTATCCCCTTCCTGACTGGTCCCTCGAAAGGGGCGGGCGGCGGCCATTTAGCGCGTTGTCATGTTCGGAGTGGCGAACGAGATCACTCTGAGCGGAAAGAACAGAGGCCGCGCCCGCTCGGCCGCTTGCAGATGAGCCGGTCGAGATCCTCCATCCGCTGCACCCGCGGCTCGTCCGGCTCGTGCGCAACGGACGGCGGCAGTTTGCCTTCGACTACGAGGAGCTCGCGGACGTGTTGGAACGGGCCGCCGGCGTGTTCGCGGCCGAAAGCTCGCTGCTCGAAGTGCCCGTGTCGTGCGTCGTCTTCGGCGCCCTCCATCGCTGAAGGCCCGTCTTCCCCGGCGACTTCGGGGATAGGCGGGACGCGCGGCGTGGATCTCGCCCTCCCGAAGCTGCAGTTCGCCGAGCGCGTGCACGTCTTGCGGGTGAATCACGAGGAGTCGATCAACAGCGTTCATTCCTTCTACGACGAGGCGGCTCGTGCACCTGCCGCTCGTCGTTTTGGTGGGTGGCCGCCCCACCATTGACTTTGCGCTGGGCTCGCTGGAGTGCGACCTCGTGTGGTCTGCCGGACACTCGGCGCCCGCCGATGGCGGCTTCCGGCCGAACTTCCTGCGCGAGCCTCTCAAGGGCAGCGGGCGGCGTCAATCTCGTCGTTCGGGGCCATCAGTTAAGCTCTACGTTCAGTGCTTCCTCCCATCAATTGCCCTCGTGCAGGCCCCGCTGCACGGCTATGCGCTGTTCGTGGGCGCTCGGCTACAAGCGCAGAAGCTCGAAAGACGTGAACACGGGCGCCTGTCCGGAGATGGCCGCCGACATGCGCGTCTCCGTTGAGCAGCTGCAAATGAGCGTCGCCTAACGCGGCTTGCGCGCCAAGCGAAACCGCAAACACAAGCCGCGCTTCGTCGAGGAGAAGACCGTCCCGTTGTGACCTTCCGGGATGAACCCTCTTCTGTCGCCCGGTTGGAAGAAGTCGCCGGTTCCCGAACGTTTGTCCACTTTATGCTGCGAACAGACAGCGGAGCGGCCAAGAGAGGCGAAGTGATGACACGTCTGAGGGGAACACTCGACGCCCGAACGAACGCCGGCCGCTCGCTGCCGCTTTCCGCTGCCGCTCGCTTCCTTTGGGCGTTGTTTTCGACGAATTCCGCGGATTTTTGATGATTTTTCTGTCGAATTTCCGTCAAATTACTCGCGCATTCTTCTCTTCCTCTAATTCGTCTTCCATTCAGGGCGGATCATGACCGAACGGCCGCTTATCGCCCAGTTCCCGTCCGCGCAGGTCTGCGGATGCGGCGAATGTTGGAAGAAGAAGGATCGCATGCTTCGATGCCCCAACCACACGACCAACAATGCGTTCATCTACGAGACGCAAGGAGTTTGTTTTCTTCTGCTGTTTTGTTTGATTCAATTGTCCGTCTTTTCAGTTTTTGCGCGTTTCTTGCTGTTCGCCAGACGGACGCTACATGTACGGCTTCAACGACCAGGCGGAGCTGCTGATCGTGGACCTGCGACGAAACACATACAAGTGCGTTTTCCTTATATTTATTTGATTGTTCCCGTCGTTTTTAGGCTCTTGAAACCGTCTGCGCAATGGTGTGACCCTGGCTGGACCGAGGACGTCACCGTCGTGGACGCCAACACGCTCTCCGTTTTGACGGTGCCTCCGGGCCGAACGGACAATGAGTTCTACTTGATCCGATTCGGCCGCAACACTGACGAGTACGAGCCCCGTCTTCTGCATCACTTCGACTACAGAACCAACGTCGCGCTTCTCTCGGACGTTGGCGAACGGGATGTCCGAAACCTGCTCCACGCATGGTCGGACACGATCACGTTTGTGCGGCTGAACGTCACCGAAGCCGCAGTGGAGGTGAAACAAACGACCCAGTCCCCGGGCGGGTTCTCGGGTTGCCTCGCGTGGAGCGCCAACGAACGGCAGCTGTACGCGATGGAGGAAAAGCTTCCGAAGGAGCTTCACGTGTACTCGGTGGATCAGAAGCAGTGGACGAAAGTGGCGTTGGGGAAAGGAGGACCCTCTGCTCAAGTGAGTCATCCCTTCGGCTTTCATTCACTCCCTCGGCTCGAATTCCAGGTTTGTTGGCCTTTTCTTTCCACGCACACGTTCTACGGCCGGGAGTTTGTCCCCAACGGCGAGGTGCCGCCCACGAACTCGCCGCTCTTCCGCTTCGATCTCAAGCAACGGAAGTGGGAGCAACTAATGACCGAGATACCGTGCGGCGGCGATGTCCATCCGATCGTCAACCCAACGGATGAAAAGGAGGATGGCGTCATCATCATCGATGGGCGCGAAAATCGCTTAAAGATCGATCGTCTCATGTTCCGGTTTGTCCATTCCGCTTTCTTTCGCTCATTTCTTCCACTTTCAGGAATCCCGACTCGCTTCAAGAACTCGCCCTGGTCGCCGCCCGGAAGCTCCACGAGGGCGTGCAGGTGGAGGAGGTCTTCCGTCTGGCGACGGGCAAGGCCACGCACCGCACGTTCCTTCCCAGCGCCTACGACGGAATGCTGCCGATCCCCGTCCGCCAGCTCCAGTGAACGTCCTCCTTTGTTCGGTTGTTCTCCGCCCTTGTTCTGTCTCTTGTATCGCTAATCGAGTTCTCTACTCAGTTCTCTTCGAATAAAGAAGTGACTGTCGAGCAACAAATCGCTTCTGCTGATTTGAACTCTCGCGGAGTTCCAAGACAATCCCGACCATGAGTGGGCGGAGGTCAGCTTGAGCGTCTGCTCGTCTTCCTGGGAGCTCCGCCAGCACTCGTCCGTTCGTCTCCGTTTCAAGCTGTGGATTGAGCCGCTTGATGAGAATCCTCCGTGAAGGAACGAGCATTCCGGTCCTACGGAGACTCCGAAGCGCGTCGGTCGGTTTTATCTCGCCGTACAACCTCAATCGATCGAGTGCATTCCAGAGAAGACGGCGGACTTCCGCCCGGACCCACAGGACGGCTGGGACGCGTGCGAGGACCAACTTCCTGTCGTACCTCTTGAAAGAAGATGCACTCGTGTTCCTCTGCTGCAAGCTCGAACTGCTCGACCCGACGAGCGGTCGACAAGAGCGGTCGGATGTTCGGAGACCAGCGCTTTGCGGACTCAAAGAGCACGTCAAAAAGGAGGTCTTCAAGGTGCGTCCTTTTTCACCAACCCCGCAGCTTTCTGGAGGAGTGCGTCCAATTGACTCTCGCCAACTTGTGCGTGAAAAGCGCCATCGACGATCTCGTCCTCGCTTTCGCCCACGATCACCTCAGCGAATTGAAAGCGGGCGTGCTGGAGGTCGCAAAGGAAAACGGGCGGGAGATCACGAAGAGAAGCCGGTTGAGCCGTGAGTTTATCGCCGTCGATCCGGACGTCGTCGACGAGTTCGTCCAGGTTACGTTGTCCTGACTGCAATGTTTCTTTTTGTTTGGAGTGAATAAACGCGAATGAACGGCGTGGTCGTTCTTTAGAAGAAAGTTTCGCGTGTGAGTCACAACAACAACTCGTCGGGGACCATCCGAATTGAAATGATGTGGTCAATGAGTGTCGTGTTACTTCGAGCCGTCTGTTCGCCGTCCTCTTTCCACGTCCCTTCTCTTTGGTCCGAGTCAACGCGACGCCTTTCGTAGTCGACAGGTGGCTGGCGTCTCTCGTCGGGATCGTGCTGTGAGTGAGTCGCTTGAGGCGAAGTGCCCTCTATTCCCGCTGCACAATCCAACAAACTGCTGTTGGAGGCGGGTTCTGTGGCATCCACCGGCATCAGTAAAAGAGTTGAAAAGAGACGACAAGTCGCGGTCGTCCTCATCGCCGGCCAGCCAGTCGGGCAACAAACCGGCTCGGGATTGCTGCAACATTCGTTTATTTCTGCCCCGACTTCGGCTCAGCTTCGTTTCGAAAAGGCCAGTCCGTGGCGCGGATCGGACGGCAGCGAGCGCTCGTCGAACTGGAAGTGGACGCAGTGGGTGGCCAGCACGTCGACGCCGATCCTGTGCGAATCCCGGGCCACTCGCAGCGCGCACTGTCCACGGTCGTTGCGGCAACTCCGTGGATGGCTGGACTGCATTCAACGGTGTGGAGCTCGATCGACGGTCAGCGGGAACTCCAGCGAACGGTGGTCCACGTCGAATCGGAACGTCCACTTGCTCCCGCACGGCGCGTAGAGCCGCTCGTCGTCGGAGACGTCCGCGCGCGATCCCTCCCAAAACCACAGCCCAATGGAGGAGAGGTCCAGCCAAAACGGCACCTTCTTGCCACTACTGGCTTTCGTAGAGGAAAGGGAAACGCTTAAGAAAAAGACGCGATTGGAAGCGCCCGTTCCTCCACTCACTTTAAAGCCGTGAAACGCGTGGCACCGGCACGGCGTTGAAGTGTTGTTGCCGCCCGCACCGCCGCTCGTCCACGCCGCCGATCTCGAGTTCGCCCGTTTGGTGGGCGCCCTCGATCGTCGGCTTCCTGAAGGGGACGTGGAGAGGAGAGCTCTCGATGGGGCCTACGCGGTGAGAATCGGAGCGGGCTTTCCGGCTGGAGGGGAGAACCAAACTGCGCGCGGAACGGGCAGGAAGCCCGCAATGTCCGCCGTGCACGGGAGCCACGTGCCGGGGAACTCGCCGAAAAAGAACTCCGCCGGCTGCATTCGGGCGGCGTCCGTGCCCAACTGCAACGACTAACGGCAAACAGATCCCGTCGATTTCCATTGTGACGACCGTCTCCTCCGACCATCTTCTCCACCGAATTTGACGCTCTGGGGACAAGCGAGCGGTCCGTTAAGAAGCGGGGGCGTTACGCTGGATCGTAGGCACCAGTCGGCCGCACGTCGTCGCGGCAAACGCCCGAACGGTGCTCGTCGAGCAAAATGGAGGCCCGGTTGCGATCTTCGCGAACGTGTAGACGACGGCCAGCTTCAGTTTCTGCGCTGGAACGAGAAAAGAGCGAAAGGATTGCCCCTACGCGGCGTTCCGACGAGCACTTCGACCACTTGCGGGCTCTCTGCAACACACGAGTTGTCCCCCGATCCCATCCAGCGCTTTTCACCTTCGGTCTGTCGCACAAACGGAACTCGCTGGACGACGTTGTGGGTCTGGGCATCACTTGACGGCTTCCGTTGGGCGGTTGAGTGGTGGGCGCGTCTCGCCTTCCGTTGACCCCGCCGGCCGGCCTCCGTTTGCACGACCGAAAGGACGAGAAGCAAGAGGACAAACTGGAAAGAAACCTCCATTCCCGCTGCTAATCGATTGCACGAGCAAGCCCTGGCTTTTATCCGTTTGTCTCATTGGGGTCGCAGTGAGTGGACTCCGCCTTCCATCCTTCACTTGCGACAAGCGACCTCGTTCCCGGTTTGATGCCTCCGTTTCGAGTTCACTTGTGTCGATCGGAAGCCTCTTCTACTGTTCGAGCGTCGCCGATCGTGGGCGAGAGAACAACGAGAGCGGAGATCACGCGACAAATGAAGGCGATCTGTTCTTTTTGCTGCCGCATCGTCGGTTGGTTGGACAAACAAGAACGAAGCAAAAGACGCACTGAAAACGAAATCACCCGATAACATTCTCGTGGTTCTCATCCGATGAAATCTGATCAACACTTTTGACATCACGAAGTGGGAGTAGGTGGCGATGGATGGGGACGACCTCTGCCACGTTGACTCGCATGCCAATTCCGGAGACAGAAAGTTTGAAACTATCTGATCATCAAAACGAACGGATTTTGGATCACGACTGAAGGGAGTGTCTCGGGCTATCGTAGACCGTTCGTCTCTATCCCACCGGTTCGCGGTTGAATGCTGACGCCCCTTCGTCTTTCGACGGATAAAAGAAGAGAACTCGTGTCAAGTGGAACACGAAGTGATGGCTGCTTCTCTTGTGTGTCCACGCGGTTCTCCTGCAAGCCGAGGCGTCCTCCGCGTCCCCTTCTACTTGACGGACAAATTTCTGCTCGTCTTCGACGTGACCATCGGAAATCCGCGTACATCTCTCCATGCACTTCAATTGCACCCGATTTCTTTCGCTTTCAACCCAGGAAGCGGCGGTCAAGATCACGAACGATGCCGCCTTGTGAGCGCCAACGAGCACACGGTGGTCTTCGACCCGACGGAAGTGGCCGACATTTAACGGATCAAACAAGAGTCTATGTGCGTGTCTTTGGTGCCTCTTTCACCGCCCATCAAACCGTTGGGTAGACGGGCAACGACGAGTTCGTGGTTCGTTTCGCCGCCGGCCGCCCACTCCTCCGTTCGTTCAGCGCTGCCCTTCACAATGGTCACCCAGAAATGCCCGCAGTTCGTGCAGACGGTCGGCGAAGTGGGCGTCGAGCGGTCGGACGACTCGTTCCTCTTCTTCGAGACGATCCTCGCGGAGTTGCACGAGAGGATCCTCCTGTTTTCCTTTGACAAGTGAACCGGCCGTGCCCGCCATTCCGTCGGCGTTTGTTTAGAGCCGACTGGCTGACCCACGGGGCGCTGAACGAGACGGACGTCTTGACGTTGGGCGGCCGCCAGGTTTGTGCTGCCTGAAAAGCCGCTCATCGACTCGCAATGCAGCAGTCGACAAGTGAGCACGAAGTCGATAGGGGCGATCATTCCAGCATTCTTCGGCACGTTCGACCAGCCGGGACAAATCTTCCAACTCGACGCCCTCAACTTCGTGCTCCCGAACGCGATCTTCCGCAAACCGGCTCCTCTTGCAGGCGGGCAGCTGGAAGTCGTGCGGACGATCGGCGGCCGCGAGTTCCGCGCTGGACCGAAGCGAAGAGCAAACAGACGACTGCAAGGCGCGTTTCGGAAGCGACGGTGGAGGATCCACCCCGAGGTTCACGTTTCCGGTCGCCCTCTACAAGCAGGCGTGTCTCCTCTACGACTACCAGCTGCCGCGCCTCGGATAGGCCGCTCGGTTGATTGAGCTGTGGGAAGATTGAAGTGGAAATAAACTCGTTGCAAGCAGCCGTTTGCTTTCGACCGCAGATGAGAGGGTGGAAGGAAACGTTCTTTTAGGACTTTCAAGAGTGCAGAAGACGGCACCACAGGACAGCAGAAGTTCGGGTTGCAGTCGTTGCACGAAATCAAGGGCAAGTTAATCCTCTTCGTTTCATCCAATTCCGCAGTCGGTGGCACGGACTGCTCGTTCATCCACAATTCAACGAGGACATTGACCCTTCCTGGAGCGCATATCCTTCCGCTCTGCGAGTGCTCAACAAACCATCGAACAAAGCATTAAACAGCTCGTAGGAGATGGCCTTTGATCTCCGCTCTTTGCGAGCAAAACAACCGACGCAATCACCGACCGCTCGCATGCCGCGCAATCCACTTCTTCCCACCGCACGACGCACGACTCTCATGACCCCCGCTGATTGCGGGCGGTGTGTGGCGTGGGTTCAGGAGGAGTGAATAAAAGCAGCCAGCGGTGCTGCCCGACCACCATCTTTCCCTTCCCACCGCCCGTTCCTGCTCTTCGTTTGTGTGCCGGGGTGGCTGCTTGTTGGACGACAATGGCCGAAGCAACTCGCTCGTTTGTGGGCCGAAAGCGGGCGCCCGAAGAGGAGGATTCGGCGGATGGATCGCCCATCGTTCAGCTCTTTCGCGCTCAGCTGTGCGGATGCGAACGCTGCTGGAAGGAAGCGCTCAGCCGCCTTTCCCTCCACCCCGTTTGTGTGCAAGCGAAGAAGGCGAAGCAAACGAAAGATGTGGCGCTGTCGAGTCACGAACGAGTGGAGAGCAAGAACGCCTTCGTCTACGAGAGTTACGGGGTTTGTTTTCTGTCCGCCCTTTTCTACCCACGTATTGTGCTTTTAGCTCGTGATTGGTTTCTCGTTCTCGGCGGATTGTCGGTATATGTACGCATTTACGGAGCAGACGGACTTGCTCGTTGTGGACTTTTGGCGCAACAGCTACAAGTAACTGCTTTCCTCATCTGTCAATCGTATTTGTTGTGTTCAGGTTGTGGAAAGCTCCGGCGAAATGGGTTCCGGAGACTTACGTTTTAGGCTTTGCGGTCGTTAACTCGAACACAATTCTCGTCCCGGCGTCCAAGGCCTACGAAGATGGCATCACAAGGGAATTGCATTTGATTCGCCTTCCTGCCGACCGTGAGACCGGAGTCTACGAGCAAACTCTCCTGCATTCGAGCCCCGGTCGGCAGAGAACTTTTGTTCTGACCGAGATCACCGGCGAGAAGGTTGACTTCAAACGAGCGGTGATCGGCTATTCAACACATTTCGTCTGCCTTCGTGTGGACCTTAACGAGCCTCGCGCCACCGTCCAACATACGATCGACCATCCGGAAAGCGGCCAATTTCACTTGCGAATGAGCAACGACGGAACGCAGCTGTACACGATCAAGAGCGGAACTCCGGATGAGCTGCACGTCTACTCGCTGAACGAGCAGAAGTGGACCAAAGAGAAGTTTGGCGGCGTGGAATCCGAAAAAGCGCGTTTCTTTTTTCTCATTTACTCGAACTTTGCGCACCTTTTTAGTACTTGGCATGGATGTTGGCAGGCGCACACTCCGTGTTTACGAGAGAGCTTCCACGGAGGGGCGAGCTGGACTGCAAGTTCTTCAGTTGCGATTTTGAAGCCCGGAAATGGGAAGCCGTTCCGTTCTGCCCGCCGCTTCATGCATGTCTTTACCCTGTTCTCAACCCAGTGGACGGTCACGAGAACGGACTCGTGGTCATCGACCGGTCGGATAAGCGTCAGAACGGACGTCGCATCACTCGCTTGAAGATTGAGCGCGTCATGTTCCGGTAAGCCCACGCTTCTGTTTACACCCACTTTTTCTTATGCTTGCAGCAGTCTGGACTCGCTCAAGCTGCTTAGCCTGTTCGCTTTTCGGAAGAGCCGCGAAGGAGTCGACGGAGAGGGGAGTTTCCACAAGCAGATCGGGAAAGCGCCGCTGAAAGCCCAGTTAGAGAAGTGGGCGCCCATCCACTTCGAGGGAATGAAGCCGATCCCCGTCCGTCGGCTCGAGTAATCCGCTCGTTGTGCGCAGATTTTTGTTCTATTTTGTAGTTGTCAATGCGTTTTGTCGCTGTTGTTCGAATAAATGAGCGCCGAACGAGAACCGAATCACTTCTGTGCGTGGAAAGAAGAACGGTTTGTCCGCTTTGAAACAGGACTGCCGGATGGCGATAGCAATCTGCAGTTGACGATCCACGACTCTGCAGAAAGCGGAGTGAAATTCGAGTGGGTTTTGAATTCCCGTTGTTGATTGGACGAACGATCGCTGCTCTTCGCCCGACGGCCCGCAGATTTTCGTTCTTCGCCGGCACTGCGCCGTTCAGAGGACAACGTCGAATGTTCTTCGCACTTCCGCTCGATCAATCGCGCGAGTGAAAACAGCCGAGTTTCCATCACTCAACGGCAGTCCGCTCGGCGAGAATTAGGCGACGATCCCCCGATCTCCGCTGCTTTCGGACGGCTGAACGAGCGTTTGGGGTCGTTGTAAAGGGCAGGAAAAATTTGTGGCGTTCTGGCCACGTCTTGAAGCGACAACTCGCGCGTCTTGCAGCCCTCCGGCATCCCTTCCGTCGAAGCCCTCCACCAGTCACTCGTCCAACTCCGACTACACGCGAATGCATTCACTCGATTACCAGTTCTTTGTCCGCAGCGCTTGGATGTCTTCGAGTGGATGTCGCGCGGCTGGACGCGAGTGCTGCTGGTGAGGGAGAGTTTGAACACCCGAACTCGGCTCGCTTTTAACGAGTCCAACTCTGACAGGAACAGTGAAACACACGACACTCGCATCTGCAAACCGGCGTGTACCACCGCTTCGCTAATCGCTACTGGTTGCGAGTGTGAGCTCGTGTGAACAAGGCGGTCGACTCGCTTCTTCTGTCCAGGGCCTCAAACTGCACGCCGGGTGGACGGGCCGTCTCTTGAAGAAGCGGGCACCCGTTCGCCGATCGGTGGCTTGTCGAACTCGTCGAGTGGTTCGAGCCCCGTTACGAATCGAACAGACGACCCACCACCAACAGCCACTGCTCTCCTCGAGTTTTTCGCGTGATCGCTGTGATCGGTAGTGGGTTGTCCGAACGTTTGATGAAGCGAGAGGACGTCCAAAAGAACCCATCGAAAAGAGCATCAGTGGGCGACTACCTAATTGTAAGAAGCAGTCGGGAGCTGCAAAAGAGCCCAAACAGCGAGATTTATTGTGAAGGGGACAAGAGGCTCTACTTTCATACGAAACTCGCCAACGATCGACGACGGAAGCGAGCGAGATGACACTCAATTCGGGGCGAAGAAATCGATGCCCGCCGCCGTCCGCCCTCCGCTGCGGCGGCCGCCGCTCCGCCGTCGAGCCGGCGTTATTTTTGCTCGAATTCTCATCGTTTCTGCTCGTTTCGCGTTGGGGTTTGGAGCAGTGCCGGTCGAATTTCTTGGCTTTGCCCGCGCATACCGTCTTTTCCGCTTCACGTTCGTTCTTTCGTAACGGAAGTCTGCGAATCCCTCTCCCTTGTCTTCATCAAAACATTTGCGGCGACACTCTCGATGAACTTGCACTGATCTTCGCTTTCTGCTGCTCTTCCCCGGCTGATCGTCGTTCGATGAGGAAATCGTCCCTCGGTCCCGCCCGCCGCCCGTTTTGGCGCGAAACCGCCGCTGACCGCTCGATCGTCCGGCGGGACGGACGGGAGCTTGCGCTATTTTGCGCTCATCCTTCGCGTTTCCTGCTCCCTCCGCTCTTTTGTCATCGCTCTGATTCGAACTGCCGTCGAGGACTGGGATCGATGCCCGCGCCGCGCCGAATCGTCGCGAAGAACTCGGCCGGCGGCTACGCGGTCGGCTCGTCCAAGGAGAGCGATGAGACGGGGTGAGTGGGCGTTCCATTGCTCTAATCGATCGATTGCTTTCAGCCCCGTTCCCTCAACCTCCACGCCGCAACCGGAAGACGCCGACTTCTCGCTGGTCTCCAACTGGGGTCACCGCTCGGGGTCGATGCTCCACACGCGCATGCCCGCGGCGACGGTCGGCTTTCTCGAGGGCAAGCGCTACGAGATGGCGTTGCCGCACTCGCTGCAGGAGCGCCTGCTGCTGCCCGCCATCGACGGGAAGGACGTCGTCGGGATCTCGCCGCCCGGCCGCGGCACGTCGCTCGTCGTCTCGCTGCTCGTCAACCAGCGGGTCGACCGGCTTGTGTCCGGCGTGCAAGTGCTCGTCCTCAAGCCGAAGCCCCGCAAGGACGTCGAGGTGAGCGGGCGGGACGGGGCTGAGCGTGAGGGCTGGAACAACTCTTCTTACTCACCGCTCTCTCCGAACAACCCCGTTGCAGATCGAGGACCACTTGGCGTCCATCTGCGAGCCGAACGGCGTGCAGGTCGGCGGCTGCGCGTGCGCGACGGACGACGAGTGCGACCACCCGCACGGCCGCCAGCAGGTGCTCGTCCACTCGCCCACTGCGAGCTGTCGGACGACCGTCGCCGAGCGGTGCATGGGTTCGTCCTCTCTCTTCCACTCACTCCTCCCTTGAATGGCAGAGAGCGACGCCCTGCGGATGGTCGTCGTGTATCGCGTGGACGAGCTGCTCGCCGCCGACCGGTCGAAAATCTTCGCGATCCTTCGCGCCAAGCCGCCGCGCGTCCAGCTCGTGATCACCGCCGCCCAAATGACGGCCGACGTCCTCCGCATCGCCCGCGACTTCATGCCGCGCCGCACGGTGAACGGAGAGCCGAGCCCCGTCCTCCTCTCCGTCACCAAGGAGGGCCTCCAAGTCGTCACGCACTCGCTAGTGAGCGGCAAGCTGAAGACGAAGGTGCACGTGAACGCTCTTCGATTCGATCGGATGTGAGTGGAAGACGCCGCTTTCATTTCAATTGTTTTTCGTGGCTTCAGGGCCGGTGAAGCGAGCGCGCGACGCCTCTTCGAGCTGCTGCGGGTGCGAACGGAAGCGCCCGAACTGCACCCCGACCCGTCCGTCGAGCAGCCGCTCACCGTGCCCGTGAACAACGGCCAGGGCAAGAGGGGCCTCGTGCTGACGCCCCAGCAGAAGGCGTGGTTGTACGCGTGCCTCAAGCAGCAACACAACCTGCTGATCTACGGCCCGCCGGAGACCGGCAAGAGCACCTGTGCCGCTATCGTCGCTCTGAAGGCCGTCGACCGCGCTCCGGCCGTCCACGCTCTCGTCCTCGTCCCGTCCGTCGAGCGAACGCAGAAGGTGAGCGCAGAAAGAAGCCGAAGAAAACGGTCATCACAGTCGTGCGGAAAGCTCCAAATCCCCCAGTCGTCTCGCTTGCAGAAACTTCTGCCCACCCCTTACTCGACCGCTTTCAGTTCCACTCGCTGCTGGAGAAGCTGGGCTCGGCAGCCACGCCCTCGATCTACGTCTGCGAGGAGCACCCGAAGATCACCGCCGACATGCCGCCGCCGGCCATCGTGATCGGAAAGCCGCGGCAGATTCGGCAGCTGATCGACTCCGGATTGATTTGTGAGTTCTTCGAAGAGCGCTGGGCTTCAATTCCTGGAGCAGAGAGGGTGGTCCCGGGAAACTCAGCAAAGTCTTGGCTTCGTTCCTCCGTTGGGTCGCAAGTCTTGAGGCAAAGAGTGAAGTGTACTGGACGGAGCTCCTTTTTTGTTCGGTAGCTGCTTTCACAGGCATCTCTTTTGACTGTCCCTTGATCCCGCGCTTCTTTCAGGCCCGATCGATCTGAAGGTGGTCGTGTTCGCGCAAGTGCACAAAATGCTGGGCGCCGCCTACCGCGAGGATCCGCGCGAGGTCCTGCGCTCGCTGCACGTCGGCGTCCAAGTCCTCGCGACGAGCAATTCGGGCGATGCGGCCGTCGTGGGCGCGATCGACGAGTTCTTCAACGGCGACTGCCCGCTGCGCCACGACCGGCTGCATGTGACGCTGCCGCCCGTCGCGCACACGCGCCTCGGCGCCGCCTTCTCCGCCGCCGCCCACCGCGCGCTGCTCGACGTCGTGGAGCGCTTGCCCGAAGCTCGCGCCGCCCAACCGAAGAGCGCCGGCCGACCGGCGAGCGCCCAACCAGCGGCGAAGCCGAAAGCGGCCAAGCGGAGCGGCGCGAAGGACGAGAAGAATACCGATCGGCTGCCGGGTCTCCTCGAAGAAGCTGAAGTCCCCGTCGGCAGCGCGAAGCGGCCCGTCCTCGAGCGCTCCGAAGCGACGACCGACGAGCCGCCGCCGAACGAGAAGAAGCTCGAGGAACCGAAGAAAAACGAGCAATTGCCGCAGGAAGCAACGGTCGAGAACGAGCCGGCGTTTCCGCCCACCGCTCCGTCCGGCGAAGAGCCTCCGCCGGCGCTCCCAATCGCTCCAGCCGCCGCTCGGAGTGTTCCGACCGCCTCGTCTGCCTCTTCGACTCTCAGCAGCCGCCGCTCGACGCTCGTCCCGCGCAACTCCTTCCTCGAATTCAACCTGCGGCCGGAACTCCTGCAAGCGCTCCACCGCATGGGCCTCCGCGCGACGCTGTCGGTCCAAAGGCGCGCCATCCCCGCGCTGCTCGCCGGCCGCAACGCGGTGATGCGCGCGCCCGCCGGCTTGAGAACGCTGGGCGTCTACCTCCTGCCGCTTCTCCAATGCTTGGACCCCGCCGTGGAGCACGTGCAGGCGGTGGTCGTGTGTCAGAAGCGGTCGACTGCAGCTGAGGTGCGTTCCCTCCCCTCCGTTCAATATTTTTGTTGCAGATCGAAGACGCGCTGCTCAATGGCTACGGGCAGTGCCTCCGCTTCAGCACGCGCGTCTGCCTGGGCAGCGAGCTCATCGCCGAGCAGCAGCGGGCGATCGCCGCGGGCGTCCACGTGGTCGTCGGCGGTGTGCAACGCGTCCGGGCGATCGTCGAGTCCGCGCAGTTCGGTTAGTTTCCCTCCGCAATCAATCGCTTTAACCACTGCGCCATCCCGCTTCCAGATGCCCGATCTCTCCGCTTCGTCGTGTTGGACGAGCTGGACGAGCTGCTGCGGACGGGGCGCGAAACGGTGCAAGCGGTCCTTCGCCGTCTCGCCGCGAACGTCCAGCTCGTCTTCGTGCACCGAGAGGAATCGCCGTGGGTCGACGAAGCGGTCCGCAAATTCCTCGCCGATCCCCTGCGCGTCTCCAGCACGGACGAGGCAAAGGGCGCCGATCGGAAGAAGCAGAAAGGCGAGCTGAAAGCGCCGTCCAACGGTCGACTGCCGGCCGCGAAGGAAGAGCGAAAGGATGGACTTGTGAAGCCGAAGAAGAAGTCGAGCGACGAGTCCACCGCGTCGAGCACCTCTTCGTCTTCCGAGCGGACGCTCGTGGAGATCGACTCGCGCCGAACGACCGCTCGGGTGGAGACCGAGGAAGAGGACGAGTGGGAAAAGCCGGAGGAGGCGGCCGTCCCGCTGATCAGTAAGAAAAACGAGGAAGGCGGAGAGAGGTGAGTGGTCTCCTGCTCGTTACCTTCGATCCCTCCGCTCACCCACCCACTCACTCGCTTCTCTCCGCTTTTAGTACGACGCAAGCGGTGGATCTCGACGAGGTGCCGGCGGCGCCCGCCGGACCGCTCGCCACCCGCCTGGCCGCCGCCCAACTGCGCGGCCAGCTGCTGGAGAACCGGCTGCGGGAGCTCCGAAGCTACGCGCTGGAGGAGAAGCTCGGCCTTGCGCACGGTCAGCCGGTGGACGTCTTCACGCCCAACTGACTTCCGTTTTGATTCTTTCCCTTTTTTATTGTTGATTTACGGTTGTTTTTTTTTTGTCTTCCACTGCCTCCAATCCACGAGTTTCTCACCCGTTTTGTTCTGATTTGCTTCGAGCGTTACGAACAGAAGAGTAAATTCTATCGACGACCATAGATTTGCCGCATGGGTGGGGAAGCGACAACGGTGTGAAGAGACACTTGATGAAGAGGATGAACGCAGGAGTGAGGAAGAAAGCTGGACGATCAAGCAGACGGTCATGCTGTTGGTCTTAATCCTGCTTCAATGTGTGCTTGCCCGCGCGCTCTTTCGCGTCAAACACCTCGGGTTTCGTTTGAGACAAATGAACAGAGACACTTGTGGAAAGAAAGAATGGAGGCCGAACGACAAACAACAACGAAAAGAAGGAAACTTCGATCCATTCGCTTGGTTCACTAGTTGTACGTGAGTTCACGCGGGCGAAGGTTGCTGAGCACGAGCCAGAACGGAGAACGAGTGGAAGGAAGCGGCACCGAAAGACGAAAATCAGCCACCCGCTTCTTCAGCACCGCTGACTGGAGGATTGCGCATCGGCAAACCGAATAAGCAGCGAGTTGATTCGATCGTGACGCAACGGCCGCCGGAAAGACGGGCGTGCGACCGGCGAGTCTTCATTATTTTCGTCCGTTCGCCCTCGTGTCGGCGGTCGCTCGACTCTCCGCTCCGTTTCTTCCTGCTTCTCTCGCGTTCTGTCGCTTTCGAGCACCACTCCGCTCCGACACTTGGGACTGCATGGAGGACATCTGCACAAGTGCGCCCGTTTCGCACCGCTCTCCTCTCCGGATTCTCCGCCGATCATTTCGTCCAGTGAGTTCTTTTTTGTTCACGCGTTCACTGGGAATCTTGCCGTTTCAGATCGACGCTTCCGTTCTGCTTCCTCGAATCGATGCGTGTGGATCTCGTCGACCGGAAGGTCCAAGAAACTGACTGCCGTTCGTCTCTTCGAATTCTTTCCTTCTGTGGTGTGAGTCGCCCGCCTTTAACAACGAAAAGTAATCGATGGTTCATTGCTTCAGATCGCCTCGCTGGACCGAATGCTTGCGACGAGCACGTGGAACCGCTGGCAAGAATCCTCCCGTTCCCTTGGGTCGTTTGTCTTTCCGGATTCTCGCCGTTCGACTCGCTCGGTGAGTGCACTCCAATTGCGCGCCGGGCTGCAAATGGACACGACCGTCTTGCTGTTTCAGGTCGTTCGTTCGAGCGTTCGCTCTTCTGGTCGAGGACTGCTATTTATAGCGGTCTTCTAGTTCAACCTCCACCAAGAACTTATTATTTTCCGTCCGAACACTTGCGAACTGCGGCGCGGACCACTGCCAAGCGTATGTAAGTTCTCGTTCGCTCAATCCACTTCTACCGCTCGTTTCTTTCAGTTCTTCTTTTTCCTCCGCCTTATGATCGACGCTGGGTGCGTTCAACGACCACGCGCTCGATCAGGAAACAACGACGGTTCCTGTTGCTTTGTGACAAGTCGCTCGACACGCTCACACGCTCACTTAACGCTCCATCGAGCCCAGCTGTTGGTAAGTCACCCCCCCCCTCTTGCTCGTTCGTTTCATCTCGTTTTGCAGCGCATCGCTTGACACTGTGGAGTGGCTCTAGGACCCAGACCAAGACGACAAACTGACGACTGCATCGATCGGACGGAAGGGTGGGCTTCTGTGCTGGACGCCCGGCTGGACGATCGGCGG
This sequence comes from Aphelenchoides fujianensis, assembly GCA_024699865.1. Classification (NCBI taxonomy): domain Eukaryota; kingdom Metazoa; phylum Nematoda; class Chromadorea; order Rhabditida; family Aphelenchoididae; genus Aphelenchoides; species Aphelenchoides fujianensis. Next base: position 35,510 of record JAMPIO010000046.1, on the reverse strand, counting down.
GGAGACGCTGCCGAGAAGTGAGTTCTGCTCCGCTGTCTCCCGACTAGCCCGTTCATCGGTCTCCCTTTCAGCTCTCCGCTCCTCACCCACATGCGAACGATCGATCCCGCTGTCCTCAAGCTCTCCGAATTCGCGGGTGAGTCTTCCGTTCGTCCGACAGTCGTTGATTCAGCTCGTTTCCGATTCGAACCCTTGAGCTGTGTTTCGAAATGGATGTGCGAAGCGGAGCTCGAGGCGCGCACAAGCCTCGTTTCTTCTCTCCCATCAGCTGTGCGCTACGGATGCGTTCTGTGCGGTTATCGCTGATTTCTGCTGTGATTGTTGTTTGCTTGAATAAACGAAAGAAGCCTGCGTTTGAATTGGGCGAGAAGCGACGAGATCCAGCAAACGGGGGCATTCGCTCACCCCCTTCTTCCAACCTCACGCACGTGCTGGATGGCGACGACGCGTTCGGAGGTCGGCTGGTCGGCTCGCTCGGCGCTGGGCGTGGGCGGCGGGACGAACTCGACGGTCTGCCGCCCACTACCGAATGCAATCGAAGGCGCCCGCGGTCACTCGAACGTGGCGGACGAAGAGGTCGACTGGGCGTCCAGTTGAGCGGTGGGTAGGAGATCAGCGCGTTTTTTTCTAGCTTTTGCTTGATTTCCAGATGGGAACGTCAATGAGCGTTGATGGACAAGAGACGGACGGAATAGTGCAACGACGTGTGAACCTGGTCAATGGAAACTGTTTACGTTATTTTACTCGCGTCTCCGATCGTTTGGGCTTTCGATACACGCTGTTTTATCCAGCGTATGAAGCGGGATATGGAATGAAGGCTGTGAATTACCTCCTGCAAGACACCCGGTCTGCATTTGTTGACGTTCTCTGTACAGTTAGCTTTTAGAATTCTCGACCCAACAAGCTCCTTGGCGAAGATGTTGCAGAAAGTGAGCCCTCGTGTGGATCCCGACTGCAGATGCTTTCTGCCGCTGACCGAAACGATCGGATTGATGTTTGTCGGTATAACGAGTGATCCAGAAACCATAAGGCCGCTCAGAAGAGCGCTTGTGGTAGAAATGGACTACGTCGGTTTCCACGTACTCGTTGCGCATGCCGGAGAATGGAGAGCTCATGAAAGTGGAGGGCGGATGTCCGCGTCGAGTGACCGCGGACGGGCGCGTGTTCGTGTTTTTCGGCCACAAACGACTTTATTTCTACGAGTTCAACGAGTCATTTACCGCTCACCGACTCTTAAGTGCCGCGTTCTTCGCTGAAGCAGATCACGTGTCGTCCTTTCATTAGGATGCCGGGCATTTGTACTTTTTTCTCCCCGACCACACTTTTATTCACGACCTCAAAGGAATAGACAACTTGCTGTCGTCTTTGCACTGTTTTGAACTGAAAACCGGCAAGCGCGCCGTGCAACTAGTACAAAACTGCCTACCGACATTACTGAAAGCAGTGGAGAAGTACAAGGGAAGCGATCGAGTCCAATTTTATGGCCGCTGGTTGGGTCAACACTTCTTTGCATGCTTCGAGGTTTGTCACCAGGACTGTAAGTGCCAAGGTTCAATGAGTAAAATGGAAGTTGCTTTCAGTTCCCATCCACAACGGCTGGGGCGATCGCTTCGTTTCTCGTTTCGATTTGACCGCACGCAGTTGGTCCGAAATCGTGATGCACCTGCAGCCGCCACCTAAGATGCGATTCGGTTTCAGGATCATGTTCGTTCAAGAACATGGTCGTCTACACTTCCACGTCTACCGCAAAGAAAACTGGTTCAGATCTGGGGGTAAAGAGTGCAATTCTTCGCTTCTCGTGTAAGCCTTCGCTCTGCGCTTCCCCACTTATTTCCCGGTTGCAGGAAGCCGCTCCGCTTGCACCAACTGGCTGTGGAGGCGCTCGCCGCGGCCGCCCGTTCGGCGCGCGACGAAAAGCGCCGTCGCCTGCCGCCGTTCGTCCGACGCCTTCTTTTGTGTTGATCCGCGAGCATTGCACGAGTGAGGGATTTTTATTGGGTAGTTGCTTCTTTTGTCTCTTGTTGTGCCGAATAAACCAAGCGAAGAGTAGTTTGTGTCTTCTACAGCCCACAAACAATTGATCGTTTTATTGCAAACAGAAGCAAGTGTGGAACGAACACAGCCGATCAGTTCACGGCGTGCTCCTCGGTGGGCGGCGGGATCACGTCCAGCCGGCTGATCGCTTGGTTGTCGACGTCCATCTTGATGCACCTGCACACGCATAGAAAGTATCGTATTGTTAGCCACTTTGTTCGTTCAACTCACCAGAGGTTGTGGAAAAAAAACGTAGCCGTCCGAAATGAAGGCGCTCAACGCGCACTGCGCCCGCGAGCAGCAGGTCGACCACGTACGAGGAGGAGCCGGCTGCCGATCGTGAACGTCCAGTCGGGGAGCGAGGTTTTCAGATCGCTGGGGAGGAAGTGCCCCTAATCTGTAGGTCGGCGAGGATCGCGAAGAGCGGATCGAACGAGAGGAGGACGTTCGTCATTCGGTGTCCACTTTTGCGTAGCCTGCGGTACGTGAACGAATTGACGGTGAAGGCGAGAGAACGCGAGTCGACAAACTCCAAGGACGTCAGTGTGGACCGTTGCGTAGGCTTTGAGATTCCCAGTGAAAGCGTAGTACTCAACCCCTTCCTGCCATGAGCGGCCGAAGACCGGGCGGGATCGAAAAAGGATCGATTGACAGTGAAGGACATCCGCGGTCGCTTGGGTGTTCGCCACCGTCGGGGTCCCGTGGAAGGGGGCGGCGTTCGAGCTGAAGGGACTCGCCTGCGCTCGCTTCCAGCTCGTGGTGGAGCTGAAGAGCGCGCGCGCTCCCGGCCAGTGCGGCGCCTCGCTGGTGTGTCGCGAGCTCGTCGCCCACTCGTTCGTCCGCCTTCGCTTCAAAACGTGGGTCGACTTTTACGATGGCGGAGTGCACGCCGGCTTCGTTCTGTACTTCGTGCCCTCCAGAACGAACTAAACGCTTCACAGCGGGGCAGGCGCACGGCGGGCGGTACGGAATTTGGCTCTCGACACTCCAAACTCTCGCGTTCAACAGTCCCCCGCATTTCTGTTGCCAAGTCGAGCTGCTGGACGCGCGCGAGAAGCCCGCGGCTCCGACGAACGCCGAAATGGCGGCGAAGCACCTCGGCAACACGGCGGCGTTGTTCGGCGACGAATTGTTTGCGGACGTCCAACTGCACGTGGAGCAGAAGGTCTTCAAGGCGAGCTGCGAGCTCTCTTCAATTTGTTCAATCGTTCTAATTCCTCGTTGCATGTGCACAAAGCGTTCATATGTGCCCAATCGCCCTACTTCCGCCGCATGTTCACGCACGACACAAGGGAGAAACGGACGGGAGTGGTCGAAGGGAAGAACTTCACGGCCCGGGTTGTCGAACGGGTCATCCGCTTTGTGTACACGGGCAATGTCGACCAGTTGGACAAATCTGCTTGCAATCTCCTGTTTGCCGCCGACTTCTACGGTTTGGAGGGGTTGCGGGTGAGTTCCCGCTGTTTCTCCTCCTCCGCACTCCTTACTGCTTTCAGAAGATGTGCGTTGCGTCGATCATCGCGACGTTGACGGTCGAAACGGGGCTTGACGACCTTCAGATCGCCTTCGTTCTCGAACACCTCGACGGACTGATGGATTGCGTTCTGGGTTTTGCGAGGAAGAACGCGAAAGCGATCGCCTCGCTCCCCGAACTGGACGCGGAGTACAGGAAGGAGAATAAAAAGATCGTTGCCGAGCTCTTCGAAGAGGCGACTGTTTGACCCCACTCGACTTCGTTTTTGACTGCTCTCGTTGAGAAGTGAATAAACTATAGCGAGAAGGCAGTTTGGAGCGTTTGGATAAGAAACTGTTCAAACAAACGAGATAGAAAAGAAGTTCGAAGAGATGACCGAACAAGATAAACGATTATATTTTTTGGATGCGACGAGTACCTAGTTGAGTGCCGCTTTTGGTCCTGCTTTTTACACCAGCCGCTGTTTCGGACGATCTTGTTTTTGGCTTTTGAGGGCAGATCGAAATCCCGCCTCCTTCTGCATCGAAGGGGACGACGGCGCTTTCTCTTTCGGTCCGCTCGGTTCGCACGATGAGTCACCGAGAGACGACGCGGAGAGGGTGGGCAGACGAGCAGAGCGGCCGGCCGGGCGGGCAGTCCGTTCGGCGGCCAGCCGACATGCGAGCGGCGGCAAGCAGGCGGTAGAGCGGAGGGGAAGGGTGGCGGCCGGTTCGGGCGCGAAGAAATCGACGCGCCGTCCGTTCGAGTTTTCCGCTCCGGTCGGGCGCTGTTTTCCTTGCCGCACTTCGCGTCTTTCCGCTGTTTTGGTAGCCGATCGGCATTGAATTTTACGGATTTCGATGAACAACAAACCTGCGGCGTATCTTGTGTTAAAACAGCAGAAAGTTGGCAGCTTTCTTTCAAATTCCGTAATGTTTGACGCGATTTCCCTCGTTTTTTTCATCAGCCGCCAACCCGTTCGATTTCAGTTGCAACGATGGAAAAGAAGCCGTCGATCGTGCAGCTCTCGTCCTCGCAGTTGTGCGGATGCGCGGAGTGCTGGAAGAAGCAGCAATTGCGTCCGCTGCTCCCGCCGCTTCCGCTGTATCGGCGTTTCCTCTACTGGATCACGAGCAAGGAGCCGCCGATGGAGGAAGCGAGCAGCATGTTGGAGTACACGCGAAAGAAGGCCCACAATCAGTTCGTCTACGAGGGATACAAGGTTTGATTCTCCCTGCAATCGATCTATTTCATTCCCGCGTGCTTTAGCTCTCGGATCACTTCTGCTGCTCTGCAGACGGCCGCTACATGTACGCGTTCATCGAACACGCGGACATGCTCGTTGTGGACCTCGAGCAGAACACTCACAAGTACGTGCTCATTCCGTTTGCTTTATTTTCTTTTTGGTTTCCCTAGGATTCTCAAGCCCCAAGAGAAGTGGTTCGGCGACATGTATGTGAGCAAGCTCGTGGCCGTGAATCCCACTACGATTCTCGCGTGCACGTTCAATCTCTTCAACTTCAAGGACAAAATGTACCTGTTCCGTTTGGGCGACCACAGCTACAAGAGCGTTCTCCTGTATGGCCAGGACAAGATCAGCACTGCGACGTTTGCCATCACGGAGATCATCGGTCGCGACGTGGACGTGAAGCGTGTCGTCCTCGGCGGCGTTGTGTGGTTGCATTTCTATCTCTTTCGCGTGGACATCGATAAGGAGCAAGCAATCTTGGAGCACGAGACCGACCGAAAGTCCGACCGCTACCGCTCCGCCCAGATGAGCGAGGACGGCCGCGAGCTGCACGCGGTGGACGAGAACGATCCGAAAGTCCTTCACGTGTACTCGCTGGAGCAGAAGCAGTGGACGAAAGCGACGTTGGGCGACGAGGTCCTGAAAGAAGTAAGTTTGTTTTTTTCATTTGCTTTTCTAACATCTCTCCAATCTTAGGTCGGTTCGATGGAGTCTGTTCTCTCGATGCAGCAGATCTACGTCCAAGGAGTCAAGGAGATCGACGAAGAGACCACGCGTTGCCTTTTCCGCTGCAATCTGGAGGCCAAGCAGTGGGAGGAAGTGCCGGTCGATGCGGAGCACATCGCCTACGTCCACCCGATCACCAATCCGGCAAACGGCGAGCAGGACGGGATCGTGGCGATCAAGACGTTCACGATTCCGCAAGAAGACGGCAAAGAAGGCGTCAGTCGCATCAAAGTCGAGCGTCTCATGTTCCGGTAAGCCGCTCTTCCGTTCTCTCACTGCTTGTTTCTGCTTTCAGCCGCCCCGACTCGCTCAAGCACATCGCTCTGATGGCCTTCCGCAAGAGCCGCGAAGGAGTCAGCGGAAAGGAGAGCTTCCAGAAGAAGATGGCCGTGCCGCCGCAGAAGATCCTCTTGCCCACCTGCTTCAAGAAGATGAAGCCGATCCCCATCCGCCAGTTGCAGTGATCCTCCTCCTGTTCTCTGTTGTTGTGTTCGTTGAGTGTGCATCTTTCGAGTTGGTGTCGTTCTATAAACAAGTGTTAAAACGAGCGGGCAGTTGTAGGCGTTTGCATGCAAAACACACGAGTGGTGGTCGAGCGCTAGTTCGTCGGTCAGCAACTCGTGCTTCGTCTTTGCGGCAAGAGGAAGGCGTTCTTCGGTTGTGGGAAGGCGTCCACCGCGAGCAGCAAACGAGTCAGCTGGTCCCACTCGGCGGCCAACAGCGGGCGTTCATCGGCCAGCTGAATGGGCACTCGGGCGACGTCCGCAAGAATAAACAGCGTACTCGGAGCTGCAGACAAGCCGCCCACCACTCCAACGCGAAGCGAGCAAGAAGGCCGTTTTCCGTGTCCCCTCGACGTGTATGACGAAAATCACAACAAAAATTGACATCCGAAGCGGCCATTCAACGATTGAAAAGCCGTGCGGAAGGACCGACAAACCCACTCATTCACAGCGAACAGCTCGCAGTCTCTTCCTCTCTCTCGCTCACTCCCCGACGGGCCAAACGGACGGTTGTTCTGTCGCTGGCCGGGTGCTCCTCGTTGCCGTTGCGCCCTCCTCCGAAACGAGCGACAACTCGACGAACGAAACGTGGACGAGCGCCCAGAACGAGAACCCATCGCTGGGGACCTACTGGGGGGCGCAAGTCCTCTTCGCGGCCGGGATGTGAGTCGCTCCTCTTCTTTCCACTATTCCGCTCTTGCAGCCTGCTCGTGACCGTCCTCTTCTTTCTGGTCGGCAGCGTCGTGTGCTCCTGCCTCAAGAAGAAACGAGAGCAGTCGGCTGTCGGCGTGCTCTCGAGTGTCACGGCCGAAAGCAAGTGAACCCGCTCCTCTCTTCGTACGTTTTTCGTGTTCGTTTGTGGTGCTCAAATAAACCTTTTGATTTCGTTTGCTGGGGATTCTTTGCGCACGAATCGTTGGGATGATCGAGAAATTTGGAGAACACGCGGATGGAAAGCGGTGGAACGAATGGAAAAGACGATTTGCGAGATGCAGTTGATTGTGGAGTGATTGAAGCAGCTCATGATTTCCCGCCGCTCGTCGTCTGTTCAGCGCTCGCTCGACTGACCGCTTTGCTTGAAACACGCGGCGCCCGCCCCGATTCTGGGCGTGGAACTCGTTCTGGCATTGCTTTTCAGATGGTTGATCGGGTCGTCGTGCGTGGTCAACAACAACGCGCAATTCGTTGTGCTTCGAACGGTCTCCAACCGTTCGCTTTAGCTCGAGTCTCCTCCGCGGGATCATGCTCTCGTGCTTGCCTGCTGTTGGAACAGACTGGATTGCATGCGTTTATTGGTGGACGGTCAACTACAAACGTCTACAGCATCGATACAGCGAGAGGATGTGTGGTCTGCGGGTAAACTTCAAAAGAAAGAGCAGGCATCACGGGTTGAAAGAACGAACAAGCGGTAACAACAGCCAGGCATCAAATGGATGATCGTTAGAATACAAACACTTCATTTGACGATAAAGAAATCACGGACCAAAAAAGAATTTGTAAACAGATTCAATCGTATCCACGAGACGCTCTTCGGACTTTTCGAACATTTCTTTCGAATGGCCCGTCGCGTTGTTGGGTGCCGAGAAGGCAGCACCGCAGTTGAGTCGGAGCCAACGAATTCGGGCGGCGTAATCCAACACAAACTGCAGGAATTGAGCCTTGGTCTCGTCGGATTGGGGACTCAGAAAGAGGACAGCTTGCGGCAGGCACACCCATTCCCAGGCGTCACCTTCGGCTATCATCCTGTGCCGTACCTCTTTCAGAATTCCGGTCTTCGTCCGTTTCGCACCCGTGGGAGCGTCGAAATACGAAAGGCAGACCTCGTTGGCCACTTTACTCGCATCCACGACTATCAAAATGTGGAAGCGAACGCGAATTTCCTGCTCCAACACCTTCCCCTCGTTCAACAGCTCCCCGTCTTCGGCGAACGAAAAGATGCACTTGAGCAAGCCGTCCACAATTTCGTCGATTTTCGGGTCGCGTGCGGTCGACGCGTCCGAACAGCCGCGTTTGACCAAGTCGTGGAAGCGGTCCGCCAGATGAAACGACCGTACATCGCAGTCGTGGCTAAAGCCGTCGATCCACATCGCTGGGTCGGACATATTTTCGTACAGAACCCATTCCAAATCTGTTTCAAGATCACTGAACGAATCCAAAAGATCGCCGGTAAAACGGTTGGTAAAATCCGAAAGCTGCAGATCCTTCAGCTGCCATAACGACTGCCTCAAATGATCGACGTCCTTTTTAGCGACTTGCCCCAAATTTCCGATGCATTTCCGGTCTTCCGCTGATGTGCTCGTCGTTCGTTGGTACACCATCCGCAAAAAGCTTCCGTCTTCGGTCAACTGCGGAACATCCTCAATGAGTCGCTCACTGATATTTGCGGCGTTCTTTGCCCACTCCATGGGAGAAGTCGCTGCAGCCAAACTCGTGTACTTTTCGAGGAACGAAACGAGCGGCTTCATCCGTTGATCGCAACCATCGGAGGCGTTTGCGGGCTCGACTTGGGAGCAAAGCAAGACAGTGAAGAAAATAACGAAGAAGATTTGACGAGTCATGCCGAAGGACGATCGCCGCAAAGCAGAACTCAACTGAACGCCGCTGGCACGAAGGGATGGTGAAGTTGTTGATTGATACGCGGACTGCAAGAACGCGCGGTTTATCGAGCTGGACGTGCAAAGAGAGCACTCACCGCAAACAGAAGCCGGAGACCGCAACGATTGACTGGCAGCCGTCGGCTCAACTCGTGAGTCTCACAAGATCCTCACGGCTCATCCAAACCGCCAAGCTGTTCGTTTCCGAAGTTGCCGCTACGAGAAGCCGGACGGTGGAAAGCGGCGATCGATCGGAGCGCACTACCGGCTGCAAAGAAGAATCGATTGAGTGCGCACAAAAAAGAAACATCCGCTTACTGTTGTCCAGGCGCTCTCGAGGCCGATCCACAAAGAGAAAACCATTTGACTGGCTCGCTAGCTGAAGCAAGAACTGGAGCTGAAGGACCAATCCGTCCGCTTAAAGGCGCCCTTGCTGCTCCAAAGCTTGCCGCAAGTCGAAACGCACCGCCCACTTCTGTAATCGATTCACTGATTCGATCAAACCGCTGATCGATGCGGTGGGAAAGACGCTCTGTCTGCAGTGAAGCCCCGACCGCAGAGGGATCGAATGGCCGTATTTCCATTTCGTCCCGCTCGCTCACAAGACAACGAGGAATGTTGGTCGAATCGGTGAGAAGTGGGGGCGATTATTCGATGGGAACGGGCGCTTGTTCGTGACGAGACGGCGAGAATTCCTGTCGTTCTTCGAATGCTTGCTGGGGGACCGTTAGGAGACCGTTGGGAGACCGTTGGGGGCTTTAGCGACTTGCTACTTTTTGCAAGGCCGTGGAGAGACAGACCAGAGACTTAAAGGTGTGGAGAAGACGAGTCGAATGGAAAGAGAAGCTGCAGCAACCGTGTGGAGAGCCCCTGACAACCTCCTCCTTCCGGTCGGCATCCCGTCCATTGCTCACGAGTTCATTCCGCTCCTCAAACAAGGTGGCTTGACGGCGGATCGATCGTGCCTTGGAGAGCACAATGAAGCGAGAGGACGGCGGAAGATCAATGGAAGTGCAGAGCAGAGATTCCGCCCATCCGCCTCGGCGACCACCAGTCGACTTCCTCCCGGTTCCAGCGACCTTCGCTACAGACAAGACGGTTTGGGGCGGGAAAAAGCGGAACTCACGAATCAGCAAAGAACAGGCTTGTTTTCGCCACGTGCTCGGGAGCGCGTCCGCAATGGAGCAGGCTGCAAGAGGACTACGGGTTTTTGAGTCAGTAAACGCGAGAAGAACTCACGAACAAACAAGAAGTCGTGCTCACTAGCTATCGGCTTGAGCACAACACTCTCATTCAACGTCTCCTGCAAAACGGAGGGTTAGTTGGTGAGAAAAAAGCGGAAGCCGAGCAGTCCGCTGTCCACAACGCCCACTGCAATCTCTTCTCCAACAATCCGTCCGCTTCTTGCTGGGTCGAGGGCACGTCCTCCGCAAGTGACGCCGCACAATCCATTCGCAAGAAAAGAAGGCGCCCGCTAAAACGAAAAAAGGAGGTTAAAGGGTTGAAGCAAAAGAAACGCACTCCAAACCACCAGCCGGCCGATGTTCTCGAGAGTTCTCGTCGGGAACGACCGCGGCTTCCATCCGGCGACCATCACAGCCTCTGCGAAGCGACCACAAAGACGATTCGTCTGCAAAACGCGTAGATTGAGCGGAAGGGGAAGGACGAAAGGAACGCACTCGAACTCGAAAGAAGCTTCCCCCTCCGCTTCGCTCTCCTCGCTCGGCTAATCGTCCTTTTCGTTGCTCAAGCGACCACTGGCTTGCTTCTTCTTCCCTGTCGTCGTCCCAAGTGTCTCCGCAATTCCCCTGCACATTCCGGGAGCGAGCAATCTGACGAGCAGACGAAAAGAGAGCACTCGACGAGTCCGTCCACCGTTTGATCGTGCATCTTCTCTTCCTTTTCGTTCCCAACTTCTCGTCAATCAAAGGAGGGGTAGTCGAGTGTAGACTGCAACGGAGTCTACGAATCGTTGGCACAATCGAAAGAACGCACTCGCTCGAAGCAGTCGACGGACAGCCGGTGCTTGTCGCAGCGAGCATCGCGAATGTGCACTTCCCACTTCGAGGCGGTCGATCGCCGTCGAATGAACAAAAGAAGGATGATTTCTGCAGCTGAAGTGGCCTGAAATGCTGTGACGCGTGAACAACCCCCGATTGCTGCAGGCGAGTGGACTCACCGAGCGGACGGCCGGGCGGGGAATCCGAAGCGACGGCGAGAGGACGCACCACTGACAAAAAACTCTCAAGCACCCTCTCTTCCCGCTTGTTCGTTCTCGAGAACCCCCGACTGTCCGCCAGCCACTCCGTCCGCACTCCGTTCCGCCCGCAGTTTATTTTCAACAACAATCAAACACAAAAAAGAGGGGTTCTTGGTAGGCGCAGCATTCGCAGATCGCAGTCCGTTCGGATCTTATCGAGGGCATCCCTCGAGCGACCACTCCCAATCGGCATCCGTTCGCATTTGCCCTGAAATCGAGCGATGAGAAGCAAGATGGTGGTTGGGTTGAACTCACCAATCACTCCGCCGATCGACTCGACCAGCGGGCGGCTGCTTGGTTCCACGCTGAACTGCACGGCACACGGCGCTTCCTGCAATGAAAGGCAAGAGTTCATCGATTGCCACAAGCTGGAACACTCACGGTTTTCCGACTTCAATGGCGTTTGCGAGTGAGTGGATTGCGGGCTCGCACACGCCCGGCTTTACGAAGAGAGCGGCGGTTTTTGCGACGACGAACAGAAGACTCCTGAAAGCAAGACGGTCGATCACACAAGAGCGAACCGACTGCCGACCACAAACTTGGAGCTTCGCGAATGACACGCCCCCAAGAGTTCGTTTCAATCCATCGCCTCGAAAGCTCAAGACTGGAACGAGAAGAAGTGAGAAAAGGGAAGGCGAAGAGAAGACCAACCCGCTCGTCGAAAGCGTGCTTCACCACGCGCGCAACGTTCGAACTTCCGCGGCGATCCCTCAAGAGCGGTCGGGTTCAATGAGAGAAGAACGTCCTGAGGATCTGCGTCACGTCGTAGCGCACTCGATCCGCTGAAAGTGAGGAGAAATCGGAGCGAGGTGAAGACGAGGACTCACAAGTAAACAGAAACAGCGGCCTTGAGGCTGCGGCGATCGGCGCGTCGCAAGCTTTCGCCCATTTCGAATCCTCCTGCAACCGAAGATGACGGAGAGCACGAAAGAGAACTCACCAACGGAGAAGAGCAGTCGGTTCGTCCACGTCCTTTCGATTCGTCCGCTACGAGTGGATTGGTTGGGAGAATGGTCGAAGAACTCACCGAGAAAAGGGCTTGCTGGCTGGCCTTCTTTCCGGACACATCCTCCTTCCGATTGGTCGCCCAACCGAAGAGCTTCTTGCACGTACTCCTCCACCGTCTTCGCAAGTGACTCCTCAATCCATTCCCACTGCAAACAAGCGGGAATGAACGGGGAGAGAGGAAGGGGCGACTCACCAACGGCGGAACAACAAACGAAGGGCAGCCGCTTGAAGCGGTTCACGACCAGTTCGATCTGCTGGTGGGTCCGAGAGAGCAGTAGGAGATGCGCATGCGGCTGAAACGAGAAGAATTGAATGGACGGAAGGGCAGAACGGAACTCACGCCAAGCACGTGCACTTGGCCGCCTCCTGCGTCTTCTCGCCGCCCGGCGACCCCTCCGATTTGGCCCTTCGGTGGTGAGGTGGACGAGGGCACTCGGCTCGCTTCTCCTCGTCGGCCAGCCGGGCGCCCGTCAGCAGAGCGAACACCCTGCCGAATGGGGATTCGTCGGGCTTGCGATTGAAGTCCTCGTTGGCTCACACACGTTCTGAAGTCAAGAGCGAGAGCTAAGTGAGATGCGAGCGAACCAACAACATCTCAAAAAGAACTCAACAATGGAGGATCCGAAGAGACGAACGGCGCGGAGGTGCACGCGGCTCGTCGACGAGCGAGTGGGGCCTGAAAAGAAGCGGCGAGTGATTAGCGGAGATCAGTAGAAGACGAAAAACTCACTTGCTCGAGGTTGTTTTGTCCGTACGCAGTCAGAATGAAGCAGGGCGAGAACACTCGATCATTCGAATCCTCCACACGAGAAGACCCTCCTCACCGCGATGAAGTCGTGAGTATCGATGTTCACGCGGTACGCATCACAGAAGACAGAAAGCGGGCGACCTGGAACGAAACCGCCGTCACGATCATCCCTCCTTTGATCGGTAGAACTCACCAGTTGGACGGCCGGCTGGACGACCGCCGGCAGAATTCGAACAGACGAACGGGACGGCAGAAAGCCGAGCGGAGAGCGGAGGACGTGGTTGAACTCGCGCCCACTCGCCCCAAAAACCGACCCACTCGACGAGCAGAGCGGCCGACCGGCTGGCCGAAACGCAGGCGGGAGGAATGAAGGCGGAGGAGCGAAGGAGCGGACGGGAAGGCGGAAGCGAGCGGGAATGAGCGACGCGCTGCTCCCGTCGCTCTTTTATACTCGTCCGGATTGCGCAACGATTGGAAGCGACGATTCGTGCCTTCGGTTAACCCGACGGGCCTTTGAGTCGATTGCGCAAGCCGACGGTCGATCGTGGCCACTGTGAAGGACGCGATCGCTCTTGAGTCATCGCTTCTCGTTCTAATTATGCTGCAAACTGCGGGCGCAAGGCCTCGCGGCTTCTTCACGAGTCGGTCGAGCGGAGCTACGGGTGCGCGCGGTGGCCGCTGGGCGTCATTTGGGGCGTTTGCGGCTGATTCGCGAACTTCACGGCCGTTTGCACGCGGTGGGGCGTCCAGTGGGCCGACGGCATCGCCTCGAGCTGGAATTCAGTGCGATCGTCAACTCCTGCTTTCAACAAGTTCTTTCGCTCTAACCCCTCGGCTCGCCTATTGATGCAGCACTCGTTTATTCATGGACCGCTCGAGGAACGGGCAGCTCTAATTCGCTTCGAGAAGCCCAACTTGTAGCTACTTCCGCCGAAGTTGAAGTGAACGCAGTGGGAGCCGAGGAGCTCGGCGCCGAGCTTCGTGTCCGTCCAGCCCTCTTCAGCGACTCGCAGCGCGCACTCGCCGCGACCGTTGGGGCGAGTCTGCAGCGGAGAGTCGAGTGAAGCAAACCCACGATGAACGCGCCTGATCGACCGGCAGCGGGAACTCCAACCGTTTGGTGTACGGCCAGTGGAAGCCGAGGCTCCAGCGACTGCCGCACGCCGTCCGTGGGCTCCTTTCGGAATTCTCCAGCCCGCATGAGCGCCGCGAAGTCGTCGGAATTGAAGCGCGCTCGGTTTTTCGAGAGGTTCATGCTCACGAACAGCCTCCGAGCGCGAATTCGGCTTTGGAGCGCGCGTTGTTCCCGTTGGTCGTGCTGAACGGAACGATCACGGCCGATGCCCGGCGGTCACTCACTTCGCGCCCTCCAGATGGAACCCACTGCCGTCCCGCTGGAACGTTCGGCCGCCGCCGCAACGCCGCTCGTCCACGCCGTCGATCACGAGTTCGCCCGTTTGGAAGGCGCCCCGGACTTCCGAAGAGAGAATGGAGGGGAGAGCTCTCGCTGGAGTGCCTACAAATCGGCGCGGGTTTTCCGGCGAGCAGCGGCGACCACAGGCTGGACGCTTTCCAGTGCTGGAAGGGCAACACGCCCGCCACGCCCTCCGAGCAGCCCGAGTGGAAGCGATCGCCGTCGCGGAGTCCACTGGTTGCATGCAGGCGGGACCGGCGCCCAACTGCAAGCGGCTCGCAACGAATCGATCTTAGAGGAGCGGCGTCTTGTGCTCGTCGTACCCGCAGCGTTCTTTCAACGTCCTGGACGTCCTGAACGAATCGAATGGCCGACGGAAAGCACGAGGCTCACCGCGAATCGTAGCCGCCCGTGAACGTGGGGCAGCGGGCGTCGCGGAAGGCCGCGCTGAACGCGTAGAAGGCGGCCGCCTGACGGCCGGCGTAGTCGGAGACGACGGCCTACTTCAGCTTGCGGGCTGCAATCGAGGGAGGAGCGAGCGGGGACGAGCGCTTCGACCACCTGCAGGCTGCCTGCAAACACACGAGTTCTGCGCGTTCATTCCACCTCTCACTTGCCATCACTCTGTCGCACGAACGGCACGTGTTGGACGGCGCGTGAATCGGTCTTTCGCGCCGTCTTCCGTTGGGGCCTTCGGGCGGTGAGCGCGTTTGGAGTGAGGACGACGGCTGCGGCGACGCCCGGCGGCCTCCGCGTCAACGACCGAGAGAACAAAAAGAACGCTGCGCTTCATCTTTCACTCGATGCATTCCACCGCTTTCCATTCCTCGCTTCAACCGTTAGAATTCGATGTTTGAGCAGCCGGACCGCAATGGAGCACGCGCAAACCCCTTTGCTTATTTATTCCGTGGTCGTCCAGTCCAGCAGGAGGTGAGTGGAAAGCGGTTGTTCCCCGTTCCGGTCTCGGAATGACGGTTGCTCAAACACGCCCACTGGCTCGTTGTTTGCAACCGCTCCTTTCGACCGTCGGCCTCGTTGAACTCGCCGGCCAGATGAAGATCGAAGCAGGCGGGAATAGCTTCCAAAACAAAGGGACTTCTTGTTTTGAGACGTCTCTGACAAGGAGTCCTGGCAACAGAATGCAGCCTGCAGTTATGGAAAGCGGAATACGACTGCTCTCGATTCGATTGATGTTTCCTTGCTGGTTGTTTGTAACCGTTACGTTTGTTGTTAATGGTTGGTTCTTTGACGGTTGGTGAACGTTTCCCTTCGTAGTCAGTAGTAAAATGTTGCTCGTTTATTTCTCGGCTTTTCGGTTCTCGTGCCCGACGCCGAAACGAACTCGACGTTCAAAACACGACGACGCCCGGCCGTCTACCAGGCGGGGCGGCCGGCCCGTCTGGGTGTTTGCGCCGACCGGCCGCTCCATTCGGCCACCAGACCTTTTGGTGTAGCAGTGGTCGAGTGATAAACGTCAACCAGAAGTGGTGGTCGGCGGCCTCGTCTCCCCACGACGCAAAACCATTCGGCAAGCCGCTCATTTCAACACGCACTCCCTCGCTCTTTCTTTCTTTGTGAACCGATCGGAGTGTTCTCTGGTCACCGTTCATTCTTGCGGGCAGTATAAGACGAACAATGAGAGGAGGACGAGGGCGGGCAGTTGGTGAGCGGACAACGGGGCGGCGAAGTTGTCGGAGGGCATCGCGGGGCCGCGGCGCTGGAAGTCGACGCCGCCGTGTTGCAATTGTTCGTGCCGGAGTAGCACGTGAAGACGCCGTTGTGCGGCGAGCCTCCCGCCTTCTGGTAGGTGAGCGGGGAGAGAACTCACTCGACTTCCTGATCGCACAGTTGGAACACGGAATCCGAGGCGTCCTTGAAAACGATGCAGCGGAGGCACTCGTCCATGGAGATCGGCTCGAAGATGCCGTCGGCCGTGTAGTCGAGCGAGAGGTGGTACTTGAGGGCGGCCACTCCTCCCACCAGCAGACCGGCAGACATCGTGGACGGGCGAGGGCGGAGGAGCGGCGAGTGCGGAGCGGAGCGGAGTGCTAGAGAACGAGTGGCCGGCCCGCTCCTGCCGCCCGGCTTTTATTCGCGCCAACTGTCGATTTCGCCGGAATCTGCATCGTTTTCTGCTTGTCGTCGGGATTTGCACAAGAAGTGAGCGTTCGTTTACTCTGCTCGTTCTTCGTCGAGGCGGCGCTCCGAAGACCGCTTGTTTGTTTCTGCTCGTAGCTCGCCGTTCTCCTACCCGTTTCTTTCCTGGTTGGACGGCTGCTGTCTGAAGAAGACGCTCGACTCGTTGAAGAACCAACGCAACAGGCCGTTCGAGGGCGATCAGACAAACAGCTCGTTAACGGCGTTCACGTGCGGCCGGGCGGCTGTTCGTGGTCCAGCGCTCATTCTGCTGACGTCGGCTTGCGTTGCCTTTAGCAAAAACAACGCCTCGCTCTTCGTTCTCTTCTGCCCACTCGCTCGTTCTCGAAGACGACCGAATGCCCACTGAACACTCCAATTCACCGTTTATTTTCAGCAACTACAAGCGGAGCAAAGAAGAAACTGGGTCGAAGACGTCCTCGGACTTCACACGCATTCCGTTCGAAGGCCTTCGAATCGACGCGCTCGATTCGTCTCTTGCAATCGGCATCTGCTCGCATTCGCAGCTTCCATTTCTTTGAGTTCTCACTGAAATCGAGGGATGAGAAGTGGGAGGAGACGGGGCGGACTCACCGACGACTCGGCCGTTCATCCCGAAAACCGTCGATGGGTGAGTGCTTGGCCCTTCGGCTGCTTGGCGGCCGCAGCGATCGGGAGCTGAAAAAGTTGGGGAGAGAAGTCAGTTGATTGCTTCGAGAGGCGGCACTCACTCGATTTCGTTCGCACTTGAGGGCAGCTGAAGGTAGCCGTCGCACTGGACCGACTACGCTGTTGTGCCGAAAGTAGAGCGGCGATCTTGTGGGTTGTGACTTGTCGTGCACGCATCATCATACAGAAGACGGCTGAAAGTGAGCAGCGGTCCCCCGAACGAGTGCAAAGTAAACGAACCAGCCGCTGTCCAGAACTTGTGCGAGAGGCCGGGTTTGAATCGCAGGAGTCCTCTCCCGCCTCCTTCAGTCGGCACTGGAACGAGAAGGAGTGAGATGAGCGGAAAAGGCGGTCGGAATCGCCAACCTGTTCGCCAAGGTCGTGCTTCACCACGGGCGCAACGTTCGCACGGCGGCGGTCCAATGATCAACAGACAGAAGAGAGTCGCCTTCAACGGCAGCAACAGGACGTCTTGAGCTTGTGAGCAGGCTTGATTCGCACAGACGACCGCCGAAGGGACGCTGAAAGCAGGCAGAGTGGGTGGATTGTTGAGGGGCCGAAAGGAACTCACCAGCCGCTCGGCGAGAGCAAACGAAAGATCAATGGGGGTGCATTCCGGAGGTCCGATCTTCTGTTAGCTGTCTGAGCAGTGCGTACTTGCGAGTCAGGCGAGTCTTTGTGCGCAACACCTGAAAACGAACAGAAATTAGACGAAGGAAGAGCGGCTAGTACTCACCAATCAATAGAAACATTGGGCTTGCGGTCTGGATGATCAGTGTCACGCAGGCTCTTGGTGCGAGTATTCACACACCTGCAAGCCGTGACGATCAACAGTCGGCTGGGGAGGACTCACGAACAGAACAGAAAAGTGGAAGGGCAGTCGGTTCGTTCACATGCCTCCTACTTCGTCCACCCGGCCGCTCTGTAGCCGCGAGAAGGACAGAGCAACCCAACCATCGATGAGTCGAGCTTAAGACGCGTTACGCGTCGCAGTCCTTTCTTTGATTCGGCCGGCTAAGCGAAGAACGCCTTGCTGCGCGCACGGGTCCCCGTTCGCAAGTGACGCCGCAATCCATTCACACTGCAAAGCGGCAAGTGTTAGGTTAGTGAGTGCGGAGGGACTCGTGACTCACAGAAGAAGGACTTCGATCGGTCTCTTCGCTTCCTTGATCGTAGGAGCCTTGACCACGCCCCGCACACCATCTTGATCACCATCGTGGAGCGCGTTCGCGCCCCGACGGTCATCATCCGAAAGATTCTGAAACGAGACGAGTGGGTGGGTGAATGGGATGGAAGGAGAGGCGCAGACCGTTCTGCACAGGAACCTCGTCAACTGCGGCAACGATTGCTCTCAGCACGCCTCCTTTAGTCCGTCGAGCCGGAAGGTTTGGAGACTTGAGACGGCGATGTTCGGGTGCTCGTACGAGTCCTGAAATCGACGGCGAGGTTAGTGGAAAGCGAACGGAGAAGACGGCCGCCACTTACCGAGCGATCGGGCGGTGAATTCGAATAGACGGAAGGTGCGGGAGAAAACAGACGAGCGGAGGACGGAGGACGTGGACGAACTCGTCACCACTCGCCGCCGAAATCGAGTGCACTTGACGAGGCGAGCAGCCGATCGACACAGCGGAAAGCGAGCGGAAGGCGAATAAAGGCGGGAAGGAGAGCGGAGGGAGCGAGGCGGCGGACGGGAGGGCGGCGGAAAGCGAGAATGAGCGGCCCGCTGCCGCCGCCGCTCTTTTGTACCCGCCCCGCCCGTGTGTCCCGCGGCGGAGGGGATTGCGCAACGATTTGAGTGGAAATTCGTCCATTGATTAGCCAACGGTCCGTTTAGGATTGCGCGGTCGCCGTACAGTGGCTGTTCGTGTTCGCTTTCTTCCGGTCGTGACAGAGTAACGGCGGCGAGATTAGAGATCCCCGTCTCGTTCTTGTTCCGCTTTGACGACGACAGCGCGTTTCAACGAGTTCTGCTCATCCGCCATCCACACGTCGTCTTCATCGCCATATTATCGCATCGGCCGGCCACTCGGCATTTCCAGCAGCGGCTCAAAGGCGACCATGAAAATTCCTCGTTTTTCGCTTTCTCACGAAAGCCGCCTGTTGTGACGACGTCCCGCAGGGCTGCGAGGAGCACGAGTGGCGGTGCCACTCGAAGGTTCGTTCGGTTTTTCTGCTCACGATTCCTTCTGCTTTGCAGCGCAACAGAGGAGCGATGCGGAACGCGAGCCGGAAGACGTGCGGCGCCTGCTGAGAGAGGGGATAAGCGGCCGGCAACGAGCAGGGGAATTCGAATGAGTTGCCGGAATAAACGCGTGCATCGACTCGAGACTGCCCTCTCGTCAACTTTTGTGTTCTAACGAATGTAATCGAATGGTCTCAACGTCCTTCCGCATCTGCATTGAACTCGACGGCCGCAATCAATTCGATTCGCTGTTTGTTGCCAGCGATCGCAAAGGGGTTCTTCTTCCACCGATCGTGCCCTTTCTTCACCGAGTCGGTTAATTTTCCACCGAATCGGCCGTCTTATTCGGCGCTCTTCTCCGCACATTCCCGCTCGTTCGTTCGCTCTGCCCGCCTCCTGCTGGCGCTGCTCGTCGGCGCGGCTCCTCACTCGCCGACTTGCCGTTCGGCTCGAGTGGAGGCGTCGTGATTCTCGACCGTCTTCGTGAGTCCCCGCCCACCCTTCTTCTTTGTTCTCCGACGTTCTGCAGGACGCCCTTCACACCTCGCAGCATTGACGAGAGGATCGAATGCCGTGTTCAAGTCACGGGTTTGTTTCAGTCGAGTGGCGGCGTGGAACGAAACGAGCTGATCCTCACGTCAATGGGCGCTCGTTTCTGATAAAGGAGCTCGTCGGCTGCCTTCACTCCTTTTTCGTCGACGAACTTTGCCGGCTTTCTTTCGTTCCCTCCGCCTTCCATTGCTCACCGACGACACGCGTCCAATCCACAGCTTTATTGGACAGAAAGGACGTGCTGCACGCTCTCGACGATCACCTCACGGCATTCAAGAAGCGAGTCCTTCCGCCGTTTGTTTGCTTTTCCTGGCTGCATTCCGCAGGATGCAGTCGGAGAAGAGCGCCTCGCAGCGGACAGAAGGGCGCTTGGCGATTTCGCGACCGGATCGTCGCACATCCATTTCGAACCACAGCGCACGTCGACTTAAGCTGCAAAAGCGAAGATTAGATGCTGGCAAGGAGAGGACGCTTACTGGAGCAATTGGGGCTTGCGGCTTTGCGGACTGCTTGCTCGCACTCCAGGTCAGGTTGCTCGTCGGCTGGAAGCAAGAGGAGACTCATGAACAGCGTAAAAAAGTACGCAAACTCACACGGGGTGGTGTGAAAGTCGACTTGGAGGTACGGCGAAGGAACACGCCCAAGGGCAGCAGTGCGGGGGCGAAGGAGAGCGGACTTGACGGCGAACACATCCACGCGTCTCATCGATCGTTGATGAGGTGGAAGTGGGCGAGGAGGCGGCGATCGCCTGAAAGCATGAAACGAGTCATCGGTGCGAGGTCTGCTGGAGAACGAACCCGGCCGGAGAATTTGAAGAGACAAACGACGGCGAGCGCGAAGAGAGCGGACTTGACGTGCTGCTGCTGATCGACGCACAAGAATCGAAGTGAGCACGAGCGAGCGGAAAGAACGACCGTGTGATTTGACCGCGAACATTCTCGCAGCAGCCGGCCGGTCGATCGGAGGGGAGAAGCGGACCGGAAGACGAACCGCAGCAGCCGATCGCCCGCAACGGGCGGAGCGACGCGGAAGGAGCGGAAATTGGGCGAGCGGACGAAACAAGCGACTGGTTTTGATCGGCTGTCACTTCGTTCTTCGGTTCGTTCCGTTGATGACGACCGAAGACGGTCGAGATGATTGGACCTGCTTGAACAAAACCTTTTGGCCGCCGGGCCGCTAGAAGGTCGACGTGTCGGATGAAGCAGAAGAACGAAGGTGTCTGTAGCCGCCGTCTTTTCGTTTGGTTCAGTCACTCGAATCTCGTTCACAGTCTAAATGAACGTTCATAGTCGCTCCCCAAACAAAAGTGACTGCTGCCCACCGGAGACCCGAGCGGGGCGTTCCGCCGCGATCGTTTCCGCGCGTGCTGCGGAACGCCAGAGCTTGCTGCCGGCCGTCGCACTTCTGCCGCTTTCCATCGTCCTTCTGCTCGCCCGATTGCTCCAAATTCGTCGACAATGGAAATGGCGGTCGTCAAACGGAAGCCGCGAATGCGAGCGGCTGTGCGCGACGGTTTGAATCGCTTCCATTTGGCCGACGCGATGGAGACGGACGAGACGAAGGGAGCGGCGCAATTGGTCCGTCTGGCCGTGAGTTTTCTCCTTTGTGTTCCGTTAATTTTTCGTTCGTTTGCAGGCGATTTTCTGTGCTCACTTGGAGTCCATTCGCCGCACCGCCCGCGGGATCAAATTCCAGTGGACGGCTCGCGAGTGGCGTTTGCGGATGGGCTGCGGACTCGGATCGCCGAAGATTGACTTTCCGATCGACCAGACGGAAATGATCGCCATCATCAAACTTCTCGCCGTGCCCGTCTACTTGAAGTTCGTCGACCCCTGGTCGCGGTACGAAGAAGTCGACTGGAAAGAACTGCACCAAATTGGAAAATGTAAGTGGAGCCGCTTCTCTTCGGAATTATTTTCGCTTTTCTAGACGTGAACGGTCTGGGTGTCCGTCACGGGCTCAAATCTTCCGACCTCTGTTTGTTCATCGGCAGTGTGGCGTCTCGTCTCAGATGCTCAATTCGACTTGGTCCGTCTTGGCGCAACTCCCGCCGTTGGACTTGAAAAGAGCCCGCCTCTACGGCCAGTGTATTGTTCTTTTTTTTGTTTTTTTGTGAATAATTCTCGGATTTCAGCCGATGACTTCAACGCGTTGAATCGGCACAACATTCGCCGATTGGACATGCCCTCCATCGCCCTCGAGCATTTCTCCCGGCTTCAAAGGTTCGTTGTTTGTCTTGGCCAATCGAATGACTGTGCGGTGTTCAGAAATCAAGCGATCTCCGCATCGATCAAAGCGTTGGGCATCACGCACATCCGCAATTGGATGGACTTTCCCTACGACTCCATCGAAGGCTTCGCTCGTCGCTTTCCATCGCTCGAAGACCTCCACATCAGCTGCAAAATTGAGGTGATGTTCAGCTGGTTCATCTCGTGCTTTAACGTTGAATTGCAGGAAGACGTGCTCGATTTGAACGCCTACTTCACGGAGCTGTGGGCGAAGTGCCTCGAGATCCGCGACCGACTGCACGTCGCGGGCCTGAAGCGCCTCTTTCTGACGATCAAGCACGACTGCTTGTTCACTGGGGTTTGTTGCTCCTTCCACTAAATCCCCTCGTAAACGGCGCTAACCGGTGAGTCTGTCAGTCCCCTCCGCCCCCTCAATTTTTTAGCCGTTGCTCCAATCGATCTGAAATTTTTTCTGGCTAGAGTAACTCATATGCGCGAAGTTCGAAAATGTGCATTTCGACCGCCGGCGAGCACGTTCAACGTTCCGTGCCGACGTTCCGCGCCGTACCGTTCTTCGCGCCCGGCCAAATCCATCCGCGCAGTGGGCAAAAAGATGCGCCTTAAAACGAGGAACATCTTATAAGTTGACCGCATCATCAGAAAATGTCGTTGAAAAAAGTTATGATCGTCCAAAGTCGTAAGGTCGAGGCGGGAAATCGAAGAGGTCCACACTCGGACGCGCCGTTCTCGATTCCCGGAATTTTGTTCGGCAAACAAAAAAACGTATCTAGAAAAAGGTCTTGCGCATCTTTTAAGCTGGCGTTTGAGTCACTAGAAGTTGCCGGAAGCTCAGGCTCATGGACCGAAAATTTTGTGTCGGTTCGAAAACTGGCGAATTTTAATTTCGCCGTTCTCGTCGACTGTCGGGCGTGGAAACTCGTGTGTAGGCTTATTTGAAAGCGCAGAATGCGGGCTTTTCGGCGGTATGCATTGTTTTGTTGTTCTTGGTCCACGTGGCCACTGCGGCTTACGCGAACCGGACCCCTAAAAATGCGCAAATACCGGGCGGGATCGGGCATGAGTGGACGAATTCTTCTGAACCTTTGCAGAAATGTCGAGCACTTAGTTGCCCATCATTCCGCCGTTTCAGATTTTTCAAACAATCGCTTGCCGAGGAGTAATGGATCGTTCTATAGTGAGGGCCTGGACTCTAGCTTTGCGGTCGGCTTCATTGTGTGCCGCAACCAGCACTCACTGTTTCCGCGCTCGGACAAAACAAACTGTTTAGCAACGTTCGCAAATGTTTGATGACGTTCTGCGCACAGCCACGCTCAAAGCCCGCGTTTGCAAGCGACTTCAACCGTTCGCCTTTGTTCTTCTTGGGCTCTTATGAGCAGAATGGAGTAAGTAGGCAGTCTTTGTCTCGAAACTGACAATTCGCAAACTTTCAATAAAACCCAAACTTTAGTGAAGCGCGACTAAGCGTTCTACCGTTCCAGTGAGCACTCGTTTATCGAAGTCGACAACAGCATTCGATACGCACCTGTCTAACGACTCCCCCAGCTGGGGACGGCGCGAAGCGCCGTCACACGCTGGTGTCCTTTATTTCTATCGCTTGCAGACGAAGACCGACTGGTTCGAGAAACTGAAGTATGTGGAGCCGTTCGACAAGGCCACTTCCACGATTGATCACGTCAACGAGTGCATCCGAATGTTCCTGAAACACAACGAGCCGCGAGGGGCGAAACCCACGTTCATCCTCATCAAGGGCGAATTCTGCTGGTCGATGCACGAGGAAGAGGGAATGGAGATGGTGAGTCAAAGGAACATCGTTTGCCCTCGAATACTCTTCACTTTTAGGGCCCGCACGGCGACCAAATGGACGACGAGAACGAAGGCGACAATCAGGCGATAGACGAAGGCGACCTCGAGGACGAGATGAACGACGGCGGCGACGACTAGGCGAACAATCGTTCCCCACTGCTTTCCACTCTCCTCCATGATCTGTGCATGTACTCTCTGCGTATCGGTTTCTCTTCGCGCATAAACACTTCTCGCTAACTTCCGGTAAATCCGCGCTGTTTCGAAGAAGAACAAACGATTTCAAGCCTTTCATTCACATCACTCCAACAAGAGGCAGCTCAAAAGAAGACATTCTCGATCAAAAGATGTGGGGGAAGCGGGCGCGGATCGGCGGGATGGCGGGCGGCGAGCGCGAGTCGGAGAAGTGAGGCGGGCGGGCTGGAAGAAACGAACAGCTGATTGGTCGCCGACTACTCGTTCGAACGCACCGGACGTTCAGGCAGTAGAAATTCCAACGGAAGGTGGGCGTTCCGTTCGGCCACGTGCGCCCGTTGGCGGCCGCGTGGGTGCGGCGGACGTGGAGGGTGAGCTCGCCGTCGGCGTCCACGTGCAGCAAGTCGGTCGACTCCCTCGAATTCCAGCCGCCCGCTTGCCACTCGGCGTGCCAACACGAGGCAGCGAGTTCTTTGAGCGAGGTGCACTCGCCGCTCGTGAGGTTCAAACGGCGGAGGCGGAGCTCCAATCGGTTCTTCTCCTCGATCGTCTCCTCCAGCACGAAAAGAAAGAGGCCGCGGAAGTCGGCGGACAGCGGGAAGAAGCCGCGAGTCGTGGGGTCGCCTTAAAGAAGCGAGTGGATAAAGCGAGAGAACGAGTGGAAGAAGAAGAGGAGTGAACTCACGCCTACTTTCTTCCGCACGTCCACTAGACTCGTGCTCCCGTCCACCAAACGAATCGAAGCGATGAGCGCGTTGTCGTGGACGATCGCGTGCAGACGGCCCGCCCCCTCCGCAAACCAACAAGAGGCGCCGACGGCGCGCGCGTCGACCGCCAGCGAGCCCACGGACTCGACGGGCCGCGTGTTCGAATCGACGCCCTGGAATTCGAGACGGGCGGCCGCAAAGACGAAGCGGTCGGGCGGCAGCCGACGGCGGCGGGCGGGAATTCGTGGAGGATTTCAACGCCGAAGCGGCCGCTCGTCCACTCCAGCGCGATTTGCAGCAGCCGCTCGCGAGTGGCGACCAGCAGGCGGTCCGCCCCTCCTTTGTGGAGGAGCTGGACGCTGAACGGGCACGAGAACCGCCGACAAGCAGGGAGTCTGATCGTTCGTCCACGCGCCCCAGTTCGGCAACTCGACGAGCAGCCGGCCGCTCGTGAACACGCCGTGCACTCCGTGACGAAGCGTTCGATTCGGTTTGCCTGATTTTGGCGCGAGAATTTCCGCTTTGAAAAATGCACGAGGCTCTTTGCGGGCGTTTATTTTAGCTTGCAGACGCCCGATCGACGCTTTTCTTCCCTCCATTGCAAGCGGCCCTCCAGACGGACCACCCAGAGCGCGCGGCGGCCAGTCGGTTGCGCCACGTCCCTGCGAGGACGCCGCCACCTTCCAAGATGCACTGCGGGCGGGCGTTCGGAGGAGTTTTTTCGCTTATTTCTCGGCCGTTTGGAGTGGAATTTTTAGAGCAGCTCTAATAAACCATTTGGTAAAATCAAGTCGATTTCTTTTTTCGGTACTACTCTTCTGCTGCTCAAATAAATAAGGAACGGCGTTCACCCTAGCAAAGGAGTTTCCGTTCTTCGTACTGATTTGTTTCGCCTTCCACTCCGCATACGGGTTGTTTTAAGTGTGAACTTTAAACGCACGCTAGCGTTTTGCGAAAGAACTCGTTTGACGTTGTTTTACCCTCGTGTCTCGATTAACGGAAGATCTCCCGAATCTGACTCATTTGTTGTTTCCGGGCGTGTTTCTGAGCGATGGCTTTCAAGAAAAACAAAAAGAAGAGAACATAAGATCGCGAGCAATCAAAACATTACCAACGTCGACGCGTGTCTCCCGTTGCATCGACTTCGGAAATAAGAAGATGCTTCGTTTTCTTTGCCAAACGAACACCAACTCATTTCAGCTAACCGTGAACCATTCCACGTCACCTAGCAGCCGTAATTTAACGATAGAAATCATTGGCACCCGCAAGGATGTGAATTTGTAGCCAGCATTGGCCCCAAAAGTACTGCAATTGGCGTTGACTGAACGTGCAGGTCCCATTGAATGGCAAGCAGCAGTGAGCATGTCCGGTGGTCGCGAACAAACGGTAGCTCCATCGCCAGCTGTTGTAATCGCGCAACTTTCCGCCCTCACCGAACAGACCGAGTTTAAAGAGCAACGCGGTTGTTTGACCCCCCGTCTTCTACCAGCTAAAGAAAAGCGATGGCGTTCAAACTGGAACGAGATCAAATGCGCCACGAGCTAAACACCACCCGCCGCGATTTGCTCGACGCTCAGCAGTCTTGCCGCCGATTTCAGGCCCAACTTGACGGTTACATGTGTCGTTCCGCCCTGCCCGCTACCCGCGAACGGAAGTCGCTGGACGTATTGCAGTCTCGTCCGCAAAAGATCGACTTGTTCAGTTGCAATCTGCCGTGTTCTCCTTGAGCGAGGGCCGAAAAGCGAGGGGGCGGGCGGACTTTCGGCCGGCGGGCGCAAAAATCGATCGGACAGCGCGCGCACTTTTCCGCTCGGGTGCCAGCGGGCCGAATCGAACGCTTTCCACGGGACTCGTCACGGAGTGCGCCGTGGAGGGCGACGGGAAACGGCCGCCGCACACCAGCGACTTCACACTGGCGTACTTCAATTCGTGCGCGTCGAGTGTGGGCATCTGCATGCAGGGTCACTACGATGCCGCAAAAGCGGGTGGTTGATCAAGAGAAAAGTAACTGTGGAATCGAGCGATTTCCGACTGGCGTCTGCCCACTACTTTCTGGAGTCGACGACTGGTTTATTTTAGACAACAACAGAATGACAGCAAGTAGTAACAGCATTGAGCAACAACAGGATCGAACACATCAGGGAGACAACAGGGCCATGATCTCCTTCACGATCTCCATGTTCTCGCTCATGAAGACGTCCGTCCAGTCGGGCTGCTGACGGACCAGTTGGAAGTTCTGCTTGGTGAATTGGAGGAACTTCTGCTTGAAGCCGCCTTTGTGGTCGTGGGCAAACGCCAACTGCAGATCACAAAGGACGGTCTCGACGCTCATGCCGTTGTACAGCGACTCCAGGCACATCGCCTAAAAGATCGAATTAAATGAGAAGCTCGGAAAGAAAAACGTACGACCAGGTGGAGCACCTCATAGCAGTCAGCGACCGACAGCAAGCGGGCGGCGACGTCCGGCAGTCCCTCGACTCGTCCGGAGTAGAGATAACGAAGGAGCAGTTCGATCATGTCGGGGTCCTCCTTCTTGATTTCCACGATGCCCGTCTCCTTCTCTTTTGTGTCGTGCGTGAACATGCGGCAGAACACCGGAGATCCCGAGCAGATCACGAACTTTGAGACCTGAACGAAGGAGTGGAAACATGGAGCAAGAGAAAGAATAGGAACAAACCTTGAAGATTTTGCTGTCGACGCGCACCTCGACGTCCGCGAACTTGTCCGAGCCGAAAGAGGCCGCGATCTTCTCCAGCACATCCAAGGGCGCCGTCTCAATCGCCCGCTTGGTGGGGCCGATGGGATCCAGCGGCACGACCTTGCAGACGACGATCAAGCGACCGTTTTTGGCCAAATCACGAAGCTGCGTTTGAGTGCACGTTTTCGACCACCCCCAACGGACGACCGCTCGACGGAACTCCTTCTCGTATTCTGGAAGAACGTTCAGACTTCAGTGACCTGCAGCAAAGCGCCGTACACTCACCGAACTTCTCCAGCTGCTCGCCGTCGCTGTTCTCGAACCACAAGTCGAACTTGAGACGAATGGACGGGAGCTCGCCGAAGTCGCGCACGCCCAGGTAGGCGGCGCACGAATCCTTGTGCTCAGCGAGGTTACCCTTCGGGTAGAATCGCAGGTAGAACTTGACGCTCGAGATGCCCTCGACGCTGAGGTCGCCGCTCTCCAACTCCTGCTGGAAGACGGCGGTTTGGAAGCAATTCTCGAAGTCGTCGAGCGGCCAGCGGAAGATCGTCTCTTTCGCGGCGGCCATGATCGTCGAGGTCGACCTGAAACGAAATGAAGAGAGAATCCGCGTGATTGCAAGCGGACAGCGAGAGGAACGCGGACCAAAAAGACGCGACCAAACGCCCCGTCCGAGCGGCAAGCGGAGAGACAGGCAGGCAGGCGGCCGCCGCTCGACGCGGTCGCCGCTCGTCTGGCCGCAGACGGCGGAGAGAGCGATCGAAAGACGCCACCCGGGCACCTCCTATGTAAACCGGCGAGCAATCAAAGGGCTTTCTTTCGAAACCATTTGTAAAGCACGTCGTCGATCGGTCAAACGAAAAGAGTCGGCAGCGAAATAGACGAACTTCTCGTCCACATCGTGCGAACGACTGGAGAACTCCGCCGAAGGAGAAGAAAGAAACTTTTAAAACGTGGATTCGCTTTTAACGACAGGCGAAAAATGTCTGCAATTGTGTCAATCTCGCTCTGTTCCTTCTTGCGCCAACAACAAAAGAGCGGCATAAAAACGGAAACAAGAATCGCCGTGTTGCGACTCGCGCGGCTCATCGCGATGTCTCTCCAATTTCCAGTTGAATCCTCTTGATTTAGAGTAATCAATTGGTTCGTATCGGCGGATCTTCGTTTTCCTACTTTACACCTCGACCGCCGATCGGCTCTTTCCCCTCCGCCCGCTGCGGCCGCTCTTTTCTTTCCGCCGAGCGGATCCGTTCTTCTCCACTGTTTAAACTGCCGCCCCGACCCTCCCGCCTTTTGCGGTTGCCTTTTTCCCCGCCCGGCATGGCCGCTCATCTCTCCGCCCACCTTCCGATCGCCGCCATCCCGCTCGGCGCATTCCTCTCGTCGATCTGCTTTCATTGAGCCAGACCGGACGGTCGGTCAATAAACAGGCTCTTATTCACTTTTGACAGCCGGCCAGAAAGCTCCAGCAAACAGAGCGGAAAGTCGGCTCTTCTCTCTTCGTCTGCCGAGTGATCGCCGATCGACGGGGCGGAACGGAGCGAAGTGCCAACAAACAACAAGCCGTTCTGCTCCAACCCGCGCAAAAGGAACAAGAGGAGAACGATTCCAATGTTGACCGAAGCGGCGTGGACTGGATTGAGTTCAAATGCTAGGCCGACAACAGAAGGACAGTCGGGCACTGAATGAACGCTCTGCTCTCTCCGTTCGTTCCACATAGCGACTGTCGATTCCTGGAGCTGAACGGCAAGTCGTCATCGCTTTTGTGTTCACGAATTGCCGTCTTTTCCAGCAGTACTCGTTCTAATAGGCAGCCGCCAGACATTAAGCAATTGTTTTTGACAAAGAGACGAGCAGAAAGCTCCTTTCAACTGGCTGGATTCAAATGCCGCCCATCAAGACGAGGGATTTGACACAACAATCCCCCCTCTAACCATGCGAACGACATCGTTGACCACTTTGAATCGAGTTTGTGCAGCCCCGATTGGCGCAGTTTCTTGTTGAAGCGGACGGTTCGCCTCAACGCAAAGAAATGCAGGGCTTCTGTTCGTTGCTCTTGCTTTCGTTCATCGCTTCGCGTGGCCGGGTGTCCGCAGAGAACGCTCCGAACAACTCGCTTCTTATTTACGACCATCGTCGCGTAAGTTCGTTCCATTGGGGTAGCGGCCGCTCTGCTCAACCAGCAGGTGGTCTGCTCAGTCAGTTCAATAGCCGTCGCTTTAACATTCTTCTTTCAACAAACTTCTCACTCAATCCAGTAACCCGCAAGTCGCCCGCTGCGCGAGGGACAAACGATCTTCATCGACGGTTCCACGTCGGCGGCGGAAGAGGTGGCGATCGTGTTGTTCGCGGGCGTGCCGGGCGTGGGCCGCGGCCAGGACCGCTTCGCCCAGAACGACGTCGCCCTCTACGCGTACTGGGACCGGAACGCCCAGAAGGTGAGTGGGCGCGCTCGATCGACCGCCCTTCTCCGCTCGCGCAGATCTTCTTCGGCACCCATCCGCCGGGCGTCGTCTCGCCCACCACCACCGAAAGCCGGCCGTACGTGGACGGGCAGTTCCTGGACGTCAAGTGTGCTCCCTGCCGATCCCCGCTGTTCCACTCGCTCTCCTCCAGAATCCAAGCGAACGGCGACCACTTCTCGATCTTCGTGAACAACAAATTCCAGCTCGACTTCCCGTACCGCGAGAACGTCAAGCTGATTGACGACTTCGACGTCGAGGGCATGAACGTCCAGACGATGGAGGTGATCGGCCGCCGGCCCGTGCCGCAAGGCATCTTCAATCCCGGTAAGCAGTAAGATTATTGCTGTGAAGTCGTTAACGATCGGTAAGAGCAGCTACAGAGCGATGAAAGCGATCTACCAGCAGCAATCAATCCGCAAGGCCGTGCTGGACTCCGCCACGTTCACAAATGCCCACCGCGGCGACTTTCGGCTGATGGAGGGCGACAACCAGACGATCGCCCTGCTGTCCGACATACGCTTCGATCAGGGCGTCATCGTGCGCAACTCGTTCGTGAACGGTCAGTGGGGCCGAGAGGAGCGCGACGGCACGCTGTTTTTTGCGAAGGACGAGTGGCTCCACGTCGTCATCCTGTGCCACGACGACAAGTTCGTACGTGCCTTTTTGGAGCAACAGAACTCAAACAATCCTTCCTGAACGGACAGGAGTGGTGCACCTACACGCACCGCGTCCAGCCGGAGGACATCGACCATTTGAGCGTCTACGGCGACGTCTGGAAGTCGATCGCCCGAATCGTGTGGGTCGACCCGTCCGGCAGCTTCCACCTCGAAGACGACGATCGGGTTGTTGCTTTCGTTCACGTACAGCGTGCAGTTTGTTCGAAGATCGGCCGTCGAATGCGCCTGCTCCGGTCGAGAAGCTTTCGGCAGTGATCGCTCGCTCACAACACTCTTTTCTCAAGGTGCCGCTCATCATTCCGCACAACGAGCGTTCAAGGGAAAAGCGGCCGTTCGTGCGTCCGCCAAGTTCTTTCCCGTCTTTTCATTCTGATCGTTCTTTCAAGCCACCGCTCTGTTCTCCGTGCTCACTCTTCCGTCGTGAGCGCCAAGTTGACCTCCGAACTGGAGGAAGAAAGCTCACCATCAATCACGAGCTGTTCGGTTTGGAGCTGGTCGAGCGGGCGCTCCGCTTGTGGAGGGGCTGGGCGCATGGCCACTCGCCTTCTCCCGACCGCCGACCACTCATTGCAGGGGCAGTGCTCCTGGCTTCCTCTCTTTAGTCCGCCTGCATCACTCCGATCGTTGTGAATCTGTCGGTGGAGCACGCGATGGAACACCTGCTGCTCGCCTTCCGCCACGACCACGACGGCAACTTCAAGCTGCCGGTCGTCCGGTTCGCGTTCGACCCGCCTCGAGCTCGCGCTCATTCCGTCGGCCATGCTGGAGTCTTTGTGGACCTGTTTGTTGGGGCGGGCAATAAACTTTTCACGGGCTAATCGAGTCGGAGCGCTCGCACACACCGAAATCTTCGCCGTCTTTGACGAACCAAACGGCTCGTGCACCGACCGACTGCAGAATCCGGGCGGAGAGGACGCAAGCGGTGGTTTGAGAGATCCCCGTGGCCGTGGATTGATCGAACGGCTTCCCGCCGGCCGCCCGCAAGGCGCTCCCGTTCTGCGCGGAACACGTGCGCGCGGCGAAGAAACACGCTCGCTTCGTCCTGCCCGCCGACTTCGTGGTGGCCGAACACGCGACCGCGCTGTTCGCTCTCCGCCCACCACTCCGCGCGCCGATCACTCCGAATTGGACGCCTTTCGGCGCAAAATTCTGGCTGTTTGGAGCGGAACGGTTGTGGATGCAGGACCGCAAGACGACCGCTCATCCTCTTCTCTACGACCACTTCTCTTTATCGGAGGACACACTCTGGTTCGCAGTCGAATTTATTCGCAGAGGACAACAGAAACAAAGACACGACTTAGAGCCGACTAATGAGCAACAACGAAAAGAATGCAACCTCCGATCAGACGACGTCGGCCACGAGCTGGCGGAAGTGGGGGTGTTTGCGGACGAACGCCTTCCAGCCGCTCAGCTGCTTCACTTCCGCGCGGTTCTCGCGGACGAACGCGTGGATTTTGGGCTCGAAGTGCTCGTCGAGGTGGCCGTGCTTCTCGGCCAACTCCAGCAGCGGCATCGCGCGTTCGACGGTGAGGTTCGAGAGGATCGAGTCGATGCACAGCTTCTGCAAGAAGCAGTGAAAGGGAGAGGAGAGAGGCCCACCTGCAACCGGAGGATCCCGAAGTAGTCGGCGTCCGGCAGGAGATCGGCCGCCACCTCGTCCAACCCCTCCACTTCGCCCGTGTAGAGGAAGCGGAGGACGCGCTCGACGTCCGCGACTTCGCACTTCTGCTCGTCGATTTTGATCTTCTTCTTCTCGGCTTCTTTCCCGCGGAACGAGAGGCACGTGTTGAAGTAGTCCGACTGAGTGCAGAGGAGGAGGCGATTGACCTAAAATAAAGATACGCAATGAATCTGTAGAAGAAGAAGATGAGTGCTGGGCTCACGTGAAAGGTCCGCTGGCCGACGAGAACTTCCAGGTCGGAGTAGAGCGGCTGGTCGAACGTGCGCGCCTGCTCGATCGTACGGAGCTCAAGATTGGAGAGCTCGGCGACCGGCGGGCCCATCGGCTGGAGCTCGCAGCAGACGGTGATCGGGCCGTCTCCCACGATCGTCATGAGCTCATGGTGGCAAATCTCGTAGGGAATGCTCGAAGGTCTATTCGCGTCCAAACTCATCAAGTGGTCTGAAAGAAAGCCCATCATTGCCCGAATGTGGGCGAACTTACCGGACCGGAACGTTCGCCGTTGATTCGTGTCTTCGATCCACGTCGTGGAGCGAACGAACAGAGAAGACTGGGTGCCGAACTCCCTGACGCCGATGTTGACGGCGAACCGCCGGTTCGTTTGTTCGTTGATCCCTTTCGGAAAGGTCTGTTGGAAGAAGTTCGTGACGTTCAGTCCGATCGCTTGGAAGTCATCCTCTGGCCATCTGTCACCAGTTTCAGCGGTTTCAAAACGCTGTCGGAAGTTGGGGTAGTCGAAACGGTGGGCGGACGAATGATTCAACGGTGTCCCGATCTTCTTCGTCGCGAACGGCAGGCGGCAGCAGATGAAGATCGTCGGAGTGTTGCGAAAGACGTCCATTTCGGCCTTGTAGCACAACACGCCGCAGTTGTAGGACGCGGGGAAGTTGAGTTTGAAAGTGGATTCTGAAAGTCCGCGATCAACCTCGTTTGTTCGCTTTTTGCTCACCAATTCGAACGTTGGACGTTCCGTCGATTTTTTCGATCCAGACCTCGCAGTCCACTTCGAGCGACTCGTCCGAAACCGGATGGAGGACGCGGACGTGGAACACGGCGTCCTCGTCTTCGTCCTTCCGCGTGAGCAAGAAACTCAGGCGGATCTGGCCGGCAGTCGGATGGACGAATTTGTGCACGTCACTCGCCCACTGGTCCTTAGGAGCCGTCGCTCGGAGTTTTTGGTCGAAGTGCTCTGCACGCCAGACGACCACGCACGGGTCGTCAAAGATCGAGCGGGCGCTCATGTGGCGGCCTGAAACCAAACGGGAATTATTTACCCGAAATTTCTTGAAAACAGACGAAAATCGACGCGCATAGAGAACAACAATCGAGAGAGATCGAATTGCGCAAGAAATCAATCGAAAATGACGAACGAGAGATAACGAAAACGGCAGCGATCCGACCGCAAAACAACGCCGATTTCCCCTCCAGGCGCCCGCACTTGGCGGCGAGGAAAAAGGACGCCGCGAACGCCGACCCGCAGACGCCAAGCGGCCGCTCGCCACAAAAAAGCGCGGCGAGACGGCGCGCGGGCGCTCTCCGCAGCGGTCGGCATTGGGCGATCAGTCAGCAGTTGTCCCCTGTTTGCAGCAAGAAGAACATCGTTTTGCATTTGAATCAACGAAACACGATCGAGAGCACAGACGCTGGACGATGTTCTCTCGATTGCCCTCTTTTCGAAATGGCCGCTCGCAAACGATCACTTTCTTCTACGACAACCATGCGCCTCGAACAACCCGCTGTCATTCCCTCGCCTGCTTCAGCAAACTGCGTGGATGTTGGCTTGGGGAACGAAAGTTGGTGTGGCTGCCCGACTTCTCGCTTCCCTCCACTCTCGTTTGTTGCGGGCAACGACCGGCCGACTGCACGAATGGCGAGTGACTTCCGGTTTCGATTGATCGACGGCCACGCGAAGAACTCCAGGGCGTCGCCTCCTGCTGGCCGCTCAGCGAAGAAACGAGAGCGTTCTTTTGTGACACGCCGCTGCTTCCGCTCGAGCGCGTCCACTTCTTTCGCTGCGGACTCGTCGAATCGCGGCGAGTTCGCAGTTGAAGGGTGGCCGCCGAGCTCCGCGGCCGATTCGCCGCCGACTCCTTCGTCTTCCGGCCGATCGGCGGCGTGCTGGACGTCCGGCGGCTGGAATTCGGCGCCGTCTTGTTGAGCGACGCGCCCTGAGCTTTCGGTTTGGATCCCGAGCGGCAGTCCGTTCTTGCAGCCGAACTGCCGGCTTCTCCCCATCGATGGGCGGGAGTCGTCGCGCGGTTGAACGAGAGCGGGTGAATTTTTGGTGGATGGAGGGAGCGGCCGTGCAGCGAGTGGGCGGCCTCCCCACGTACCGTGAGTGGACGAGCCGCCCGTCGACCGATCGAATCGACGGGGGGCGGCGTGTTCGCGACGGGCGGGAAAAAAAGTGAGTGGACGCGGAGGGAACGTGGCAGGGCGCACCGAAGGCGCAGCTCGCTTTCGCCTTCGAACTCCACGATCCGATCACTTCGCTCCCAACGGCCGTCCGCTCGGGGATTTGCGGTCGCTCAACGCCCGGCCGGCCGCTTCGAAGTGAACGCGGAGACCAACCGCCCACTCGCCGTCCACATCGGCGCCTCCCGACCGATTGAGGGCGACTGCAACGGGTAGAGGAGGTGTGCTGCCTCCTTGCGCGTCGCCAGCCGCTCGCCGCTCGACTGACGTCGGGTGGAGCTCCGGCGGACTGCCGCCCTAATGTTTTGTTTCGGTTTCTACTACGCGAACAACCGAATTTTCATTGGGAAGAACCGAGTGAAGGAAGAAAAGCTTGAGAGAGAGTGAGAGGTTGTAGCCGTTTATTGTGCTGCGAGTAGAGAGAAGCCGACAAGGGGATCAAGTTCGAGTCTTGCTGGCATTTCGTCGGTGGTTTCGCACGTCGTCGATCAGCAGTGGGCAGTTCTAGTCGCCACAGCTGGAAGACGAGTGGATTAGTCGGGAGAGCAAATGGAAGAGGCATACTCACTTGACAGGAGGTCCTTGGAAGAGATTGTACGCGATCTTCGCACCACTCGTTCCCAATCGTTCTTCCGGCAAACGAGAAGCTTCTTGCTCGAACTCAGGGTCCGTGGTCGCAAGTGACTCGCAATCCATTCGGGCTGTAAGCAGGGATCGTCAAACGGCGGAGAAGGGTGGACTCACGGCCGCCGAAAGGGGTTGTTTGCCGAAGCGTTCATGAGAATGGTGGCACTTGATGGCCGCAACAATCCTTTGAAAGTCGTTTGAAATGCAAGGAGCGTAAACGCAAGGGCGCGTTCTCTTCAGCTCGAACAGAGGAGTCGATGAGGGCCTGAAAGAAGCCCCAACGAGTGACCAGGCAAAGACGGGGACACCCACTCGAGAAGGCGACCATTTCTGCCACACAAGTGGGGAGAAGTCAAAAGCAGCCGGTGGTTCTTGCAGCTTGAGGGCGATTTTGTTCGCACTAGCCAGTTCGAAGCGGTCGACGGTTGCCGACACAGCAGCTTGGTGACTTCAGAAGCGTCGTTG